>OW386293.2:135925774-136568878 GCA_936432065.2 Rutpela maculata | reverse complement strand
GTTAAAAATTTAAAAATAAACAGCCATTTTGCATGCAATAGCAGGCAGAAAATATAAGAAAAGAAACAACAATATGAACATTCTAAAAAAAAATAAATAAATAAAAAATAAATAAACTCTAAAAAATAAATTAACTCCAAAAAATAAATAAACTCTAAAAAATAAATAAACTCTAAAAAAATAAATAAACCGTAAAAAATGTAACAAATAAACTTAAAAAAAATATATAACAATTATAAATTATAACAATATGATGAGAGATCAAAAAGGAGTAAAATTTTTCTAATTTTCATATAATAATTGACTTTTGGTCCTAATAACATAGAGTTAGGTTGATTCTTCTGAGGTTTCCTCATCAGAACTAGAACCGCAAGGTGGGTAGACCATTCCCATAAATTTAAAAAAATGATGAAATTGGTCTCTGTGGTCAGGATATTTCCTTTGGAAAAGAAATTCCGCGAGATAGCCATCGAAATGACTCTTTCGACGACCATATTTTGGAATTTCTCCCCGCACATCCCTCCAAACCCGTTCTATGTTTTGAGTATGGGCACCACTTTCGGGGTCAACGAAATTTAAAGAGTGGTTCACCGTGGCATGTTGGAAATTCTCGTTTTTTAAACAATCGTAGGATTTCCAACAGTCAGAATATATGGTAGTACCCGGTAGTATCCACTTCTTATTTACCTCGAGCAAAGTTTCTGAAGTCCTGTCCTCAACAGGAACATAAAAACATTTTTTTGTCCCGCGTTCAAATCCACCGAAAACCCATTGACCCTCTATCACCCTACCCCTATTGTACTTTCTTTTACCCATTTTTGCTTCATCAATCTCTACAATTTTTCCCTCACCTCCAATCCGCTCCGATTCGTCGACCATGCAAACTAAACAAACCTCCCTGCAAAAATTTGACCAGTCCACCACCGTATGGGGAGTCATATGACATTCGCGAACAAGCTTTTCATGCTTTGGATGCCCCGTATACAACCAAAATGCAACAAATTTGCAAATCTCCTTTATACTCAAATGAGATTTTTCAAAAAATGACCCTTTTCGCCCGCTAACAGTGTATGTACATCTAATTTTAATCTTCTTCCGATGTTTCATAACGATCCTCGAATTAGTACATTTATATCGGAAGCTATCGTTCGGGAAAAACGTACAATTTTTGTTGCAGTTTGGGCAAACTACATTTTTGTCACCTAAAACCCCATGCTCCTTCAAAAAATTCATTAACCTCTCCTCCTCATTAATCAATAAAACAAAATCAAACATATCAAACGTGCAAGAGGTACAAGCCATTTCAAATGGAAATAAGAAGCAGGAATAAAAAGCTAAAGATCTACTATACTTACCACACCAGAGGGAATCTACTCTCTACCACATTTCAGCCTTTACTGACCGTTGATCGTTATATGAATATCCAAGAAATTTAAAATACGCATAGTAGCTGAACAAAGTGAAACAATCAGTAAGCAACCAATAGGGATGAAGTATTTCAAAAATACTTCGATTTGATTGGCTGTTTAGTAATTCCAATCAGTTCGTTCAGTACGAAAGAACAGCTACTATTGTAAATATGCAACTAAATATGTGCCACTTTTTAACGTTGAAACGTGTATCGCGTGTTCGTTTTTACTTTACTAAAATTTGTATATATTTAACGTCATAAAAGTTGTAAGCTCAAACAATCCCATATATTTTCGAGTTTAGCTTAATAAATTCTTTGATTGAAGCGTGTCTTATGTATTTTTTAATTATATCACCTAAATATCTCCTCTTAAAGTATCCCAAAAATTACATGTTACTGTGACGTCATCTTTCGTCCGTTGAAATACAAATATCGTATCAAAATCAGAGGGGCAAAAATCGCCTACTAATTTTGCTCGTCACCTAGACACAACTTTAAACTGAAGATGCACATGCGCATTGGTTTGACAGTTTGATGAATTTTCATTTCGTTGTTTATTTATAGAGTTTGAATAATTTATTGTTTTTTTTTTCATGAAAAAGCAATTTTTTGGTGCGTAAAAGGTGCATTATTGTGAGGAGCACTTATTACATCGTGAACACAAGATAGAAGTTGGTCGAAATTAATGGTGTTTTAGTGTTTACAGTGACGGAGAGTGAGTGTTATGGTGGAAAATTTCAAAAATTTTTTTTGGAAAAACTATCCATTTGCGCCGAAAACTGACTTCAGATTCGTGCTCTACGACCCCAAATTAGTGTATCCTGAAAAAATATCGCAAAAATTCGGATGTTACGCTAAAATGCAGAATTACCAACCTATGTGTAGTGGCTTCAATAAATGTATTTTCCATCATTACAATGATGATAAATTACAATTTTACAGATAATTCGTGGTGTTTATAGCTTTTGGAAGCACTGAGAGAACCACAATGTTACCAGTGATGTCACCAAAACGCCAAAACATAAAAATCAAGAGTGCGGTTTTTCCGACATCCTTCCCGCTACGAGATGATTGGCCTCAGATTCACACTATTCACATGAGTGTCCATATTCCATCCCATATTTAATACAGAAATGTGTGAGTTTATTGACCGTGTGTCAAACTAAGTGACTTTTAAATTTTTTAAAACTATTTTAAACGTATCTTAATGGAGTCAAATTAGGATTTTAATGTGAATTGTCTAGCCAGGGCAGTTTTACTGTTTTAACGTATTGAGGCAAACTTAAGTTTTCTGCAGTTTCGGCGAGGTCGGCGTATTGTTTCCTTACACAATTCCTATGGAAAACAATAAAAAGAAGGAGCTGTACAATAAAACTACATAAAGTATAATTCATTTCAATTATTATTATTTAAAAAAAATTGAACATTGCAAAATTATGCGTTTTTAAACAAACCACTGTTCTTTAAAAAATAATGGATAATATTCAATGAAGTTTTGGAAAAATATAGCTCATAGTAAGTAAAATCACCCCTTAAAATTTCAAATCAAAATGATTACTAAACCGGCTCAAATATACAATTGTTGCACCCTTGTGAAATCCTGCCATCAAGACCAGGAAATGTATACGATGGCTTAAATTGTAGCATTCTATAGGTACTTTAAGATCACAGAAAAAAAACATTTTTTATTTTTCAAAATTTAAACGCGTTTTATTCCAATTGTTTATAATTTCGAAATTTTAATTATAAACAAAGTAAAGTACGTAACTGTCAAGTAGCAGAGACAAAATAATAGTCATTGGAGAATTACCAGTCCAAATTGCAATAAGAAATATCGATTCGTTTATTTATAAATGACCTAAACGTAAAAACTAACGGATCTCAGCTCTAAATGCAAGTAGGGCATTAATTACTTCCACGTCCAGTGGAAGTATAGTAACGACAAAAAAATTTTTAAAAATTTTTATTGTCCAAATAGGCTTAAAATGTCATGAAACGTGGAGATTTTAAGTTTGAGCGAAAACAAAATTTCTGTCTGTCTGTCGGTCTGTCTGTCTGTCGGTCTGTCTGTCTGTCTGTCTGTCGGTCTGTCTGTCTGTCGGTCTGTCTATCTGTAACTTTTTTTTGTGCGCACGTTTACTCTGGAACCGTTTAAGATATTCACTTGAAATTTGGTACACATATGTACTTTAACGAGATCTAGAACTAGATTATATTTTCATCTTGTTCCGTCGAAGGGTTGGGGGGTAAATTGGGCTAAATTTGGGGTAAATGGGTAAATCAAGCAGGTAAAAGTCCATGAAATTGGTATTTAGCATATATAAGAGAAGCTAAAGTCTCAAAAAAATTTTTGGCATTAGCCACCCCCATTACCACCCCCACCTCCTTATTAAAGGGGATGAAAAAAAATTGTGATTTAGTGTATGTACAGGAACCAGAAACCTCAAAATATTTTTTTTACTTCATCCACCCCTCATTACCACCCCCCTATCACCACCCCCACCCCACTACCGATGTGGGGTATCGTTTTATGGATTTTTGGGGTAGAGGATTGCAAATATTATATTATTAAAGTTCCATAAACAATTATTTTCACATACAAAGTTTTTTCGTTGTGAGTGACTTGGATAGAGAATCTGGATGTGGAAGTAGTGATTCCTTGGGCAGCGGTTTTTTTTAAGTAGGCTTCTTTAATCTACTTCCATTACTCCTTCACCGTTTTTGATTTAAAAAAAAACTACACTCAAAGAAATAGTATGGGTAAATTCAACAAAAAAAAAAATGGTTAACTAACAATATCGTTAATTTTGTTAAACTAAATTATATTGATGGTATTTTTAAACAAGAGGTGATTGTTATTTTAATTAATAAAAAGTTGTCGTACAACAAAACAAACATTAACTTAAAAAACAAATGAATAAGACTATTATTTTTTTCGTCTGGCTATTATTTTGTTGAATTCTGTCAAATTAAACTAGATAATAGTATATTTTATTTTTAACTATTATCGAATTGTAATTCTAACCCAGTATTAGTTCGCTGTATTATTGTACTTGGTAGACAAACCAATATTATTGTCGTCTTCTAGAAGTTCTAAAAGAATTACCATAAAATTTGCTTGCTTACCACGTAGTCTATTACAGAAATTATTCCCAGATGACGCCACATACAAATCACTGACAATTATCAATCATGCATTATCTTATACTCTTATGAATTTATAGAAAATTAATAACATGATTGCAATGTTCAAACTCTCTCAGGGATCATCGATATATTTGGATGGATCTTATAGACGATCTCTAATCTTTGGTTTGGGTGGTCTGATGTCTCAATACTGAGATTTTGGCTAACCAAAAAAAACTTCATCATACAATAAAGTGTAAATCAACCTAAAAATTAGTTGGTGAACAAAAAACAAAGTCGTTGTACTATTTAATTGTAGACCAAATTGAAAATGGTTAGTGAACATAAAAAAATGTCATTGTACTATTTAATTTGTTACAAGGAGATACCATTATTAAACTACTATTTGTTTACGAAAACAAATAAAGTTGTATGACTATTCTTTTCTGATTGATTTAACTATGAAACTAGATAGGCGGGATTTCATATGCTCTTTTTGGTTGAATTTACCTATCATTTTCTTTGAGTGTAGAGTGTTATTTGAATTTGTTTATAGCTACAATTTCGAAAATTATAAACAACTGCAATAAAAAGGATTTAAATTTTGAAAAAATATATATATATATATATATATATATTTCTCCGTGCTTTTAAAATACTTATAAAAAGCTACAATTTGAGCCATCGTACACATTTCTTGGTTTTGATGGCAGGATTTCACAAGGTTGCAAAATTTTAGCAACAATAATTGTATATTTTGATCCGTTTTAATGATGTGGTGCCCCACCTGATAGATACAGCTATTTGTATTAGAGTATTGTGTGTTGTATAAATTTTGGGGCAGTGATGCGAATTTGAGGTCTTGAGTACAGAGCCTAAATCAAGTAGGTGAAGACGAGAACTGTCAGAAAAGGGACGCGGAGTTGGAAAGGAGGTTTTGGCGGATAGAAGGGTGATGGCAGAGGCGTCTGGCATTGAGAGAGTAAATGTAGCAGAAATGAAATAAATAATAGTTGGAGAGATAATTTGGAATAATAATTGAATCCAGTGGCGGTTTACGAACAGTCTGCATCAAATCAGAGGTAAACAAAAACTGTTGTTGTGTTAAATGTGAAGAAGTTAATATAGATTTGTTAAATACTGATCTTTTCTTTGTTTCTTTTGACGCAAGCGCGTAACCACTTTTAAATTTCCCTGAGATAATAATTAAGAGCATCTCAATTGGCGCCCGACGCGTGGCTTTGCGGTGGACAAAGAAACAAAGTAAGACAAGTAGATTGAAAGCGTTGAGTTGATAGCATATTTAACAAGAGAAACGGACACAGAATTTTGTTCGGTACGAGCATGAACTTTATGTGATTCTTGGAGAGAGGAACTTATTAATAATTGTGTCAATTTTAGAACAATATAAGTGCTAATTGTGAATATTAAAGGGACTGTGTTAAATCTAGTACATGTATAGAATTGTTAGTCAGTAGATAATTAGATAATTTAAATCATGTCAAAGAAATCCGGGCGAAAATCAAAACAAAAAGATCGGGAATCAGGGGAGGAAGTAGGAAGTAAATTAGAGGATATCATTAGCAAATTAGCAGATGGTATGGCCGAGATGCAATGGTCCATAAGTAAACTTGCGGAAACTGTTCAAAATAATGTGAAAGAAAAGAAAGAGTTCAAGAACGAGGCTGCTGGTACAAAGTTAGAAATGGTATGTTCACGTGATAGACATTATATATCACTATGGCGAGATTTGGGGGGTTCTAACTTAAGCTTTGCTCCCAATTCTGGTTTACATCCTATGGTATATTTAAAAAAATTAGTTCGATTGTTTGATGAAGCAGGGGTACCCGAGGACAGGAGATTAAGTTTGGCTATTAATTCGTTACGTGGGTCGGCGGCGGATTGGGTAGCAACGCGAGAGAATGTTTTGAAAGACTTTAAGCAATTTAAAGAGGCTTTTAAAAAACGTTATTGGGGGACGGAACAGGAACGCGACCTATTTTATGAGATCAAATATGGGCAGTATAGATCAGGGAATCGTGCGGACTATTTGTTAAAATTGGCAGCTCAAGCAGCTTTTTTGTCAGATGTAATACCGGAGGAAAAACTTGTGGAATGGTTAAGTAAACATTTTACCGCGGATATTCGGAGGGGTATTTGTTTAGCAGGATTAACGCAGATAGAGCAAGTTGAAAAGTGTTTAAGAAAGTTGGAGACAACGGAGGGATATTCTAATAGAAATAGACAGATGACGCGTAGTTACGAGGGAGGTAATGAGAATAGGCGCGGACCGACAAATACCAGAGATAATATTGCATATCCCAGGGAAAATTATTATCTAGATAACTCATCTAGAGAAAATGCTGTAGCAACCAATATAAATGTAAATACTAATAGAACGATGAGATGTTTAGATGTACGGGATGAGCTTTTAAGTGATAACGATAATGTCGAAATGTCGGAAGAAGAAATATTATTATCACCTATTATCATGACACAGGTTAAAGATCAAAAAATAAATATTTTAATTGACTCCGGGAGCCAGTGTTCAGCAGTGTCGGAGAATTTTTTCAGAAAATTACAGGTTGATTCGGAAAAATTACCTGTGATGCCGGTAACCAATTTAACTATATCAGGAGCGATTGGTGCTAAGAAACGAAAAATACTAGAACAAGTATTATTGCCTGTTTGGATTGGTAAAGTAAAATTTGATATATTGTGCATTATAGTACCGAACTTGAATAAAGAAGTTATTTTAGGTTGCGACTGGATGACGGCAGAAAAGGTGAAACTAGATTTTGAAAAAATGAGTTTGAGAATTCCAGGTAGGGGTTTGAATGTAAAAATGCAAGTTAAAAAAGAGCAAGAAAGTCAGTTGTCGGTGAAGCTAGTAGTAGGAGAAAGTAGGGCAAGTAATAAGCAATGTTATACCGATTTTAATTTTAGACAGATTGCGGACAAAGCCGAAACTTTTAATGATGACCAACGCAAAATCTTGTTTAGATTATTACAAAAATATCGGGGGGTATTTTTAGAAACTTCGGGGAAAACAGATATCTACGAGCATGCGATTCAGATAAGGGAGGAAACGTCGCTTTTTAAATTGGTTTATCCAATAGCTGTGGCGCATCGCGAGGTAGTCAGGGGGCAAATAACAGAAATGATTAACTTGGATATTATTTCTCAGTCTCGAAGCGAATATGTGTCACCATTAACGACAGTTACAAATTTCCCTGTCCCGAGCAATATACAGAAGCTGAGTGTTTTTTTGGGAATGGTTCATTACGACCGTCGTTTTGTGCATAAATATTCCGACCTAACTGTGCCACTACTTCGCTTACTAAAAAAAAATGTCAAATATACTTGGGGGGTGGAAGAAAAGGGGAGTACGAGATATGTTCCACGATTTTTATTCTATGGGATGGACAATTCAAATAATGTTCATAAAATTATTCAGTTTCCGATTGATGACGAGTATGATCAGCAACCGTTAACCGAATGTTGGGAGATTGCATGTAATACAATGTTGACTAAGTCCGAGAGAAAAAAAAACAAAAATATGAATCTCGGAAGCCATTACTTTTGAACCAGGGGAGCAAGTGCTGGTAGAAACACACCCCTTATCCTCTGTCGCTAATTCGGAAATAAAAAAGTTTTTTTTACTGTACGAGGGTCTGTACACGGTGACTAAAAAGATAGGTCAAAATTCTTATCTTCTAGTTACTGCCAGTGGTATTGTTCTTGGACCTCATAATATTGTGAATTTGAAAAAATATAAAACCATACCAGATGTTTTGCACTAGTGGTATTCCTAAAAATATATTCAGAAATTACAGTTAGTTTAATTAGTACTTAAGCACCTTATTATTTTGTATTAAATCGAGACACTTTTGATTGATTTTCGTGCCGCGATTGAATAGGGGGGTGATGTGGTGCCCCACCTGATAGATACAGCTATTTGTATTAGAGTATTGTGTGTTGTATAAATTTTGGGGCAGTGATGCGAATTTGAGGTCTTGAGTACAGAGCCTAAATCAAGTAGGTGAAGACGAGAACTGTCAGAAAAGGGACGCGGAGTTGGAAAGGAGGTTTTGGCGGAGAGAAGGGTGATGGCAGAGGCGTCTGGCATTGAGAGAGTAAATGTAGCAGAAATGAAATAAATAATAGTTGGAGAGATAATTTGGAATAATAATTGAATCCAGTGGCGGTTTACGAACAGTCTGCATCAAATCAGAGGTAAACAAAAACTGTTGTTGTGTTAAATGTGAAGAAGTTAATATAAATTTGTTAAATACTGATCTTTTCTTTGTTTCTTTTGACGCAAGCGCGTAACCACTTTTAAATTTCCCTGAGATAATAATTAAGAGCATCTCAATGATCATTTTTGAAATTTTAAGTGATAATTGTACTTTATAAGAGAGATATTTCTCCAAATTTTCATTGAACATTATCCTTTATTTTTGAAAGAACAGTGATTTGTTTAGAAATTAATAATTTTGCAATATTTAATTTTTTTTTAATAATAGGAACAATTGGAATGAATTATAGTTTATGCACTTTTATTTTACAGCTCATAGCGAATATTTTCTTTCTTTTTGTTGTTTTCCATAGGACTTATAGATTTCGAGATATTCAAAGAAAACCGATGGAAAACACGGTCTAAACAATTAAATTGTTTTTTAAATAAACCATACGGCGACCTCACAGAAACTGCAAAACTGAACTGTGTACTTAAGTTGATCCCCCGATGAACACGTTAAAACAAAAAACTTCCCTTTTTTTTAGTTCAAGTTTGACTCCACTCCGTGTCTGGAGAATGTTTTTATTTCGTTTTCAAATGTCTAGTGTTAAATTCTACGTGCGGTTATCGAATTTTGTGGATCGAAACCACAATGGTGGATAAATTACTAAAAACTTATTCAATTATTTGAATTCGGGTTGTGTTAACGTCGTCGATTGTAGAACTAGGAACTGATGAACGAGACACTGAATCTGAAATGGTGAGTAACTATTTTAAATACTTCTAGGTAAATGTGAATTTAACATTCAGATAGGTACATATTCATTCAAGTCCGACGAGAGGGGGGGGCGAATTTCCCGGGCCCACGTCTCTTTTAAGGGCCGGTGACCGAGCTCACTCGATAGCCCAATCAATGAATGCCCAAAAGGGAATTGTAGGAACATGGAGGAGGGGAGAGTTTTCCTCCTCAGGAATGTGTTGGGGGTAGTTAGGAGGTAAACATACTAAAAGTCCCCGCCCCTAGCCCCACCGCTTTACGGGGGGAGGGGGTGGAAAGATTCCTTTTTTCGATTTTTCGCTTATAACTTGGAAATGATGCGTCGTACGGAAAAAGGTAATCTATGCAAAATTAAGCATAATTAAATTTCCTACAAGAATGTCTATACTCATTTTCTTCCTATATGTTATAGCGAGTGTTATAATTTACGAGATGTTCGCCAGCCAAAATAGATAATTAATAAATTAATTAGTTAGGTACCTGGAATATTTCTATCAGAGCGGTTTACCGTGGTCTGCTAATAAAATCACAATCACAAAACAATCTCTATTTTACAACACTTGACGTATTTACCTTACTAACTTAATATTTTGTCGAAATCTATACATTTCCTTAAATATACAGTGTGTCCCACTTAAAATGAAGACACCCTTATAACTTTTTTATTTTGTTTCCGATTTGAATCAAATTTTACTCAAATATAGAACAAATTAGTTTACTACTTATGACTGGAAAAACATTCGCCTGCTACCTGCGATACCAAAATATGCTGAAAAAAATAAAAATATTTTGAATGTTCTAAAAAAATGCATTGGATCGGCTCCACAAACGTACATACACCAAAATTTGGTTTGGTTATTGAAGGGGGATTTCTCATAAATAAGCTCATCTAGCAAAGGAGATCCTCAGTTTCCGCAATTTGTGGTGGATACGTGAAATTCGTCAAGACCCACTAATATCATTTTTAATTTTTATTTCATCATACTTTGGTACCGCAGGTGGCTTTGCCGTTGTAGGTGGCGAATGTTTTTCTGGTCATAAGTAGATCCTAATTTGTTCTATACTTGAGTAAAATTTGATTCAAATCGGAAACAAAACAAAAAAGTTATAATGGCTTCTTCATGTTAAGTGAGTCACACTGTATATTTAAGGAAATGTATAGATTTCGACAAAATCTTACGTTAGTAATAATTTCAAGTGATTGCCCCCTCGTACCGGAGTAATTTTTTACTTTTTTGATATATACCTGATGTTATTGATTTGTTAATTATTATAGTAAGATAGGCAGTAAATTCGTCGGCTCTTTTCTGGATTAAGCTAGTACGTACCTCAACTAGTCCAGTGAAAGTTTTCTTTTTCAAATTTAGATTATGATCTTAATTTCAAATTCATTAAATGGGGCCAAGAATATCGATTTGCCGATAATTTCTTGTACTGTATCTACATCCATAGTTTGAATTAGAAAATTGGGAATTTACTTGATCTTTTACAGACGCAGAGAAATGTTGTCCAAGTGCATCTGCTACTATTTTACTGTCGCTGTCAAACAAATTATTTAGATTTAGATTCAAAAGTCTTAATAGGCACGAGTGAGCACGGCACGAGCCTCCATGGGGTGAAAAGCGCTCGTATATATTTAACAACTACATTTCTATAAAAAAATATTCGTTAATATTAAAATATTTGTATATATAATTTTTAAACACCCTTCCACCCTATTCCACCCCTTCTGGGAGGTGAAAATTGCTTTTACGGTTGCACAGCGGTATCTTTGTTCCAAAAAAATTATTGAAACTGCTCAGTTGAACAGAAAACTTTAAAAGTGCAGAAATCACTCTGAAGTACCCTCTAATGCTTGTTGACCCCTTTAGGGGATGATTCTCAATAAAGCGGCTGCACAGCGGTATCTTTGTTCCAAAAAAAAATGTGTATAATAAAAAGATTCAGAAGTATTCTGGAATCTGAGTTCTACATCTTTTTAATTGCTCTTGTCACTCACTGGAGGGGGCAGTTTTTTATATTAAATTAAAGTACCGTTATTTTATGTTTTCTTCTTCCCTTTATGAAGAGTGGAAAATATCAGAAGCATGGGCGCAGCCAGGGGGGGAGCCATGCCCCCCCCCCAAGCCGTCTTCCATGAGCCAACAAATAAAGAAGCAGTACAAAGCAGTATCTAAATTATCCCTTGAAATAAATATTTTGTAATCAATGCCAATATTATCTAATAGAGGAATCTACATACACATCCGTTTTCAACCATTTTCTGAAAAATTTTCCTCATCCTCTGGGGAGGCCAGTTCTATTGGCCCCCCCCCAGATGAATTTTCTGGCTGCGCTACTGATCAGAAGTGTGACTGAGCACAAACACAACTGTTCTGCGATGTATGGGTGCAACGTGAAAGAATATCTGAGTAGACGTTCTAGTTACTTTTACCCCTGCGAGGGGCGTAAAAGAGTTAGGGGGCGGCTCAGAGTAATTGCCTTTATTTGAGATGTAATACTCATCCGAGTGGTTCCATCACTTTTTGCCAGAAAGATACTGCTATGCAGAGTTGAAAGCCGTTTTCATGCCCCGTAAGTGATGGAAAATGTTTCTGATACTTTACAGTTTTTCTGTAAATTTACAGTTTTTCTCTAAATTATCCAAAAAATTTGTCTTTGAAAAACTATAGCAGCTCATCACTTCCGTAAGATAGACTTCTGTTGGGAGTCACTTTTTTCGTTGTTACATAGTCTAAGGTATATGTTGATTCTTTCTGTATCTTAAGTTTCCTCAATTTGCAGAGACAGTACGTAAAAAAAAGGCTTTTTTTGGTGCATATTTTGCACCTTTTTATCCTAACTTTGAACCACAATATCTCATATTTTTCGTAATAAAATAGACAGAAAAGTGTTCTATATTTTCAGGATATACCCAGTAAACACACTGTAGAGGTGGCAAAGCAATGGCCTATTAGATTTATGACTCATAAAATGTTGGTAACTTTTGCCAATACCTCAAAAGTGAATACAAAGTACTATTTAACATTATATCATCTGTGCAGTAATGGTAAGTTTATGTGTTTAATACGCCCTTTTGTTATTGCATACTTAATTATTTCACCATCGTTAATACGTTATTAGTTATTTATGTACCAAGGGTCGTAAGAATAGAGTTTGCAATTCGAGGCCCGTAGGGTCTAAAGTGAAGGCATATAGGTAGTTTTTTAATGATGGGCCAATTATGTGTGTTTGCTGGGTATTACATTATTTTCGAGTGATAAAATACAAAATGCCATTTTAATTGCTCTTCACGTCACAATGGTTTCTGCAAATCTAAGTAGGTACCCTTTTATTTACGAATTACACAGGTTTACAAAAAAAAAGTTTTGATCTGGTAATGGGACCTATCATTTCCTACATATTTTGACACGCTGAAACCGAATCCATCGAAAAAAAAGTTTTTTACCACGTGGATTTCTAGTAAATTCTGGTTTTTATTGTCAAAAAGTCGTATTTTGACGATAAAAACCGAGATTTACTCGAAATCTACGAAGTAAAATAATTTTAAAATTGATAATTCGGATTCAGCGCACAAAAATACATAAGGAATGACAGGTTTAGTCCTTGGAACAGAATTTTTTTTTTTTTTGTAGACCTATGCATAAAGTGCACCTGTGCACAGATCTACAAAAAAAATTCTGTTCCAAGGATTAAACTTATCAATTCGAACTTTCAATTTAAAAATTTTTTTACTGCGTAAATTTCGAGTAAATCTCGGTTTTTATCGTCAAAATGCGGTTTTTTGACAATTTTTGACGTTTACTCGATATTCACACGGTAAAAATTTTTTTAATTGAAAATTCGAGTTCAGCACACAAAAATACTTAAGGCATGATAGGTCCCATTCCCAGATCAAAACTCACCGTACAATGCAAAAATCCCTGTTACCAAAGATTTCCTATTTAAATCTTCTAGGACTGGCATTATTCGTACTTTAAAAAACTTCATATAATTTGATAACGAAGAATATTAAAAAGAAAGTAAGCATTTGTAATTATCTATCTGTGACTAGTAGTCCATGCCAAAGTTGCAACTACCCCCAAGCGCAGAAAACCACCCGAGAACTTGTTGGATTGTTTTTTTTTGAGGAAATTCAATATGTCCTGTAAAATTTCGCAGACATCCTAACGACCCCTGGGGGTTGAAACCACCCGCTCCTTCAATCCTGAAGTGTCTCTCAAAGAGAATGTTTTATAGAAGATATCCCCGTTTACAAGGGTGGAAAACACGATCGTGGCATCACTTTCTCTCTTAGCCCTCAAAAACTACCCTTGAATGCCCAAAATCATCGGTTTTTCTTATAGTCAGATCACAAGCGCTCATTGAATCAGGTTTTCTAAGGAGAGAATTTGTTTGGTCGCTACCCTTGCGCTTTTGAGGTTAAGCCTTTTTGCAACTTTGGTATGGACTATATAACTAGAAATACTTGCAACATGTCTTAACAACAACAAAATTGGTGTTTGTAATTTTATTTATGACAATAATATACAATATCAAACGAAAAATTTTAATACATATTTTTACAGAATTAATAAAATAATGTAAGATAAATTTAATAATTGTACATCAGTTTTGCGGTGGTTGTCGGCAAAGCCTAAATATACGTGCTGGTCTTCGTAGTGACTTCTGGTGTTCGAACGTAGATGTTGTTGGAAAGGCCGTTTTTTACAACAGCACTTCTTCAGGTAACTAAAGAAAAAACAAACAGATTAGTCATATTGTACGACATACATTATATAAAACATATATAAGCTGCAAGAAGTATTTTGCCACACGTAAAAATGTATTCAAGTTATAAGAAAAATATATTGTCTTGCCATAAAACGGAGACGATACAACCAGGACAGAAGAAGAAAAAAATACAAGGCAACAGCTTACCTATCATATTTACACGGAGAGGATCGAAAGAAAAATAATTTTAAAGTAATATACATTTGTTTAACGATTTAGCGATTTTAACCCGATTTTTGTTAAATGTAGATAATTGATGAACTGTATTTGTGGAGCAAAGAGCGCCATATTTCTACAAAATCCAAGGCCTACTAGGTCAGTTTTTGGGAATAAATTTTTAAGATTTCATATTAGCGATTTTTTTTTTAAATCTATGCGGGGCACTGGATTCACCACCCCTCAAAATGGGTCTGTACTAAATTTTATCAAAAAAATTTAAGTAGGAACGATTTTGCAGCCAAATTAAAAATGCACATTTTTAAATGGCATTTTGTATGAGACGGCTATTTTCATACATTTATTCCAAGTCAAGTTATCCATGAAAAAATATTGAAAGAGTTGAGAGAACTGCCAAAAGTAACAGATTAAGTTGTAGGAAAATTATAACAGTTTGTCTAGTGCAATAATAATCATGGAAAACTTAAATTTAAGAAAAAAATAGAAATTGTACGTTTTGTTGGCGATAATGTGCGTTCAACACTAAAAGAGTGCTTTAAAGCTACACCAGCCATTTCACCCCACCACTAAAAAAGTTATTGCATAATTTCTTACACATTTATTACAAATTATTACCACCAAAATTAATTTTATTAACATTGCCCGTAATTAATTATAAGCGAACAACGTAGATTACCCTTAAACCTACACCAGCCACTCGTAACTTTTTACCTAATTGACATATCGAGATGGGTCTTGCGCCATAATTTATTACAAATAAATTACATTCGACCCATCATAATCGAAATACCGTATAATCAAACCCTGGGGGTAAAAACCACCCCAAAGGTGTAATTTTAATTATGTTATATGCATAACATTAAAATTAGCTCTAAATTAGCTCTAAATTTATTTAGTGAAACAACTTGGTGGATTTTTCGTGTCTTTGCTTCTTACTAAAAGGGTTAATAATTTATTACTGGGCACAACTAAAAATATATTTATAGGTCAACAGATGTATAATAAACTGAATCTGATCATTTTCTAATAATTAAATGGAGGTGGGCTAATGTAATAAAATATTAGAGCGGGTGAAACAACTTCTTGGGTTTTTCGTATCTTTGTTTCTTACTTAAAAGGGTTAATAATTTATTACTGCAATCGGGCACAACTAAACATTTATTTCTAGGTCGATTGATGCATAATAAACTGAATCTGATCGTTTTCTAATCATTAAATAGCGGTGGGCTAATGTAATAAAATATTAGAGCGGGTGAAACAACTTCTTGGATTTTTCGTATCTTTGCTTCCTACTAAGAGGGTTAATAATTTATTACTGCAATCGGGCACAACTAAACATTTATTTCTAGGTCGATTGATGCATAATAAACTGAATCTGATCGTTTTCTAATCATTCAATAGCGGTGGGCTAAGGTAATAAAATATTAGAGCGGGTGAAACAACTTTGTGGATTTTTCGTATCTTTGCTTCTTACTAAGAGGGTTAATAATTTATTACTGCAATCGGGCACAACTAAAAATTTATTTCTAGGTCGATTGATGCATAATAAACTGAATCTGATCATTTGCTAATAATTAAATAGAGGTGGGCTAATGTAATAAAATATTAGAGCGGGTGAAACAACTTTGTGGGTTTTTCGTGTCTTTGCTTCTTACTAAAAGGCAATCGGGCACAACTAAAAATTTATTTATAGGTCAACAGATGTATAATAAACTGAATCTGATCATTTTCTAATAATTAAATGGAGGTGGGCTAGTGTAATAAAATAATAGAGCGGGTGAAACAACTTTGTGGATTTTTCGTGTCTTTGCTTCTTACTAAGAGGGTTAATAATTTATTACTGCAATCGGGCACAACTAAAAATTTATTTATAGGTCGATTGATGCATAATAAACTGAATCTGATTGTTTTCTAATCATTCAATAGCGGTAGGCTAAGGTAATAAAATATTAGAGCGGGTGAAACAACTTTGTGGATTTTTCGTATCTTTGCTTCTTACTAAGAGGGTTAATAATTTATTACTGCAATCGGGCACAACTAAAAATTTATTTCTAGGTCGATTGATGCATAATAAACTGAATCTGATCATTTGCTAATAATTAAATAGAGGTGGGCTAATGTAATAAAATATTAGAGCGGGTGAAACAACTTTGTGGATTTTTCGTATCTTTGCTTCTTACTAAGAGGGTTAATAATTTATTACTGCAATCGGGCACAACTAAAAATTTATTTCTAGGTCGATTGATGCATAATAAACTGAATCTGATCATTTGCTAATAATTAAATAGAGGTGGGCTAATGTAATAAAATATTAGAGCGGGTGAAACAACTTTGTGGGTTTTTCGTGTCTTTGCTTCTTACTAAAAGGCAATCGGGCACAACTAAAAATTTATTTATAGGTCAACAGATGTATAATAAACTGAATCTGATCATTTTCTAATAACTAAATGGAGGTGGGCTAGTGTAATAAAATAATAGAGCGGGTGAAACAACTTTGTGGATTTTTCGTGTCTTTGCTTCTTACTAAGAGGGTTAATAATTTATTACTGCAATCGGGCACAACTAAAAATTTATTTATAGGTCGATTGATGCATAATAAACTGAATCTGATCGTTTTCTAATCATTCAATAGCGGTAGGCTAAGGTAATAAAATATTAGAGCGGGTGAAACAACTTTGTGGATTTTTCGTATCTTTGCTTCTTACTAAGAGGGTTAATAATTTATTACTGCAATCGGGCACAACTAAAAATTTATTTCTAGGTCGATTGATGCATAATAAACTGAATCTGATCATTTGCTAATAATTAAATAGAGGTGGGCTAATGTAATAAAATATTAGAGCGGGTGAAACAACTTTGTGGGTTTTTCGTGTCTTTGCTTCTTACTAAAAGGGTTAATAATTTATTACTGCAATCGGGCACAACTAAAAATTTATTTATAGGTCGATTGATGCATAATAAACTGAATCTGATCGTTTTCTAATCATTCAATAGCGGTGGGCTAAGGTAATAAAATATTAGAGCGGGTGAAACAACTTTGTGGATTTTTCGTATCTTTGCTTCTTACTAAGAGGGTTAATAATTTATTACTGCAATCGGGCACAACTAAAAATTTATTTATAGGTCAACAGATGTATAATAAACTGAATCTGATCATTTTCTAATAATTAAATAGAGGTGGGCTAATGTAATAAAATATTAGAGCGGGTGAAACAACTTTGTGGGTTTTTCGTGTCTTTGCTTCTTACTAAAAGGGTTAATAATTTATTACTGCAATCGGGCACAACTAAAAATTTATTTATAGGTCAACAGATGTATAATAAACTGAATCTGATCATTTTCTAATAATTAAATGGAGGTGGGCTAGTGTAATAAAATAATAGAGCGGGTGAAACAACTTTGTGGATTTTTCATGTCTTTGCTTCTTACTAAGAGGGTTAATAATTTATTACTGCAATCGGGCACAACTAAAAATGTATTTATAGGTCAACAGATGTATAATAAACTGAATCTGATCATTTTCTAATAATTAAATAGAGGTGGGCTAATGTAATAAAATATTAGAGCGGGTGAAACAACTTCTTGGATTTTTCGTATCTTTACTTCTTACTAAAAGGGTTAATAATTTATTACTGCAATCGGGCACAACTAAAAATTTATTTATAGGTCCATAGGTGTCTAATAAACTGAATCTGATCATTTTCTAATAATTAAATGAAGGTGGGCTAATGTAATAAAATATTAGAGCGGGTGAAACAACTTCTTGGATTTTTCGTATCTTTGCTTCCTACTAAGAGGGTTAATAATTTATTACTGTAATCGGGCACAACTAAATATTTATTTCTAGGTCGATTGATGCATAATAAACCTTAATCTGATCGTTTTCTAATCATTAAATAGTGGTGGGCTAAGGTAATAAAATATTAGAGCGGGTGAAACAACTTTGTGGATTTTTCGTGTCTTTGCTTCTTACTAAAAGGGTTAATAATTTATTACTGCGATCGGGCACAACTAAAAATTTATTTCTATCAATGTATAATAAATTGAATCTGATCATTTTCTAATAATTAAGTAGTGGTGGGCTAATGTAATAAAATATTAAAGCATTTAAGAATACTTTGTCAATTTTTCGTATTTTTGGTTCATACTAAGAGGGTTGATAATTAATTACTACATCTAAGAATTATTTTTTAGGTCACTTGGTGTATACTAAACTAGATCTGATAACTTTTTAATAATTAAATAGTGGTGGGCTAATGTAATAAAATATTACAGCGTGTGAAGGAACAACTTTTTTATTATTGCATTCTGGCATAATTAAATACTAATTTCTATGTTAATTTCTGTGTATGGGACAAAATGACGTTTTATAATAATTAAGTGGTGGTGAGTTCGTGTAATAATATATTAAAGCATTTAAAACAACTTTGTAGATTTTCGTATTTTGCCTTCTTATTGATAAGGTTAATACATTATTTATTGCAATTTATGTGGCACTTCTAAAAAATAAAACACTTTGTCTACTTTTCCTATCCTCATCATTATCTTTTGTAAGATGTAATTCTAGAAATTAATGAAATATTTAAATATCAAACATGTTAATTTTTGTTGCTTTATGTGAAATTTAATTACTGAACCATTTGAAACTATCACCAATAGCGATACCCGTATTTAAAAAATAGGGGTTGATTTCACCCTCGGTGGAAGAAATGATTAGATATTTTGTAATTTTTGTTAAGAATCTTTACACAAGTTATTTTAATAAATTTATAGCTAATTTTAATGTTATGCATATAATATAATTAAAATTACACTTTTGGGGTGGTTTTTACCCCCAGGGTTTGATTATACGGTGTTTCGATTATGATGGGTCGAATGTAATTTATTTGTAATAAATTATGGCGCAAGACCCATCTCGATATGTCAATTAGGTAAAAAGTTACGAGTGGCTGGTGTAGGTTTAAGGGTAATCTACGTTGTTCGCTTATAATTAATTACGGGCAATGGTAATAAAATTAATTTTGGTGGTAATAATTTGTAATAAATGTGTAAGAAATTATGCAATAACTTTTTTAGTGGTGGGGTGAAATGGCTGGTGTAGCTTCAAAGCACTCAAGAAAAGCTGCGAGAGAATTCAATAACAGACACCCAGATAGACAAGTAAGTCCGAGTACTGTACAACGCGTTAAAAAAGATTTCAGTGAGACAGGGTCTGTTTCAAAAAATTTGCTTAGAGCCAGGCATAATGGACGTCGTGGAATTTTGAGAAATAATGACGAAATTTTAGTATATTTTAACAACAACCCCCGGACTACTACTAGAACTGCTAGCATAGATCTTAATATTCCCAGAGAAAGTATTAGCAGATGCCTGGCAAAAAACAAAATAAAGGCATTTAAGCCAAAAATTTTGCATACATTGGAACTGGGAGATGAGGAAAGACGATTCGAGTTTTGCCTCTGGCTACAAGGGGAATAGGTATCTAAATAATCATAATTTTTTCAATGAAATTTTATTCAGCGATGAAGCCACATTTACGACAAATTGGGTGGTTTCAAGTCAAAATTACCGTACTGGTCATCTGAGAATCCGGAATTCGTTATAAATGCAAGGAGACAGTATTCGCCAAAAATTAACGTTTGGGACGGAATACTAAAAGACAGAATAATTGGCCCTTTTTTCTTTGAGGGTAATTTGAATGCGAATGGGTTTTTAAATTTTCTTGGAAAAGAGTTCCGGAACGCATTAGATAATTTACCATTACAGAATCTCCTTAATGTAAAGTTTCAGTTAGATGGTAGTCCTATTCATAAGGCTGTTATAGTAAGAGAATGGTTAAATAACCATTTCGAAAATTGTTGGATTGGGCGAAACAATCCTTTGATTGAGTGACCGCCGAGATCCCCAGACTTAACGCCACTCGATTTTTTTCTTTGGGCTAGGGTTATACAAGCCTGCGTAGTCATTACTCCAGAACAAATACGAAAGGTAACTATGAACGTACGTAAAAGAATTGACAAGTGTATTGAAATAAATGGTGGATTAGTAGAAGTGACGAAAATCTAATTCTGGATAATTTTCGGAATTCCCTATTTTTTTCTTGTTTCATTGTTGTTTAAAGTTTTTATTGCGTTTTTTAATTTGTCAAAACTAAGCATAAGAATATTTATATCACGTTACTATTAGTTTAATTTCATTTCAATGTTTTGTCATAAATAACTTGACAGAATAAATTTATGAAAATGGTAAGTATTGTGCATTTTTAATTTGGCTACAAAATCGTTCGTACTTAAAATTTTTGATAAAATTTAGTACAGGCCCATTATGAGGGTGGTGAATCCAGTGCCGTGCATAGATTTTAAAAAAATCCCTAATATGAAATCATAAAAATTTACTCACAAAAACTGACATAGTAGGCCTTGGATTTTGTAGAAATATGGCGTTCTTTGCTCCACAAATACAGTTCATCAATATCTACATTTTAAAAAAAAGTGCGGTTAAAATCGCCCATTAAATAAAGATTTTACAGAGTGACTCGCAAACGAATGGGTCACACTGTAGAATTCGAAACAGAAGGTTACACAACGGTTACCCAAATACCAAGGTCCAGAAGAACTAGAAACACCAGGAGTATATTGCAGTCCGTGTTCCTACGGACGAGTCTACATCGAAGGAACCAAACGACATATAAACACCAGGCTCAAAGAACATATTAGCCATACAAATAATGGAAATTCTACAAAATCAGCGGTTGCCGAACGTTCAGAAGAAACCGGCCATTTGATAAAATTCGACGAGACAAAGAAATTAGCCAACACCAAGAATTATTGACCAAGGAGATACAGAGAAGCTATTGAAACAAATAAACATCCGAATAACCATAATCAGGACACCGGACTATTACTAACAACGTGGAAATCAATATTCCGCATGAGCAATGATCCGGAAAACGTCTCCTGATGACTTGTATAGATAAAAGAGCTCAGTTCAACAGAGCTCACTTCGCTTCAGAAGAAGACCATGACAGGATGGATGAAACGTCAAGCACCAAACAGAGTCAACGCGTAAGAAGGCCCGGAAACCAGCAGCTAGATCACCAGCTCTCCGAAAGCCTTAGCACCTAAATAGATGATTACTGTAAACACCAAATTCTTGCATGCTCTAATTAAATCCTTGAAATCAGGTAACCATGTAAAACTAAAAACAGTCAGAGCAACTGGGGTCGACAATATCATGATCGAGACACCTAAATTCTTGAGTGAAAATTGGAAGTCCTTCACATAATATACCAAAGGATATGAGAGAGAGAGAGAGAAATCTGGTTCAATCACCTCAATCTTTGTTCTCCAAGCAATAACTCCCACTCCAACGACTCTCCAGAAGAATATTTTCTTGAATCCTCACATTTCTTTGCCGTATCAACTGGAGAGAAGATAATACAGAATGGTTGATAAATCAGGGAAAACAAGAGGATAAGAGGACTAGATGATGCTTAGTATATTAAAGTAAGGAACGAGTCTTTTGTAATAACGCTTTAGAGTCAATATCCAATGTGCGTTTGAGATGTACAGGGTTATTAATTATACATTGATCCCCTCTGTTATTATTGGAAATAAAAAAAGTTTCGTATCAATGTTGTAGGGTTGAAAACTTGGTATGGAATTTTTAGAGATAAAATTGTAGGGCCAATTTCTTTCAATTTTACCCTAATACGGAAACACGTTTAGAAATAATTCTACCAGAGGTAGCAGAGCTTTTAAAGCGACACTTTTCTGATGAGAAACTTAATGAAGTAATTTGGCAGCAGGACAGACCGACCATACACAGTGTTTTGGAGGTTAGGGAGCATTTAAATGATCAATTTGACAATTGGATTGGTAATGGCAGACCAATTTCATGGCCACCAAACAGCCCTGATTTAACACCTTTGGATGCATTTTTGTGGGGGTATTTAAAGGACAAAGTTAATTAAGATTTTAATCAGAATGTTGTAATAACTAAAAACTGTTCTAATTGCTCTGTTTCTAATTGATTAAATAATTTAATAAAAAGGTATGAGCGTTGTATTTTAAATAATGGTGGCCATTTTGAATAATTTTAATAATTGATGAACCTAATTCTGACGCTGTTGTAGAATTTTCGTTGTTATTTTATGTTATAAAATATTGTTCATCTCAGGATTTTATTTTTATTCTTATAATATATCAAACTTTTCTGCTTCTGTGTAACCCATTTTGATCAAATAATAATACGAAATGTACAATCTTGTCATAGTATCATCAGTCACAGCCTACTGTGTAAGAGTAATTACTGCGCTTCCTTCAATAACCATAATATACATGTTTGAAGCATATTTAATGTCCGATATGTCAAGAAATATTACAGTTATCAACCCTTATATATTTGAAATCAGGGAAAAAGGTCCTAAAGTAATATGTAAAAACATTTCAATTAAAAAAACAACCTTCATTGTTATGTCACTAGACCTATGCAAGTAATTGTTTTTTAATTGCATTTAAAAAATATGTCTATACAACCCTACAACTTTTATGCGGAACTTTTTTTTAATCTCCAGTAATAGCAGAAATAAAGGAGGTCAATATATAATAAATAACCTTGTACGTGGGTTAGATTGTAAAATTAAATATGCGTAAAACTAACAATATTTACAAAAAACTGCGAGGAGTAGCTATCCTATGGTAAATAAATATGTGCAACAATTATGTAAAAAGTTCAACAAATCGGCGAAGAACATAATGCTTACTCTATTTCTTTATGTATTTATTACTTTTTCTAGATTAAAATCTCTGAATATGTAATTTAAATTTCGCTTCCAGCTCAGAAAGTACAAATGCCATCTCAGATATCATTTTGAATTACGAAATTCCAATCGATGTTTCGAGTTGCTAGCAGCGATTTTCATATTCAACTTGGTTCAATTGTTCCAGAAAGCTTTGTTAGTCGAGTGTTACATGAAATACTTTTTACATTTCACTACACAGGGAGACGTTCCGGTCTATAAGAGAAATATCATCAAACTCACCAAACTTAGGCTTGCTATACGCCTGAAAGATATGGATCGCTAGAGACGCAGATATGCGATATATGATGTTTTCAAGATGTGGATTTGGAGACGTTTGTTATGAATTTCTTGGTAAGGAAAGAAGAAAACGCTTTGGGTTGATGTCACCAAGAGGCTAATGGAAAAAGCTTCGAGCAGACAACCTCGACAAATGCTATAACACTGTCAGACGTGCCACACAGCAAATAGTCCGGTGATATTAGGAAAATGTTTCGGAAAGTTTTGGGACTAGCAAAAAAATTAGGCTACTCCCTACAGAATTTCCTCAGGATCTGAAAAAAAAAAAATAGTGTTGACCACTCAAAACGGCGGCTTTAATTGTTATTTAACTTTTTGTAAACAAAATGAATTTTGCAACTTAGTTTTACTTCCACGTCCAGTGGAAGTATAGTAACGACAAAAAAATTTTAAAAAATTTTTATTGTCCAAATAGGCTTAATATGTCATGAAACGTCGAGATTTTAAGTTTGAGCGAAAAAAAAATTTCTGTCTGTCTGTCGGTCTGTCTATCTGTCGGTCTGTCTGTCTGTCTGTCGGTCTGTCTGTAACTTTTTTTTGTGCGCACGTTTACTCTGGAACCGTTTAAGATATTGACTTGAAATTTGGTACACATATGTACTTTAACGAGATCTAGAACTAGATTATATTTTCATCTTGTTCCGTCGAAGGGTTGGGGGGTAAATTGGGGTAAATTTGGGGTAGATAAGTCAATCAAGCAGGTAATAGTCCATAAAATTGGTTTTTAGTATATACAAGAGAAGCTAAGGTCTCAAAAAATTTTTGGCATTAGCCACCCCCATTACCACCCCCACCCCCTTATTAAAGGGGATGAAAAAAAATTGTAATTTAGTGTACCTATGTACAGGAACCAGAAACCTCAAAATATTTTTTTACTTCATCCACCCCCACTACCACCCCTCTATCACCACCCCCCACCCCACTACCGATGTGGGGTATCGTTTTATGGGTTTTTGGGGTGGAGGATTTCAAATATTATATTATTAAAGTTCCATAAACAGTTATTTTGACATACAAAGTTTTTTTCGTTGTGAGTGACTTGGATAAAGAATCTGGATGTGGAAGTAGTGATTCCTTGGGCAGCGGTTTTTTGCTTATATCCTCGCTTCTAAAGGTCGAAGAAAAACGTTCGTCATGAGATCCCCTATAAGATAGGTGATCTCTTAATATAACAATTTGAATTTTTTTTTATAAATTAATTGCAAAAAAAATAATGAATATTTTGCAACGGGACGAAGTGTATTTTATTAAGAGTAAAAATATATACTATTTCTCATAATATCGTTAACATACAGATTTTATATTTGTTTCTACAGTACTTCCAAGTTCGAGGATCGAAAAATTCAATTTTTTCAGTTTTTTACTATAAAATGATATTAACTATCAAAGATTTGTTCTTTGCGTATACCTACCTTATAAGGGAGCTCATGACGAAGAAATTAAGTTTTTCTACGACCTTTAGAAGCGAAGATATAAGCAAACAAGTAAGTTGCAAAATTCATTTTGTTTACAAAAAGTTAAATAACCATTAAAGCCGCCATTTTGAGTGGTCAACACTATTTTTTTCGGATTCCTGAGGAAATTCTGTAGACTAATTTTTGACTAGTCCCAAAACTATCCAAAAAATCGTTATTTTTGAAGCTAAAATCACCGGATTAAAAGGGAGTTCAACTAGAATAATGCATGTCATAAAATGTCTGCCAAGATGTAATGAATAAGAAGAAGAAGAACCGATCTCTCAAACTCAAAATGTGTTACATATTTTTTTAATAAAGCTGTAATGAATTGCATGATTATATACAGAAGCTGCAGAAGCATAGTTGATTAAGTGGCGGAGCTTGTAGATGGCGAGCTATCCAAAAATATCTACTTACTTAAAAATAAAAAACTATATATAACTGCTTACGCCATCATCTTTTTGAGGAATGCTGCAAATTGCCAAGAAAATTTAATTTTAAACAATTGTTATAACTATTACTAAGTTAAAATGACGTCTGTTGTGGTTCTGGTGACCACTAAAAAATGAAAGTTTGAATATGTAAAACAAGCTATTACAGACAGTTCAGTTTCTTCCGTAAAAGTGGAAGGAAAGAACTAAAACTCTTTAACTGTATTCACTACCTTTAAAAACCTAAACTATACTATTAAAAAGGCAAATATATTAGATATTTGTCCTCGTAATTATATTCATCAAAATTAAAATACCAGACTTCACAAGTTATCTCGTTCAAAATTTATTTAAATAGAGAAATATCCCCTATATACAGTGAGTCCTTAAAGTGATGTCATTTTCAGGTGAAACAAATATTTTAATGAGAAATCTCCCAATACTTCAGTTTTTGTTTCTAATTGCACATATTTTGAAATTGTGCTCCAACTTATTATAGGGTGGTCCATATTTGGGTTATAATACATTGAGTATTTTTTTAAATGAAACATAGTTTTTCCTAAACATGTGGAAAGTACATTGAATTAGTATTCCAAATAACCCACGTATTCCCCATTTTGCTCCAGAAGTTCTGGCTCTACAGCATTTTCAACCATTTAAAATGTATTCAAATTTTTTGGCATCAAATTCGGTTTACCAAAAATTTTTAAAATTTTGAAATTCGATTTTCCTTATGATTTTATTAATTGGCTATCATTATATTTAACACGCTCCTCTTAACCTGACCTATAACATTGTAAGCAAATATTACAACTCACTTTTTACCTACTTCTAATTGTCGTATCATTTTGAAACTTTGTAAACTTATACAATTCTGGTGGTAATACAATAATATGGTACTATCGACCCTGTATGATGATGGAGGTGGTCATAGAGACTCCTCTGTGGCGTATCACCGGCGACTCCGCCATAAACTCGAATTTTCCACGACAGAGAGATGCTTTTCATAAAGATTGAAGCCTAAGGAACAATTTTAGGCATGTTCCCAAAAAAAGTGGCTGTACTTTCAAAATGTTTATAAAAAAAAATTGCAAATCTGGTTTTTGTCATTTAACACAAAAACTAAAAAAGATGGAGAAAAACTTTCGGCACAAAAAACAAAGTGCATAAAATTTCCTACAATTTTGTTCCTATACAATATTCGGATAGGAGTCAACTCTTAAAATAAAATATAATATTCAATATAAAATGTAAGTAACACCTCATTCGCTTTCAGATTCACTATCGCTGTCTCCCGATACTTCGAATATTTCTTCTAAGTCTTCTTCCTCTATTGCTTCATTTATGATATAGTTATCATCGTCACTTTCGTCTATTATGATTTGATTTGGAATCATCTCCTGAAGAATTTCAGTAAGCGATTGAGGCAGTATTTTATCTGCTGAACACCAAAGAGGTTCTCCATTTTCTTGCCATCCATAATCATTCCAAGACTTTGGAACATTGTGAAAACCTTCGTCGGCCAATCGCTAAATACGAGTTTGGTAAACATTCCTTTTAATGTGCTCAATAAGGCAATCTTTTGATGGTGGAATCGAAGAAAAATCAACTTTAGGATCAATTGACAAAGACAAATCTGTCACCACATTTCTGTCTAATGGCAATTAGGCGAAGCTCGTCCACGCTAGCCCATTTCTTTGATCTATATATGGCACATGTAACCACTCTAATGATGCGACTAACTTGTCATCAATATTCCAGCTGCTCTCCAAGTCTTGAAATGTTCGGATATATTTGGTATATTTGGGAGAAAGTAACATTTTCAGGGGTTTTTTATCTTTCCTTTTCTCATAAAGGCGCTGAGTCGTATCCAGTAAATAAATGAAAGCTCAGTAATGCCGAACATTTCTGAGCTCCATACTCTTCTGCTAATGCGGATATGTTAATAAGCCTTCTTTTATTGCCAAGTCCGGTATCAAAGAGTAATTTACATTTAATTTTATGGGAATGAGCCAGCAGAATCCAAAAGATGTCACTATCAAAATTTTTAACCATACACTCAAAAAAATGATAAGTTAATTCAATCAAAAAGAGCATATGAAATCGCGCCTATCTAGTTTCATAGTTAAATCAACCAGAAAAGTATAGTCGAACAAATTTTGTCACCATACAATTTTTATTGTCATTTTGAACATGAAATGTAGTTGGTTAAGTAAGTAATCATTACAATTACAATCATTGCAGTTCAATTCGACAATAGTTAAAAATAAAATATACTATTATTATCTAGTTTAATTTGACAGAATTCAACAAAATAATAGTCAGATGAAAAAAAACAATAGTCTTATTCATCTATTTTTTAAGTTAATGTTTGTTTGTTGTACGACAACTTTTTATTAATTATAATAACAATCACCTTTTGTTTAAAAATACCATCAACATAATTTAGTTTAACAAAATTAACGATATTGTTAGTTAGCTATTTTTTTTTTGTTGAATTTACCCATACTATTTCTTTGAGTGATACTGAAAATTCGATCCCAGATTGAACAGCACATAATTTGCAGACATTTATCTCGAAAACGGCAACTCCTATCCAAATATTGTATAGGAATAAAATTGTAGAAAATTTTGTACACGTTGTTTTTTGTAAAAAAGTTTTTGTCCATCTTTTTTAGTTTTTGTGTTAAATGACAGAAACAACATTGGCAACAGTTTTTTTTAACATATGGCCGCCATTTTGAAAGTACAGCCAGTTTTTTTTGTCTAAAATTGTTCCTTAGACTTTAATCTTTATGAAAAACATTGTCCCCTAGGTTCGGGGGGGAGGTGCACGTACAGCTAAGGTGTGCTCCCGAACATATATGAAACTGTTATAAACTGCAATATTCAAGAATAAAGGTTAAGAGATACAGTATTGAAAAATCGAAATATAATTGTTTATACCATGAACCACCGCCAAAAATTTTGAAAAAATTACAAGTCATCAAGCATAATACAAAGTTACTGTAAAAATAAAGGTAGTTACTTGATAAAATCATAAAGAAAACTGAATTTCAATAATTATTGGCAAGCCGTTTTTGAAGCTAAAAAATCAAAAATAAAAATTCCTGACTTATCTACCCTGATTTTTTAGAATTTTCAATGCAACAGGAGGGGTGAAATTAAACACGGAAAATCACGTTGCCTACTATGACCGGCCCCACTGAGGGGATACGGAGTCAAAACTTAGCTGAAATTGTTTACTTATAGAGAGCTAAGAAGTCATGTATGCAAAGTCTAATTTGGCTCAGTGGTATTTTTCACTATGCTTATCCGGCTATATCTTTCGTTCATTAATTTATGAACTCACTACACATTGTTAAAATAAATTCTATTGGGATTTGATAATGACTAATTGAATTTAGTCATATCTAAAGCCAATTTGTTTGCAGTTGAAAGAAACTTACGTTCGTAAGGGATGAAACCGTCTTCATCTTCTTTTTCCATGCAGTCGGCAAGAACTTCCTCTGTCTCGGCATCTGATAACCTCTCACCTATAAGAATATATAAGGGTGTTTTAAACTTTTCATAACATTAAATATGAACACTCCTGCATAAGTTTAGAAGTATTTACTACCAAAACTATAAGAATAATAACATGTATAAAAAAAATCGAAAAACGCGATTTCTTTTGACATACGCTTTTGTGCGAAAATAAAAACAAATCTCACGGTAGGCCATGGCACCGTTAAATCCGTTACTTGTTCTCTTTCCAACAGTATAAAACCAAAATTTAAAATTTTATGGAAACCGTAATATCTGCATACAATCGTAAAATCAGCTGTGCTATGATTAGTTAGAAACAATGTACGTATCAACAAAGAACAATGTTAAATGTGGAAATCATCTTATTTTTTACTAATTGAATACGAATCTGTCATCTGAATTGGCTAAAAATATCGGGAAAACAGTAAAAAACAACCCCCATTTGAGGGTGGCATTGAAATTGATATTAAAACTTGCGACAAAAAGTTATTCTTTAGTGCAGGAAATTCTTACAAAATACTCAGTTTCGTTAGGTAAGCAGAAAAAGAAGCAAAAATTCTAAATTCACCCCCCCCCCTTCCCCTTCGTTTCCCTCGCCCTTCACCACCCATGAAAACGGGGTAAGTTACAATATCTAATATTTTAATAAAAACCAAAACTCCTCGTTAAATGGCTATTATCAGGTTATAATATGATTACTTCTGAATCTAAATACTATTACACCCATCCCCACCAATTAAGATGGTGGAGTTTATCTTGTTAGAGTTTTTATTGGTTTTAATTGCAAAACAAATCCCTAATCACTCAGTTTGATGTTTTTTTTATCGTAATAAGGTGATTTAGTCAATTCAGATGAATATTTCTAACCCCTGAATATTTCTCACACTTTTGGGGTTGGAGGTGAATTTCGATTTTTGATTTCTTTTTCTGCTTAGTTATCGAGAATTTCCTGCAAAAGAATATTGACCTCTTGTAGTTCTAATTTTAGTAGCAAGTTCTAATATTAATTCCAATGTCACCCAAATAATGTATTCCCGAGATTTTTCGCCAAAATGGGTGACGGATTCGTTTTCAGCACCCCAAAATTAGTAAAAAAAAAGATGGCTTCCACACTTTACCACGGATGGGCCAAGAAAGCCCTTTTTTTAACTTTATTCTTTGACTGATTGTCTCTGTTGTATACTGTCATTGTCGAGTTCTAAGACAAGTTTTATATCAGTAATCATGGTATATATATACTTATTATTTAATATAGTGTAGAAAAATAAAGCATGCCCCGGCCACCCCATGTATTAGCTCGGTTGGCAGGTTTGAGTTTTTTATGTGAACTATAAAATAAACAATAGACAGACTGTACAACGCACTCCACTGAAGATTTTGCTGTACTGTTTGCAATGAGCAACTGATATGTACATTAAATTTAGTAGAAATTCTAAGGCAAAATAAAGTGGTGAAACTCTTAGGACATATCAATATCTGTAGAAGATTGTGGAGCTCATGATGATGGCAAATATAGGTACTCAAATACCTACTGTTTGAAATTAATTTGAAAACTTCATTATATTTGTGTTTGTTATAAAATGGCGTCTAACAGGCGGCCATGACAGTTGGCATGATGCTGTAGGACGTGCCATAGAGCAAAGGGATGCCAAGTAGAATGGCGTGGATCACAACACGTCTGCAAGACGTTGTGAATAAGAAGATATGATATAATGAAATCAAGAGCTTTTGACGTTATATTAAAAACTTGTTGTAACATGTATCTTTGTATACGTAACTATGTACGTATATTTTTTTTGTAATTATGCACCTGTTTTCTTTTTAATAATTTATGTTTTATATATATCTTAATGTATGTACACTTCTGTGCAATGAAATCCCGTACACTTGAAAAATACAGTAATCCAGTTTTTACTAATATTGAGTGGTGTGAATCAGTATTTTTGGAATTTAGATTTTTTATTATCATATAGGTTATAAAAAACTGACATTGATTGTCAAACGTCATAAGTAAGGTATTTGAATAATGTTAATCCATAAGAAACATCCTATTTTTGTTTTTTTTTTTACTTTTTTACACCATTCGATGGGAATGATTTCGATTTATAACACATATAAAAATTGACGTTGACAAATTCACAATATGGTCTTCTTGGCATTTGTACAGTTTTTTAATTCCGATTTTCCTATCCTTCAGCTAGCTGTTGACCTCGATGCTGGAAAATTTGTCATGAACACAGCGTCTCGTGCTGTTTGAAACGGATTTTCCCTCAAATAGCCAAGGAACGCTTCATCTCGAACGAGATTTGAACTTCTCGATCAGCCTGAACCGTCTTTTCTCTTTACGCTACCTTTGTCCACCCACCTTTTCTTCACACTCATAACAGTACTTTTATTCAATTGATAATGGTTAGTAACTACTCTGACAGACCATCTCTCTTCAATTTTAGAGAGAATTAAAATTTTGTCACGTTGAGTTAATTTTGGCATTGCGAAAATATGACAGTGACACTGACAAATAAATAAAGAATAATTTAATATAGCGAAAAATAGGCGGACGGGAATTCATTGCACAGAAGTGTATGTACTAATTATTATACACTTTATTATCATTTTTTTAAACTTTGTATATTACACTGACGTTTCTGATTGTGCAATTACACTGAAAAGGCAAATAAAGAATTTGAATTTGAATATACATGGCGTTACATCTATTTATGAAAAGTAGGCGGCTCGTCAACTTCAAGAAAATGCACATCGTGACCCAAAAGGCGGAAGATGTTATTGAATAACCAGATCGTTAAGAGGACCAATGAATTTACCTACTTAGGCAGCATTAATAAATATAAAATGTTTTTTTTTGCAAGTATCTCCTGGTTTAACCGAAAACATGGCGAAGAACAAGAATTAAGTTTATAAACTGAGGATGATTTTCTTTTAATTTCTGTGGGATTAATGGTTACGGATGGCATAAGAACTTTTACAAAACGAAGTATTTAATTTGAATGTTGAATATTTCAGAAACTATGACACTTCTCTCAAAAATGCTGATGGCCAAAATTAAAGAAAATTATGCTTTCAAATAATTTTTGTCTGTTTCTATAGCAAAAAAGAAACAAAGAAGTTGTAGGGGAGCAACGTACGTCTTTACATTTTCTAATTAACATGTTGCCATTTTTTTACTGTAATTATCCAGTAATTTTAAAAAATCTCTGTTTTTCGTTAATATATAGCATTACTTATGTGCTCAGTTTTTTCCCACTTGCTTTAGAAAAAAATTTCATTCAGTATATTGGAGCTACCACTTTAAATTTTATAATTTTGACTTCAGATTTATAATCAACGACCCTTTATTTATAACTCACCAAGGGAAAGAAGTGTGTGGGCAAGTTCAGCAGACATCATTCTGCCGTTCTCTTCTTTGTCGTACAGTTTCAAACATTCCAAGAAGTCTTCAAAGTTGCCTTGTTCTTTGTCTTTCTTTACTTGGCTGAATATGGGAAGGAATTCGTCTACTTTAAGTTTCTTTTCATCTGGAAGAACAAAAATTAATTTGAAAAATTGTTCTATATGCACGACGCCAAAAATTAACTTACTCTTCTTTTTGGTTCCACCTACTTTCTCGATTGTGACCAAAGTTGGGTTAAGGTTAAGGGCGCGGAGCATGTCTCCAAGGTTAACAGCATCGACTGTGCCATTTCCTTCAAAATCGTAGATGGAGAAGACAAACTTCGCCCCTAGAAAAAAAAAACATAATTTTTGAGAAACGCAAGATTATGCATTTGATCCACCTATCTAAATCTTTGGACGTTTTAATGGTAAAAAGCGATAAATAGAATTATCCGCGGATAAAATCGCGAAGAAACCTGATTTTTATCGATTATTTCCCTCATAAATTATAGACCAATGACATTTCGTGAATTTTTAAATTTCAACCAATGACAATAGTTTTCCACACAAGAGCAAGATAACTTTTGTCAAAATTTAACAGCGATTAATATATTCTTACTTTATTAACCAATCAAAATGTATATTTTCAAAGAAATTGACCAATAGGATTTTTTTGAGAAAAAGTGAGAAAAACGGCTATCGATCAGTGGAAAAATGTGTTACTTTTTTGTAGTAGCCATGTGTCTAACTAAAAAAGTCATTGAAATGATTAAAATATAACTTTTCGCGTTTTCATCTTGATTTTTGTACACAACATGAATGAGAAAAAGCGATTTCGTGATGTTACACAAGAAAATATTGACCATGAAACTATGAAGAAGAATCTAAATAAATAGCATTGTTTATAATAATTGTGTATTTCATATAGATACAATGAATATGTTTGATGATAAAAAAACATTAGAAGAAGTTTCTACTTTTTCTTATAAATTGTTATTTTTTAAACTTGAAATAAACAGTTTTGTTGTTCTAATAATTATTATTTTAGATATTATTCTTTAATCATGTATTAATCTTTAATACACATGAGGTTGACTTTCTACTCGGGTAATTTTTTTTGCGTGACAAAATTGTTTCCAGGAAAATTTTGCTCGAGTTAGGGGACATAGGAAAAATCGTTCCACTTCGTGTCGCGATTTTTCCATGCCCTTAATTCTCGAATAATTTTCATGGGAAAACAGGTTTTTCTCCAAAAAAAATTTATCCGGTAAAAAATGACCTCTTGTGTATTATTATCCGATTAAATTACGTTTAGCTTTTAATAATAATTATTTTTCTTTGGTTGTAATATAATAAAATAATGATTACTACTTAACTTGTATAAACAAAGTGTATATATCTATAAATAAAAACCCAAGTATAAAAGTACGTAAGGAATTTGTTCATTTGTGAAGTAATCATTGCCTAAAATAATGGTTTTCTAACAAAAAGAATATTTCTTAATCTTAATTTCAAAATTTCTGGATTTCAAAAAAAAAAAACTTAATATGCACCTTGGTATCAAAGTTTTTTTTATGAGGGAAATCTTGACATATACCTATCGAGGGCATATGTCAAGATTTCCCTCTAAATCTTGACAAACCGAGGGTATCTTTATTTATTGCAAAATTTTGCTTTTAAGCAAATGTTCTCGACTTAATAATTTCAAAAATTATGAGTTTCAAATTGTTATTGAAGTCAAATTTATACCCTAATAATTTAACAAACTATTTGGCTTATTTCTAAAAAAGCGGTTTCTTTAAATTGCGATGCAGTAATAATGTAAATATTTAAAACTGTCTAACCTCTGCTAATAGTCATAAATTTTCTTAAAGACGTAAACATTTACAATATATTCGTTCTAGTGTTAAACTTGTATAAAAAACAGTGTTTAACATAGCTGTATTGTCTTTAATATCTAGCTGAAAATTGATAAGTTCTGATGATTCATTGACATCAAGGTTAAACAGTTAAGTATTGGGCCAGTCGTCAGGTGAATTAACATCGTTTTAAATCGTACAAAAGATTTTACTGTTGGAACCAGTTCATTATATGCCTCTTTTAGACATACTAATTTCACAACAATCGGTTTTATCCGAAAGAATTCTGAGCGAAAAACCGTCAAACACTGGACTATAAGGCAATATGAAATCTAACGCCCAAAAGCATGCACAAAATTTTTTTTCAGAATCTGGAATTCAAAGAAGCAAGATATGCTAAGAATTAGAAAACGATGTTGTAAGTAGTTACTCATGACTCATGAAAACGAAGTTGGATTGCCTTTAAAAGACTGATATTTACAAAATAGTGAAATAATGGAATGAAAACTCTTCCAATGGCTCCAGAGGAAATTTTATCATTAGAAACATACAAACTGGTTTGAAGAGGTGGAGAAGCGGCAATAATATGTAGGATTTATTTCAAGCACTTTAACCATTTTTTTAATACTTTTCAAACCCATGTCAAGGAGATGAAATGAAGCTAAGCTATAGTAAGTAGCTTAACACAAGTCCCCACTATTTGCCTAATTCGGGGGGGGGGGGGGGGGTAAAGAGGTAAATCAAGCGAGTAAGAGTCCATAAAATTGGTTTATACAAGAGAGACTAAGGTCTCAAAAAATTTTTTGGCATTAGCCACCCCCATTACCACCCCCACACCATTATTAAAGGGGATGAAAAAAAAAATGTGATTTAACGTGTGTACAAGAATCAAAATCCTCAAAATATCTTTTATTTCATCCACTTCCACTACCACCCCCTATCACCACCCCCGCCCCACTACCGATGTGGGATATCGTTTTATGGGTTTTTGGGGTAGACGATTTCAAATATTATATTATTAAGGTTCCATAAACAATTATTTCCACATACAAAATTTTTTCGTTGTGAGAGACTTGGATAGAAAATCTGGATGTGGAAGTAGTGATTCCTTGAGCAGCGGTTTTTACGTTTAGGACACTTATAAATAAACAAATCGATATTTTTTATTGTTTGGACTGATAATTCTACAATGTCTATTATTTTGTCTCTGCTACTTGAAAAGAATCCTACAATTGTTAAAAGATGCTGCAAAGAGTCCCGATTTTGTTAGAGATCTGTAAGGCACCAAATATGTCTAACTATTATGCGACAAGCACTTTTGAATTGTAATGGTTTTTATTCAGGATGCGGACGTCTCGGGTTTAAATCCTGCTCGGGAAATATTTTTTTCTATCAGTATTATTAAACGCTTTACAAAGCTGTATACATGAACATAAGGGTAGTTGTTTGCCATTTTCGTGATGAAAATTTAAAAAATTGAAAATGTGCATTATGTTCTCAAAGCTGCTTTATTCGATGTTATTTTAACAATTGTAGCTTTGAATTATCTTCAAATAGCAGAAACAAAATAATAATCATTGGAGAATAACCAGCCCAAGTTTCAAGGAGGAATATCGATTTGTTTATTTATGTGACCTAAACGTAAAAACTAACGTATCTCAGCTCCAAATGCAAGTAGATCATTATTTTTTTTTTTCATAAGTTGGCTTCTTTAATCTACTTTCATTTCTCGTTTACCGTTTTTGATTTCTTAAAAAAACTAAACTAGAGAATTACTTGAACTTGTTTACAACTAAAATTTTGAAAACTAAAAACAACTGCAATAAAGCGTAAAGCACTTAATTTTGAAAAAAAAATGTTTTTCCCGTGATCTTAAAGTACTTCTAGAATACTTCAATTTCTTGGTCTTGATGGCAGGATCTCACAAGGGTGCAAAGTTTTAGTAATTGTATATTTGAGCCGTTTTAGTAGTCATTTTGATTTTAAATTTTAAGTGTTTTATTGTACTTTATAAGAGCTATATTTTTTCATAATTTCATTGAATATTGTCCATTATTTTTGAAATAACAGTGATTTGTTTGAAAATGCATAGTTTTGCAATGTTCAATTTTTATAAATAATAATAACTTAAAGTGTTTATGTATTTTTATTGTACAGCTCAAAACGAACATTTTCCTTCTTTTTTTTGTTTTCCATAGGACTTATAGATTTAGAGCTAATCAAAGACAACCGATGGAAAACAGGGTCTAAAAAAATTAAATTGTTCAAATAAACAATACGCCGACCTCGCAAAAACTGCAAAACTGAGCTGTGAACTTAAGTTGACTCCCTGAACACGTTAAAACAGAAAAACTGCCCTGACCAGACAATGCACATTAAAATCCTAATTTGATTCCACTAATAGCCATGTATTAATCTTCCCACAATACATTTAGAGGTTGACTTTTCACTCAGAATTTTTTTAATTGAGTCAAATCTGATTTCCGCGAAATACTCCCAAATTAATGGACTTAGGATAATTTTACACGTGCCCTTAATTCCCGAGCAATTTACATGACATACGATAATTCGCTAAACCAAATAAATGGGTCACTATTACAGAATTACAGAGAAAACGTAACGTAAATACGAACCGCTCTAATTTTAGTAAAGTTTTATTCCAGTTTTATATTTAGAACATTCTCAAGTCGGCGTTGAGCAGTGCCCGCTGTGAAGCCATATATGATGCCGATTTAATTTTAGACTATGGTATTGCATATCACTGAAATGTTCAACACTACTGTGAATAAAATAAAATTATCTACTCACTTTCAACGTCCCTGGCACTAAGATCAGCCTGAAAAACAAAAATTAATTAGATAACGGTATTTTTTGAGTCCTTACGAGAGACAAAGAGACGCCCAACAAGCAAAATTTAAATGTTATACAACTTTGTTTTATTGCAATTTTATACATGTAGTCAAATAGCAATAAAACAAGATTGTTGTAGAAATGACAATTATAAAACAAATTTGTTCATTGAGCGTATTGCTTCACACGAATATACAGGATGATATTAACCTCAAAATAGCACAAAGATGTCCCAGATTAAGAACATTGTGTGGACAAGGTGTGGTTTTTTAGGAAAACGATTCAAAATTTTGTCACTCCCATCCAGAATATACAAAGATGAGGTTTTTATGTTTGCTGTATGTAACGCTCAATTTGAAAACAGCAATTGCCTGAAATTTACTTATTTTGTAACTATTTCCTTTACTGTAAATTGTACTGAGCAAAATATTGCGTGTCATAGAATATGCCTAACATTTTCAAGTGCTAGAATTTTCATGTTAGTACAGTAACAGATTGAAAAAAATGACCAAAGCTCCAAAAAAAATTTGTCCAGACTTTAAACTTTGGATATAAGTATAAAGTAGGCCAAAGTTCACGAAACAAAAAAGTTTAGGACTTTTACGGATCCGCGGGAACCTATATGGGGGGTAAAAGGGGGAATTTTTAATAAAAAAAACGATTTTTCTCTATTTTCTCGGGAAATATGACATTTATAAAAAAAATTTCAAATAATAGTTGTTTCTTAAAATATTATCTCTAATTTGGTGTTTTTAATTTAATTTTTTAGCAATAATTAACCGAAATACGGCCATTTTTCGATGCGGGGGATGGCGAATGGAATTTATTTTCTAAAACAAGTGTTTTAAAGGGACAAAATAAATTGAGCATCTAGGTGATGCTCTATATTAACGAAAAACCGCATTTTTGAAAGAGAAATTAAGGTGTCGCTAGGATTTTTTTTTGGGTGGGGGAGCTTAATAATTCCCAACTTTCATTAGAGGAATTTTGCCAACTCAAAAAAATTTCCTTCGAAAATAAAAATTGTTGAGGGGGAGGTGAAATTTTTCCCGGATTGTCCCAACTGAAGCTTGAATTTTCCAACTCGACCATGATATTGGGGGGAGAAGAGCCCCCCACCACCCATAGCGACCTGAATGTAATACCTTTCGAGTTATTTGACGAAAATGTAATTGAAATACCACTTTTTCAAGTTAATTCCAAATTTTCTAGTAGTTATAGCTTAAATCTATCAATTTATATGAAAAGCTGCATAGAACCTTTCCTTCTTAAAATTAGCAAGCTCTCGCATAATATAGAAACTTCTTTTTTTATGCATTTACTATTAATATGACATTATTCCGAAGTTAAAACCTCTAGTATATCGGTTAATTATTGCTATAAAATTAATTTAAAAACACCAAATTAAAGATAATTGCCAGAAACAACTTTTATTTGAACTCTTTTTTGTAAAATTGCCATATTTCCCGAGAAAATAGAGAAAAATCGATTTTTTAACTAAAAATACCCCTTTTCACCCCCTATAGGTTCCCTCGGATCCGGAAAAGTCCTAAACTTTCTTGTTTCGTGAACTTTGGCTTATTTTGAACCTATAACCAACCAAAGGTTTAGGTCTGCACAAATTATTTTGGAGTTAAAGTCTTCCTGTACTATGTAGTAACATTCTAGTTAGTAACAATAGCTAGTATAAATCTGGTAAATAACATTACAAGAAGAATTGCGTTTAACGCCATAGTAAAGTTTAACATAATGAGAGAATAGAACCTATTTTAAACACATTTACAATAAAATATGTGTTCAAATTACAGATTGTATAATGTACAATGTTTTTTTTCTGTTGAATTATATACAATGTCCTCTTGGAATGAATTTTAGATATTAAATAGTTCAAAAATATAATTCTTTCAAACTCGATAATTGCAATGTTCTAAATTGCGTATCATCAGTCTAATATCAACCTGTATTAAAATTATATTAGATGTATTAAATACATATACAAATCTACATGTACATGAAATGTATTGTTATTAAAAATGGACGTCACATTATTAGGACATAGATCAGACAAGTGTACCTTTTTATTTAATTTTGTTAGTTGTTCATTTTACAATGCAGGATAAGTTAAATGTAATTATGCCCATATTTTCTCGACAAGCAACCAAAAAAAGTAAAGATAAATGTTGTAAAGACATTTGACTGATGTATTTGTCTACAGAACGATTGAAATGACTATTTAAAAAATGTACTTATAAGCTTCAACTGACAAAGAAACAAAAGAAATTATATACAGGGTGCTTGCTATGAACGTATTAATATAATTAAGGTAAAAGTTCTCAATTTCAACTCTTCTGTTTTCAATTTATAAAAGTGCCAAGAGAAACGAAGTTTACACTCTACTTATACCCCACTGTCTATTGTAATTTTACCATCGTCTTCTAAATATGATTCATTAACATATGTTAAGTTGTAGACAAATATATAAAAGCAATATTATTTAGTGAGATTTCAAAATGCTGTACATTCTTTAACCTAATAAATTCAGCTACACTATCTAAATCCACATTAAATTATGCCGTACCATTAAAACCCTTAAAAATCAAATTTAAATGCTCAGCAACTGTTTTATTAAACATAAAAATCATGTCTCTTGGTCATGATAACTTCGCATATAGAATTCAAGAATTTTAACAATTTAAACATTGATGGTTGTGAACAAAACCCTGATTTTTAGGCACTACATCTTCAGGGGATTCAATTACATTAGACACTGACCTTGTTATTGACATATATGTATATTTTAGAGATGAAAGATTTCTGCGTAGATTTCTGAACCAGTGAGAAAAAGAAATGAGAAGTGAACAAGAAATCATTATTTTTAATATTTAAAACCTAAATATTATGAACGAGACAGGAAAACATTTGGGTTTTCTATCTAGCTTCCGATTCAGCTGATAGCTATACAGATCTGCCAGTTTTTGTGTGAAACCCTGTATGTTTTTAAATGTTTTGTTTTTTATTCTGTTTTTAACGATATATACGCAATTGTCTTCGTTCGTTTTCGAGATAGAAGCTATCGAATCTACTGTGTCAGAATAGAAAGATGACTGCTAAATATCCTTTATAAGTGTTTAAAAATATTCGAATTAGCATATTCTACCCTGTCAACAGATTATATAGTCCAAATCTCGAAAACTGATGGAGATAAACATATATCGTTAAAATCATGTACGAAAAGTTGTAAAAATATACTAGGTTCTTCACAAAAATTAATTAATTATAGCGTGTGCCTGTTTCCCAGTCCTACAGGACATAGCAGCCAATCTTCGTTATATGTTACTTAAAATTTTATAAATATTTTTTGACCATCATCTGTAGATTTTAAGCTGCTGACATCTTTCTCATCGGAACTGACATCTACCACAAATCGTATAACATTCGTCTTTAAAATATTCCTTTACGCCAATTACAAGGCCAAGAATTTCATTGTCCTCTTTTCGCGGATCACCCTGTACATCTATTTCCAAAATTTTGCGAAAAACCTAAATCTGTCTCAAGCTAAACACCCCCTTTATCACTTGTCACTTTTCCAGAAATTTCACGTCGATGCTTAAAAGGTCTCGCATTTAATTTGTCCTGCACTGTACACTTGTAAAAGCACATATAAAATCCACATAGACACTTCACAAAACAATTCCATTGCAAATACCTAGATCTGAAACATTTCTAAAAAATCTGAAAGAGAAGGCATTTTTAATATAACTCTAGTTGCTACAAGATAAAAAAACCAATACTATTTTAGCTTTATAGATCTTCTGTCTCCAATATCTGAAAGCTCTGACATAGGCAGGCTCGCGAACTCTGAGTTTCGGCTGCTCCATCGTCAAAATCCAAACAAAAAAGCACAAGAAAATGGCGTGCGCCTAGGTGTATTTTACTTACCATTGTGTGATGTACTGCTAACTTGCCTTCTAGTGAGATTTGACCAGAAGTGGTGCAAAGAGGAAGACGGGTCGGAAGTTTTATATGTGTAGATGGCGCTGGAGTAGCCGAGCTGACTGAAACCGAAACCTCCGAGATGTAGCCCTGGCTGAAGCGCTAACTTGGCAACGTCGCACGCCTGAAATTTCTCTGCTTTTCACGTGGATCGTCGAGTATTTCGGTGATGCTGATATGCCATTCCCATGTGTTTTCGACTAATTTCTATAATTATCTTTTGGGTATGTAGTGGGAGCGGTCGTGAAATAATGAATTTAGATCGTCGCTGTGTTTTCTTTCAGGCGCTTTTTTGGTAATAATATTTACGTGAGCGGCTAGTGACTAATGCCAGTTTACCTTGTTCAAAGCATAGTTGTTTGTTTAACGGCCGTGATTTTCAGTACCTATGTTAAACAATAATTATACATGTTATCCGTCGTGCTGCTTGTAACTATAAAAGAAACTTGAATTAAATAAATTGTAATATTAACAAGCGTTTGCCAATGGTTTATTATAAAATAATCCACATTTGTAAGACCTGGGATCGACTATAAATACCTAATACACGATTCGAATGTATTGAGCCTTGCTTTCACCGGGAATAACTCAAAAACAGAGGAGCACAAAAATTTAAAAAACTATTTGTGCATTATGTGCCCATTGGAAAGCATTCACTGAAAGGGTATCCCCGGTTAAGATAGGTGAAATGTCCTAAGTTTGGACTTTTAAATGAACTGGGTAAAAGTATTAATTTGGGATGCAATAAAGTTGTGTTCTGTTTTTATTTATTTTTTCTAACGACAGGCTCGAGAGAATAATCTGAAATTTTCCATGAAAGTGGGCTATTGGAAAACTCATTCAGGGAAATTTTTCCCAAGGTCATTTAAGGTCATTAAAGAGATTTCTGGCTTTTAGAAGCATGTAGAAAGTATAAAAATGTGATTTTAGGGTAGTTAATTATTATATACACCAAATTTTATTTAGCCATTTTTTTATAATTATAAAATTCTAGTCTCATGAATTTTTCCAGAATTTTGGAGTGGTGCGCCATATTGAAAAATTCAATTTTCTAGCGGGTTTAATTGCCCTTAACTACTAGTACAGTCGAACTGATTTAATTTAATTTTTTTCGGCGAAAACATTCCCCCTCAAATTTTAATGTTGATTCTTATGTACATGATCTCCTGATTACGAAAAAAATATTTGTGCCCAAAAATTCCGTGTGGGTCAAAAGTTATATGCAATTTTTGACTCGCTTTCACGGATTTTCAACTTATCTGCTTAATATGATTTTGTACTAGTAATCGGACGGGAATTTTAAAAATACTGGCTTATTTGAAATAAAATTCTTAAAAAATATAGACCTGTTCGATATGTATTGGCCAATCGGCTATCTTGGAAAAAAAATAGAAAACACCAAGAATAGCCGAAAAAATCAAAATTGAATATCTTTTCTATAAGGAGTAATTTCACGAAAGTTGACAAAAATAAAACTCATTCTTGGTCAAATATAATGCACCAATCCTGGATACCGAATGTCGAATACAACGGTCAAAGATGGCGGATGAAATAAAATTTTTCAATTATATAATCAAGGAGGTATTGTACGTCACTTTTTTTTCGATTGTACGTTATTTTATGTATAGTCCACTCAAATTAGGAAAAAAACGCCGTTTTAGAGAAAATTTTTGAACAGCAGTTTCTTTGCATAGATAATAAGTACTCAACTTTTAGAACAATTTTTTGCTTAGACGCAGAAAAGAAAAGAAAAGACATGATTTTTGAGATATATAACAATTTAAAAGTCATTTGGACTTGAGGAGGTTTTAAGAAAGGTTTGTCAGGGTTAGGAAATAGTCATGTGCTTTATTGATGTTGTAGTTAAGGCCTTTTAGGCTTCAAGTATACTTGCTCTTATATGGTAAGTTTTAAAGCATTCTGTAAGACCTAATTATAAAGCTAATTTGCTTCTAGGATAATATGTATTTGTAATGGGTTTATCATAATCTACATAAGACTCTCCATAAAGCTAATTAGTTTTATGAACGTCTTAAATTCCATGTAGATTTAAAAAGGCTTTAAATTATTCTTTATGGTTTTAACATATTTGCAATAAATGCATTTTAAATCCTTTTTAAAACTAGACATTTTCAATGAATATTAGTACTTATTAAAGGCCATTACAAAACTAGACTCTTAAAACATCCTTGATAAATGTTGTGATGAAACCGTTATGAAGAAAAAAAGGACTCTATAAATCTAAAAGGCAAATTTTAACTCCATACTTTCCAAAACCTCAATAAAACATTTATTATAAAAATAATAAACAATATGTCTGCCTGAAGTGTAGTTGATGCATGTGTGTGTGTGTTAATTAAAAGCATTTCACGACTTACTGATGTGTAGTTAAGTCTTTTTAAGAAAATGAAAAAGAGGGGCCATTTTAAAAGGACTGTTAAAACACACACACATACAAATTATTTTGAGGTTAAGTTTTATGTTTTTTGTATCAAATGTCAACGTCCCAAACGTTTTATTACAGCTTTTATCAAGTCCATGTGATCTTCGCCAAGTGCATTTGCATTTTTGTAAGGAACGGATTATTTGTGATAGTATACAAAAAGACTAAAAGGACTTCATTTAGAGTAAATGTTCTAGGTCATTACCATTATTAGAATATATAGTTTAATGAGAGGAATATTCAAGGTTAATCTCACAATTATAATTAGCAATAATTATCACTTTTTCTTTAGCAAATTAAGGTAGAATTACAAGAAACGACTGAAAATTACCGTGGGAACCGAGAAGCAGCCCACATTTTAAAATTTGCTGATCTATGCAAATTTTGTATGTATATTAAAATCATTATTATTTCTGAGAGGCCCTTGTTTTTTGGGCCTTTATTATGTAGTTTTAACGATAAAGTGCCGTTGGTTTTAATTTTTTGTCATACCTGATGTCTTTTTATTACCTTTTAAATCGGCCTTAGAGAGGTTATAGTGCCACTCTACGCTTTATACATTTCAAATTCCATTTTATCTTCAATAAGGCTGATGGTGTGTATGCTTAAATCAGTTTCGAAAAAATAAATGCAATAATAAAATTATTTGGATTCCTTCGTGGACATTCTTATAGCTTCTCAGTTCTAATATGAAGAGAGTTTTAAAAACCAGTTTTAAGGTAGCCTTCTAGGTTTTTCTAGAAATGCAGGAAGTTAATAGAAAAGCTTCTGACTGCTTTAAAATTGGTTTTAAGAAAGGTTTTAAAGCGGCCCGAACAAAAGGCCTTAACAACCTTCATAAGGGTGTGCCCTTTTAGTCTGCAAGTCGCTTTATGATGGTATTAAGGTTATTGTTACAGCGAAATAGATTTTTCAAGGCATTTTATAAATAGTTTTATAGCACACTTGTATATATTTAAGAAACTAAAATTGTTCCTTGTGGCGACTAACAGATAAAGCTTTGAAAACTAACCCTTTTAACGGGCTATTTTTAAAAAATATTGTATTTTTAGATTAGGTATTCAATAAATGCCCTATTTGAGTTTATGTTTATAATTTTTTTATTTACAGAATAATTATTTATCTAAATTTATTTAATTTATATTTTTTCCTTTTGATAAAAAGCCTTTTGTTTGTTCATTATATTAATTATACGTATATAAAAATGTTTTTTTGTTAAATTTAGATGATTTTGTACATGGAAAAAGACAATTGCCATTTTCGCCACCTTAATCATTCATTCTAAAAATTACCGGTAAATACCGGTTAACCGGTTATTTACACTTTTATTTACCGATTTACTGGTTATTAAAACTTCCGGTAAATTGCAATCCCTAATATTACAATTCTATATTAACAAGGTATCAATCAGCCTTAAAAATATATAAAATAGTTACTTGCTGGGTATTTGAACTGTGTTAAAAATTAATATTAAAATTTATTTCAGATAATGCAATAGTGCACATTCTTTTTAGAAATGTGGCAACGTAGCTAGTTACTGTCAAATGTAAAATGCCCCTGTTTTAGAGGTTATTACGCTATTACGTTACGAGATATCCGGAAAACTACCTTATTTTAAATCCACTCTGATTTTAAGCATATTCATTTTACAATAAAACCAATAACAGTTGATAATATTACCTTCAAATTATATTTATAACATTTTGGAGAGTCATACTATAATACAATATTATAAATATTGTCGTTTTCGTTATTGTCTACTAGCCTATTGTTTGCAATTTCACCTAGGTAATAGAAGGAGTAGTAGAAAAACTCCGTTTAAGAGTTTATATCCAAGTCAAAAAATGGTTAGGTTCTGTTCCGTTACAACTCATGTGGCTTAAAACTGAGAATGGCTTAATACCTGATGTTATGAGTGAAAGTAACGTATTTCTTAAAAATCTACCAAATGCTACTTCTTATAAATGTAAAAATAACACAGGCCCACAAAAAAAAAAGTTGTCTGCGCCGAGGTACTGACCATACCTGTCCCTTGTATTTTGAGCCGCTGAACACGAATCTGGCCTTAGTTTTTCCCCAGGATGTCAGCAAATAAATATATAAATTTTACGATTCAACAGACTTTTTCTGCTGTTAAAAAAAAACCGGACGTGTTGGGGAAAAACTAAGGTCAGATTCGTATTCAGCGGCTCAAAATACAAAGGAAGGAAGGTGTGGTCAGTAGCCCTTGTTGCTACTGTGCCACAAAACTATGCCATACTCCATTTGGGTTTCGAACCCGGGACCCTTGGATTCCGAGTCAAAAGCGTAAGAACTACACCACCACCTTACATGTAAAAAAAAAGTAAATTTTTACATTATATTACACGAGATAAAATCATATTTTCACGGTTGCGTATTACATTATGAAATGTATATTTGTAAAATATATAAATATTTAGATATTAAAATGAAATATCATTTCACCAGATTTCTATTCAATTATAAAAACATAAAAATCAAAAAAATTTTTTTTTCAAATTTAAATCATTAATAACATTTTTATTTACCGATAAATTTTGTTAAAAAACAATAGGGTTCTTCCTCTAGCTGACACTAATTTACTGTCCAAATTTCAGTACAATCGGACTTTTCTTTCTTGAGTTATCGTGCTTACAAGAAACGTGACGGACGGACGGACAGACGAACGGACGGACGGACGGACAGACGGACATTTTGAAAGTTGTTCAGAATTCGTTCACTAACACAATGATATGAAATTTTTTTCTCTACGAGCGATATTTACGATTTTAGAAATGTGCCGACCAAATACAATATACTCTTCGTTTTTGCGAAGAGTATAATAAAGGAAATAATTGTGCCAATGCTTCTTCTACCTAATAAATCGGCTATCGATGAGGAACGCGGTGAAATTATGGTATATGATGGTAATGAAACTAATATAGTATCTTTCATTTTGTTTCGATGAAAATTGGGTGAACATAGGAGGAGTCAAAGAAAATACATTTTTAGAAATTGTAAAAACGCACTTTTTTTCAAAATTAAAAAAAAAATGAACTCTACACCCTAAAAGTACATAAATTAACGTACGATTGACAAAAAAGTGAAGTACAGTGCATCCTTTATAATTGACGAAGAATTAAAAATTTTATTTCGTCCGCCATGTTTGACCATAAATGTGTTTTATTTTTGCCAACTTTTGCGAAATTACTCCTCCTTATAGAAAAGTTATTCAATTTATTTTTTCTGCTACTCTTGGCGTTTCCAATTTTTTTCCAAGATGGAGGATTGCCCAATACATATCGGACATTTTTAAGAATTTTACTTAAAATAAGCCAGTATTTTTAAAATTCCCGTCCCATTACTAGTACAAGATATATTAAGCAGGTAAGTTGAAAATCCGTGAAAGCGCGTCAAAAAAGTGCATATAACTTTTGATGCACACGGAATTTTTGGGCACAAATATTATTTTCGTAATCAGGAGGCCATAATACATAAGAAACAGCAATATAATTTCAGGCGGAATGTTGTCGCCGAAAAAAAACAATTCAACTGCACTATATTAACAAAATTACTAAGTATGCAACTGTGCCCTCGTCGAAACAGTAATATTGAATTAATTTAAACGTGAAATGCTACACATAAATTTTATTTAAAATTAGCAAATACAAATATTTTAATATTTCAGATATTTCATTCGTTTTCATTTGGTTGAAATTCGACACCATCAATCCCTTTCGACTTATCGTCCTTCTTGTGATGTTTCCGAATATAATTTATGATCTTGGAACCAATGTTCCACCTCTTCGCTTTCAACTCCCCAGGAAACTTCAACGTTCTGCAACGCGCCGCTATGCTTAAATTCTTCCCCGACCCCCCCGCCATAGGAAAGGTCATTCTCTTGCAGACGTCTTCCCCACTTCCAGTGCACTTTTCACTCGTGCCAAGAAGTTGTATATCATCCATCACGTCACTTTTCTGGGGCTCTTCTAAAATCTCGTTCGAATCGTTACGTGGAAGCGGCACGTCCTCCGGCAAAATTTTCTTTTTCACTTTAAAAGGTTGATCACCTGAATCAAGCTCCACCACACGCATCAGTTTCTCATCTTTGGGATCAAATTTGGGTTCTTTATTATCGTTTAAAATAAATTTGGCTAGTACATGTTTCGAATTTTTCACCAAGTCTGTTAAGCGGTTTTTTTTCTCCACTGGAGGATGTCTAACACATGCGTCTTCGCTTATGATCTCTTCATCGGCTTTCAGTTGGTCGCCCAGTCCAGTAGCGGGCAAATAGCATTCATCCTTCTCCTCCTCCAGGTTGGCCAGCAAGTCCTTGTTTTCCTCCGAAATGTTCATTTCTTGGAACTTATTCGCCAGGTTCTCTAATATGTCCCCAACAACTTTGGTGGACTTCGCTTTCTCGTTATCCTCGACGATGTCGAGAGCACTCTCTAGTATTTCAGCGACCAATTCAGAAGCGATAATTTTAGCATAATTTGGATCACTCTTGCAAAGTAAACTCGTCTCACAGTCTCCAGTACCTGTCAGAAAGAGAAATATACTTCAGAGCATCGCAGTTAAGTGTGACGACATACCTATTTTGTTTAGAACTTCGCAAGACATATTTCTTTTATGCTGTTTATAAATATATTGAAAATAAAACGTCAAAATATTGTTGAAAATTCAAAGGCTCAGTTGTTTTTCAAAAATGTCACGGGCTAAATTTTAATTTATTTTTGACAGATTAAATTATATATTACAAAATTATGCGAGTTTCTTCATAAAACCGTAAGCCACTATGATTCGGCATATTGGCTTCAAACATGTTCCACTATAAACAAAAATTAAAATGTCACGAAAAGGAAACAATTACCGTACAATCTGAACAAGAAAAGTCACCAAAAAATGATATCGAATTGTGTCTTGAAGTGGAAATGGACGACGAGGTGAGGGACATTATCACTTCTCCAGGTAGATGCTTGTCAACATTGCTAGATGTCACAGTGATCAAACCCGACGTGGACGTAGATCAAGTGTACACCCAGAGAAAGACATTAAACGGGGATGAGGTACGGAAACTTATAACCGTAATGGAATTGGAAAAGCAAGGCAAGCAGAAGCTAATAAATCAAATCTTATCTAAAGACGGCAGCAAGGTCACGACCCCCGGGCAAAGCAACAACCCCAAATCGGCTGGTGACTACGTCAAACCTAGACAAATTGAAAGTACCAATACCGAAAAAAAATCGGAAGTACCCACTAGGTTTAAACGTTTTCAGTACATGGACGGCCATGATTCCCAAGTCTTCTTTCAACAACTCCGAAAACACGGCAGTACGGATGAAACAACTGATGATGACGGTAAACAAAATGTGTGCATTCAGTCGATGAGAAGCGGTCCTAGGGTGCAACAGATATACACCACGCCCAGGACATATAACGATATTAAATCCATCTTTACGTGCAAGAACAAGCAGAGATACGAGAATGACGAAAAACCTAACAAACCTTGCATGTGTCAAAACTGTGCCATCGTAGGAGTGCTAACGGATTCCCAGAAGAGGCCCTTTATAACGGAAAACTTGTACGATCCTAGAGAGTATATTTTTGGTAAAAAGGACGGTAAGGAGACCAAAACGAAGAGAAAAAAATCCGTTAACTTCAGAGATGACACTCATATTGAGTGTCACTATTACTTTAAACACCTCTCGGCAAAAATTAAGGACTTAGAAGAGCGCTTAGTCATGCAAGAAGAAAGATCTGTCCCAAGAGATTACTTCAAGAGAATCATTACGAAGTTGGTAGCGCATATAAGCAAGATAACTAGCTACGGGAGTCAAGAAAAGTTTAGTTCTCAGAAATATAGGGATTATAGGGATTATAAGGAGATGCATAAGCACAAAGAAGCAATTTATGGCTCTTATGGAAATAAATATCATGTGCATGCTGCTGTTATAGATCCTAAGTCGGGCAAAGTTCCGGCTGAAAAAGAGTTTAGCCGCGTTGAAGCAGATCTACTTACCGCAAGCTGCTTCGTCTCTTCTAACCAGCCACAACAATCGCATGCCGGCCATACTAGCCAGCCGCAAAAAGCTTATGCCGATCCGATTAACCATCCACAACAACCTTATGCTGGCTCTGCTAACAAGCCACAACAAACTTATCCCGGCCCTGCGAACCAGACACAACAATATTATGCCAGCCTTGCTAACCAGCCACAACAATTTCATGCCGGCCCTGCGAACCATCTACAACAACAATCGCCTGCCGGCCCTGCGAATATGCCACAACAATCGCATACCGTCCCTGCGAATATGCCACAACACTCGCATGCCGGCCCTGCGAATATGCCGCAACAACGTAATGTCGGTTTTCCAAGCCAGCCACATACACCTAACGACGGTTTATGGAAATGGGGGGAAGAGATTTTAAGACCAGGTATGGATTTGAAAAACAAAATTATGGTTTTGTTGGAAGACACTATGAACAGTTTGAAGAAAGGGAAGGAGCAACAATCCAAACCAAGTGATAGTGTGAAACCCATCATTGACGTATTGTCCAAGGCTCTTCCCAAGATAGTTAATGAGACGCCTGTGCGGGACACCTCACAGAAAAAAAGTGATAGCTACGAACCCAGCAGGCATGGACGCAGTTCACGTCAAAACAATTCTACATCGAACTTCAGCGAATCAAAACAGAAGTTCAAGAGGTTGCTGCCCCAGATATTCAGCAAAGGTGATTTCCTAGACGAGGAGCCAATAAATATATCGTACATGAATCCGACGGCGTGTAAATGGCAAGATGAGTCGCTTATTTCCTTTAAATTTGATTCTTGTGATATCGAATCCTTGAAAAAAGCCGAGGAAAAGAAACTTAATGACAGCTGTGAGTAAAAGTTATTTTTTCTATCATCTTTCTCCCACAACATTCCCACTATAGACCAGTGCCAAACCGGTTTCCAGAGGCCAAAAGTCTGAAAAATTCTTAGCAGAATATGGATGGTGGGAAAATTTAGGATTAATGGTACATAATTTGGGAAAAATCGATTGGACCGCAACAGATAACCGGAAGTGGGGTGGGGGTGCGAAAAGGTGTGTGTTTAGGTGTAAAACGTGGTTTTTTACGATTTCTGGCAAAAGTAGACCTCCTATCGAAAAAAGTTTAGTGTAAAAGTTGTAGATAATTGAGAGATCTACAACTTTTATTTGAACCATTTTTTTACACAACCTCAAAAATTTTGAGAAAAACGCGAAACGAAACGAAAAACCACTTTTTTGTTTTTTTATTTTTATCTTCCACAAAAATACATTGTTATGCGTCAAAAAAGCTGTAATTTTTTTGAGGCGTAATATTAATTTTTTGATTTTTTGCGAATTTAATTTGAAAAAAAGGCCTAATTTTCAATAAAAAAAGTTGATTAACAAAGTTTTGATTTTTGAAAATTTCATGACGGTATTTTTTTCATTAAAACCTCTACTTTAAGATAGTGTAAAAAATCATACTGTTATTCTAAAAAACATTGTCAAAAATGGAAAAAACCAAAAAAATACTTTTTTCAATATCGATTTTACCGTAAATGTCACTAATTCTCCATTGTTCATTTAAATGAAGTGTTGTAAGTTGTGCAAAACGGTAATTTCGATGTTATACGTAATAAGGGAACTTTAATTAACCGTTTAAGGTTCGGACTGCTGAAAACTGAAATGTTTAAACAATAATTTTACCTAAGAAATTGCTAAAAATGACCATTTTTAGGCCAGAAAAAAAATTTTTTATGCTTTATATGCACACATACATTGAAACAATTTTATTGACATACATATTTCAAAATATTCAAAGTTGAAAAATTGAATTATGGCGGGGCAGTTTTTCTACTACGTGTTCTCGAGTGCGCGCGCACTTCTTTTTAACCCCCGACCCCAAAAGAAAGGTGTTATAAGTTTGACGAGTATGTTTGTATGTTTGTTTGTCTGTCTGTCTGTCTGTCTGTCTGTGGCTTCATATCTCTTCAACGGGTGATCCGATTTTGATGTAGTTTTCTTTATTTGAAAGAGTATTTTGTCGAGAAGGTTATAGGCCATATTAGATTTTGATGTTTTTTCGCCATCTTGAATTCGCCATGTTGAACTTCTCTAGAAATTGTCCGATTGAGGTAAAATTGAAAATGTGCAGACAATTATGGTAGTCGAATATGATTTAGGCCTCATTTTGATTCGGTCATATGAAACTGGTACGAGATACATTGATTGAAAATTTTCAATTTTACTTGTTCGTTTTTTTCTTCCAGTTCACTTGCAACCCATCCGTCCTTGCCTTTTCACGCGTTCACAACTGGCACGTCGTTGTAAACAAGCAGCCACTACGCAGCAAACAGTTACGTTGTATTTGATAGGTATCCCGAAGCTGATGTGACTTATTACAAATACAGCATCAACATTAACCGCTTCAACAGCAAGTTCAATGAGTACGAAGAAAGGCGAACGTTGACGCAGAAAAATTGGAGGAAGTATCCCTACATTTGAGTTTCGTAGTCATACAAAAATTCCATTTACTGCAGAGAAATTTTTGTCTAATGAACAAAATAAGAAAAAAATGATAGAAACACTGTCAGGAAAATTTCAATCGGAACGAATTTTACGTAAACAAGCAGAAGAAAATGCTGATGCCCTAATTATTAATACAGCCATTGAATTAGCTGAAGATCCTACAAAAATCGTAGTAATTGTGGGTCAGGATATTGACCTTCTAGTTCTGTTGAACCAATTAAATTCAAATAATTCCGATATTTATTTTCACAAACCAGGTTGAGGTAATACAAGAGATACATTTTACACCTCAAACAGCTTCAAACATGAATCAAAAAAGAACATTGTTGCGATCCTCCACTGTTTTCCTGGATGTGACTCGACTTCCAGTTTCGCCGGAAAAGGGAAAAAACAATTGTAAAATCATTACTGGCTAACCAAAATTTATCAAAGTTCACAGAAATTTTTTATCAGAGAAATGCAGACAAACAAACAATAGCCGAAAGTGGATTGAAGCTAATGGCGTCTATTTATAAATGTAAGAAAAAGATATGTCACTGAACGAATTGAGGTTTGAAATATATCAAACCACTACGGTAAGGACTTCATTTAATTTAGAAAAAACTGAGGGAGCAGCTGAACAACACTGCTACAAGGCTTATTTTCAAATTCAAACTTGGCTTGGTAAGAAACTTACAGCTACGGATTGGGGATGGAAACACCATCTAACCGGAATAATACCTAAATTGACAGAAAAAGAATTAATTCCTGAAAGTTTGCTGAAATTTATCTGCTGCAGCTGTGAAACTGGTTGTGGTAGTGAAAGATGCGGCTGTCGAAAGCATGGAGTAAAATGCTCTATTCTATGCTCGAATGGTCACGGAGCCGAAAACTCTGAAATATAACCATTAGAAGAAATCAGCGATTCGGAGGAGATGTGTGACGAAACAAATGTTCAAAATAATATTGAATATAAAGATCTAGATGAACTTGAGGACCTTGATGAAGTCGAAGACCTTATCGAAGTTCCTGAAGAAACCGAACAATGTGTTGAGTCTGATGATGTAGAGCAGCTTCCCAAGAAAATGAGATTATTATAAATTTTGATTATATATTTCTACTTTGTTAATTGATTTAATGTAAAGTACGTAATAAACTTATTTTTAACGTGAGAGTGCCCAAAAAGCATAAAAAGTTTTTTTCCTGCCTAAAAATGGTCATTTTTAGCAATTTCTTAGGTAAAATTATTGTTTAAACATTTCCGTTTTCAGCAGTCCGAACTTTAAACGGTTAATTAAAGTTCCCTTATTACGTACAACATCTAAATTACCATTCTGCGCAACTTACAACACTTCATTTAAATGAACAATGGAGAATTAGTGACATTTACGGTAAAATCGATCTTGAAAAAAGTATTTCTTTGGTTTTTTCCATTTTTGACAATGTTTTTCCAGAGCAACAGTATGATTTTCTTACACCATCTTAAAGTAGAGGTTTTAATGAAAAAAATACCGTCCTGAAATTTTCAAAAATCAAAACTTTGTTAATCAACTTTTTTGATTGAAAATTAGGCCTTTTTTTCCAATTACATTCGCAAAAAAATCAAAAAACGAATATTACGCCTCAAAAAAATTATAGCTTTTTTGACGCATAACAATGTACATTTTCCCCGAATTTCATCAAAATTAAATTATTTTTGTGGAAGATAAAAATAAAAAAACAGAAAAGTGGTTTTTCGTTTTGTTTCGCGTTTTTCTAAAAATTTTTGAGGTTATGTAAAAAAATGGTTCAAATAAAAGTTGTAGATCTCTCAATTATCTACAACTTCTACACAAAACTTTTTTCGATAGGAGGTCTACTTTTGCCAAAAATCGTAAAAACCAAGTTTTACCCCCAAACACACACCTTTTCGCACCCCCACCCCACTTCCGGTTATCTGTTGCGGTCCAATCGATTTTCCCCCAATTATATACCATTAATCCTAAATTTTTCCACCACCCATATACTGCTAAGAATTTTTTTTTATCAAAACCTATTGGCACTGGTCTACTATCCCGCCATTTCCCCAACATCTTCCTCTATCATTCCGCAACCTTCTCCTATTTTCCCACCGCATTTTCTCAGTTTTTCCACCTTCTCACCACATGACCACTTTCCCATCATCCCACTTTACCACTATGCCATTTCCCCACCATTACACTTTCCCACCTTCCCACTATCCCATTGTTTCTTAATTTTTCCCTTTCCCACATTTCAACTACCCCTACCTCCTCTAAAACATATATATTAGAAATAGAAATGTGTGCACATCTCGCACGTTGCTTTAGTCAATTTTAGCTGATTTTTAGAAAAAATCACTTGAATTTAGAAAATTGACTATTTGTATTGAATTTTATATGGAATTTTAAATGATGGCACAGTTATGTTCAGTTTAAAAATATGTAAAATATCGGAATAATCTCAAATATATAAAGATAATTTTACTTCCACATCCAGTGAAGTATAGTAACGCAATAAAAACATTTTAACAATTTTTATTGTTAAAATAAGTTTAGAATGTCATGAACCGTCAAGATTTTAAGTTGTAGCAAAAAATGTATGTCTGTCTGTAAGTTTTTTTGCACGATTACTCTGAATCCGTTTAAGATATTGACTTGAAATTTGGTGCACGAATGTATTTTAATGAGAATTGGAACTAGATTATATTTTGATCTTATTCCGTTGAACGATTGGAGGATAAATTGGGGGTAAATAGGGGAAAATCAAGCAAGTAGGGTCCATAAAATTGGTATTTATTATATACAAGAGAAGCTACGGTCTCAAAAAAAATGTTGGCATTAGCCCCCCCATTACAATCTAAATGGGGTGAAAAAAAAGAAATTGTGGTTTAGTGTGTGTACATTATAGGGCGGTCCTTATTTTTTGACTTTATGTTTTTTTGCGGGCCACCCCCTAGATTGGTTTCAATACTTAAAAAAATGTTCTGTGCAAAATCTGAACTCAATCGTATAACGAGAAAACGTGCCACTCAACCCTCGATTCTGGGAGATTCAAATAAATTCTAATAAATTTCGATATTTATTTTTTCAAAACTTGCTACTGACAATCGAGTTAGTAGTGACTGAAAATAAATAATATACATTTTATTTATGAAAAGTCATTAATTTGATTATAATTTTTGGGATAAGGTCTCCTTCTTAAAATCGGGAAATCGTGATCTGTAATCTTTTACAACTTGCAAGACGAATTGTTTTTGTTCCTCATCTTTTGTTATTACATTATTGTAATCTGTCAATAACTTAACACCCCGCTCTGCTGTATCATTAACAACTTTGATTTTTTTAACAATATCCTTTGTTAAAACTATCGTTTTTAGACCAAGTTTCAAGAAAGTCATCATTTATATGAAATCGTTTGAAAAACTTTCGGGTTTCGATAGTAACAAAATTTTCAATAAATGTGTTCTCCACAAACTTTGGAATTTCATTTTCCCCTACCTCTATTCGCTTGATACTTTTACCATATAATGTTCCTTCTTCTATATCTAATGGCTTTTCTTCCACATCCGATGATTCTTCTTCCACATCCAATGTTTCTTCTTCCAGATCCTCTTTCTCACCTAGGGCCTCAACCATTTTCACTTTGGATTCCTCTGACAATTTTAAATCGAAGAATGCGAAGGCAACTGCTTCTGGACTTAGGTACCATAAATGATTATGAAATTTTTTCAACGCAACACTGGATATCTCGGGATCGACGGCCTTATAGTCATAAAGCCTATTTAAAAAGCGGAGGTTCTGATAAGACGCTTCGGTGGCAAGTGGCGCGCAAAACCAGGCTTCAATATAAACTTTCACGACAAAAATACATCTGAAAGACCTTTTCTCTCTTCATCTGTCAATGGGAATTCATCGCGGAACAAGAAAATCTTTAAGCAATAAATAGCATTTGCCATCCATCTCGGGTGGTGAATGGCCCCAGGAATCCGAAAAGATATTCCACGAGGAGGAATTTCACCCAAGAATATTAAGGACAACTCCAAAAATTCTCTATAATCTTCTCGAGGCTCCTTTTGCGGATTTTCCAGAGAAGATGTTACAAATGTGACTACCTCTTTTGTATCATCTAAAAATGAAACAACATATCCGGCTTTAAATCCGGACTTAAATAATGTTTGTTAATCTTAGCCCAATACTGTTGAAAGCGTTTAAAGATTTGGACAGTTGGACCTGTGGTTTTACCCATTTTTTCTTCGAAGACTCCTCTGAGAACTAGCTCGTAGATATGGTGTCTACAAGGGAGGTACAAAAGTTCCCTATCCATCCCTGCTCCAATAAAATGCAGGTTCCTATTAATCGTCCTGTATTTGACGCAATTGTGTCGAAGCATAGCGCCTTAACAGTTTTTAAAAAGCCCCAATCATCAAGCACCTCATAAACAGCGGATGCCTGCTCCTTTCCGGTTCCAGCTTGTAATGCAGGTACTCCGAGTATTTGCTCAGAATCTCCACTCGTAACAATAACAGGAAGTCTATCAACAGTCTCCTTACCCGTCATTGCGGGAAGCATTTTTCCATCCTAATGGACCACAACCGCTTGTAATTCAGATTGTTTGAATTGAGTTTTAAGAATCCCAGCCCGCTTTTTACGCAGTTTTTCTCTACAGTGCCAAATAGAGGATTTGTTTATTACTAAATTTTGCACATCTTGCCCAAAGGCCTCCGCAGCCGCGAATAAAATATGAACCGCATCTCCATTACTAATTCTACATTTATCGAACACTGCAACCAATTTTGGGCTGATTATTTCACGGCGTGTTCTCTTCTTCTTGGGTTGCGATGGCCCAAGTTCAGGTTCCAATTGCGTCATATATTTTGAAGCATCATCTTGAGTTTCTCGTGTTGAACTCGAAGCACGAGGACTTTCACTGCTGCTTGAAGATGTCGTCATTTGGACGATTTGCTCTAAGATGAAATAAATACATTAAACTCATATAACATTGAAATAATAATAACAAAAAACCCTAAGCAGTTTTATCAAATAATTCGCTTTCCTCTTCCTAAACTATTATAAATTATCTTCAGGGTGTCAGTTATACCTATTGTTTACTTAGAAAAACCAAATATAACAATGTGGGGAATTTCAAGAAATATTAAATCTAGAGGTGATGGGTGGCACGTTTTCCCCGTATCCGATTTCGCTCAGATTTCACCCACATTATTTTTTTAGCAATTGAAACCGTTGTGGGGGGTGGCCCAAACTAAATTTAAAAATATTTTTTTCCTCAAGTATAAATAAGGACCGCCCTATATCATTTTATAAGTTTTTGGGGTAGACGATTTCAAATATTATATTATTAAACTTTCATGTATAAGCAATTATTTCCACATATAATTTCTTTTTTCGTGGATTTTTTGGATAGAAAATTTGGATGTGGAAGTAGTGATTCCTTGGGCAGCGGTTTTTCGTTATGGATTATTGTGGTAAAATATAGTTCCTATATGATCCCTACTTTGTTCCTACCTCAAGAAGTGTAAACCACCCCTAAATTTAGATATTTAATATTGAAAAAAGCATTACTGATCTATTTTTGAAACGTAGGCCAACTGGACAATTACAATAAAATGACATTTTGTTAAAGAAATGTGAAAACGCACATTTTTTCTGCCATAACTTCTTTATTTCTTATAATGCAGAAGCAAACAAAAAATCATTTTGAAGATTTTTTTCTTTAGAATTTTTGATAGAAGCGTCACGGTTTCTAAGATATTCAACATTCATCCTATAATGTTCGGATGCCCATCTATACTCTTAAGTATCTCCGAAACATACATAAATATATAAAAAAAATAAATTCATTCTCAGTTTACAAGTTTAATTTTTTATGCCCACCATTTTTTCACTAAATCATATTTATTGAGACATTTGCAAAGAAACAAAAATGTTACGTTTCTTTTAAAATCATTTTATAGCTTAACAGTCGGGGGCGAAACACAATCCCGTGGGAAATTTGATGATAAAATTGCGGGACCAATGTTAATACATTCCTTATACCCTCCATAATCATGCCTTACCAGGTGCTTTGTTTGATTTTGTGGCAAACGGCCCATATGACGTCATATATCCAAGATGGTGTACACCTCAGACATCATCGGAAGTTCTCGATTAAAACTCTTGATAGAGCAATCCTATCAATGATTTGTATTGAACCTTTTTTATTTACAAGAAAATTCTCTATAAAGAAGAACCTTAGGAATTTATCGATATCTTTATCATTTTTAATTTTGTTATCACTTTCATTTCAAATTAACATAACACAAAAGAAAAATACTTTAACATGATTCTTTTTTACTTCTCCTGAGCTGACAGACTTTCTACGGAAACCAAAGCAATGATTGGAATTGCAGAAAAAGTAAAAACAAAACACCACCATTTGACACGATCTAGAGGAAAGCGACAACATGATCTATGTATCTATAACACTATCAGAACATCGACCAACCCTATAACATACGAAGGCAGTGAACTGATCAACACAACAACAAAGTGTGTATTTAATGAAACCATACAAACGGATACACTAAGCATTTTAGAAAAAGTTGTGAAATGTACACCACTTTAAAAAAAAACCGGATTGAAACTGACAGTACGAATTCCTGGGACCCAATGTAGAAAGGAAAATTTAATTTTTGTAAAGCTACACTCAAAACAACAAGTTAGCTGACATTGCAGTACAATTCAACCAATCATTATTCACACGCTTGCTAGTTATATCGAGAAGCCGTACTGATATTGAACTAAAAATATCATTAAGTAATTATGAATTTTCGGTAGTTCCGTTCTTTATATTTAATCTGGATGGATCAGTGAAATTGTCGACAAATAAATCTAAACTAATAAAGATCTTAGAAGAGCAACACCCTGAAAAAATTGATAGTACTGTACAAACTTCTTTGTCTATGGATTCAAATATACTTAACAGAGCATCTGAATGCAAAATTTCACTTTGTCGCTGTTCTTGATGGAATGGCAAAGCTGCAATCGTTGAAACAATCAGTGCAGGTTAAACATGCAATGATCTAGCTTTGGAGTTTAACAATAGAATCAAGGGAACTCTTTTAAAATATGATGAAATTCACTTGGTGATGACACATCTCTTGACAATTCTCTTAAATCTGCGATGTGCCATAAAGGGACATCTACAATACTGAGTACAAAATAACCGACTCCACAAATATTGCAAATATACAGATGAAATCTCTCCTTTCTCATATAAAAATAAAGGATAGCTAACGCGTATCTTGCGGAAAAAGCTTTGTTATACGCACGCAATATTGAGAGAACCCTAATCGTAAGCTGGAGGACTGAAACCAAATCGTCTTTCGGAAGTGACGTAAGTGAACTTCAAAGCAGTTATAGCGTTATCGCTATAAATAAAATTAAAATCGAAGTAAATATACGTATATTTGTTTTAAATACATGTTCATATTTTATGTGATTTTTGTATTTTTAAAGTATATTGATATTATATTTTTATATCGAATGTTTTTTATTTTTCTTAGCGACTCCATGAAAACTTCTCCATTATGGATCGAGTTTTCCTTTTTGTTTCTTAGCGACTCCATGGAAACTTCTCGCTTTTGGAACTTCTCGATTTCCAGTGAGTGAGTCGCTATAGTCGCTATAGCAGTCATGAAGAAACTGACGTTAAAATAATACTGCACTGCATTTTTGCCTCCAGAAAAGGAGCTACTGCGATTCATATATATTCGCCTGATACAGATGTATTTCTACTAACATTGTAGTGGTCAAAATCTTTTACATGTCTAAGCATGTTTGTCACTGGTATAGGAAATAATCGAAGAATAATTGACGTTAGCGGAATTTGCACCGCACTAGGACCAGAGCAGATAAAAGGGTTACTAGGTCTGCATGCTCTGTCATGATATGATGTCACAAGTTTACTTGCAAAGAAGGGAAAATCATCGTTTTGGAAGGTTTATAAGAGATAATGACATTTTTGGTAAATTTGGATCTATTGAAGAGTTCGGGAATGAAGCTGAAACTTGAAACTATCATTGACAAATTTATTCGTAAGGTATATACACCAGGGATGAAGATTTCAGACATTGGGGAGCTTCGTTGGTTGATGTTCTCCAAGCACAAGACGCTAAGTGATAATCTGCCTCCTACAAAAGCGTCACTATCTTCTTTTATTCGTAGAGCACATTGCCAGGTTATGGAATGGCATCTTGCTGACCAGCAGCAGCCTAATCTACCAAGATGTAGTGTATCCTGTAAATGTAAATCCCAAAACATTTTACGCACTGAGCTTTATATGTGTGGAGGCGATGAAGACATGCGAGAATCATGACCAACATTTTGATATCGATGACCTTTCAGATGAAGAGTATTAAGCTGAAAACATTTTACATGCAATACAACATTACAATTATTTCAATAAAAATATTGAAATAAATATTAATTTCTTAACTAGTTGTTATTTTTCAATTTAAAAATCAAAAATTAAAAATTGGTTGATACACTTTCTAACAGGCTATAACTGATAACCGGTGGAACAAAAAAGATTCTGTACAAAATATTGCTAGTGCTATCGACAGTTATAATCGAGAACTTACGATGATGTCTGGGGTGGCCGCCATCCTGAATATATGACACCATATAGGCCGTCTGCCACAAATTCAAGCAAAGCACTTGGTAAGGTATGATTATGGAGGGCATAAGGAATGTATTAAACTTACTTCCACAATTTCATCATGAAATTTCCCACGGAGTGTATATTTCATCAAGTATGCCCCCCGACTATAAGGTACTTGTATACTGATAAGAGAGGTGGATTTAATAAATTAAAACGAGAGAGAGACAGTGTAAAAAGATTTGGCAACACTGTATTAAATACGACCGTCATATACTAATCTGCTTGTCACTGCTTGTTAATTTTTGCAAAATGTATTTTCATTTTCAGTTTAGATTGTTAGAAATAGATAATAACACTGAATAATAATACAACATATTTAAAAATGTCAGAACAACTAAAATATACAGGAAAGTTTATTTAAAAAAGTGCCCGAAAAAAACAATTAGTCTTAAAAAAGGTATTAGAAATAATAAATCCGATTCTAACCTTTCAACTGAATACCAAGATCATCTTTGTGAAGGAAATCGCATGATTAACGTAAAGGAGCTTGGTAAAAATCTAAAATGTTTAAAATGCTCATTAATTCTTTCTTTGGAAGACATAAAGTGTAAAAAAGATTGAGGTTTACTTTCGATAAGGAATATTTTTTTTGCAAAAATTGCTCATTAGTATTATACTTTTTAAAAATTCGAATATTCGCGCCAACTTCGAAATATGCAGCGTTGTAAATCAATTTCAACAGCTGCTTTATTTATACATAACAAATTTAACAAATTTAGGACAGAGGTCATACCTGTCATGAAATCCTAAAATGTCATAAAAAGCGCAAAATGTCCTAAAATTGTCATAAAATCGTTCTCTGGTTATAAAAATCATAAAAAAAACTTGTTTCTGTTACCGTTTTTAACCAGGCCTAAAATTGTTAAACCAATTTAAAATTTAATGCAATTCAGAACATTTAAAAGGGTGTAGCAGAATAAGCATGATAAAATGGCCCCAGAAGTGTTTGGGCCTAATTAATTGGGTGTCAGTAGATCGACAATAGGAAAAGAAATGTTTTCCTCGAGTTTAAGCCCCCCGTCACCACGGATAACCCCTGTACACTAATAAACATGACATTTCGTTTTCATTTTTTATCTCTGCAAGTTGTGCGTTAATTATTATGAAAAAAAATTGATGAGGTACATGTAATTTAAATGCATCTTGGGGGAAAAAAATCAGTTGATTTTGCTGCCTCCTTCGAATAAGAAAAAATATTTAAAAATTAGAATATTTATTTTTTCATGAAAATAATGATTCGCATACACAAAATTTTTACCAAAAATACATTGTTACGAGTAGTTTATTGTAGATTTGTTTCAAATGTTTTGAAGCGGTGCGCCATAATTAAAAATAATAAAAACTTACGACACATTGTTTAGTGGTGCTTAAGAGGGAGCAACTAGAAGGGTGTGGGCGGAAATGATCCAATAAAGTACAGATAGCTGTTGTGTTGGTTGTCTAGTTTTGGCGTTCGTACTTTCTTTACTATTGCTCTACCTACTTACAATCACGCCTGAAAGGTCAAGAACACATCGAGACCAAGCTTCAAATACACGAGTGCGCATTGCTTATAAATGTAATTATTTTTGCAATCATTTTTAATTATATCGAAGTGACTCCATCTACTAAAACAGCAGAAAGCATTTCTTAGCGAACTGGCTCATATTATTAAACTGATCAAAAGATATTCTTGTAAGTAAATGAATACTACACTTCTATTGAAGAACATTTTTAGCTAAAACTTGTTTATTAGCCAATGTGAAGAGAGATCTTCCTAATAAACAATGTTCTTCCATAGAAGTGTAGTATTCATTTGCTTACAAGAACATCTTTTTTTTTTCATTTTAATAACGCCAGCCGTTTGGCTAAAAACTGCTTTTTTCCCAGTCAAGATTTTTAGTACAGTACTTTTTAATAGATGGTACCACCTACAGCACTATAACATAAAATTTTAAGTTTTTCAAGTTTATTCTCATTTTTAATGTTTGTATACGCATTTTTAGCTTGAAGCCGTACTGGCTCCAGGCAAATATTTAAAAATTCACGTAAATAATTTTTCAATATTGTTGATTAATAAAAATAGATTGCTAATTACAGGTTAGATTTCCAACTTACAAAAAGAGTCCTATTTTATTATGACAAAGTATTTAAAACTTCATAAACATTACACTGAACTAGATTTTAGTTGAAAATACAGGAATCAGGCAGAAATTTTAATACCAGCTGCGTAATGCTCTTAAATCTTAAGAAACACACATTTTTTTGAGGTTAGCTGTGACATCACGTGCGGATGACCTATAATAGCCACACTGCCTACCCTTCGCCCCACTCCAGCTTTGAAAATCTACAATAAACTACTCATAACAATATATTTTTGGTAAAAGTTTTGTGTATGCGAATCATTATTATCATGAAAAAATAAATATTATATTTTTTAAATATTTCTTTTATTTGAAAGAGGCAGCAAAATCAGCTGTTTTTTTGCATTTAAATTTGTGATTGGCGTTGTCTCCTCTTAACCATTGAAACTTTAATTACACAGCCTCAAAAAAAAATGGTCTGTCTGGCCCCAACCCCAAAAAATACCCCCCAAAAAAATAGTCCGGCAGACCAGACCAGTGTATCCTTATATATTTGGATCCGCTGAAACCGAATCCGAAGAAGAGGAAAACATTTTTTTTCCTGTTGTCGACCTACTGACACCAAATTAGGCCCAAACGCTTCCGGGGGCATTTTACCATGCTTATTCTGCTACACCTTTTAGGGAGTTATTAAAAGAATTTAGTCTGATTTCGATTCATTTGAGCAAGATGTGCATTTCTTCTTTAAATATAGCTCAGATAAATAAATTATACTTACATTCATTTTGTAAATATTTTGTTTTATCTCCTATACTTAATCGAAATTTGGTCTTAGGGAGAAGAGGAGATTTTGATGCGGTTGCATCGATTACCGACATTGAAACGGAGCACATGTTAAGGCACGTAAATAGTCGATGGTTCTCTTTAAAAAAAGTGTTATCCCGAATTTTGAAACAGTGGGCTAATTTAAAGAAACATTTTTTAAATCGCCAAAAGAGAAAGGATTTTCACATAACGTTACTACCTAAGTACAAAGTATTATAACATATTTTCGTTTTCAATAAAAAACTATTAATAAAATATAGCTTCTAGTTCATTTTTTAGGCATTAAAACTCAAATTTTGTGTCATAAAAAGTTATAAAAAAAAATTGAAATGTAGGAGTAGGAGGCCTGTAATAACTTCTAACTAGACGCACGATTTTTTTAATTAATCAGCTGATTTTTCTGCCTCCTTCGAATAAAAAAAAATATTTAAAAATTAGAATATTTATTTTTTCATGAAAATATTGATTAGCATACACAAAACTTTTACCAAAATTACATTGTTATGATTAGTTTATTGTAGATTTTTTTCAAATTTTTTGAAGTGGTGCGCCATAATTAAAAAAAATAAAAACTCTTGCGACGCATTATTTGGTGGTGCTTAACCACTGAAACTGTAATTACACAGCCTCACAAAAAAACAGAAGTCAGAATTGTCAGATTGGCTCGTTTTTCACTCCTAACCCCAAAAAACACCCAAAAAAAATGGTCTGTCCGGCAGACCAGACCAGTGAATCCTTATATATTTGGATCCGCTGAAACCGAATTCGAAGGCAGAATTGTCAGATTAGCTTCGTTTTTTTATACTAGACCCACGATTTTTTCAGAAATAACAAATAGTATAGTACATATACAAAAAAGCGCTGCCCAAGAAATCACTACTTCCACATCCAAGTCTCTTACAACAAAATACTATATTTGCGCTCCACTATGTGGAAATAATTGTTTATGGAACTTTAATAGTATAATATGTGAAATCATGTACCCCAAAAACCCATAAAATTATATGCCACATCGGTAATACAGGAAGAGTTGGTGGTGGGGGTGAAGTGAAAAAAATTCTTGATAACTTTGGCTCTTGTACACACACTAAATCACACTATTTTTTTACCACCTTTAATAATGGAGGTGGCTAATGCAAATTTTATTTTTTAGATCAGTTCCAGAGTAATCCTGAGCACTGAAAAGATACAAGACTAACATACAGACCGATGCGACAGACAAATTTATTTTGCTCAGACTTAAAATATTGACGTTTCATGATATTCTAAGCCTATTTAAACGACGAAAATTTCCAAAAATTTTTTTTGCGTCAATATACTTCAACTGAATGTGGAAGTAATACGCAGAAAATGGCATGACAAAAATATAAAAAATCGTTGTGTGCCGTAAACTACACGATAAAAGTACTCTACTTCGAGCATTTTCTTCTAGGAAATCTACTACGCATTCATACTACTCAAGGTAACCCACTGTGCATCCAATTTACTCGAGGAAAGCCACTGCGCATTAATACTTCTTGAAGTAACCCACTGCGCATCCATTTTACTCGAGGGAACCCACTGCGCATCCATATCACTTGAGGTAAACTACTGCGCATCTATAGCACTCGAGAAAAGCCACTCCGCATCCATAATACTGGTGGTAACCTATTGCGCATCTATTGTACTCGAGGAAAGCCACTGCACATCCATACTTACTTGAGGTAACCTACTGCGGTCTATAATACTCGAAAAAAGTCACTGCGCATCCAAAATACTCGAGGATAGCCACTGCGCATCCATAATACTCGGGGAAACCTACTGCGCATCCATAGTAGCCGAGGAAAGCCACCGCGCATCCATACTACTCGAGGTAACTTTAATAACATAATATTTGAAATAGTCTATCCCAAAAACCTATAAAACGATATGCCACATCGGTAGTGGGGGTTGGGGGTGGTGGCAGAGGGGTGAGGGTGGGGGTGGATTAAGTAAAAAAAAAGTTTTGAGGCTTAGGTTCTTGTATACATGCTAAATTACAATTTCATTTTTTTCACCCCCTTTAATAGTGAGGTGGGGGTAGTAATGGGGGTGGCTAATGCCAAAAAATTTTTTGAGACTTTAAGTTTTTTTATATATACTAATACCAATTTTATGGACTCTCTCCGGCTTGATTTATCCATTTGCCCCAACTTACCCCCCAACCCTTCGACGGAACAAGATGAAAATATATTCCAGATAAGAATTTCTTATTGTGGAAACTCGCCTTAAATTTTAGAAAACGCCTTTGAATATATTCCAAAGAGTCTATATGGATTATATACCCAGGATTCCAAATTAGCGATGCATATTCCAATTTTGATTTTACGAAGGTATTAAAAAGCAACAAAAATACATTAACATCTGTAAAATCTATAGAATTCCCCAGAATAAAACCCAAATTTTTATATGAACACTGCACGATTTGCTCAATATGCTTGTTAAATGTCAGTTAGCGTAATATCATCTAAATTATATTCGTAGAGGATGGAATCTTTTTTCCTATTATATGACATCACATTACATTTCTCTACATTGAGGGGAAGACTATTTGCTTCACAACACTTTTTTATTTTTAATAAATTATTCTGTAATTTTTTACAATCAGTAACTGAATTTATTGCGATAAAAATGTTTGCATCGTCAGCATACAGTAAGATGTCAACATCCAAATCATCCAGTATATCATTGATAAATAAAACGAACAGGAGGGGACCCAGAATGGAACCTTGTGGAACCCCAGAAATGGCCTGAATTTGGACGTATTTGAAGCCACGACATCCCACATATTGTGTTCTATCGCTTAAGTAACTGTGTAAAAATGTAAGTAACAAAGGAGAGAGACCTGCAATACGAAGTTTACTAAGTAAAATTCCGTGGTCAAGTCTGTCGAAGGCTTTGGAAAAGTCGGTGTAGATTACATCAACTTGTACGTTAATATCTGAGTTTTCCGAGATAAATTGCGTTATATTCAACAGATTTGTTGAAGTAGATTTACAGCGTATAAAACCATGTTGATACATCTTAATCTGCCCCCCAATATGAGTATACAATGTCTCAAGGAAAGCGAATTCAAAAACTTTAGCGAAGTTGCAGATTATTGTGAATCGGGGTAATACGCGAATTTTTCCATGCTTCTGGAAATTTTCCAGTCTTGATAAATTAAATAACTTGGTGAGAGGCTCAGCACAGTCTCTGATGATGAAAGCTGGTATTCCATCGGGTCCTTTCGTAAGTTTGGTTTCAGTTTCTTTAATGCTTGAGGTACTGTACTAATGTCTAGACTGTCACAGTGTATGTATTTATTTGAAGTGTATATATTTTCTATATTATCATATGTGTTTGTCGGGGACGGTGGTGAAAAAGATTCCTCAAAGTATCCCGAAAATCCATTTACTGGTCCTGTGGATTGTTGTACATCTTGCCTTTCAGATTAACGGTATTTGGAATAGTGGTAATTGCTATTTTGAAATTATTTGACGAGAATAGTTTTGATTTCTATTTCTAATGATCAAACTTTCATTAAAAGTGTTGTGATCAAGTATTTACGTTTATTCATTTGTTGCAGATAAAAAGGAATTTTTAGACACCCTCACAAACACCAAGGAACTCGACAAACTGACGTTATGGCAGAGCATTTGGCATCAAGCGAAAATTAATGGGCAAACCAAACAAGACAAAGTGACTATCCAAATACCCGACAGGAAAAATATGACAAGTCAAAGGGTAATAGAGATCGAGTACACCATTGCTGAGTTGGAGAAACTGTTAACGGGCAAAGTCGGCAGAAACAGGGATTGATCTGGAAATTTTTAGTTCTAATGTATTCGTCCAATCAAGTATAACATGAAGTGTGTCAGTTTAAAATTTTATTATATGTTCAAAAAAGTTATTCTTATAAAGAAATAATATGTGGGTTTATTTGTTCTATGTTGATTAGTAGTGCAGGAAAAATAAATTTTGACAAGCAAGGAGATGTTGGAGATTTTCCATTTGCCATCCTAATGAATATACTAAAAGTCTCCTAAAATCGAAGCTGTGCTTCGCCCGCCATATTGAGAAATGGCGGCTCATTTTCAGATTTTTGTATACAGTGTATAACATGTAACAAGAGGTGTAATGGACCAAAATTTTTGGAATTTTGGAATGGTATTTGGGGATTGAGTCCTGCTTGTTGTATAACTAAAGTATACCAAAAATGACTTGATTTGGTGTTCTACAGGGTGTTTTATAAGCAAAGTTGTAAAAATCACCACTAATAAAGTACCTTTATTTTTCAAAATATGAAAAAATTCCACTAAGAAAAGTTATTTAGAATGCAATTTTATACCTCTATGCCAAATTTCAGGAATATAAAATTATTTTTTTTGAAACTTCCCATTTTTTGCGAATTAAGAGTTGAATTCATATTTAAAGTTGTGTAGGAGCCAGAGCTGGGCAAATTGTACTTACAAATACCTCATAAGTATTTAAATACTAGAAAGTATTTAAATACCAAGTATTTAAATACTTCTTGCAACAAGTATTTGTATTTATACTTGCAAATACTTTATCTGAAATATTTACTACTTAGTATTTGTGAAAATGATCCTAAAGTATTTATAAATACTTAAACTATTTAAATAACTGAGAAGTATTTAAATACTTCTAAAAAAGTATTTAAATCCTTTTCTGACGGTATTTAAATACTTTCAGAAGTATTTGAATCTCAAAAGTATTTAAATAAATACAATAAATATAATCAAATACACCAGGGAGACAGGCAGATACTCGTCAAGAATCAAGACATGTACTATACTATGTAGTTAATAAACACATTACATCATTCAGTCTTCAGTCATTCACGTCTTAATTTCCAGAAAGTTGGTTGAGAGCAGACATAGACAGTAAGTGTTAACTGTTAAGGTTTATCATAAATAATTGAATAACCAAATATACTATAATCTTTAATACTGTTTTAAATAATTGCTATTGTTCTAACGAATACAACTATATATTTTTTTATTGTAAATTTCTGTTGTACTTGAATATCGTAGTTTGTCAATGAAAATAGTTCCTAGTTTCATTATTAAAGTATGGCATTTAACTATATACAAAGTTTATGATAAAAACTGTATATGGTTGTATTCCTTAGAGCAATGGGGAGTATTTGAAACTATTTTAAGGATTATACCACTTATGATTTTTTAAATATTTATAATAAACCGAAAATAAACGCATGTTTCCCTCTCACTCTGCATTTATATGTTTTGTGATTGTGACAGAGAACAGTTGAACTAGTGCCATAGTCTCTGTGCTTTATTTGGGTATTTGCAGAAGACGCAATACGGATAAGTAAAAGTCCAGTACCTAACTAGAACTGATTAAGTATAGAGGTATTAAAATAGTGTTCTAGAAGTTCATGAAAGTTATGAAATCTAAAATTTTGACACCTCAAATAGTCAAATAGTATTTAATATAATAATAATAATGATAATATTAAGTCTTTATTGATTTCTACAAAAACAGAAAATACAATTTGGCGAAGCCATTAAAGGCTATTTTTACACTTAACTATGCTTCAAAATATTTCAGTGTTATCAAAGTATTTAAATATTCAGAAAGTATTTAAATACTAAGTTTAAACTATTTAATTACTTTTGTTATTTATTATTTAAATACTTTTATCTTTTGAAAATACTTAATATTTAAATACTTTCAATTTTCTGAAACTATTTAGTATTTAATATTTAAATACTTTTTCAAAGTATTTGCCCAGCTCTGGTAGGAGCAAATGTTAATCATCTCAAAAAGTAGGCTAATGGTAAATAAAAAATTGAATATATGAGATGTAAAAAGGTATAATGTTAATCGAACTAATTGTAAAACAAGAAACAATTACTAACAGAAGATTAATAATGTTTAAAAATTATAACAAGTAATAAATGTCAAAAACATAACAGATTCACAAACAAATTAATTATTGACCAATACAAAAAAAAATGTTTACAATTTTTATATTATTCGACGCAGCTACCACCCACATCCACACACATTTCGATCCTTAGCCTGAAGTCCTTAAAACTGTTTCAAATATGATCTAACGATATGGAGTTTACGGCATTTGTAATTCTCTGCTTCAATACTGCTACATCGTTAGGAAGTGGTTCAGCGTAAACCAACTGCTTGAGGCGACCTCATAAAAAGAAATCCAATATTGATGGGTCTGGGAATCTCGCCGGCCACTTGATCGGTCCATTCCTGGCAATCCAATTTTCTCCAAAATTTAAATTCAACCACCGATTAACCATTTCTGTGGAGTGGCCAGGGCAACCATCATGTTGAAAATGAACTAAAGGCATATCTCTTAAAATATTTAAATGTTCTTCAGAAAATCTTTCAAGAAGCTGTAAATAAGTGTGCTGGTTTAACCTTCCCTCAATGAAATAAGGTCCAATAACTCCAACGGGATAAGAAACGGCACACCACACATTCACTTTTTTATAATATTGTCTTCTACAATGAATTCTAAAATTTGGATTTTCAGAAGCCCAAAACCGACAATTCTGAGATGAAACAACAGCATAGGTTGTGAATGTGGATCCATCTGAGAAAATTATGAAATGATGAAAAAATCTCTTCCATGATTTTTTATTCAATAGTCAAACAAAAATCCAACCTACGGCCGTCATCTCCCTCTTCAAGCGCATGTTTATAATTTGCTTTAAACGCCTTAATTTTATTTACCTTGTAAATTCTTTGGAGTTCAGACTTGCTAATATTAATAAGAGCTGATCTCTCTCTTAGTGGCATCCTAGGATTTTCTATAACAGAGGCATGAGCTATAATAGCCCCAACATTGTCTTCATCATATGCTTTTATTTTTCTTTTCATGTTAAGAACACTACCAGTAGCCAGAAACTTTTTAATTATTCTCATAGCCTGAGTACGTGACAAAGCAGTGTTTGGAAATTTCAAATTAAATTGGCTTACCACTTCTCTTAGCGAGTTTTCACCGCCATTTCTGTAGCATTGCACAATATAAATTTTTTCACGTATTGTGAGTACCATTTTCACTTAATTTTTTTATGCTTGGTTCGTTAATTTGAAACAGAAATTAAGGATAATATTGACTACGTTTGACAGATATGTCAATAATAAATAATAAATGTGTATCCACTGCTTTTCTCATAGCCTACTTTTAGCTTCTACATCTTTAAATATTAATTCACAAAAAATAATTTCTATGCAGTTTTAATTGAATGGTTCAAAATAAAATACTGATTTATTGAAAAATGGGAAGTTTCAAAAAAATAATTTTATATTCCTGAAATTTGGTATAGAGGTATAAAATTGCATTCTAAATAACTTTTCTTAGTGGAATTTTTTCATATTTTGAAAAATGAAGGTACTTTATTAGTTGTGATTTTTACAACTTTGCTTATAAAACACCCTGTAGAACACCAAATCAAGTCATTTTTGGTATACTTTAGTTTTACAACAAGCAGGACTCAATCCCCAAATACCATTCCAAAATTCCAAAATTTTTGGTCCATTACACCTCTTGTTACATCTATCCTGGGACACACTGTATAAATCCTTTACCGTTGCAGATAGGAAAAAAGTTTCAAATAAAAAATGCAGGCAATAATAAAACAAATAATTTTTGACATTTTTTCTCCAAATCGAATGGTTTTTGAATTATGAGGTGAAGAACGTTATTGAATTTTCAAAAATCCCAATTGTGTACAAAATACACTGTAAAATGTGTGTTTAGAGGTTGTATGTAAAATAAAAAACATTTTTTTAGGTATATTGCCATTACAGAAGAAAAATATACTGTAATGGGGAATTTCAGTTCAGTCTAAATTTTTAAAAACAAGTATTAATATGAAAATATAATATATTCAGAACTTACCAGTAATATTTTAAACAATTATTTTAAGTTCGTTCTATTCTTTAAAGCCCCATAAGTTTTGTTCTCAAACTAAACGTTTGTGACGTAGACAAACGTAGCAGAAAATTTCTTTGATTTACCGGTGACGGTTGCAAGTACTGCGTATCTACTTTCATGTTATTTTTTGCCATAGACTGACACTTGTCGCTGTCAAAAAGCTTATAAATAACCTGTTAATAGGGTTTTCTCAAAAAAAAAAAAAATTATTGCTGAAATACTTAATTCACGTAAAAAATGATTTATGGCATATTTATTATCTTTTTAATTTTACTAATAGTGACAAAAAAAACTTAAGTTTGAAAAACATTGAGTTCATTTTAAACAGCCATAAATTAGCGCGTTGTGACGTCAATGCCCGGAAATCCAATAAAAAGTCAGTTACATTGTTGCATAAGATAGCCGTGAAAAATATAAAACATAACCTCTATTTATTGACAGCACTTTTTAATTATTATGAGTTGTAAAATGCCTAAAAACGTTTGTTTTGTACCTTTGTGTAATGATTCTAGTGAAAATGCTTCCTCAATATTATTTTTGACAGTACCACTTAATATTGAAAAACGAAAACAGTGATTTTCTGCTGTAAAATCTAAACAAATATTTCATCAAAATATAAACAAAGTTTTAGGTTAGTCATCTGTCATCTGATGTGTACCGTCAGTGCAGAAGCGGGTGAAGGTTAATCCCAAATTACAAAATATCAACGTCCGACGCTTTTACGAATAACTTGTGTGGCATTTTTTATCTGGATTCTGATTGGCCAATATTTATAAGTCCACTGCTTTAGACCAATCGCAGTACAAGTAATAAAAGAGGAAATTCTGAGAGTTTTAGAGGAAAGCTTCCTTTAACACAAAGTTATCCATAATCTCATTGGTTTTCCGGGTAGATACGTAATCCTAGCGCGTAAAAATTCCGTTTTAAAAAGCCCTGAAATTATCAGCAAGTTGTTTTAACGATATTTTTTTAGAAGTAATTCTTATTAGAAAAGTAAATTGTTGTAAATTAATAGAATGTTTTATTATATCATTTTTACAACATAATATGTTAAAATAAAATTAGTGGGAAAACCCTATTAAGAATTTTAGGTTATCTTCTTCTCAACTCCTTGGCCAGGGTAGATATCCTTTATATAGTAAGCTTAAAATTTTCTATGTTTACATACGTCATAAATTTTTAGGGGAAAATATATAACTGAACGTTAACATTTTTTTTTCACGTTTATATTGCTTTAAAAAAAAATGCGAGTCTCTTTTTTTTAATATAAAGAACTCATTTTTAAATTTAAAAAAAATGGCTGAAATTCCCCATTATGAAACCTATAACAAATAGAAAATACGAAAATACGTTATAACAGTAGTTCGTCATTATCAATGTCGTCGTCAGGTAACTTATCTTCTGAGTTGCTGCAAGATAACTCCTGGCAATATCCACACATGGCAGAACACTTTAACCCTGCTGATAAGCAATAACAACGTTTTGTGCATCCCAATTTGCAACCACAGGATATGAGCTTCAGTAAATTGCTAGAGGATGGATCTAAACATATCAAAACTGGTTTCAAAGCCCCATGGCTTAACTGCCAACCCCAGATAGTCACCTCTAAACTACTACCCATCCACTGTTGGACTTGGAGGTATGTGTGATATGAGTGATTGGCAGCTGCCGCAACATTGCCAAGTTAAATTTGAAATGTAATTGTTACTTACTGCTGCTGCTACTTACTGATCAGACGATTGTATGAAAAATATCTATACTCATCAAGCGTCTGGGACTTTGTTGGCCCATAAAAGGCAAGAAGAAATTTTTCCCCTGCAGCTGCAATGTCATCTTGGGATACAGCATCCTCCGTAAATAATGCAACAATCTGTCGCAGGTAAAAACTACCCCTATTCAGGGAGTGGAACATCATACACAGTACGTAATATTAAAAGAATAGGTACCATGTTAACTGAAAATGTACAAAATGATTTTTTAATACTAGTTGAGCCAGACCTTCAACTGATCCTGACCTCTGTTTTCAAAAACATCCCCTATCAGAGTATGAAATAATATTCTCAGCAAGTATTATTACAAAAAAGCGCTTTAGTTAGCGACTCCGGAAACCACCAAAGTACCCTATTCACAGTCTCGACTACTAAAGAAAATGCCACGGTACTTAGTAATGCACCAAATTATTTTCTACTAGTAAAAGGGACAGACATCCACTTTGTTTTGCGTGACTATCCTTATTACGAAAACTACCTCTATATGAATATGAAAAATACGTATGGCGTTCCGCCTCCTGATAGGATATGAATAGGGGTAGTTTTTACTATATTATCTCTATTGAATCGATATCTAATAGTTATCATAAAATAAATATATTTTTTTTTATTGGTACCCTATTTTGCTTATTTAAAGTACGCCTCAGAGTGTTTAAATCCAAGTTTTAAAAACGCGCGTGTTTTAAAGTTACCATGGCAACATCAAAGGTAAGCAAGTACAACTCGTTCATCTGTATCTGTTACCTTTTGCTCTTCCATCCATTTGATGAACTTGTCGTATTCTTTTTTATAAGCATCTTCCGATTTTTGCGGTATTAACCGCGATTCTGCTTTTCTATTTAAGTAATCAATGTTAGAACTCATTTTAAAGCAATATACAATCAGTGACAACTGTAGTGACAATAATTAATTCCATGTGACAGATTGCAAATTAATTTTTGTTTTCTCATTTTCATGACACTGACAGGTATCCTGATGTCACATCACGAATTCGACCATTTTACATTCTTAATTCTTATTTCCATTTTTTGTAGTAATAATACCAGTATTTATGATTTCAAAGTGTACCAATAAAAAAAAATAGCGTAAAGTATTCGTGGATAACTGGTCTTTAAAACGCTCTATTTCGAGCACTCCGGCAGCGTCGTCGTGCTCGAAAAATCGCGCGTGTTTTAAAGACCTTAATGTCCTACAAGTCTGTTATTTTACAATAACCACCCTATTTTGAGATACATTAAATGAAAAATAACGCCCTAGGGCGTTATGAATATCTATAACGCCCTAGGGCATTATAAAATTATAATATAACCCAAAACAAGCAAATTATGATAGCGTTATTGATAAACAAAATGCATTGCTATGCAACGGCGGCGTTTGCAAACAATTTTGATTTTTACTCTCTTTTAAATCAAATCGTTCTGAACATAATAGATGTCAAATGAATAAATTCTAAATGTCAAAAAAAAAAATCGAATTAAATAACAGACTTGCAGGACATTAAACGTTGAAGGCACCACGGGTGTTATAGGATAATGATGCCCTCGGTCGACGTACATTCCCTCGGGCCAGAGGCCCTCGGGATTGTACACTGCCGACCTCGGTGCGTTATTATCCTTATAACACCCTTGGTACCTTAATAACTATAATATCCACTTATACTTTAATATACTATTTCGCATTCAGTATAAGCTGTTATTCAAAGCAATTTAGGGGTTGTTTTTATGTTTTTAGGGATGAAATAGAATTTTCCCCAGCCTTTTGATACCACAAAGATGTATTTTTATCAGTTTTGCGACTTTTCAAACAATTTTCTCTGGATCTTATGTATTCCGCGAAAAAATCAGTTATTTTCAACATTGTCCTTTTACATTAAGATTCTGAAAATACAGAATAATCAAAATTTCTCACTTTATATGATTTCCGCTATGTATGTTGCTCCCTGATTACTAATTTGAAGTTCACATTTCACGAGCCAGTACGGCTCCAAGCTAAAAATGCGTATACAAATATTAAAAATGAGAATAAAGTTGAAAAACCTAAAATTTAAGGTTATGTTGAAGATGCCCTATTGTAGTCCTGTAGGTGGCACCGTCTATTAAAAAGCACTGTACTAAAAATCTTGACTGGAAAAAGCAGTTTTTAGCCAAACGGCTGGCGTTATTAAGCTAAAATTTGCTTGTTACTATTATTATACTTTTCGCAAAAACGAAGAGTATATTGTATTTGATCGGCACATTTCTAAAATAGTAAATATCGCTCGTAAAGAAAAAATTTTCATATCATTGTGTTAGTGAACGAATTCTGAACAACTTTCAAAATGTCCGTCCGTCCGTCTGTCCGTCCGTCACGTTTCTTGTAAGCGCGATAACTCAAGAAAGAAAAATCCGATTGTACTGAAATTTGGACAGTAAGTTAGTGTTGGCTAGAGGAAGAACTCTATTGTTTTTGAACAAAATCGATCAGTAAATAAAAATGTTATTAATAATTTAAATTTGAACAAACATTTTTTTGTTTTTTATGTTTTTGTAAGAAATCTGGTGAAATGATATTTCATTTTAATATATAATATTTTTATATTTTACAAATATACATTTTATAACGTAATATACAATCGTGGAAATATGTTTTTAGCTTTTATAATGTAAAAATTTACGTTTTTTACGTGTTAAGTGGTGGAGTAGTTCTTACGCTTTTGACTCGGAATCCAAGTTTTTTTTATTTTTACTTTATTTTACACTGAGTCTTTCACCAACTAAATTCGTACTATAAAATTAAAAATGTCTAAAACTAACATTATTTACAAACAACTGCGAATCCTATAGAATGTGTAACAATTATATATAAAAAGCTGAGTAAATTGTACGTAAGAGTACGTTTTTATTATTATTACTTAATAAACAAATTTTAGCTAAAAACTTTCTTCAATACAAGTGTAGTATTCATTTACTTACAAGAATATCTCTTTTTCAGTTTAATAACTCCAACTGTTTGGCTAAAAACTGCTTTTTCCCAGTAATGACTTTTAGTACAGTGCTTTTTAATAGATGGTGCCACCTACAGCAGCATCTGCATCATGTAACCAACATAACCTTAAATTGTAAGATTTTCAAGTTTAATTCTCATTTTTAATGTTTGTATACGCATTTTTAGCTTGGAGTCGCACTTCAGCTTTAGCTTTGCCGATGAAACTTTGTGACTGACGTTGTCTCCTCTTAACAAACACAGAAATAACCAAGTTTAAGCACAAAGTAAAGAACTACTAGAAGCGACACTGCGCACCGCACCGCTTTTTGATGTTTCTTGATCAATTTTTATGACCTTCACCATCTTTTTGTAGGTATTTCCGTCAGTTCATTTATTGTTTTAACCTACCATTCCGTGACATAATATCCAACAATTCAGCTATAGTGCGAGATAGGTTGTGTAGTTGTCATTATATTATATTATTATTATTATCAATTATATTCAATATGTGGTATAGTAACATATACTGAATTGCTTACATTAAACTTTAAAGTTATCTCAGTGTAAGAGATTATGTTTCATTCATGTTCAATGCCGTTAGAACCGGGCTATAGGAACAGCCGATGTTGCCGCTTTTCTGTGGTGTAAGTTCTCTAGTATTGGTACAACTCGCTCTAAGTACGATCATTTTTTTTTTATTCACAATCATAAAAAATAACCAAATTGTCTTACATGTAAGTTGGAAAATATGACATTTCTACTTCATTCGATAATTGAACTAAAATGTGACATTTCTGCTTGGAAATTGACATAAGTGACATTTCAGGTTGGAAAGTAGCCGCTTTCTTACCAGTTTTCGGGTTGGAAAGTGAGCATTTGCTAACCTGAAAAAAAAACATAAAATGCTATTTAAAAATTTGGTAAACAATTTTTTTGGCTTTTTAAGGGAAATGATTGTGAATAAAATAGTATACAAACCTTGATGGAAAGTTTCATTGCTGTCTCGAGAATTAGTTGACCTTGCCGCTTCGCGCCTCGGTCAACTATCTCATCTCTCGACAACAATGAAACACTTTCCATGTAATGTACTATTGCCTGATTCAACTTAGGCCGGTTTGTCAATTCGTGAAAATCACCCACCACCAGATGGCGCTTTTATAATAGTGAACATCAAAGTTTTGATATATAATTGACTTTCATGACATTAGAAACATAGTTTAATACTGTGAAAATTGTGTTTGGTAGTGATTATAGCTTCCTAAGGTATTAAAAAAATGGACGACAAGTATGAAAGAATGCATAATTTTATGAAATGAATTTTCTGAATTTGTTTTGACAGCTTCAGCAATAAAGTTAACCTTCCATCAAATGTCAATAGAAAATGAATTTGTTGTTTACTATTATACAAGATACACTGTCAGAATGTAGATGTCGCTCACTCCGTGATTTTCGCGAATACGGAATCCTTTGTAATATTACAATTCTTTATTAGCAAGTTATCAATCAGTCTTAAAAATATATAAAATATTTACTTGTTGGGTATTTGAAACAGTGTTAAAAATTAATATTCAAATCTATTTCAGACAGTGCAGTAGTAGTCCACATTCTTTTTTAGAAATGTGGCAACGTGCTGGTTACTGTCAAATGTAAAATGCCTCTGTTTTAGAGGTTATTACGCTATTACGTCACAAGATATCCGGCAAACTACGTTATGTTAAATCCACTCTGATTTTAAGCATATTTATTTTACAATAAAACCAATAATAGTCGGTAAAATTGCCTTGAAATTATATTTATAACATATACTCCAGTCGAATTAGACATAATAAAAAATTTTGCGTACTGCGGACTTTTTTTTGTGGAAGTTGTTTAAGAGGGCATAATAAGCAAGCACAGAAAACTACACCCTGCTACACCATGTGCGTGTTGAAACTTTGAAATTTTACTTATGTGCCCATATCTTTTTCCCTATTGCACGTAGGGCTCTTTACCAAGTTACGCTTTTTGAAGATTCATCCCTCCTCTACTTAATACATATATTACACATTTGCCGTAGGACAAACGGTTTTGGCTGTACGAGGCCGGAAAGATCGCGCTGTCCGAATTTGGGGGTCTTCTGTACAGGACAAACGGCTATTACTTCCAATCTACAATACTACACATACTAATGCCCTTAAGGAGGAATGATGATTTGTGAAAAAACTTTCAACGAATACCGCGCGGTTTCCATGATACGGGATGTTGAAATTTTAAAAAAAAAGTGAACCTACTTTTTTTCGCTCATTTTTTTTTTTTCATGTATGTACGACCCTAATATAAGAAAATTTACGGTGGTTTCATTTTAATATATTCGTTGGTTTAGGAGCTAGACAGCAAAATATGCCAAAAATGGCTATTTTGGTATTGTTGCTATAACGCCCTGTCTCTCTTGGGGTTATTTAAAATGAATTCTAAATAAATAAAAATACGAAATTAACAATAAACTAATTTATTAACAAAGTGGTAGAGCAAATGAGAATAACACTACAGGGTATGGGCGAATAAATTTGTGCTAACGAATAAAGAAGTACAAACAAATGCACAGATATACGGAGAGACAGACATAATGGTATAAAATACAAAAGATAAATAGGTAAAACGTAATAAAGGGAGATTGGCCAATTCCGCAAGAAAAAAACTATTAATAATAAATAAATGATTGTTCATTCACTTATCAGAATTATTTTCCGAGCAAATTATCCAAGAATGAGCAATTAAATATTTATTTAAGTTTAAAGGCAAAAACAAGCTAGAAGACTTAACTAAAAGGTACAAATGGGAGTATTTATACACCCACAAAAATTTACATAATTCCTCGAACGAAATACGTAAAGATAAATTTTAATATTAAACATATAGCACTCCAAAAGTAAATTTGAGTGTTTAGTCGAGATAAAAAATTAGCAAGTACAAATTAAGCTTGCTTGAAGTGTTCACGAAAACGTAAAGGTAACGAACACGCACTAGGTACACTCTGATCAACTTGATGAACTACTGGCTCAAATCTTCCACAAATTGATGACTCGTGCATAAACAGGAAAATATAAAGTTCAGATAGGTACTTACATAAGTTCACTTTGGACATTACCAATAAAACTGCAATCCTATTTAAAGTTGAAAACGTAGATTGAACGCACTATTATTTAGCCACTTTTAGGTGGATATTACACATATCAATACTTATTTCGAATATACAGCTCACAAAAGCACACATAATCTGGCTGTCAAATTCCTTAACCAGCTTAAACGAAGGAAAGAGACTAAATAAATAATTAATTTATAATTTTTATGGTTTAACTAAACCATTTAAATTCTGGAACTTTTAATATCTTCACTCAAATTTGGTTAAAAGATTGACTGTGGGCTCGCTTAAAGCGGCCGTGGAAAGTACTTCTCTCTGTCATGTCTGCCGCTTGGTTCGGTATTTATCTCTTCCCCCACTAGTAGTCGAAATACCTCTAGTCCTTAAACCCGCGAATTTAAACTATGGTTTCTCATTGGAGGAAAGGCATTATTTTCAAATATTTACCAGTAAAACCGAGAACTAGGCGACGGTTACGTTACCTTCTAGAACCTTACAGTAGCGGCGATAATTTATTTTTTAAGAGGTAACAAAATAGGTAATTTATGTACGGAAAATACGAAATAATGTAATTTAAGGGCTTTTATGCCTATGAATAAAAATGACCGTTACACTCTCCCTCTCCTTACTAGCGGGATCCTTCCCAAAAGGATGGAGACCGGAATAACTAAGGTATAGGAAAATAATAGGGAGTATTTCTTTAGCTTTTCAAACATACTACATTCGCGTCACATACATCAATACATCTCAAGCTAAAAAGAGGAACAACACAACTAAATACTCGACGTTCGGATTTCACACATACTTCACACAGGAAGGGTAAGGGAAACATAAGGTAATATAGTAGAAGGTAACGTAGTAAGAAGAAGAATGTAATTAACTGTATTAAATTTAAAAACGAAGCTGAATAAAAATGAACCACATCAAAATGAAAACGAACATATGGACAAAGTCGAACCCACGAGGAAATATAAAATTTTAACTTTAAAGTTTATTGATAAAAATCAATAAAGGGACTAAATCGGGACAAAATAGTATTAGAATAAACTAAACAAATTCATTTAGCTTACCAGATACAAAAGTTTTCAAAATCGGGAAGGTAGGCTTATTTGCATAAGATAGACAAGAGAAGGGAAAAGAAACAAAACTAAAGATGTAAACAAATATGTTGAAATATTTGACATCAACAATTTCATTAACTATAATACCAGATACAAACATAAAAACGTAACACTTAAATACTTGAACGCAAAATAATGCAAAGCAACGTTGGTTTCCAAATGACAAGAGAACTGGATTTATAGAAAAGAACCAAGTCATTTGAAGACCTCCAAAGACTAAACTTATAAAACAAAACAATGACCTAGGTCAACACTAAATAATTTCCATAAACAAAGAAAAGAGTCCTATATACTCATAGGTAGAGCAACAACAAAAATATTTGGCCTTAAAATTTCTTAACTAAGACCATTAAAGCAAATATACAAAAACAAAGCGGTGCAAAGATTAACCAAGACAAATTCACTCAGTCTGCTAAGCAACAAAATTTTTCCAATCAGAAAAATAACACTATATACAGAAAGCAACTTGTTAGCTTTTAGCTAACTAAAAAATCATAACTATCCCAAACTAGGCAAGACTAGTCAAGATAAAACGCATTTAAAATATTAGCCTTTAGCCAATAACATCACTAAAAAATCCCATACTAGACTTAGCTAGACAAGAAAGAACGGAAATATCCTCTGCTAATATATTTTAGCCAAGGAAGCGAAACGTAAACTAGTATAAAACTAGCCAGACCCAGCTTGCAACTAACCCTTTTGGTCGGCCAAGACTTACATGGACCTCTGCACTCAACTCTTTGAGCCAGGAAAAGGTAAAGGTAAACGTATATTCTTGTGCTAATTATTATCTTAGCCAAGAAAAGGTAAAGGTAAACGTAAATATGACGCACGAAAACAAAACGTACGACAAAGGTAATCGCACATATCGTATGCACGACAAGATAACCTGCACTAAGTAAAACTTAGCCAGTAGAAAGGTAAAGGTAAAACATATATTATCCTGCACCAAGTAAAACTTAGCCAGCAAAAAGGTAAAGGTAACGTATCGCACGAAGAATTCGTACGAAAAAAGTAAATCTGAACTAATGCTTAGATTAGCCAGAAAAGGTAACGTAAGGTAACAAATATAAAACATAACTCTGGTCTTACACACAGAAAACCAGAAAGGTAACATAAGATACGTAACAAAATGTACGATAAGCTAACGTACATCAAAAGATAGAACAAAATAAAATCCACATTTGCACACAGCAAGCGGGAAAGGTACTTTATACAGATAAATGTACGACAAAACGTACAACGCATAATTATACAAAAAGATAAAAGCATCCTGTGCTAATTTTAGCAATCCAGGAAAAACGCTAAACAAAAAGGTACAAAACGTAAGCTATATACAAAAATACTAAACGCAGCCCTGCTCAGATATAAGTTTAAGCAGAAAAGGTATATACATAAAACATAACGAAGAAAACCATAATAATTATTTCAGGTTACCAAAACTGTAAAATGTACTTAAAAGGCAAAATAGAAAATATACAAAAGGGCAGAAAAATACAAACTAGAAAGGTAAACACATGTGAAGGTAAACAAATGAAAAGGTAAAATGCAAAAAGAAAATGAAGGGCGCCAGGTATTTTAAGGGGAAACACCAACCGAAAGGTAACGTAAAAGACTCAAGACTTAATTTCAAAAATGTACTCCAAGAAATTTACTAAAAGAAACTCTACTAAAAAATGCTCAAAAAAAAAATATATGACATATGGAATCTCGAACTTTAAGAAAATGTAAAAATCTAAAACTGCCTCAAGCACTAAGAGGACCAAATTATATCCAAACTAGTACCCAAGCCAACAAGACCCAAACACTAACAAAAATTGCTGCTTACATCCATATTATCATAAGATAACGCAATATAACCGAAATACAGCAAAAATGTATTGCCAAGCCAAACGCAAAATATGTATACTGAAATGTAATAAAATAGTAAAAATTTAATTACTAGACTGAACACAACAAAATGGTAAGAACACCAAAGCACAACGAAATACGTAAAAATGTATACACTGGACAAATCCAGATTTAAATTCAAAACGTATATAAGTTACAAAATGTGCTTATTTAATTCAACATAAATGTACGGCAAAAACCAAAGTAAGGTAGGTACTAAACCTTTACTTACTAAAACTGAACTAAGAAAGGAAACAAACAATTTGCCAACTAACAAGATACTAAAAGATGTACGAATTGGACTGAAACAAAGTTTAAATTACCCCAAAAGGTTAAGGTAATAAAATGAACGAAAAGAAATATGTCACATGACGTCACACACTACTCACTGAAACTAAAGATAAATTAATGTACACTAAAACACATTACAAGATACCAAAAACATAGACTCATACTTTAAGAAAAGGTAAAACATAAAATGCACTGCTTATTCACAGATACACCAAAAAACAAAAAAACAATGTAGACAATGTAAAAGGTATCAAGAAATGTAAGGTACTAAAGAAAATATAAAGGACATCAAAAAAAGGAAATAAATTCAAAATGTAAGGTGATGCCAAAATCTTTAAACAAAATCGGTACAGTAACACAGCACAATATCAAAACAAAATCTACAAAGTCAAAAATATTAATGATTTAATTCAAAAATCCCCAAGCCGTCTCTGTCCACATAAAAATTATCAAATTCCATAAAGTTCACATAAACCGAGACTAAACTCAAAAGATATTAAATCCAACCGAACTTCTACTACTAATTTTACTGATATAGCCAAAAGATATAATTTAATTTCTAACAAAATTTAAATTGTAAAAAGTGAATCTTCAACAAAATTACTAAAATGCATAAGCACAAAAAACGAAATCGTTAAACCGAACATAACGCACGAAATGAATTTAAAAATTTAGTTCTATTTTCATTTTAAATTTATTACGAAAAATAAATATTTTACCAAAATATTTTTAACATAAGACGTAAGCTACTGTACTCAAATAATGAATGTAAACAATGTGCGTCAATATAGCAAAAACCATAAACTCAAACATAAACAAAAAGTAAAACCGGAAAAGTACTACTGAATCACAGAAACACCAAAGAAATGCAAAACAACAAAAAATATAAGGAAATCCAAAAATGCAAGGGAGACATAAAATGGATATGTAAAACAAAAATGACAAATAGTCATACTAGAAAAATATTCAAAATCGATAAACATATAGGACACACCAAAATCACTAAAAAATAAAATCGGTACGGTAGCATCAAACGAAAAACAAGAAAAATGTACTAAGTGCAAAAGTTGAACTTAAAATTACTAAAATGTAACGGAAAATAGAAACTGTACGATTTTATTGACCCATACTCACTAAATAAATACTTACAAGCGACCAAATAGTTAACCATTAAAACCTAAAAATTCCTAAGCTAACGGCGAAACCATTGAGCCACTCACATATACGCTCAAATCAGTTTGAAAAGCCAAAAAATTCTTAAAAGTTTGTAAGGCAACTAAACAAAAAGGTAGGTAAAGGAATAAAAAATTTTAAAGTTAAGGCAAATTTAAAATTTCACAAATAACGTACTCAAAAACAAATAAGTCCTTAAAAATTTTAAAGAACCCAAAAAAGATATTAATAAACAAAGTTAAAAAAATATTAATAATTAAATTCAAAAACTCAGAACCGCCCCTGTCCATATATAGAAATTATCAAATTCTTTAAATCTACAATAAACCGAGACTGGACTAAATGTAATTTAATTATAACTCTACTGCACTGACTCTACTGAAATAACATAAAGAATTTACTTTAGTTACTCAATATAAAAGGTAAAATATATAAAAAGTTAACTAGGTACGCACAAAGTTGCCAGAAAAATTGAACAAAAACTAAATAATTAAACTAGCCACTTAAAGCCATATACTACATAAGTTGAATTTAATGTTACCACATAGGTAGGTACCATACCGAAATTACAATATTGTATTTAATTTCTTTAAAAAAAAAACTAAACACACCAACAAAGAATTTATTACGCGACGGAAACCTCTTTTCTGTTATCCTGATATCTGCTTTTACATCATATAAAAACAAGAAACTTACAAACGCAATAAAAATATAAACACGAAATTTACCGCAAAGGCTTACGTACAAATATATTGAAAAGACAAAAACTTTTTGCCGAAAAGATATACGTAATGTTTACTGAAAAGGTACTTATTATTAATTTACTGATGAAAACATTAGGTAATTTGTTATTTATCAACACAAAACAAAGATAAAAACGGTACTATAAACCGGAATTTTACGACAAGGTTATGTTTGCTTTTTTAACTGTGAGCAATACAATTTCTTTACACAAAAACGGAATATAAAATTTACATAGGTACATACACAAAAATCACAAATAGGTAACCTGAAAAAAAAATTTTTCGAAAGCACAAATTTTATTCTCTAATTAAAATTTTTAATTAGACCTAGCTCCACGTTGGCACCGCCAATTATAACGCCCTGTCTCTCTTGGGGTTATTTAAAATGAATTCTAAATAAATAAAAATACGAAATTAACAATAAACTAATTTATTAACAAAGTGGTAGAGCAAATGAGAATAACACTACAGGGTATGGGCGAATAAATTTGTGCTAACGAATAAAGAAGTACAAACAAATAATCAAACAAATGCACAGATATACGGAGAGACAGACATAATGGTATAAAATACAAAAGATAAATAGGTAAAACGTAATAAAGGGAGATTGGCCAATTCCGCAAGAAAAAAACTATTAATAATAATTAAATGATTGTTCATTCACTTATCAGAATTATTTTCCGAGCAAATTATCCAAGAATGAGCAATTAAATATTTATTTAAGTTTAAAGGCAAAAACAAGCTAGAAGACTTAACTAAAAGGTACAAATGGGAGTATTTATACACCCACAAAAATTTACATAATTCCTCGAACGAAATACGTAAAGATAAATTTTAATATTAAACATATAGCACTCCAAAAGTAAATTTGAGTGTTTAGTCGAGATAAAAAATTAGCAAGTACAAATTAAGCTTGCTTGAAGTGTTCACGAAAACGTAAAGGTAACGAACACGCACTAGGTACACTGTGATCAACTTGATGAACTACTGGCTCAAATCTTCCACAAATTGATGACTCGTGCATAAACAGGAAAATATAAAGTTCAGATAGGTACTTACATAAGTTCACTTTGGACATTACCAATAAAACTGCAATCCTATTTAAAGTTGAAAACGTAGATTGAACGCACTATTATTTAGCCACTTTTAGGTGGATATTACACATATCAATACTTATTTCGAATATACAGCTCACAAAAGCACACATAATCTGGCTGTCAAATTCCTTAACCAGCTTAAACGAAGGAAAGAGACTAAATAAATAATTAATTTATAATTTTTATGGTTTAACTAAACCATTTAAATTCTGGAACTTTTAATATCTTCACTCAAATTTGGTTAAAAGATTGACTGTGGGCTCGCTTAAAGCGGCCGTGGAAAGTACTTCTCTCTGTCATGTCTGCCGCTTGGTTCGGTATTTATCTCTTCCCCCACTAGTAGTCGAAATACCTCTAGTCCTTAAACCCGCGAATTTAAACTATGGTTTCTCATTGGAGGAAAGGCATTATTTTCAAATATTTACCAGTAAAACCGAGAACTAGGCGACGGTTACGTTACCTTCTAGAACCTTACAGTAGCGGCGATAATTTATTTTTTAAGAGGTAACAAAATAGGTAATTTATGTACGGAAAATACGAAATAATGTAATTTAAGGGCTTTTATGCCTATGAATAAAAATGACCGTTACATTGCATTAAAAAAACCAAAACCAGTATAATTCTGGTAAATGTTTTTGTTTATCCTAAAAGTCGAATTCATTGCGCATAGAAAATGTGTTTTTGTATTTAAGTAGGATCAACACTTATTGTGTAATAACGACTTATGCCATGTGTTCTCCAGTCTCCTTTTTCACAATTTTTTTTTGAGGCCTTATGGTTCATAGTAGGGCAGAAAGCATTATACACGTGGACAGGGCACATAATAGGGTGTTAAAATGGGTCTCTTGTTAAAATGCGATAGGACGTACCGTTTTCGAGTAAAACGCACTTGTTTGGTTATGTTTGCTTAGAGTTTTCATTATGTTCTGAATTGTGATCTGATAAATAAATTCTACATTTTGGTGTTTTCTTTCTTAGGAGTTTGTTTTTTTAAATCATTTTCCGATGAAATGGACATATAATAGCTGTTTCTCGAGGAAGGTAAAATTACTGTAGATTTTGTTATAGACACAAAATAAGTTGCAATGATGATTCGAGACAAGCGTGAACCTTCAAATAGGAGAGTGAGAACCCCCCAATCCGTCCGAGCCCCTTCATTTTTTCATTAGCAATGTCCCTCATAAACAGAAAAAGCAAGAAGCGACACATAGTTTTATTTTTTCGTAGTCAGCGGTGAGTATTTACTAGTCAGTCGATGAAAAGTGTGATCTGAAATAATTTTTTGCAAACAAGTACGTTTTACTCGAAAACGGTACGTCCTATCGCATTTTAACAAGAGACCCATTTTAACACCCTATTATGTGCCCTTTCCACGTGTATAATGCTTTCTGCCCTGCTATGAACCATAAGGCCGCAAAAAAAAAACTGCGAAAAAGGAGACTGGAGAACACATGGCATAAATCGTCATTACACAATAAGTGTTGATCCTACTTAAATACAAAAACACATTTTCTATGCGCAATGAATTGGACTTTTAAGATAAACAAAAACATTTACCAGAATTATACTGGTTTTGGTTTTCTTAATGCAACAATACCAAAATAGCCATTTTTGGCATATTTTGCTGTCTAGCTCCTAAACCAACGAATGTATTAAAATGAAACCAACGTAAATTTTCTTATATTAGGGTCGTACATACATGAAAAAAAAGTGAGCGAAAAAAAGTAGGTTCACTTTTTTAAAAACAGGGGTTTTCAAAATTTCAACATCCCGTATCATGGAAACCGCGCTGTATTCGATGAAAGTTTTTCCACAAATCATCATTCCTACTTAAGGGTATTAGTATGTGTGGTATTGTAGATTGGAAATAATAGCCGTTTGTCCTGTACAGAAGACCCCCAAATTCGGACAGCGCGACCTTTCCGGCCTCGTACAGCCAAAACCGTTTGTCCTACGGCAAATGTGTAATATAAATATTATGTAGAGGAGGGATGAATCTTCAAAAAGTGTAACTTGGTAAAGAGCCCTACGGGCAATAGGGAAACAGATATGGACACATAAGTAAAATTTCAAAGTTTCAACCTCTAAAAATAGGGGACGCACATGGTGTAGCAGGGTGTAGTTTTCTGTGCTTGCTTATTATGCCCACTTAAACAACTTCCACAAAAAAAAGTCCGCAGTACGCAAAATTTTTTATGCTGTCTAATTCGACTGGACTAATATTGGAGAGTCATATTATAATGCTATATTATTAATATTGTTTTCGTTATTATGTCTACTAGCCCATTATTGTTGGTGCTCGTTGCTGTCACTTTCAGGCGACTTTTCGACAAAAACAAATAAATGCTTTTAACTTAGTAACAAAAACTTAAAAAAACTAACAAACAAAAAATTATTTTTCAGACAATCACAATCAACCTAGAGCTGGCAACACTAAGAAATAAAATAAAATGTGGTGGATAAACAGATGCGAGTTTAACACTCACTTTGTCCCGAGGTTAAAGTTATCCCAGAGCAGGGTGTATTAATACACCTTGGCCCAAGGCTAACTAACAGGCAAATTTAACATTACATTGATGAACGAGCCCTAAGAATAATATTACAGCACACTGCCTCTAGAGTCCACCCAAATTAGGAAAAAAGCGGAGAAAAGTTCTTAACAGCAGTTTCTCTGCATAGGAATTAAATGTTCCACTTTTAGAACAAGGTTTTGCTTATGCGCAGAAAAAAAAGAAATAATTTTTAAGATATATTCATAAATATACGTTTTTTCGTGTTTTTTTTTAATTTTTTTATTTAGACGTATATATATATCTCGAAAAGTACGCGCTAAACGAACATAAGTAAACATGTTCAGAATACGACTTCCTACAAAAAAGGTTCTATACATTTTTCCGATTATCCCATTGGCCTTTCCGGAACAGCGACTTGAAAAATATATGTATGTTTTTTTTTTCGTGTTTTTTTTTTTAATTTTGAATGCAAATATCTCTTAAGGTGCACAATTTTAGGGCTAAATGAATTTCCTACAAAAAGCTCGTATACATTTTTCGATTATCCCATTGGTTTTCCCGAAAAGCTTCTTGAAGAATATATATATTTGATTTTTCGTGTTTTTTTTTTCATTTTGGCTTAGTTTCTCAAATATATAGAACCTTTTTTGTAATCACATTCTGAACAAGTTTACTAATGTTCATTTAGCCTTAAAAATGCGTACTTTTCGAGATATATACGTCCAAATAAAAAAAATCACGAAGAAGCAAATATATATATTTTTCAAGTAGCTTTTCGGAAAAACCAATGGGATAATCGAAAAATGTATAGGAGCTTTTTTGTAGAAAATCTCATTCTGAACAAGTTTATTTGTGTCCATTTAGCCTTAAAAACGATTACTTTTCGAGATATAAAAGTCTAAATGGAAAAAAACACGAAAAAAATCATGTCTTTTTTTTCTGCGGATAAGCAAAAAATTGTTCTAGAAGTTGAGTACTTAGTATCTATGCAGAAAAACTGCTATTCAAAATTTTTCTCTAAAACGGCGATTTTATTCCTAATTTGAGTGGACTAATAATTATATACGACGGCCGATGATATCCTGCACCACTTTAACAAGCGACTGTGATGAACCAATACAATTGGGTATTTAAGAAAAACAACCTGTTTTCTATCGGGTTTCTTGTCAATGGTATATTTATAACGTTAGGTATACAAAATTGTATTTATCACAATGGAGTGTGACGGATCTCTGGTTAAGTAACTAATATAATACACTTTCGTAAACTATCTCTAAAAATGTAAGTAGAGAAAATCTTCATTAAGTAACTACGTAATAAATAATTTATAAAAAGTGAATAACAATAATATAAAGCCTCATGAAAAGTATCATATAATTGGCTAATTAGTGCCAGAAAATAAGCTGAAAGGCAATATGCTCCACGTAAATGATTTAAGTAAGTTAATTTTTTAATGTCTCTGCACACACTTTTATTCGAAGCACTTGTATCACTTGGATTGAGCTTAACAATAAAATTAGATTTATAACGATCGTTCACTTTTGTAAAATAATCCAACTTATTACATCATTTTAGGCCGGAACGTTAACTTTGCTACCTCTTCTTCTACTTAGTTGCTTCCAAAATCTCCTATCGAGCTGCTTATCCTGAAACAAAATAATGAGATTCAGTATTAGCATAGCTACTCCAGTGATCTCTATTACATACTGGAGTGATCTCGAAAAATCCGCGAAAATCACCCACCAACAGATGGCGCTCTAAATGTCAGATTATAATAGGCCAGTCCAACACGCTGTCACTTTGCTTTGTTTGTACTACAGCAGCCATCTTTTGTTGGTAAGTGAGGGTTTTCGACAGGCCTAAAGGGCACCATACACGTTCAGTAATCTCATTACCTGAATTTTCGCGTTTTTTCAATCATACTTAATTCAATAATTATAGCTAGATATGCTTTTTTCTTAAATAATGGACATGTAAGGTGTGAAAAATAATGACAGGGAATGACGGGGAAATTTTTAGTAATGATGTTTCTGTAATGATCTGCTGGAATGACATTATTGCTGAACGTGTATGGTGCCCTTTAGGCCTGACAAAAACCCACACTTACCAACAAAAGATGGCTGCTGTAGTACAAACAAAGCAAAGTGACAGCGTGTTGGACTGGCCTATAGTGAACAACAAAGTTTTGACATATAATTGGCATTTGTGACATTAGAAAAAGTTTAACACAGTGAAAATTGTGTTTGGTAGTGCTTATAGTTTCTTAAAGTATTGGTGGCTAATAGAGCCGTCTCTCTCTGGATGGCTATTCTTGAGCGCGAGAGAAATTGTTACTCCCCGGCGAATTTATTCCCTCGTCTTTCACTTGACATTCCCCTACTCGGAAAATATGTATTCTTGAACAAAAGGAATAACGAGGGACCGGTGAAAGTTTGAGGGAAAAGTCTACAGTATTGGCATATGGTTCTTCACAATATAACCAACCAGAACTCTCCTTTATCTGATATTTATCAGCTGTGGTGGTCAAAAATTGTTTGGTGGTGGCGTGACAGTTGACAGATCAAAAACATATTTATTTTAGTGAAATTCTGTAACTGTCAAATGGCAACTGACTGAACTTTTCGTAATATTATTGTTTATATGTATATTTTACATACAAAATGACAAGTTTTTGGTTTATTATTAATTGTGGAAGTGTGACAATTCAAATCTATGCCAATTTTTATAAAATAACCTCCATTTACAATCAGAAGAAGTTGGGGGATAAAAGACTGCAACTGATTTCAAACAATTAAAAGAAATGGTTTTACAAGAGTCTTCTAAGGATTTTATTAGTGGTATGTTGCATATTAATGTAAGAAGAATTTGATTTTTAACGTGGGTGTATGTTGTAGGAAAAACAGCCGTATTACAAGACCATGATGATATATCCAATTAAGCATCCTTTCTCAATAAGGGATATAATTTAAAACCCATATGTGAAACTGAAACTGCTTATGATAATAATTACTTCTATTCAAACAAGCAATAAACAATTCAGGGTAAAGAAAATTAACATTTTATATTGGTTTATCAGTATTTTTAATAATTATTGTTTAAATTTTAGTTGAGCGAAGGTGTGGAGCTGTACCAAGAGAGAGAAAAGTGCAATGGCAGAAATTGTTTTAAAGAAGAAAATTTGCAGGCTTCATAAAGATATTTGATGAAGTACATAAATTAAGAAAGGAAATTCCAGAGTACCTACCCGCTGTCAACAAGTGATGCAATGTGCCCTTTTAAAGTATATCGTGTAGTGTTTAAAAACTGAATGTTGGACTATTGAACATTGAAGAAGTATAAAATTAAAACTTTGAAGTGGTCTAAGTTCAGTGAACATATAAACAAAGTCTGAATGTGCTATGAGTGTTGAATTGTAGCTATAAAAGCCCTTTTTGTTATAATATATAACTATGAATGTTACTTTTATTGCTTAGATAGATATTAATATAAAGTATACACGTTATGTTACAATCATTTATTTTTTTCTTACAATTTAAATTATAACTTTCTTCTCGATTATCCTTAGAAGTAGGCTACTAATAGACCTTGGATAATAAATTGTTTAATTACTAAAGATATTTTGTTTTGCTTTCAGTTACATGCACGTACATAAGTACAAGTTCGACGTAATTAACTATTCCGATTTACTATAACAATATATAATAGTAGAGTGATAAATAAAACATAATAAAAAGGGAATATTTAATAAAATAAATAACAATATATGAAAAATAAAGTTCTTACAGAAATTACAATGGATTATATAGTCCAAACTATAGATACATTATAGACGAAGGGTTAACTGATGGAAGAAATTATGTACGTCTTATTACATAGGTACCTCAAATAGTTTATAGCACCTCAATCTTCATTGCTTAATTTATATGGTGTCTTCTTAAAAAAAATTACAGCGGTTAATACCTCGACCATAGCCATATTTACTGTTAAAAAACTAAAAGGAAATACTTCTTGTCGCTAAGTAGTGAACATGTTTTGTCTAGACTAGCAACATATTCACAGTAAGTACTAAGGAACCATCTGAATCTGCAATAGTCCAAGGAGTCAATTGCTTTTGTTCACGATGCTACGAGTTTATAACCTGAAAAATTAATTTGTACGTTAGCAATTATTTATAAAGCAACATTTAATTAGGCAAGTATATATATGGAAAGAATGGTTGATTACTGATAACAATTCTTACCTTTGCAACAAGTTTTTATTCTGTAAATTTCTTGCAGGGTACTTCTTTCATCTAACCACAAACAGCTTCAAGACTTGAATGGTTTGAACTCATCCTTCAGTCATCCTTCCGTCTATGCAAACCAAGTAATTTGCAGTATCCATATGTGTAATATTTGGAAATACATCAATATTTATACTAAAGCATTTTTTTCTCAAAATATTAGGATTTAATTCGATGGCAGCAGTAACCTAACCTCTACATCATGCGACAATTTTGCAAAATACGAACTAACCCTCATCCCGATGAACAAAATTGCGGATATAAAAATAAACGAACAAAAATTTGATCCGTTTTTCCTAAAATTCGAATATTTTTCGCATTTTCAAACTGTTCCTTCGCATCTACTAAATCATCCAAAACTTGTCTAGCCACTAAATCTTCGATATCCATTATTTAAATAAAACGCACGATCATAACCTACAAAGTACTTAAAAAATTATTCTTTTCTGCTTTCCCTCGACTTTCTCTTGCTAAAAGTAAGGGAATAAGTAGGGCGTGTTTTCGTCTACCTGGCTGGGGAAAGTAAATTCAAGAATACAAACTTTACATGAGGGAGTAGAAAATGATTATTTTCTCTTATACATTCTACTCCCCCAAGTTCAAGAATAGCTGTAGTTTCTGCCACCCCCCCCCCCCCCCTCCCATGTGAGCAGACTCTAGTGTTAGCGCAGGAGCCGCTGTACAAATAGGGCATCTGCACGTGACGTCACAGCTAACCTCAAAAATATGTGTTTCTAAGGTTTAAGAGTTTTACGCAGCTATTATTAAAATTTCTGCTTGATTCCCGTATTTTCAACTAAAATCTAGTGCCGTGTAATGTTTATGGAGTTCTAAATACTTTGTCCTAATAAAATAGAACCCTTTTGGTAGGTTGGAAATCTAACATGTAATTAGCAGTCTATTTTTATTAATCAACAATATTGCAAAATTATTTACGTGAATTTTCACGTATTTGCTTGCAGCCAGTACGGCTCCAAGCTAAAAAAGAGAATAAACTTGAAAAATTTAAAATCTAAGGTTATGTTGGTTACATGATGCAGATGCCCTATTAAACGGCCCCAAATGTTCAAGATTTGGTGATTTGCGTATTTATTTTTTTAAATTTACTTCCTATAACTAATAAATTTGTTTTCTTTTGCCTAAATTTTTATTCATGAAATAGTCATGACGAATACCATTCGCGATATAATTTCGTCTGGCAAAATTAAATGATTATTCTACTCTACTCGAGTTTGTTGCTTTGGCAATTTCGCTCTTGACATTGACAAAAATAACTCGCCTGACGACTCGTTATTTTTATCTGTCAATGCCAATCGCCAAATTGCCAAGCTACAAACTTCTCTTAGGGCCGGTTTATCAGTGCGCGGTTATGTACTTTAACCGTTGGTCAAGTATTAGCTGTCGGCCATATTAACGTTAATCTGTTTATTAGTGTTCCGGTCAACCCAAACCGTAAGGCAAAGTCGCGGCTACTTTAGCAGACGCTTTGCCTGTTATTTGCCTGTTATGGAAATAGCTGGAGGTTATAATGTTTACATGTATAAAGTAAGGTTATAAACCGTTCATGTTTGTGTCAAGAAAATATAGAAATCAAATGTATTTTGAAGAAATCGACGTTAGTGATGAAGATGAGGACTTTCTGGATTCTTTTGATTATGCGAGAAGACCTTATAGGGCATAAGCACATGAGGTCACAGCTAACCTCAAAAATATATATTTCTTAAGATTTATGAGTATTTCGTAGCTGTTATTAAAATTTCAGCTTGGTTTCCATACTTTCATCTAAAATCTCATTCAGTGTAATGTTTATGAATTTCTAAACACTTTCCCCTAATAAAATAGGACTCTTTGTAGGTTGGAATTCTAACCTGTAATTAGCAGTCTATTTTTATTAACCTACATTATTGAAAAACTATTGGCCTGAATGATTATGAACATTATGTTCGTTCTGCTAGCGGAATATAAAAAATAAACTGTAATAAACGTTATAGAGATAATTTATATTTCTTTTAAAACTAATCATATTTAACCACCCATACAGATATTGCGTTTTTTTATATAAAGTTTCATTTGTTATCTGTTAATACTGTTAATATGCGCCATTTAGCCACCCATACAGATATTGCATTTTTTTTATATAAAGTTTCATTTTTGTTATCTGCTAATAGTGCTAATACTGTTAATATGCGCCATTTAGCCAAAACAACTAATGCTAAAAAATAGTTGCTATTAAAATAGCAGCTATTTTTAACTGCTAATTGAAAGTGGCAGTAGCAGAAGTAGCTGCTAAACAAAAATAGCTGGTTCGACCCATCACTATAGTGTATATTGTTATATGGTAGTAAGAACGAACTCAAAATCCGAGTAACTGACAGAGATAGGTATACAAGGGACAGGGGTCTAGGCAGCTGCGCTCAGGTAACTCGCATTCCAGCGTCGTTACCTAAATACGCACGTGCTGCTATTCCACTCCTCGTTTAACTACCTGGCTTGTGAGTCTGGCAAGGCCTTCGTGATTGTAAATGTCAGCCAGACGTGTATTTTCTATGAAATTATAGTATAATCTATCATGTGGCAAATTTTCAAATCCGGGAAAATAAGAGCAAAAATTTTTTATTTTTCCCATTTTGAAGATGCCGCCAGACTCATTTGCCAATTTCTTAAATGAGCCAGACTTATTTTTAATTACAGTTTAGAATTGTATCAATTTATGTGCTAAATTTCAAGCCTGGCAAAATAAGGGTTACGGATCCGCAAAATTTGTCAAATTTTGAAATCCGCAAATTTTCAGCCAGACTCACTTTCCGCTATCTGAGATAAGCCAGACTGCTATTTTCATAAACTTTATGTTTCACTTTAGTAAATGTAAAATATTTATGACTGGGAAAATAAGTGGACTTGCATTGTGTTTTTATTTTTTGAATCCATCCAAAAATTTTAGCCAGACTCAAAAATTCTTGTTTTTTGTCACTAAGAGAACAGATTAATTCATATACACCGACTGGGAAAATAAGTACGAAAAAATTTCACTGCCTCCTGGACTATATCACTTATGATATTATATATGACAACATTTTTGCAATTTGGCTTCATAGAGTCAATTTACTAGATAATTTTGTAGAAAATTTACCTAAATAATAAGGAATCTTTTATTAAATGTACATTAGAAGTTGAAAGCAGAAATGAGCTACCATTTTTCGATGTTTTAATTAGAAGTGTAAATAATATAATTGATACAAGCGTTTATAGAACAGCAACCCATACTAACAGATACTTAAATTTTAACTCAAAAGCTGGAATTATAGATGGAAAATTACTTGTGATGATATATTTCAATATATATGTAGATGCATATGCAATACATGTGTTGTTTTAGCATCTAAAGTTGCTATTTACCTTTAATCTTCGGGGCGATAACGGTTTCTGCGAATATGAGCTTGGGACATTATCCGTTTCAGAACTTTCCTTATTAAAGACTTTTATCAAATGTCTGCCTTCTGGGAAAGTTTCGTATATTCTTCTTTCTGGTTTACGAACATTGAAAAATTCAAAACTGAAACAAAAATACAAAAACTTAGGTATGGTAGAGACATGTATGTTTTCTGGATTACTATGAGAGAAGAAATCGTACCTTTGACGGTAATGAATTAAATTACAAAGAACTGCATTTCTTTTGTACAGGGTGGACCAAATTAGATGGGATTTGGGGTTTTCTCTAAAACTATGGCAGATAGACAGAAACCAATAGAGGTTACCTGAGCTCGATTATCGAGAAACAATCAATGGCGCAAACGCGATCGTCTATCTTTTTCGACTACCGAGGAAAATTGGCATTACCAAGTGTCGAATCGAAAATCGAGGAACATATTCTTAAGGCACTTTTCTCAGTAGAATCCTTGGCTGATAAGAAGAAAATTATTTAATAATTTACAGGGTTTTCCATTTAAAAAAACACAAGTTATGTCTATACAGGGTGTTTGGTATATCGATAGAAAGTTTTCACTGGGTGATAGTGTTGTAGAACTCTCCAAAATCGTCCTAAGTTGAAGACATAATCAAAATTCGACTTAGGCAAAAATTTCATTTAAAGACATTTTTGGGAGTCTGCAGAGGCGCAGATCAGTCCATGAGGACCGTTTTGGGTTCTATAAGGCGTTGGAAATGACCAGGTGAAAATTCGAAGAAACGCCGAATTTTCACTTAGGAAAAATGTTTTTGGTTCAGAATATGAGAGTAGAAGTATATAATGACAAAGATTTATGAATAATATACTTTTTCAAAGGTACCATAAATTGGACTTTGAAAAATAATATTTTTGGAAGGGCGTCAAAATTTGGCCCAGGAATCGATTTATCGAAAGTACGCCAAAGTTTCACTTGCAGACTAATTTTTCAAAACTGCGTTGAAATTTGGCTTGAAGATCGATTTTTCAAAAGTACGCCAAAGTTTCACCCGCAGATTAACTTTTCAAAAATACCTTGAAATTTGGCTTGAAAATCGATTTTTCAAAAGTACGCCAAAATTTCACCCGCGGATTAACTTTTCAAAAGTACCTTGAAATTTGGCTTGAAAATCGATTTTTCAAAAGTACGCCAAAATTTCACCCGCAGATTAGTTTTTCAAAAGTACCTTGAAATTTGGCTCGAAAATCGATTTTTCAAAAGTACGCTAAAATTGGTCTTAAAATGGATTTTTCAAAAGTACCACAAAGTCAGTTTAAAAAGTACCACGAAAATATAATTTAATTTATTTTTTATTTTTTATTCCTCAACCAAAGACATTGACCTTTGAGGTACGGTCATTAAAAGCCCAATTCTAAAGTATGAGCATAAAATTTTAACGATGCACTGCATCCGAAAGGCAAAATAGAAGATTTTGTCAAAGCCGGCGTAGTGCCGATAAGCAAAAATTGATAAAAATCAATGCACATGTACAAGGCCGGTTTCTCGCATGGAAAGAGTTTGGATTGACTCAGCGGCTCGCAATTTGGTCGAGCGCGTTGAGTGGTCCAGACAAAGCAATGGTAGAAAAGCCAATAACAGGGCTTTTCAAATGACAAAGTTATAGAGGAAAACGCCTTGTGCATAAAAATCCAAAAATTCAAGTTTGCCTAAAAGTCGCTCGAAGGTGAGACGCTACCAAATCGATAATATTAATCGACTGTGATAAGAGTTAGTAAGTCGTGGACTGATCGAACGCCACTCAACTTATGCAGTAATAAGTCCTCTGAATGTGTTTGAGTACATGAATCTCCACGATACAAGAACTTTAAAGCTAAGTAGTCTCTAGCGAAACTAAATTCATTTAGTAAAACTTTTTTAAGTTAATTTCGGTCAGCCTTAATTATTCATTTACCCAGAGTCTGAAATGATTCTAAAAGCTCGCATTTTGATTCTGAGAAGGTATGTATGAATCTTTTCTACCGAATCGATCGTTAGCGTGAGCGCTCTCGCTTGTATGGTCTGAAAGTCACTACCTCGATTGGGGAAGGCACGATTCTTTCTTGAGAATTTTGTATAACCAATTCTGTTAAATAAACGGATTCTTTGAACTAATATTTCTTAATTGATCTTGAGGCCTGTTGACGGTCTATAATCCCTAGAACTTTCGTATAGAAAACCGGATGTGTCGAGTTAATTCGCATTAACGTTCGACCTTCTGGTTGCTTTACGGAGGTTTGATAGGGATTTTTTTATGCGTTTTTTGAGAAATATATTCCGTTATTAATGGACCAAAACGTGATTTTCGCGTACCAAAACTAATCCCTCCGCAGAGAAATTCTTCGGTTGGGATTTTTTTATGCAAAAATTCAGGAAATTAAGAGGTGCCTAAACCCCTAACGAGGGAATTCGGGTCCAGAGAGAGCGTAGTTTCCGATCTGTGGTAGTGCAGCCTTGGTCCCATTACTCGGCTACCGAAGTGCATCTTATCTCGAACCCGCCTGGGAGGTAGAAGAACGGGGTAATACGCGACTGGCGCCCCCTGAGAAATAAATTGGTGTCGCGTCATTTTGACGCCCGGTAGTGCGTTCTTCTACAATAGTTGTGGTCGTTTGGAACCTATATGACCATATTTACCCTTATGCAAAGTCTCACCGTTTTCAAGATATCGGCATTTTTATATGTTTTTGCGAAATAGTTGAGTTGTCACTAATACATATTATTTTTTATGACAATAAATACTTTCAGATTTCTTAAATATTTTTTTAGATATTTTTAATATGCACTTTGTCGAAACATCACAAAAAGAAATGCCGAAGTAATGGTATAAAAATTATGTAGGACAATTTATGTGTTGAAATCCACTGGTTCGATTTTTTTTTTCTATTTTAAGCAAAATTTTCTCAAAAGTATCGCCTACTTCAAGAGATTCAAATAGTTTTCAAAACATCTCTATTGCATACTCTTTCCAATGGTATCCCACGTTATGACAGAAATTATAGTTCATTAAACTAAAAAGGAAACATATTTGCAGACATTACATTTTTAATGAGGATAAAAAATTAAATAAGTAATGATCATTTTATTACTTTTATTTCCAGTTTTAACTAAAACAAATATAACTAAAACTAATAATTAATTTATTTCGTTTTCAAAATGAGAACCTCCATTTCTAACGCATTTACGTGTTCTTTGTTCGTATTTGGCTAGTAGGTAGTAGTCATTTCTTCCTGTAATCTAGCACTTGCTTCATTAATTCTCCATACAAGGTGGTCTTGGTCGGTTATTTCAATCTCAAAAACTAGTCTATCATTCGACCCTAGACATGAAAATCAAAGAGCGTCAAGTCTGGAGACCTCGCTGGCCACAATATTTTTATTTCTCCAAATCCAACGATTAGGAAATGTTTCGTCTAAAAATTCCCTCGCAGTAATTCAATAATGAGCAGAACATCCGTCGTTTTGAAATATCAAGCTGACTCTTACATTTAGAGGTATGTTGTCTAAGATATTTTGGTAAATTATTCTGCAAAAGCTCTAAATAACTGTCTCCATTTAAATTGTCTAGAATTTAATTCGGACCAATGAAAGCTCCGCCAGTTACAGCTGCCCATACATTCACACTGAACTTGTATTGAAAAGAGGTTTGTTTTTTCATGTGCGGGTTTTCTTCAGCATCAGCCCAGTAATGAAGATTGTGAAATTTGTCGTTATTCCTTCTCGAGAATACTTCAACTCGTCTGTCCACAAAATACTTTTAAGAAAACGTTCATTTTCCAGATCAGCGTTCAACACAGAACGGCAAAAGGTAGTTCTCCGTATTGGGTCACCTTCCAGTCCCTAAACAGGCGTGTAGGGGAATGGATGTTTTCCTTCAATCCTAAGAATTGTCCAAACTTTCCATATGGACAAATTCAATTGACGAGCTACTTTTCCAATACTGCTGGTAGGATCTGCTTCGAAAGCCTCCATCTACTTAAGGACCATATTGCACAATATGCACCCGTTCCCTATGATGAAGGTTACCTGTTTCGCGTATACGTTGAAATGTGTTACAAAACACCTGGAATTCTTCTTGTTGGAAATCGTTCCCGATAAAAATCTTTAGCTGCTGCTTCATTTCTGTCGGCCATTCCGTACATAAAGAGAATATCGGCATATTCGGCATTAGAAAAAGATGCCATTGCAGAAAAATGTGACAATACTATGAACAATTAAATAAAACAGCGTTTGACACATGCGTTCAAATGTCTCACTGGTATCCAAGGAAAAGAATTTTTGCGTCTGGTCGCCTGATATTCACCCTTTGTTTATTTCATTTCTTATTCACTGTACGTGTAAATACGTTTGTTTTTATTTCAATATGTCACAGACAGAAAATTGTCTATAAACATTAGTAAATAATATCACCGATTTGCGGCTGAAAGAATTTATTATGATTTTGTTTAATATTCTTTATTTATTAAAAACGTACTTGTCCACAAATAGGTTTCTTTTTTAGTTTAATGAACTATAATTCTGTCATAATATATGGTATACCATTGAAAAGAGTATGCAATAGAGAAGTGTTTAAAACTATTTGAATATCTCGAAATAGTGGCGGCGTATTTGCTTAAAATAGAAAAGAAAAATCGAACCAATGTATTTCAGCATATAAATTGCACTACATAATTTTCATACCAATATTTCGGTATTTCTTTTTGTATTGTTTCGACAAAGTGCATACTAAGAATATCTAAAAAAATATATTTAAGAAAGCTGAAGTATTTAGTATCATAAAAAATAACATGTATTAGTAACAACTCAACTATTTCGCAAAAATATTTAAAAACGTCGATATCTCAAAAACAATGAGACTTTGCATACGGGTAAATATGGTGATAAAGGTTCCAAACGATCCCAACTATCACCCAGTGAAAACTTTCTATCGATGTACCAAACACCCTGTATATCAAAAACTGAGGCATGCAAAATTTTCTTCTTATCAGCATCGCATTCTACTAAAAAAAGTGCCTTAAGAATGTGTTACTTGATTTTCGATTCGACACTTGGTAATTGAGATATAGAGGTTATCCAGAAATGCCAATTTTCCAAATATGCTCGGTAGTCGCAAAATGGTTTGCGCCTTTGTTTGTTTTTCAAAAATCGAACTCAGGACACCTATATTGGTTTTTGTCTATCTGCCATAGTTTTAGAGAAAACTCCAAATCTCATCTAATTTGGCCCACCCTGTACATTCCTAATATGAAAAAGACTGATTTCATTGTTTTGCTTTTGAAAATTATGATATACCGATTTAAATAATGTATTATTTAAATTTACAGCTTCTTATTCAGAATAAAACAAATTGCTTTCATTCTCGGTAAGAAAAAATTAAAGAAATACAGAAATTATTGCATAATTCTTTGCTACGTTCTGGATAACGTCGAGGCTAGAAAATGCATATTTTCCACAACATATAATTACTTCTGTAATTGTATAATTGCAACTGATTTGAATTTTTGTGTTCAAGAAAGATGTCAGTTATTGTTGATAACTTCTCCGTAAAAGCTCGACAACATGAAAAAGTGACTTACTTCAATCAAATAAAAAATGATACAAAAATTTTTTGGTCAGCTGCAAAAAAATTATTTATCCAAGTCACTCACAACGGAAAAATTTTGTATGTGGAAGTAATTGTTTAAGGAACTTTAATAATATAATATTTGAAATCCTCTACCCCAAAAACCCATGAAACGATACCCCAAATCTGTAGCGGGGTGGGGAGTGGTGATAGGGGGTGGTAGTGGGGGTGAATGAAGTAAAAAAATATTTTGAGGTTTCTGGTTCTTGTACACACACTAAATCACATTTTTTTTTCATCCCCTTTAATAATGGGGTGGGGGTGGTAATGGGGGTGGCTAATGCCAATTTTTTTTTGAGACCTTAGCTTCTCTTGTATATACTAAATACTAATTTTTTGGACTCTTACCTGCTTGATTTACCTATTTACCCCAAATTTACCCCAATTTACCCCAACCCTTCGAGGGAACAAGATGAAAATATAATCTAGTTCTAGATCTAAAGTACATATGTGTACCAAATTTCAAGTCAATATCTCATACGGTTCCAGAGTAAACGTGCGCACAAAAAAAGTTACAGACAGACCGACAGACAGAAATTTTTTTTCGCTCAAACTTAAAATTTTGACGTTTCGTGACATTCTAAGCCTATTTGAACAATAAAAATTTTTAAAAATTTTTTTGTCGTTACTATACTTCCACTGGATGTGGAAGTAATTTAACTAAAACATCTGAGGAAGATTTACCGTCACATTTGCAGGACTCTGATTTGAAATGATTATTTTGTGACTGAAATAAATATTCAATCTACAGTAAATGATATAAGTTTAAATTTTTATAACAGTGATATTCATTCAAGCATAAATGAACTTCTTAGTTTTAAACCTATCGAAGAATACCGTGTGTGTAGTCGCGGGCTAGGCATGGGGAGTAGAATTGCAACATCGCGTGTGCCAGCTGGCTGAAATGAAATAACAGAGCTGGAATGCTCCACCGATGGACGAATTTACGGCTGCCGGTGTTGTCATATTTCTCGCGCTACGTGAATGTACATGCCTAATGGGAAATTACACGCACGGTATAATGTGGCTAAGATAATAAATTCTATGAAAACTCATGCCACGGGGATAGATGGCCTCTCAATTTTTGATGTTAAACTTTTCATGCCATTTTGTCTTCCTGCAATAACACATCTAATAAATAAAAAGTGTGTAAGTTGTGATTTGCATAATACCTACATATTATTCTCTAACATATAATAAATTTTTCACTTTTACATGGGAAATATCCCTCACTATGGAAAAAAGCCATAGTAAAACCTATAGCTAAAAAAAAATAATTCTGTAAATTTCAATTAGTTTATTCTGTGCGATATTAAAAATAATTGAAAGGCAGATACATAACCAAATCTATGAATATCTACAAAAAAAAGAAATTATTGTCGACTTGTCAGCCAGGGTTCAAAAAAAATAATAGTACAACTACAGCATTAACACACATAGTTGATGATGTTATCAGAGAAATAGAAAATAGAAAGTGCACTTGTCTGGTTCTGCTCGATTTCTCAAAAGCTTTTGACACCCTTAATCATTCACTGCTGCTATCAAAGTTACATTATTTTGGATTTTTAGACATTTGACTGCAGTTAATATCAACCTATCTTAAAGAACGTAGTCAATGTGTTGTTATAAATAAAATGTCTCAATTGAAAACTTTAAAGGCAGGAGTGCCACAAGGATCAATCTTAGGGCCACTACTGTTTTCACTATATGTTTCAGATATATCTAAAGTTATTAAAAATACCACCCTCCATCAATATGCCGATGATTCGCAAATTTATTGTCCATTTGATCTAGCAGATAATAACTCTATGCAAGTTAAGATCAATCAAGATTTAAATCTAATATATAAAAATCTCGTGTCATAGTGTTTGTTATCGAACTCCTCCGAAACGGCTTGACCGATTTTTATGAAATTTTTGGTGTATATTTGGTAGGTCTGAGAATAGGTCGTAGGCTATTTTTTATACACCTTGGTGATAAAGGTGGCCCTATCCAGAAATTTTCTTTTTATTTTTTGGACAAAAATTTATAATTTATATGGCAAAACAACGTTTGCTGGGTCAGCTAGCAATATATATAAATATACATATAACCATAACCTAAAATTAAATGCATCCAAATCACAAGTCATTTTAATAGGAACAGTGCTAATGAACAAAAAGTTTCAATCAATGAATTTAACTTTCAAAATAAATAATGAAATAATTCCAGTAGTTAATGAAGCAAAAAGTCTTGATTAATTTCTGCAGTTTGAAAGCCATATCAAAAATAAAATAAAGCTGGCATATTTTCGTCTAAAAAAGTTATACCATTTAAAACATAATATTCCTCAAAGATGTAAACAAATATTTTGTAACTCGATAATATTATCTCTACTTGATTATGGAGATGTTGTTTATGGTAATACGCTGTCTTTTTTAATGAAACGTGTCATACAAACAGTTCAGAATTCTTGTATGAGGTACATTTATAATATTCCCTTCCGCAATCACATCACCCCAGCATAAAATTTTAAGTATGGAAAACAGAAGACTACATCACATGTATTGTTTCATATAGAAGATCATTAAAACAAATGAGCCAACTTATTTAAGTTCTAAATTAATGTCATATAACCACGTTCATGATACCAGAGACGTAACCAACTTTGTAATAGTCCCTCACAGGACGGCTATTTTTCAAAAATCATACACGTGTATAGCAGCCCATTTATGGAATGAATGAACGCTCAGATGGAATAAAAATTGAAAAATATAAAAAATTTTCAAAATATATTGAAACTCAGTTGTTGCTAATCCAACGTCAATAGTTCTGTGGTGCCCCCTGTATTTTCAGTTGTTTATGTGTTGTGTAGGATATTTATCGGAGACTTTCGTGCGGAGACCTCGCACACAGCCCCGTTAGCTTGTGATACGTCATTGTCATAAAAAGAGATATTTTAGTTTTAGTTTTTATTTAGGTTTGATACTGGGCAAATGGAAGAGGACAGTATTGTCGAATTTATACCATTTCATTTATGAATAAATGTATTTATTATTAAAAAAAAACAAATAACAAAAAAATAGTTAAAATTCAAGTCTTGGGAGCAACCTCCAACAGTTTTGAAAAAATACTTTTTCACATGATAAAGAACAAAATAACAGGGTGCTTCCTTAAGAAAAAAGAAAAAAATAGTAATATTCAAGATCCACCCTACTGACAGGCGTTTTGTTAACAAAGTCGACATCATCGGGAGATAAGTAAGTTAAATTCGTCAATTAGATCATGGAGCAAAAACTGGCTTTAGTGTTTAAAATTAGATATTTTGGTAAATGAATTAAAAGGAACACTTACATTTTGATGCTTTTGGACCTCGGCACCCTCTCGATGTTTACAAACTTGGCTGTCGGCTTGAATCGATTGAAGAAATATGTGTTTCCGTCTTCGTCTGCGTTTTCGGCAGCCTCTATAATATGGCGATAGCTTTCCGAACGATGGATTTTCGTCACTACTTCCGTCGGTGGTGTCGAAATAACAATTGGCGGAGAAAGAACCGTCCGCCCTGCCTCTTCGGTAGGTCTTTCCGGTTCTCTCGCCTCTGGGCTTCCGGCAGCAGCCAAACATGTGTCAGCAACACCTCCAGTTCCGCTGCCCTGCCCACAATGCAAGAGGGAGATTTATTTTTTAGAAAAGTGGAAAAGCTTAGGCACAGTAATTGTATTTCATACTATCTGACATTCACATTGCAGCGTCTAATAATAGGTAACTGTTATTAAAACTGTTAAGGGCTGGATTATAAATATGGGGTTAGGTTAGTTTGCCACATTAAATTTGACAATTGTTTATGCCTTCCTAAGGCAAGCAAAACTTTTTATAAAGACTGACTTTTTCTCGGAAAATCAAAAATAATAAAGTTTGCAAGAGTCCGGTACTAGAGATGGGCGCGTGAGTCGATTTTGACTAACGCTCACGCACGCTCACGACTTTAAACCTTTAGCTCACGCACACTCACGCACGACTGATATATGTTAAGGCAAACTCACGCACGCTCACGCACGGGATCTTTTGACTCACGCACACTCACGAAATCTTCCGTGATTTGGTACCTTAAATGTACACGCTCACGCCGTGACACGGTGAAATTCACGTCACGTGCCCATCTCTGGACCAGAGTGACCAGACCAGGCCAGGAGGGCTAGGCGACTGGCGAATGCAGTAGAGAGAGATTGCAATTACGCAGTTTGATTTGAATGTTGCGTCATTCATCCTGTCTCCTGTCCTTTTCCCCTCCCTTCTCGCGCTCGTGTTCCGTCTTCCGTCTATCGCTTCGCTTCTTATTCTTGTCACGACACGACAGGTTGAAGTTTTAAATCAGAGATGGGGCGTCGTGTCACGGCGTGAATATTATCTCACGCACGGGATCTTTTGACTCACGCACACTCACGAAATCTTCCGTGATTTGGTACCTTAAATGTACACGCTCACGCCGTGACACGGTGAAATTCACGTCACGTGCCCATCTCTATCCGGTACCCCATCCCCAGTAAACATTGTTATATAATATTTACGTAATTATTATATTATTACGTTATCTCCCATGTAACATTCTACATAACATGTGAGTTAAATTCATGTATGAATGTAACATCAAATGTCCGCAACATGTGTACATAATTTTTATATAAATAATATATTACTCTATTGTGTAAAAGTTATATAACACTTTTATATACAAAATACTTCATTTTCTTATGCAGAATATCTGTACTTATTTTACATTAAAAAAATATATTACAATTAACGTCAAATGTCCGCAACATGTGTACATAATTTTTATAAAAATAATATATTACTCTGTTATGTAAAATATCTGTAATGTTGGTAGCATCCATCTATATTTTATTTACATTAACATATCTAATATAATCAGTGGTGCAGCCAGAAAATTCATCTGGTGGGGGCAATAGACCCGGCCTCTCCAGAGGATGAGGAAAACTTTTCAGAAAACTGTTGTAAACGGATGTGTATAGATTCCTGTACTAGATAATATTTGCATTAATTACAAAATATTTATTTCAAGGGATAGTTTGAATACTGCTTTGGACTGATAGAGATTATGTGCCTTTATTTTTTGTTCATGGAGGACTGCTTGGGGGGGCAAACCAAACATTATGTGCTAGCAAATTCAAGACAAAAAAATGATTGGGGGGGGGGCTGAGGAAAAAATCTGTATATTACCGCCCCTGTAGGTGTGCTAGCTTTGAAAGTAGTTGTTCTAGGGTGTGCTAGGTCTAAACATTATGTTCTAGCAATTTCGAGAGGAAAAAATAACTGGGGGGGGGGGCTAGCGTCAACTTGGCCCCCTCGAAAACAATCCCTATTTATTTGCGCGGGGGTGTGCTAGCTTTAAAAATGGTTCTGCTAGGGTGTGCTAGCAAGTTGACTGGCACCCAAAAGACAAGTAGGTAATTGGTTTTTTAAACATTATTACATATCAGTTCATCTCAATGTTATAGCAACCTAAGGGCCGGTTTTTCAATGCAAGGTTAAGCACTTTATGATATAGATAAACTAACTAGAAGTTTATATTGTGCTTCTATTAAACATTTTAATATCGCAATTTCAGGTTCTAAACTTCTAGTTAGTTTATGATAAAGTGCTTAACCTTGCATTGAAAAACCGGCCGTTAGGTTGCTATAACTTTGAGATGAACTGTATTAATAAATTGCCGAATGCACGTATAATATATAAAATAGGCGGTATACAAACAGGCTGCATATCATCCTTAATTCATAAACGTCAAACGATATCGTGAAGAATTTGTAAAGATATAACTTATATAGTTAGTTCTTCTGTTCTGTTCTTCTGTCTGTATAGATATTCTTTATGCAAAATCACGATTCTATATAGATACCATATTTAGAAATAATATAGAGAGGCTAAATATATGATACAGGAATTACATCTAATGCATAAAGGCAAACCTTTAAATAAAACAGGCAAAGGTACGATATAGAAGTTATACAGATTATGTCTGTATATAGTTTGAAAAAATAATTAGTTATAGGTTTGATAAATATATTGTCAGATTAAAATATATAGTATCTTGATGAATCTTTATCGACGAAATAAACCCATATTGCTTGGTTTTACGGGAACTACATTATATTAACTTTTTCTTCCAATATTATATCGTTGTTATGTAAAATTATTACATTTAAATTAAGCGTTTCATTTTATATGTTTATTATATAAAACTGGTATAACTACTTTATATTAATATGTTCTTCCAATATTATATCGTTGTTATGTAAAAATATTACATTAAAATTAAGCGTTTTATTTTATATGTTTATTATATAAAACTGGCATAACTACTTTATATTAATATGCTTTTCCAATATTATATCGTTGTTATGTAAAAATAATACATTAAAATTAAGTGTTTCATTTTATATATTTATTATATAAAACTTGCATAACTACCTTATATTAATAGGTCTTTCCAATATTACATCGTTGCTATGTAAATATTACAAGGATGTTTACTGGGACACTGCATATGAACCAAAGAATTCTTGATTCAAAGCATTATTTTTTTATCTATATGGGCTGCAACAATATCAGACAGCAATCAAAAACTCAGACGGCCAGTAAATATGCATACATGATATGCTATTATGTACCTACCTGTTCTGGAGAAATGGAAGGCTCAGTGGACTGATCACCAGAAGAGGAAGACGACGTTTCTGATCCCTCTTCTTCTATTAACGGTTCCAAAGTTCGTCTAGGCAGTAAACCTCTCATTGCAGCACCGCTAATAGGAGGAGTCATAAGAAGTTCGTCCATCATTATCTCGGTGTCATCTCCAAAATCCGAGGACAGCGATCCATCATTCGGCTAAATTCAATGCAAAATACAAGTTTCCAAGAACAATTTTGCATAAATATTATCTACTGCACCCCAAATTACTTTATCAAGAAGTGTGTGTACCATGCAAATATGCACAACAGCTATTAAACTACAACAGTGCACGTCTCACTGTATTAGTTACTATATTTATATTAGACTGGCGGTACATGACCAGTCAGGTGCAACGTTTTTAAAATGCATGCCAATCATATGTATGAATGAAATTACCATGAATATGCCAGAAACGCTTTTAGGCGTGGAGAAGGGTGTGCAAATCGATTTTTTTGTTTTTTTTTTATTTTTTTTTTATTTTAAAATGGATGCCAATAGTGCCAAACGAAAAGCCGTGAAAAAGAATCCAGCGGAAATTCATTGGCATGCAGTTTCCGCGCGCAAAAAAACTTTTGATGCGTACATTAAATCGTAAAATTTTTTGGTGTTCTTGATTTTGATTTTGATTTTTTTTAAGGCTTTTCGTTTGGCACAATTGGCATCCATTTTAAAATTAAAAAAAAAAACACAAAAAAAAAACAAAAAAAATCGATTTGTGTCATATTCATGATAATTTCATTCATATAATGATTGGCATGCATTTAAAAACGTTGCACCTGACTGGTCATGTACCGCCAGTCTATATCGTTAAATAAATGAAGTACAAGATTTTATTCTAACAATTTACAAGTGTGGCAATACCACTATGATAATAATAATCAGAGGCGTAACGAGCCAACTTTTTCAAATTTGCCAACTTCATAAACTTAAGAAGTCAATTATGTAAATAAGAATGTTAACAAAGCTATTGGTATGCCGAGTTGTAAGTATTTTAAAAAATAGCTACCATTTTTCAAATATCATTTCATAATAGTGTTTTGGATAAAAAATGTGTCCTAATGCTTAATTAGCGTCTATATTACACGACTACCAAGTTATGTAAATATCCGACAATAAATAACTCGAATAGTAGGGTGATTATTATTGAAATCTTAAATATAATTTTTTTGTAGAGGAATGAATATTTTTTAACGCAATTTGGTATACAGGGGTTTTAGGTAATGCCGAACAAGATTCTGTAAAAACAGAAACCCTATCTTAATCGCTAATATAAATCCCTAATTTTTGCCAATTTCTTTTGATCATAGTAGGCATATTTAATTTCGAAAAAAAAAAAATTTAAATAATTTTTTAATCATAATCTGAAGCAAAAGTAGTATACCAAATTTGATCTAAATCGATCAACAAATGGCCGAGATATTTGGGTGTAGTGGTGAAAAGTGAGACACACTGTATATATTATTATAAAAAAATATGAAACCTATATAGTTATACCATTTTTAAAGGTTCAATATAATTTTTAAATTGAAAATGTGAAAAAGTTTTCCTTTTTAATGTGCAGAAAATGTAGTACATTATTTATCTTGAAGAACTGCCTGTAACTCGAAAACTTAGCAAATTATAAAAAAATTCCAAGAGACAAAAAATGTTTAGAAGGTCCCAATGCATACGTCTTTTAAATTACATATTTCTATGTCCCAGAGGGACACCTATTGGTTGCAGGGACATGTATACAATGACTCGTTGCGTTGTGAATATAAAGGACATAGAATAAAATGGTTCGACATTCTAGACACGTCAGAATCACAGATAGGAGAAAATCAGTTGGATTGTTAAGTAACTCTGTGGTTATAGAATAACTTTATGTAAAAATCAGAAAATCTGAAAAAGTGGACATAGAATAGTCTGATTCTCAGGTAGCGAAATGTTAACCTCGAAGGAAAATTACCCGATTTTAAAGAGAGGTTCATTATAAGGCACAAAATTTACAAAACAGATTACTTGCTCTTTTTGTTATTACGTGCTCTGGTAGTATTATCAATTTGCCACATTGTTTTCTTCGGAGTTGTCGACTTGTTTATGTCTTCATGAAAGTTTTTTTTTGCTTCTTTTTTTTAACCCAAAGATGTAAAGATATAAAGATGTATTTTAGATGCCTATTTAAGTTCATGCAACATGGTACGTTATACTCGTATGTTACTACAGGCAATCATGCAATTTGTGTAGGTATAAATCTACCCTAACCGATTGCTTTCCGTCATAACTTGGAGAATTGAGGGTGTCATCTAATTCACCGCCGCTGGTCGGAGTACCCCAGATTTCTTCTCCGGATGTGGCGCCTGAAGTTTCATCCTCTTGTTGGTCGTCTCCGTTCATCTGGTGTTCTGATGACCTTAAATATCTGAAGCAAATTGTACAATTAGAAACTCCTTGTAGCGTTCTTTTGAAATATCTCGGTAAAGATAAATCGGTATACAGTACAAAAAAGTGTCAATAAGTGTCATTAATTGCATGTACACGAACAGATTAAATCGGATATCTAACATACCAGAGGCGTAGCTATACACGGGCAATTCGGGCAGTTGCACAGTGATCAAAATGCCCGAAAACGTGGCCAAAAGTCCCTAAATCGAAATTTCGATTTAGCAACTTTTTATGTCCTAGAGACTTAATGTTTTATGTCTACTATATAACATGGCTGTTTATGAGGCCCACATGTAATTATCTAACCCAAGAATCTATTGCAAAACCAAGTTCACGCTTCATGAAAAATAACGCTTCCTTCAAATGTTTATTGTGTGTTTTGCAGTTGTCAGAATTTGATTTTGAAAAACAGATTCTGTTCTCTAGAATAACAATATTTTAACTGTGTACTTCAAATTTATTAAAATTAATAGACTTTTTCATCATAAACGCGCGCATGTGCTGCCGCTATGTTTGTTTGCGGGAACTATGAAATGTTCGGACACTTGGTTGTCAAAATGGCTGGACCGGTATCATTTTTTCACATTAATTTGGACGAAAGTGTGATTGACGGTGCAAAATTAGTACACAACATTGTGGACGAACACACTTGTGCTCAATTAAGGCGCTAGCTTAAGTATCCTGGCCGTAAAATGACTGGAAGCAAGAATAAAGAACTGGTTGCAAAGTTAGAATTCAACTATCAACTTATCAATTTATATACAAGTGCATTAAAAGAAAACAAATGTGTTTAGTCTACAATATGCTTAATAACATGCAGTAATTGATAATGCAGTAAAAATATTTTGTTTTTTTACGAAAATGTAGGGGTGGATGAAGTAAAAAATTATTTTGAGGTTTCTGGTTCTTGTACATACATTAAATCACAATTTTTTTCATCCCCTTTAATAATGGGGTGGGGGTGATAATGGGGGTGGCTACTGCTAAAAATTACTTCCACATCCAGTGGAAGTATCGAGGGAAGTATAGTAACGACAAAAAAATTTTTAAAAATTTTTATTGTTCAAATAGGCTTAGAATGTCACGAAACGTCGAAATTTTAAGTTTGAGCGAAAAAAAAATTCTGTCTGTAACTTTTTTTGTGCGCACGTTTATTCTGGAGCCGTTTGAGATTTACTTGAAATTTGGTATACATATGTACTTTAACGAGATCTAGAACTAGATTATATTCTCATCTTGTTCCGTCGAAGGGTTGGGGGCTAAATTTGGGGTAAATAGGTAAATCAAGCAGGTAAGAGTCCTTAAAATTGGTATTTAGTATATACAAGGGAAACTAAGGTCTCAAAAAAAATTTTGCCATTAGCCACCCCCACCTCATTATTAAAGGCGATAAAAAAAAAGTGATTTAGTGTGTGTACAAGAACCAGAAACCTCAAAATATATTTTTACTTCATCCACCCCCACTACCAGCCCCTATCACCACCCCCACACCACTACCGATGTGGGGTATCGTTTTATGGGTTTTTGGAGTAGACGATTTCAAATATTATATTATTAAATTTCCATAAACAATTATTTCCACGTACAAAATTTTTTCGTTGTGAGTGACTTGGATAGAAAAGCTGGATGTGGAAGTAGTGATTCCTTGGGCAGCGGTTTTTTTTTTGAGACCTTAGCTTCTCTTATATATACTAAATACCAATTTTATGAACTCTTGCCTGTTTGATTTACCCATTTACCCCAAATTTACCCCAACCAACCCTTCGACGGAACAAGATGAAAATATAATCTAGTTCCAGAACTCATTAAAGTACATATGTGTACCAAATTTCAAGTCAATCTCAAACGGCTCCAGAATAAACGTGCGCACAAAAAAGTTACAGACAGACCGACAGACAGAAATTTTTTTTTTGCTCAAACTTAAAATTTCGACGTTTCATGACATTTTAAGTATATTTGAACAATAAAAATTTTTTAAAAATTTTTTTGTCATTACTATACTCCCACTGGATGTGGAAATAATACATATAAAAAGATATTGACATTTTGCACGAAAAACTGTTGAACCAAAAACATGGAAGATACTTTTATTGCGGCTCATGGTAGCGTCAGATCCTTTTATTTCGGACATACGTAAATTACCCGCGAAAAAAATGAAATTTTTGTCATCAGAAGCGGTAGAGTTGTTAACTGAACCAACATTTGACATTCAAACTTAGAAAATTCAGCAATGCAAAATAGCGATGATGAAAGTGATTCTTCGTCCAATGACGAGAAACAGTTGCAATAAAATTGTATAAAAATAATTTTATATGTTTGCATTCGCCCCACTGCGCTATCTTTTACAAAAAAAAATAATTAGTTCTATGTTTTTAATATAAATCTATACCAAATTCGAAATCAGTGACTTCGAAAACTCCTATACACAGACTTTCAGCTGAAAAAATTTATAACAAAAAGTTGGCCATATTTGATCCGACATTTTGTATTTTTTAAATTGTAACAAATTCGAAATCGGCGACCACATCGAAAACCACTATACACTGACTTTAAGCTCAAAAAACTAATTTTTTACTAAAGAAGTCGGCCATATTGGATCCGATTTTTTAAAAATAATATCAAATTCGAAATGAGTGACCTCGAAGACCCGTATACTAATTTTCAGCAAAATTGAAATACATTTAACAGTTTTGGCCACGTTTTCGGACATTCTGACCACTGTGAGTTGTCCCGGGTCCCTCGAAATATTAATATCGTGTTTGCATTCGCAGCGGTGTGGTTTCTACCGTATATACTAACTTTCCGTCTTCCCGGAGTGAACGCGAGTTTCTCGAATGCATCGCGGGACACGGTCGATGCTTATCAGAAACAACTTTGCTTTCTGCCTGTTCTGTCGTTTTGTTGTATCAGTGTGTCTCTATATACGAATAGTGGAGTCTATTTTCCATATTAGAAGTTTTGGTGGAGTCGCCGGTAATTTCAATTAATTCACAAACAACAGGGTATTATTTTCCTGATAGAATTCACATGGTGTCCAACATAAAGATAATTTAACAATAGTTTCCTACACTATGTAGAAGTTAAATAAATAATGGAAGCCACTAAAAAGGCTGAAAAAAAATTTTTTTTCAAAGAATCTTCAAAAAATATCTAAAGAGTAAGAAATAAAATTTCACCTAATTTTACTAATGTAGCAAGAAACTCTACCTTATTCCCTAATATCAATTTGAAATCGGTACAAAACGTATTTTTGAAATTAGATATTCTTGCACCGATTTCAAATTGATATTAGGTAATAAGGTAACAGTTCCTTGCTACTTTCCACTAATAGGTAGACAGATATTAATAAAACTGAGTGAAATATTTCTTACTTTTGGGAGATATTTTTTTTATTTTTCATGTCTTTCGTTTTTTTCCCTATGTATGTAGTTTCAATGCCCCATGTAACTTAGCTACGCCTCTGTAACGTAATCGGAAGTCGTGTGTTCTTCCTATGTTTTCATTATTTACCCCGCTATAGACTATCGGAAGTTTATCATAATAATAACTAATCAGGGCTAAAAATGCGGGCAACAATTTCTGTCTAAGGTATATTTTTGCCAAGATTAAGAGTTACATACAAAAATTTCATTAGCAAAATTTCACTTAATTTATAATATGGTAGCAACTATAGAATTTTCGACATATATTGTTTACGATTTTTGCATAATATCAAGTTTAAGATAGCTATGTTAAATTCGCCATTTCGAATTTTGAATTTATATCAAGTTCAAATTTATATGTTTTGTAAACTATAACAAGAATTTATGTTGTTTCTCTTTGTCTTGAATCAATGTTATTTTTTTAAATATTTTCTTTGTATCTGTTCTGAGATGTTTTCTGTAATTGGGTGTATACCTGTTGGAAATAAAGAATTATTATTATTATTAATTCATTGTTCTCGAGATATTTTGTTATGTCAACTTAAATGGGACTCCCGGTATACAATTATGTAAACTTCACCAACAGGAAAACAAGTTAATTACCTATCAAAAAATCCACCGCTTCTATAATCTTCGCCCAATTTTTCAAAAAATGCCATCTTCTCTGCAACATAACTACCAGCTCTCACAGTCCAATGTCTAATTGACGAATGATGATTAAAGGCCTCGTTGTCTATTCCCCTTTCGTAATCATCCTCCTCTTCTTCCTCGTCGTAGTCTTCTTCTTCTTCTTCCTCCTCATCTTCTTCCTCGCTCTCAGAGGATACGTTATTTTCCCACGCCTCTTCCTGGTCTTCGTAAGCAACCCTTTCTAGACTTGATACCGTTCCAAATCGTCTAAGGGTCACTACTGAGCTACTAAGGGAATGGTATGGATGCTCTTCTGTTTGAGGAGAATCATCCGGGGAATTGTCTACTTCGTTGCATAGGTCAAATTTTTTCAACTAAAAAAGCATATTATTAAGTTCTAAACCATTTTTAGCATGAACTGTCTTGTTACAAAAAAAACTATTTGGGAATAATAATAATAATAATAATAATAATAGGATGGTTGTGGATGAAGCCTGTAAGGTCATCAGGAGTTCGGATCCCCTCTGCATGATCCGGGACCATGAAAATTCAGGGGCAGGAGCCTTTTTGTTTAAGACAGCACAGAGAGCGGCTGATGAACTTCGTCTCTCCTTCGACGTCGAGCGGATAAATTGCGACTCAGCCCCCGAGCTCGAATCTGCTCGGCGAAAAGCCCAAATTAAAGTTGCAGAACACATCTTTCTGCAGCTTCACACGGATAAGCTAATGCATGAAGTTTTCTATAAAAATATAGAAAACCTTGGCTTATCCGAAAGGCCGACCTTGCCTCCTTAAGGTCAGTCGGGCTGAAGTCTGAGACCGAGGGATTCATAATGGCTTACCAAGATGGTGTATTTAACACCCTCGTCTATCATAGTCGTGTCATCAGGCCCCTGACGTCAGCTGCAGGGCCTGCCGCAGGGCGCCAGGGACTCTAATGCACTTGCTGTCGGCTTGCTCGACATATGCAGTCTCGGCCTATATCCAAAGGCACGACGGAGCATTACAAGTACTTTATTACAATTTAAGGCACTCGTATGGGATAGACGATACACCAGTGCTGCCTTACGCTCCGAGGGATATTGAGTTCGTTGTGGGAAATGAGAAGTGTCTAATTTATAGGAACTACTCGTTTCCCACCGTCAGGCAAATACAAGCCAACAAGTCTGACGTAGTCCTCCTCGATCAACCACTCAAGACAATGTACATATTAGAGTTCTCGGCTCCCGCGGAGAACAACATTGTCTTGAAGGAGGAGAAAAAACGGACAAAATGTCGAGATTTGCTCTTCGAACTCCGCAGACTTTATCCAGACCATACTGTTAAGTTGGTGGTACTGATCATAGGAGCCCTCGGTGGAGCGAGACCCACACTGCTTTCGGAACTAAGATCATACCGACATGCCGAAACTCGACAGAGATCTTAGCCGGCAGAATGCAGAAGGCCGTCATCCTCGGTTCGTTACGTCTACCCAGGGCACACGATTCCCGGACCCAGTGGTGATTTACCCCACGAAGTGGGGCATGACTGTCGGTACTACCAGCTCCCCTCTGTGAGTGTCGGAGCCACAGGAGAAGGGTGACTGGTTTTAAAATAACAATAATAATAATAATATTTTGCATTTACCTCAGGTCTGTCAATACTAGGATTCTGATTTTGATCTTGATTTTGGATTTTTTGGCACTGGCAAGATTCTCTCTTATTCTTATTTTCGCTGCTACCAGTTTTAATAGAGCTCTCTGGTGTTGATGGCACTACGGAAATTTTAGGAACTGGTGTTGAAAAGGGGTCCATTTTTACTAAACTTGCTGCTGGGTTTGCCATCAGACCTAAAATAAGTATACAAGTTATATTTTTGCACAGATTCCATTGAGAATTCTACTCCGCTACTCGTTGTATAGGTGATTAAATGGTTTGTGATACTTTACCTAAAAGTAAAAGTGGCTGCCAGTCGTTCTCATCGTTGTCATTCCTGTCTTTGTCGGGTTGTTCGAATTTCGTATTGAATGTCTTGCTACTGTCTTTGTTACTGTTACAGTCGCTGAAGTTCTTTATACTACCATTGGCTGTCGCACCACTGCTAAGGCAATTTTTATGGCACTGTCGACATACTGGTACAGTTTCCAGCATTAGGGGACTGGATCTAACAGTCACCTGTAAAATAAAACAATTACTTAGCTCCCCAGAATAAAGTCAGACAGCAACTGAATCGGATTATTTCAGTCTTCATTTTAACAGACCAGCGATAATAGTTTACGTTAGTTACTGACTGACAAGTACTTATGCCAATTAAGATCTGGTGTTCCGCGAGGAAATCTATTTTAAATTTATTGTTGCATTTATTAATAATATCGATTTTAAGTCACTGCTATGAAGGAGGACGATCAAAAAGATGAAATTTTATGAGAGGGAATATAAACTTTATTTTCTCAAAATTTCAGTTCTTTTAGATTTACAATTTTAAGATTTCGCTTCAATGGTGAATGGTATTTTATCATGAAGCTATATTTTTTAAACGCAAACCTTAAAGATCTGGCCCCATAAGCCCATCCATGGGTACGCTACTGTTTATATTTGTTTTACGAAAGGGCTTACCTTATAAGGCTCGTGCGTAAAAATAGCTCGCACTTTGTTATTAAGAGTGCTAAGGCTTTGTTTTCGTCAGTGCATGACACAACTCTGAGTGCTACTTACTTGACTTTCCGTTGTGGTACTCTTGGAGGGGCTCTGGTCTTGATCCGAAAGCACCACCTCATCACACCGACTCTCGTTTCTCTTTATCTCCGTAGTGCAAGTAACATTACCTTCAGAGTCGATCAGTTGCAACTCCTCAGATCTCTTCCTCAGCATTTCCTCCGTCCACTCCTCATAATCCGGTTCCGCTTCTGGTGTGTCTATGTGCGTCTCCCCGTCCAGCTGCCCCTTCATCCACTGCTCCAAGTGGATGGCGTTGCACTTGCTATTAAAACTAGTTTTGCACAGCTGCTTGCACTTGTGCTCTATAAGGGCGTCTATTTGTTTTTGAATTTCTTTACAGTCGTTTTGACAGATTTGGTTTAGGTTTTGCGGGGTCTGAAAAATGCGTATCATTAAAATTGCACTTGGCTTAGGGAAGAAGCGGATCTAAAACTGCGCACTGGCTTGAGCATTTTGCGCGCGCGGACGGGGTACGCGTAAAAACAGATCACTATGAGATGGAAAGTTATGTTAAGTCATTTCTCGATGACCACGAACACGATTCTTCGATTTAATAATAATAACACAGACCCACAAAAAAAAAATTCATGTGCGAGAATTAAGACCCACTTTTCCTTATGTTTTTCGATGCGGTAAACACGAATCTGAAGTCAGAATAGCAAGTTAGTGGACGAATTTTCGAGCTAGAGGTAAAAATTGGAAGAAAATCGTGAAAAATAGGAATTTGTGATATTTCCAGTTTCCAAATGAATAGAAAGAATTTGGGAGACATGGAAATATAATTTTTGGGAGAAAATACAATATCTTCCCATGTATTTCATTAGTTGATATAATTTCCGAGGTATTAATAGAGCTGGAATCTGCTTATAACTCCTCTATCGTGAGCGCGTATATACAACAGGGGAAAGACACATTCATAAGGCCAGTTAAACAACATGGTAAGAACAAGAACTTGTGCTCCATTCAGAAGGAAGAGTGCAAGATCCCGAAAGAATATCTGAACTTGCAGCTAAACTGCTACTGAACTTGTAACTTCTGAATGATCTGAAACCACTGATGAAGCCGCCAAGAAGAATACTAAAATCAGCATCGAAGAGAGTAAAATAGAAGTACTCTCCGCAAAATCGATGCATGACCAATTATTTCACGATCTCGACCATTCAGCAGTCAACAAAAAGGTGTCTACGAAGTTATTTAACGGCTCGAACCGGAAAGGGAAACGGAAAGTTTAATAATAACAGCACAGGATCAAGTAATAAACAGCAGATACCACCGGAAGATGATCCTGGAACAATCTATTGAGAGCAAGCGAAGGATATACAGTATGTCAGTTACTTGGTGGCGAGAAGGGACTCACTGACAAGACCGAGTGGTCAGATGTTTTTACTAAATCGTGTGCAGACCTTAATGTACCAGTACCACAATAATAATTTGAATGTATACACAATATGCTGATTATAACTGACAGATAAATTTACGAGAATAAATCAGACGTCGTACGTAATAAAAATGAAAAAAAAATTGTTTGCTGATCGATGACGCCAACCTGATGTGATACTCAAGGAAACAGAGAAGTTGAGCAACTTCAAAGACCTTCAAATAGACCTTCCAAGATCACTGTCGTGCCAGTGATTGTAGGAGCCTTGGGAACTGTTAAGAAGGGTCATGACTGGAGTCGAAAACAAGTACCTGATCAACCGAGCGCACGAAAAGTGCAGTAGATTGCACCATTGGGAAAGATGCATATTTTAAAGAAAGTCTTTGGGCAGGAGTGTCTGCGATGCCTTGTTGAGGTTTGGATTGTGAGCTATTCGAGGTCGTCTAAAGAGCTCAAAAGGGATCTAACGAATGTCAACGGTAGAGATAATGAATCGGTGACTAGTTTCCAGCTACGGTTGAGAAAGCGTGTCGTTTAAGTTTATAATAGTAGTAATAGTAATAGTAACAATAATAGAAATAGTAATACTATTCTTATATGAGGATATGAGGACTAATGGCACTGATCAAAAACTCTCAATCTTAAGATGACGAGAGGATAAAAATAATTCCATCACCAGTTATCATTTTCATAACAATTGGCTATTATTTTCTTTTAACATCATGTTAGCTAATAAATTGATAAACTGAGTGACTGCAGTCTTTGACATAACTGAAGAATATACCTCCATCATTTAGATTTTGAAAAATATTTCTTCTTTCGTAATACTGTGTTAAATAAACGCTTTTTGAACATATATTTAAATATATTTTCAAACTTTACATTTAAATTATTTTACATTTAAATGTATTTATTTATATTTAAATATATGTTCAAAAAGCAACCTTAAAATTAAATAAATAGATGAAAATAAATATATAAATGTAATATAGAGTAAATAAGTAAATAAATAGTAAAGGTAAATGTATGTATATATTTGTATATATTTTTTTGTAAAGTACTAGTAGCGATTTTGTGTTTAAATAAATAGATCTATCAGATACATTTTTGTTACAAATATCTGATAAGCAAATACTCTAAATTGCAATTCTATTACCTTTGTATAAGAAATATTATTAGTTTGTTATTTTGATAAAAATGTCAATATATTTCAACTGCGCACATCACACATACGCACGCGTTTTTCGTACGCGCAAAAATGCTCAAGTCAGTACGCAGCTTCACGTTTTAGACCAACATACACTATTTCACGTACAGAGTGACACTCAGTTTAGTGTTTTACACCAAGAATACAGTGTTTTACAAAATGGAATAAATTCATTGTCTCCATTCACATAAGCTTATTGAAAAGAACCTTGTTCACGCCCATTTTTAGTACAAAATATTTTTAAAATTGCTTCATCACAGTTTGTGCATGACCTAAGCAGTTTTTTTAATGAATCTATTGATCAGTAGGGAGGTGGCACATTTGGTTCTCATCTTCGAGTCCAGGGTTCGAATCCCGGTGGTGACACTGAGATTTTTTCAGAAGAAGACAGATATTAATCCCAGTGGATACTGGATGTATGTCCGTTGTCTTCAAATGTTTAACCCTTTCTCTGCGAAGTCTATTCTAAGGATTGTATTACATGTGGTTTTTAATTTAACTAATTCAAATCAATTTTTAATAATAATGAAAATAACAATAGTGTATCTTTGTTCGCACAAATACAATACCTATACAAATATTTATATTCGCGGAATGGGCGAGGTTCAGTTTGGAAGATCTACAAGTTTACCATATGCTCTTACTCGTTAATACACACTTTAATAATACATTGGATGATATGCTATATGCCATTTTCCAATAATGAAATATTAATGTAGTACTATATAAAAAATAAAAAAGTGGAGAACAGTAGTAGTTAAACACCCAATAAAAGAAGACTGCAAAGCGGTATTGTTTCTAAGTAGAGAATTTCAAAATATTAATATCGAAAAAGCAATGTTTCATTCAAAAAACAAATCGATGATTTTATCAGACAAACTGTGATGATGTAAGTTGTAAATATTCCATACCAAAACCTATGGGCAACAAAATTAAAAATTGATGCGTCATTTGTTTTTTATTCTTTTTTTCTATAACGTTTTGTCAATAGGGAAAATTAATTTTCTAATTCTATACTATTGTTAGATATTTTGATATATAAAAGTAGTGTTAAATATGTTTTTTTGTAGAATTGCTACTAATTTGATATGTGCATTTTGTTAAGGTATATTGGGTATAATGGTTCTTAAAAATTGTATATTCAGGTTTAGCTATTCACACACTTGTACACTAATGACGCAACTGTCGAATGTTGCGTTGGCAAACTAATTTTAGCCCCTTCGGCTCCCAGATATTCTCTTTCAGTAATTTTCGACTTTTGGGAACTGTTGCTATGATGTGGACTAACTTAAAAAAATGTTCAAGTTTCTATCTCTTCTGGAAGCAACCTTTTTCTTTATAGCCACCATATTGAATTCTCTAGTCGTACCAAAAAAAGTACCGGATATTTTTTACTGGCAGACAGAACCACAATTCATTACAGATTGTTGCGACCGTAAAAAAATTACGATCGCATTATAATTTCAGAATAAGAAATTCTGAAATTATATACATGTGTCGGTAAAGGTGGCCATTCTACAGCCAACTGTATCGTTTCAAAATATGCAGATGCCTAAAAAAAATTTGACGCCTTCGGTTCTTGTATACTCACTAAAACCCAGTTTTGTGGACTCTTACTTGGTTGCTTTACCCCCAACCCTTCAACGAAATGAGATCAAAATATAATCTAGTTCCAGTTCCTTGGTTTAATACATAGTACCAAATTTCAAGTCAATATCATGACGGTTCCAGAGTAATCGTGGCCATAAAAAAGGCACATACAGAACGACTGACAGACAGATAGTACGACAGATAGAATTTTTTTTACTCAAACTCAAAATCTCGACGTTTTATGACATTCCTAACCAGACATAGACCGGTTTAGAACTTATTATGTTCTTCTCAGTATGCCATAGGTTATGGAACAGACAAATGATAGTGGCCAACCTGCCAGTCTTATACCAAGGGCGGATCCAGGGGGGGGGCAGTAGGGGCAATTGCCCCCCCGAGAAAAGTATTTGTTACGTTTTCAAGGCGATAAATTTTTTTCCGCATGAGGTGGGGGAAAAAAATGTTTCATGAGCCGAAATTTTCGAAAAAATTTTTTTTTGAGGCGATAAAATTTTTTTAGATTCCGAGGCGAAAAAAATTTTTTTTCTGATTTCTAAAATTTTTTGTAGATGTTAGTGCCCCCCCCCCAGTAACCTTTCTGGATCCGCCCTTGTCTTATACATACTAATGCAAATGAAGTGATGGTGGTCAGAAACTACTATACGTCAGACATAATGTCTCTGACATATAACGACTTGCAAAGCAAGTACCAAGAGCGGCGACCTCTAGCCATAGTGGGCTATACTTTGCTAATGAAATAGGATTTGAAGGAAACAACTACTCAGCGGGCAAATACCCCGACTTGCATTGAATTATACCTTCAAATCCTGATCGTATATATCTAGAGGGTGATTTACCACGACATGTGGAAAATTTATCAGTAGCTTGTTCCCACCGAAAAGAGTTAAATGAAAAATTTTAAAAATGTGACAAAAGATATTACCTTATTTTTTTTTGTAGAAATGCGCCACCGATGACAGCAAAGCTGGAAAAGGTAGAAGTGACTTTTTGGTTTTAATTAAATCACACTACAAAAATAGCAAAATAAGTCGAAAATACATTAATCCTATCCTAGTGAACTCTACAACAAGTAGATGTAAGAGATATTTACTTAAAGCCGTCGATAACACAAAAACACCAAACTTCGACGGTACTTTGTAACTGCCGGTGTCCTGATTGTTCGACCGAAAGCAAAAAACCCGACACTTTGACCGCACACGCCAGCTTAACCTTTTATGCCAATTAACGAAATGTAAACATCTGCGATATGTTCTTTCCCAAGTAAGTTCATTGCCCTATCAGTGACCACAGACAAGTAACAGTAGAGTATCTTTGCACTTTTTAATACAAAAAAAACTACTAAATTACCTCGGGATCACTCTAAAATTTTTCAGGAACTTTCCCACACAGAAGACTAGTACACCATTTTATTTTCCGCATGTCGAAGTAAATCACCCTGTATAGCGCATTTCAAAAATGTTCCTGACTGTTGTGGGCTAAATTTATTTTTTTAAAGAACCAAAACAACTAGTTTATACTATCGATTTAGTTTTATCAGAGGGGAAAAAATTTGATCCCTTTTAAAAGCTTTTATTTAACTTGCAATGTTTTTATGTTTGTTTAGGTCAAATCTTGCAATCAAAATTTCGGCTATTTCTAACTAAGCCAGAGTTTTGAAATTTGGCACAAGTGTTTAAGTCCGGAGACAATGCAACATAGTATAGCCATTATCGGTCTAAATCCAATATGGCGGACGTCCCAAGATGGCGGATCGGCTTTTCAGTCACAACCCCCTTGATATGGGTATCAAATGAAAGGGTTTGACGAGTAAAATACGATAAACAATGTGACGTCGTTCTAAATTCAATATGGCGGACGTCCCAAGCTGGCGGATCGCCTTTTTCTTCACAACCCCCTTGATCAAATGAAAGGATTTGACGAGTAAAATACGATAAACTACGTGACGTCATTCTAAATTCAATAAGGCGGACGCCCCAAGATGGTGGAGTATCTTTTTCTTCCCAACCCCCTTTATTTGGATATCAAATGAAAGGGTTTGACGAGCAAAATACGATAAATTATGTAACGGCATTATCAATCCAATATGGCGGACGCCCTAGGATGGCAAATTATCTTTTTCTTCACGACTCCCTTGCCATTTGTATCAAATGAGAGGTTATTGTCTGCCTGTTTGTCTGTAAAATAAGTAGACTAAAAAGTAAAAATTAAAATTATATAAAAAAAAATGTTTTTAAGAAAAAGCTTTTATTTGAAAAAACTGTACTAAGAAGTAAAAATAATTTTTTTAAATTCATACACCTGGAAACCAAAAGCTTTGGGGCGGTCAATTGAGCAAAGTAACTATGCAATAGTGCTATATGACCGTCTGCAAAGCTTTTAGTTTCCAGGTGTATGAATTTTAAAAAATTATTTTTACTTTTTAGTACAGTTTTTTCAAATAAAAGCTTTTTCTTAAAAATATTTTTTTTATATAATTTTATTTAACATTCTTTCATAATTTGTTTCACCGTTAGTATACTTCCACCTCACTACGTGGATGTGGATAGTTTTTTGTTGACGTGACGTACCGATTTGTACTCTGTGGTCGTTAAGAAAAGTTGTTGCGTGTAGTGTTGTTGAAATTTGTATGTAATTCTGGAATTGTTATTTCTTTTTCTATAAATTATGTACTTGGGTTTAACTTAAGTGCTATTGATTATGGGAAACGTTATGTAATGTCACTCAAGGAAGTGAATTCTAGTATCTTATGTTTAATAAAACATCTAGTTTGCCAAACCCAAAGCAATATTACCATATACCATGAATATATTGTATGTTGGTCATAAAACTAGAAAACAACTAAGGCAAAAAGGTTATTAAAAAGCAAAATGTAATAACTTAAGCTTTATTTGCAAATATATATAAATTACATTTCTTTTTAGTAACAATATAAATAATCTCAGTTCTATAGAAATGAAAAACTATTAAATTTAATTTAGGTACTAAATCATTTACTTATTTTAATAATTTAAAGGTACTTATATGAAATAGGCAGTCGTTTTGGTACAAGTGCTTTTGCAAAGGAAAACACTGATGGCACGTTTTATTAACGTTTTTGTTTTTTCGAAGGTACAGTCACTGGTAGCACCGAAATTAATGTATAATAATTTTGTTGGCACGTTAAAGAAAGTCATTGGCACATGCGGGTCTTTACATCACGAGGTAAAACGTTTAAAACCATTTGAATAAATTATTAAAAATATTTTTAGTGTCTATTTAATGTTTGGCAATCTTAAATATTTTGGCTCTATAAAACTAAAACTATTTTGAAATAAAGGCATGTCAATTTGAAGTCACTTTCTTTAGCCCAGACGACAGAGAACATTTTATAGTGAAACATACAAAAACTTGCAAAATGAATAATGTTTTTCTTATTGAGTTCGTAAAAGTTTATAGAATAAACTAATATAGAAAAGAAAATATTTTCTCCTCCATTTTTTCAAAATTTTGAAATTATGTCAGGGTAGGAAAATATAAAAATACAGGTGGATAGACAACGTATTTCTGAACAAAAAATGTCCTAATAAAATTTACCGCTAAGGCCACGGTATTCCTGGAAAAAAATAGTGAAATAACTTTGTCACTCTGCACGGCCAAGCGCACGGTTAAATACATACTATGGAACCTCTAAAAATTCTTAGCAGTTCTAACGTATAAAATAAAGTTTTTTTCTCTCTCTGATTACACATTTTTGATAATTTTCTTAGTGAATAGGAGGATAAATAGTGAGTATGGAGGTAAAATATATAATTATGAACGCATACACAGACACCACACATAGCCGCTGATTCGTTCGTATGAATTTTTACGTGCTTTACTGTATTGTATTTATTACAGGTACACCTATCCACATTTCAGCTATATCCAATGGATTCCTTATACATTTGTTAATGTATTGGAAAAGTTCCAGAATTTATATTCAAAACAATCAAAGATATTTTCATAGTTATAAGGATAATATCGTGAAAATCGCAATTTCTTATCATGATCTGATTGATCATATTTACGAAAAAATGCATACAAGTAAACGAATGTTAATAATGATAATAATAATACATTTCTCCGAAATAGTGATATTTTACTTTTTCCAATGGGTCAAGTTTTCGGCAAGTTACAGCCTCCAATATATATATATTTATCAAGAAAATCATCAAGCAAGGAAATTAAAATGCATTGAGATATACTTTTTTGTGAATCCACGTTACTACAACTTAATAAACCATAACAATCATGAAGGGTACCTACATACTTTTTAACAGTTCTCAATGAAGAAAGAATTTTTTGAAAGGCTTTTATTTTTTCTATATTTTTTATTGGGACGACTGAGTTCGGGCGTGATAATATATATAAGTATATTTTTCCCATCCATCCTTGGCTTGTATTGTTTAAAACAAAAAAGCATCAGAAAGCTACAATTTCCATCTTTTAAATGAACCAACACTCATATTAGACAGAGAGCGGCCGTCGAATATCCTATGAATAAGATACATGAAAAACTTTTTGTGAGTGATTAGTACTACCACAGTCCTAAAGGGAGCCACCTTTTATACGAGCTAATTTTGCCCGCGTCAGGGCTTTTTTACCTCACTTCCGGTTACGACTTTTAATGTTTTTTAAGTCATCAATAGTCCCATGGGGTAAAACTTTTATCCCACCAGACTGCAAGACATATACCCCCCCCGTTTTCGAGGGCGGGCAACACGATGGTGATAATATTTTCCGACCTAGCGTCCAACCGCTACCTCTAAATAGAAAAAACCACCGCATTTTTTTGATTTTCCGGTGCTACGCTTGCCAGATCTGGTTTTTCTTGGTCAGATTGAATAATATAAGTAAATATTGACCACAGGTGACCTAACCCACTCCCGGGAGTTGAAACTACCCTCACCCCCAATAACTAAATACTACGAAAACAGCGAAAATTAGCTGGAAAATGGTACACCCCCGTTTTTGAGGGCGAGGAATACGATGGTGATAATATTTCCCGACCTACCCTTCACCCACTACCCCTAAACCTGAATACCACCTCCGTTCCGATTTTCCGATGCTAGGCTTGCGAGGGCCTGTCGTATCGTTTTTTCTTTTGGTCAGTTAGAATAAAATAGTTAAATATTTATCACAGGTGACCTAACCAACCCCCGGGGGTTGAAACTGCCCTCACCCCCAATAACTAAATGCCACAAAAACAACGAAAATCAGCTGGAAAGCAGTATACCCCCGTTTTCGAAGGAGGGGATTACGATGGTGACAATATTTCTCGACCTACCCTTCACCCACTACCCCTAAATCGAAAAAAACCCATCCCCTTTTGCGATTTTGGTTCTTGTACACACACTAAATTACAACTCAATTGTTTTTGTCACCTCCGTGGTCATTATTTATTTATTTTATTTAAATTGACCGACAAGCCCTCGCAAGCGTAGCACCGAAAAATCGGAAAAAGTGGTGGTTTTTTCGATTTAGGGGTAGCAGTTGGATTCTAGGTCGAAAGATATTATCACCATCGTATTCCCCGCCTTCGAAAACGGGGGTATACTGCTTTCCAGCTGATTTTCATTGTTTTCGTGGCATTTAGTTATTGGGGATGAGGGTAGATTCAACCCACGGGGGTGGGTTAGGTTACTTGTCGTAAATATTTAACTATTTTATTCTAACTGACCAAAAAAAAGCGATACGATAGGCCCTCGCAAGCCTCGCACCGAAAAATTTGAAAAGGGGGTGGTATTCAGATTTAGGGTAGGTTAGGAAATATTATCACCATCGTATTTCTTGCCCTCGAAAACGGGATTATACCATTTTCCAGCTGATTTTCGCTGTTCTTGTGGCATTTAGTTATTGATGGTGGGGGTAGTTTCAACCCCCGGGGGTGGGTTATGTCACCTGTGGTCAATATTTACTTATTTTATTCAATCTGACCAAGAAAAACCAGATCTGGCAAGCCCTCGCAAGCGTAGCAGCGGAAAATTGGAAATGGGGGTGGTTTTTTCGATTTGGGGGTAGCGGTTGGACATTGGGTCGGAAAATATTGTCACCATCGTGTTCCGCGCCCTCGAAAACGGGGGAGTACATATCTTGTGGTCCGGTGCAGTAAAAGCTTTACCGCAAGGGACTATTGATGACTTAAGAAAACATTGAAAATCGTAACCGGAAGTGAGGTTAAAAATCCATGATGCGGGCAAAATTAGCTCGTATAAAAGGTGGCTCCCTTTAGATCTGTGGTAGTACTAATCACTCACAAAAAGTTTTTCATGTATCTTATACATAGGATATTCGACGGCCGGCTCTCCGGCTATATAGATTGAACAAATTCTGATTTAGTGACATGTAATTCAGTGCGTCGGTGTCACAGTCATGCGTATTCAAGCGTGCGTACGCATGGATCTCGCTCCGAGTTATAACGATACACTTGACTATTTTTTTTCCGGGAAAACCGTGGCTTTAGCGATAAATTTTGTCAAGACATTTTTTGTTTATAAATACGTGATCTATCCATCTATATTTTTTATTTTTTCCTAGCTTGACTTAAATTAAAAATTTTGAAAAAATGGATGAAAAAAATCATTTTACTCCAGTCAAATACGGAAAATTAAAGAGAAAAACTCATATAGTTTTGAAACTTGGCAAAGATGTTCATTAAGGTCTACTCTTAAATATACTAAAAGTTGCCAACTCAATCTATTGCGCGTGGGCCGCCATCTTGAAAAAATGGTGCTCCAATTCAGTTTTTTGCTTGTATTAATAATGATGAACATTTTTGTATATAATTTCCATAATAATGATAGTTTATAAAACCTATAATTACACCAAGTTTTATTATTTTTTAGTAATTTCGGTATATATAAAATTAGAAATTTTCGTGATTTTTATTCTTTTGCAAAAATAATATAGCAGATTGGATTTGGAATGCAGTTTTATTCATAACTTATTTAGAAACATTTTGATTAATTTTCGACATACCCGTTATTTTTTGTAATGTTATCAAATTCCACTAAGTAAGGGGGTGTTTCTGGAGCATTATTATTTTTCTTTGCATCAAAAATTATCATTTGGTATTGTACCTACAACACCATTACTCAGCTTTTAACAAGCATATACTGCCGTTATCTAAAATTAAAATTAAATAAATATCTCTTATTTATTTTAAACCGACGCCGACGCAACGAACGAATAAACATCTCTAGCTACCTATTGTTACAATTATCGACAGTCTTATCACTGAAGTCTATACTTTGCCTTGCTACTACCAGCGACTGCACGCCTTCTATCAAAACATCAATCTCTAACTCTCACTTTTTTGGGATATCCCATCAATATTCAAACAACTTAAATCATAATCAAATTGGCTAACATCCCACGGCTCGTCACCGAAATTTAAAAAGTCTATATCATCACACAGTCCATCAGTATCCGAACAAACCTCAGTACTAGGAGTGAGAATAGCGGAGGGAGAGGAGGGTTCCTCAGGTAAGGTACTCTGCTTGGGTAATAAGCTAGTCTCTGAGGTGAAATGCGACGTAAAAGCCTGACTCAACCCAGAGGAAGAGTGAGAAGAAATGTTCGCGCTAGGAGTCTCGGGTGTTCTGTCGAGGGAGATCTGAGTCTGGATTTGGGGAGTGGGATTCAGGTCGGGTACGAGATATGGTATGGAGGTATCTAAGATTTCGTGGCCGAGACGCACCTGACGACGGATTGAGAGTGACTCTGCAGACTGTAAGGTGACCACGGAGGAGGTAATTGGAGCTTCAGGAGATTCTAATGGAGAACTAACTGAGCTGCCATCCATGCCTGAGTTCAAGTGAAAGCTGCGTGCGCAATAACAACACTAACATCATCATCGGGTGATTGTAGTTTTTATTTTGATACAGTGAAAACAACATATAAATGTTTGGTTTCCGACCACTGTTATCTTGGCATTGAATTTTACGAGTTAATACTGGGTGATCTACTGATTCTATGATGTTAAGCATTGCCCAGTTGATTTACACTATATTTAAAATTAAAAATGATAAGGACGTTAGTAATTAGTAGTTGTTTCTGTCATCTTCAAAGTTATGCCAAAATTTTAGTACAGTAAGTAGAGGTAAAATAATTATAAATATAGATATTGTAGATACTTATGTAGGTGACCCATTTTCAAGTATGCTATTCAATTTGGACTTGAAGCTGTAATGAAAAACACCAATTACATGGGTCCAGTGGCGCAGCCAGAAAACTCATCTGGGGGGGGGGGGAGGGCAATAGAACCGGCCTCCCAGAGGTTGAGGAAAACTTTTCAGAAAATGGTTGAAAACGGATGTGTATAGATTCCTTTACTAGATAATATTGGCATTAATTACAAAATATTAATTTCAAGAGATAATTTGGATACTGCTTTTAGTCCCTTCAAATTAGTCAAAAAATTGCTGTTTTATGGAAAATTTTCCCACAGTTATGAGACCTGTAAGAAGTGACGTATTTGGGTTGTCTAATCATCATTTCCACCCCCCGCAGTTCTAAAAAAGGATGATTTTTGAGAAATATATACATATATATGATTTTTAGCGTGTTTTCGTCTTTTTCTCTATTTTGAGGAAAAACTATGCATTTTGGTGAAAAATATCAAGAGAGCAAAGTTGTAGAGCATAAAATTTCCTATAAGTTTTGTCTCTACCATTTTTTTTCGAATACCGCTTAGTTTCGCCGCTAGAGGGTACGAAAGAAATAAATATACATATGGACTTTTGTGCCTTTTTTAAATTTTGAGCCAAAATTATGCATTTTTATGAAAAATTACGTGAGATTAAAGCTGTAGAACATAAAAAATATATATATTTTTATGAAAAAAAAAAAAAACTAGAAAACACCTAAAGATAGTGAATTTTATGTTCTACAACTTTGATCTCATGTAATTTTTCATAAAAATGTATAATTTTGGCTCAAAATCTAAAAAAAGACGCAAAAGTCTATAAGCATATTTATTTCTTTCGCGCCCTCTAGCGGCGAAACTAAGCGGAATTCGAAAAAAAAAGTAGAGACAAAAAATTTTATGCTCTACTACTTTGCTCTCGATATTTTTCACCAAAATGCATAGTTTTTCCTCAAAACAGAGAAAAAGACGAAAAAACGCTAAAATTCATATATATGTATATATTTCTTAAAACCACCCTTTTTCAGAACTGCAGGGGGTAAAAATCATGTTTAGACAACCCAAATACTTAACTGTTTACAGGTCTTATAACTGGGAAAATTTTCTTAAATATTTCCTAATTTGAAGGGACTATTTGTACTAATAGTGATTATGCTTCTGTAATTTTTGGTTCATGGAAGACGGCTTGGGGGGGGGCATGCCCCCCCCCCCCCCCTGGCTGCGCGCCTGCATATGGAGTAAAAACATCTCATATATGTGCCTATGCACACGCTGTAGCTATTATCAGCAGAAATAAAACCCAATTAGAGGAAACGTTTACTTAAATTGATCGGGAATCCCAAAGGAGAGGTCTTATAATTAATGGAAATAAAACAGAATACATGAAAGTCAAAAGAACGCCAACTAACAATAACAATAACATCCAAATCGAAAACTATGACCTCGAGCTCGTGGAATATTTTTTCTTTTTTAGATGTAACTCCCTAATAAGGGAGTTACATCTATAAATTAGCAAGTCCCACAAAATACAGGAACTTGTTTGATGCGTTTACTCTTAAATTGTGAAAGAAAAAAACGAAATCGAATTCATATTGACATTATTCCAAATTTAAACTTTCTAATTACTGTACTATTTTTTGTTTAGTTAGATTTGTTTGTTTTATAATCCAAAATTGAAAATATAATCTACAATCACCCAATACAGATACTACAAAATATCCATAAAGAAAAGTTATTTCTACCAAGAAAAAATTAAACCTAGTATATACCAAGAGCTGGTACATTTTCTGACAGTATCTGAAAACTTTCTATCACTATGATATACTTGTTCTATCAAAGACCAATAGCGTGGGTCTCTGGGTCTCGGAATCGGAAGCAAAATAGTGGTATAAGGCCCATTTTTAAAATACATTTTTTCCATATTTGATAACTTTTCACCAAAAAATGATAACAGTTTACCTCATGTGCAGGGCACAATTCTACTCGTGGTACAAGAAGATTATCAGATCAGGAAAAATTCAATTTTAATGGGCCTTATTCTATTTTGCTTCCTATTCCGGGAATCAGACTAGGTCTACTGCGTGGGCCTTTGAAAATACTGCAAAATCATAGTGCAGGAAAGTTATCAGAAACGATAAAAAAATACAACCATCTCTTGGCAGATAAGCTATTACTAAAATTATTATTTGCTAACTGCCTTATTTATAATTGCATGCAAAATACCAAATCCTGATCGTCACTAGAGAACAGAATACTACCTTGAAATAAAATGATTTGTTAGGAATATCATTATCTGTAAATGTCAAGAAAGTTAGATAAATTAATATACAGGTTGTCCCATAATTAATTGCTTTCCTTTTAAAGGACGATAGAATACAATTTGTTTATGAGAAACAGTAAGGCTAGGCTATCTTTTGCCTCAAGGACCAAAAATCGAATACTATAATGTTCTTCATACAAAATAATCTCCATGAAATTGCGCTTGTTATACCGAAGCATCCGTAAGTTAAACTTGGATGGTCAGCTTTTCTTTTGCATTAATATGCGCATCGAATCTATGACATATTACTTACTTTTTAGAATTGCTTTGCAAATTTCACTAAAACCGAAGCAGGTTTTGAACAATACAAAACGCTGCAAAACTCGAGGCTCTTTTCGCCTATCAAAATGCCATCATCGGGAGCTCTAATAATCTCCCGACGATGCCAACTTGGTAGACGAGACGCCCATCCAGTTTAGCATTTAGTATCATGGTATTTGTGAAAACTACTCGTAAAGAGGAAGTTTAATTATAATTTATCTACGCTAAACCTAGACTATAGTTGAATTATCTGGCTAAATCTAAAATGTAACTATCTTTATGGATATTCTAGTTCTATATCTCAAATATCAAATGTTTATTCGGTATTAAACTATCCTAAAGTAAATTTAAAAACAAATATTAAGTGGTGCTGTGTAAAAAACGAATAACAACAACGAAACTTACATTTGTCTCTGGAGTAGGTTCTGCCAGACAGCCTTAAGTTCAGCGGTGGGGGCTCTCAAGATCACAGTTTTTTTATTGGCGTTTCTTCTAGGGGTCCTAGTTAAATCCGGACCGCAGTGGACGGTGGGACTTTTAGCATTTGCACCTTCGGGATTCACGGTTATTCTAAATTCAGTATCTAAAAAATAAAAACACGTTGTAGCCTAAAGCTAATCAAATTCTGAAGTGGCTGTCGTACTGCCACCAGACGACCACCTCCAATGGTTCAGATGATATTGAAACACCCCGTAGATAGGTGGTGTACTTTATAAAAAAATTTCTAACTTATTGGTAAATAAAGAGATCAGTGTTTTGAGAAACTATGTGAAATATAAGAAGGCAAATTATTTCTGTTTGTAATTATCCTTAAGATACTGTGGATGATATAAAAACTGCGGATTTTTAGATTTGTGGTCAGTCATTTAGTATACAAGAACATTGGAGCTCTTTAGTAACCCGGTCTCTTTGATGATTAGTTGCCCGGCGCGGGTTTCAAGTGGTCGTTTATTGACCACAATGAATATTGAACAAATGTTTAATTTATACATGTGTATTGGAAGATTATCACGAAAGAAACTTATTAAAAGGTTTTCTGACTTTTTGTTCAATGTTTTCCTTTTTCAGAAATAAGTAAGGTTATATAAAGATGTAATTCTTTAGACAAATAAAAAGATATGATAATTTTAAATAATCAATCATTAAGTGAGTATTTTTTAAATAAATTAAATCTGTAGATGGAAAGAAGTATACTGGGCGGCCACGAGAACTGGCCCAGGATTATAGCTCCTTTGTTTATGAACCAACTGTTTTGAAATTTTAAACATGTAAATAAGACTTATTTTCCGATTTAGTGACAAATGTAGCCAAAATGGCCGACTTCCGGTTTCGACGAAAATAACATCACATTTGATTTTTTAAATGGAACACCCTGCATGTTTTGGTATTACTTCCACATCCAGTGGAAGTATAGTAACGACAAAAAAAAATTTTAAAATTTTTATTGCTCAGATAGGCTTAGAATGTCATGAAACGTCGAGATTTTAAGTTTGAGAGAAAAAAAATTTCTGTCTGTCGGTCTGTCTGTAACTTTTTTTGTGCGCACGATTACTCTGGAACCGTTTAAGATATTGACTTGAAATTTGGTACACGTATGTATTTTAATGAGATCTGGAACTAGATTATATTTTCATCTTATTTCGTTGAAGGGTTGGGGGGTAAATTGGGGTAAATTGGGGTAAATGGGGGTAAATAGGTAAATCAAGTAGGTAAGAGTCCATAAAATTGATATTTAGTATATACAAACAAAAGTTAAGGTCTCAAAATTTTTTTGGCATTAGCCACCCCCATTACTACCCCCACCCCATTATTAAGGAGGTGAAAAAAATAAAGTTTTAATTTAGTAATATTAGTGTCTACAAGAAACTAAGGCCTCAAATTTTTTTTACTTCATTCACCTCCACTACCAACCCTCTACCACCCCCACCCCCACTACCGATGTGGCATATCGTTTCATAGGTTTTTGGGGTAGACGATTTCAAATATTATGTTGTTAAAGTTACTTCGAATAGTATAGATGCACAATGGCTTTGTTCGACTTCTATGGATGCGCAGTAGGTTTCCCCGAGTATTACGGATGCGCAGTGGCTTTCCTTGAGTATTTTGGATACGCAGTGACTTTTCTCGAGAATTACAGATCGCAGTAGGTTATCTCAAGTAGTATGGATGCGCAGTGGGTTACTTTAAGTAATATGGATGCGCAATGGCTTTCCTCGAGTACAATGGATGCGCAGTAGGTTACCACGAGTAGTACGGATGCGCAGTGGCTTTTCTCCAGTACTATAGATGTGCAGAGGGTTACCTCTAGTGGTATGGATGCGCAGTGGGTTTTCTCGAGTAAAATGGATGCGCAGTGGGTTGGTTTAAGAAGTATGAATTGCAATGGCTTTCCTCGAGTAAATTGGATGCACAGTGGGTTACCTTAGGTAGTATGGACGCGTGGTAGGTTTTTTTTCTTTAACTATTTAACGTCGGCCTATCACCGACGCCAGGAGACGAGCTACCCCCAACCTGGAAATTTTGCCGAACCTCTTCCCTTAAGAAGAGTAGGGATCTTTTACTTGCCTAACATTTAATAGACAAGGGACCGCCTGCTTTACATCCCCTCCCAAGGATGGTATATCCACTACGTAATCCTCGTCTGAAATTACGTAACTCCCGCGTATAGACTGATATACAAGCCGCTAGAAGGTGGGACGAGAACGCTGTATTTCCCGAGATGGGACCCCATCCAAGTACTAACCGCGCTCGACGGTAGTAGGTTTCCTCGAAGAAAATACTTAAAGTAGAGGTTTTACTCCTATCGTGTAGTTTACGGCACACAATGATTTTTTATATCTTTGTCATGCCATTTTCTGCGTATTACTTCCACATCCAGTTGAATTATATTAACCCAAAAAAAAAAAATTGGAAATTTTCATTGTTTAAATGTCATGAAACGTCAATATTTTAAGTTTGAACAAAAAAAAATTTGTCTGTCACGTCGGTCTGTCTGTTTGTCTTGTATCTTTTTGGTGCTCACGATTACTCTGGAACTGTTTCACATATTGACTTAAAATATGGCAAATAAGTATTTTAACGAGATCTGGGACTAAATTGTATTTTGACCTTATTCTTTTGCAGAGTAAAACGGTAAATTGGGGTGAATGGGGGTAAATAGGTAAATCAAGCAAGTAATAGTCCATGAAATTGGTATTTAGTAAATATAAGAGGAGCTAAGGTCTCAAAAAAAATTTGGCATTAGCCACACCTATTACCACCCCCACCCTATTATTGAAGGTGGTGAAAAAATAGTGTGATTTAGTGTGTATACATGAGTCAAAGTCATTAAGAATTTTTTTTCACTTCATTCATCCCCACCACCGATGTGGCATATAATTTTATGGGTTTTTTGGGTATATGATTTCAATTATTATACTATTAACTTTAATAATATAATATTTGAAATCCTCTACCGGACCAAACCCATAATTTACCCCAATTTACCCCCCAACCCTTCGACGGAACAAGATGAAAATATAATCTAGTTCTAGATCTCTTTAAAGTACATATGTGTACCAAATTTCAAGTCAATATCTCAAACGGTTCCAGAGTAAACGTGCGCACAAAAAAAGTTACAGACAGACCGACCGACAGACAAATTTTTTTCGCTCAAACTTAAAATCTCGACGTTTCGTGACATTCTAAGACTATTTGAACAATAAAAATTTTTTAAAATTTTTTTGACGTTACTATACTTCCACTGGATGCGGAAGTAATTAAATAATTCAAAGATAGGCATCTTATTCTTCATTGCATACCTTTATTTCATTTTGATGAAACAATGTACTGAGCTACCTACCTACCTACAAGGTAAAATAATAAACAAGGTTGCGAACAAATGCATGACGCACAAAATCAATACACGAAAACTTGAAAAAAATTATTATTAAAAAATTAAACTAAATCAAAATACTACCAAAATGAGTTTTGGAAGTTCTAATGTAAAATAGCTTTAAATTTCATTGCCAATGTCCAATTATATGTTCAAAATGATTCCTATACTCCGCAACATAAAGTTGTGTCCTATTTAAAGTACACCGAACAACATTTCTTAACTCGTTCGAAATTTCTTGGAATGCTTGTGCTACTCTATTACGCAAGTCTTCTAATGTTGGTGGTCTGGAGTAAACTTTATTTTTAAGATATCCCCACAAATAAAATTCAAGGGGAGTCAGATCAGGTGACCTAGATGGTCACCTAACTGGACCATTGGTGCCAATCGACCGTTCTTCGTAGGTTTCATTTAGGTAATCGCAAACGATATGGGCATTGAGTGGTGGTGTCCCATCTGGGGTAGATTGTTAATATCATTTTGGAGAAATTCAAGATATCTTTCGTCAGTTAAAGAGCTATAAAAAACATGGGACTAATAATTCTGTTTCCAATTATCCCAGCCCAAACGTTAAAACCCAACCTGCCTTGGAAACGTCCTTGCCTTAATTATGTCGGATTTTCTTGAGCCCAGTACCGCATGTTGTTTCTGTTGAACATACCATTATTTTGGAAAGAAAGTTATTGTCGTCAACTTGTTTACGTAATAACCAATTGCAATACACTAATCTTCGATCTGAATCATTTTCGTATAAATGCTTGTGTAGGTTATACTTACACGAACGGTATTTATGTTTCCTTAAAAGCATGTCAGTTTGTTCATTTCTGGTATACTTGTACTGATTATTTTCCATAATTGCTTAACACACAACTTACAGCTCACACCTTTAATAAAACGTCAAACAAAATTGTAGTTTTCTGATTGTTATGACGTTTAATATTTGTTTCCTGCTAGGTTTCTAATTCAAATAAACAAAATGAAATAAAGGTATGCAAAGAAGGATAAGGTACCTATTTTTGAATTATTTAATTTTTTAGTGTTAAATAGAAATAAAGCTAGAGATATCGCATATTGTATTCGAAATAAAATTCTCTATCTACTGTTGTGGATGGTTCATACACGTTCCATTTAAAAAAATTGACTTTCTTATCAAAAACCAACAGTTTAAAATTTATTGGCCCACAGTACACTTAATATTAACCTACTATGAAGAATTATCATTTGTGTGGATGAAAGAGTAGAGATAGATAAATTTTACCCCAGCCACAGCCTTCTGGGTTGAAAAATGAAATTAAAAATTTTAAAATTATTTTTGAGAAAAATGAAAATTTTGCAGTGATCAGATAAAGTTTGGTCCGAAGATTCCAAAAATACCAAAATATACAGGGTGTTCCATTTAAAAAATCAAATTTGATATTATATCCGTCGAAACCAGAAGTCGGTCATTTTGACTACACATGTCAATAAATCGGAAAATATGTCTTATATATATATTCCAACTTTCAATACAGTTGGTTCATAAACAAAGGAGCTATAAACTTGGGCCGGTTCTCGTGGACATGTCAAACTTCTAACATATATTTGATGTAAATCGTTAAGGAACTTTGGTGAATGGTTCCCGAACAATTTAAACAATAATGACATTCTGTCGTTAGCAGTGGCCCCCGTCAAAAATATACTCATTATTGGGCAAATTCGACCCTCACATAGTTTTCATAATATTCCCTTCTACTCACCTTTTTTTCTCACGTTAAAAAACATATCGGATATATGCGCTAAAGGTAGTGGGTCTTCTATAACAAACAAAACACGGTCTCTAGAGGCCTTTGCGAACAGCAAAAGATCGCTAAATAGTAAGGTCCAGTATTGGCGAACGTTTCTGCCTTCCACCCTGCTAAGGTCTCCACCAAATATCCACTGGCGTCCGGGTTTATTTAATACAAAAGGCTGGAAATCAAGAACAAGATTTTTGTTACAAACGTGTGCTTAAAAACAGTAAAAATTTGAAAATCGAGATTTATAGGAGAAAGACGAAATTCGTTAGAGTTTATAAAATCTAGTTCAATGTAATATTTATGAAGTTTTAAATAGTTTGTCACAATAAAATAAGACAGTTTTTGCACGTTAGGAATCTAATCTATAATTACCAGTCTATTTTTATCAATCCACAAATTGAAAAATTATTTGCGTGAATTTTTAAATATTTGCTTGGAGCCAGTTTGGCTCTAAGCTGAAATTTTAACAGCTTATCTAGATGATCGAATTCTATTGAATGCCATAAAAAAATAACGGAAAAATAATTATCGGTAACAAGCCCATTGTTCATACTTACTTTGCACTTAGTAAAAACTAGCCTATTTTCTAAATCTTGTACTGTTAGTAAGGGTCTACCCTCTCCTACAGGTTCCATCAGTCCTAGCTCTGAAGTAATTTCTCTATAAGTTAACTGCAAAATAAAACAGTACTGTAAAACGTGAGTATCTAAAATACCATGAATTATGTCCAATTTTATATATCGGGTGTCCCACTTAAAACTCCCGGCGCCATTTTCGCCGATATTTGAATTCTGTAGAAGGTATCCACTAGAACATATAAATGACTTCAGTTTTTAGCAAAAATGGTTATTTTACACGTTGAGGTATAGATGGCGTTGAGATGCAAAAAATTGTTTTCGAGATATTTGAACTTCAACGTAATTTTTCAAGTAACAAAGATCGCATTTTTTTTATGTCTACAATTTACAGTATAAAAGGACCCCGCAATAAGCTTATGGTAACTGAGTTACCTAAAAAGCATAAAGTCATAACAAAAAATAAGATTTGCACTTTGTTATTGCACTTTGACAGCTAGCTGACAGCCTGTTGACAGCTGCCAATTGTCGAATTATTGTATTCACATCATGTATGAACTGAGTTACCCAAAAAGCATAAAGTCATAACAAAAAAATAAGATTTGCACTTTGTTATTGCACTTTGACAGCTAGCTGACAGCTGTCAAGTGTCAATTTGGACAATTTGACATCGGATTTGAATTCAGCAACCTCAAAAACATAAACCTAGACATTAAAATCGAAAAAATAAGTTATTTAAAAACTATAAAGACTGCACGAATAAATAAATCTGTGGTGGAGCTTTGGAGCTTTCAAGCTCCATAGCAGCCAAAGTATTGATTTTAGAGCTTTGTGCCCATTGAGACTTTTGCTTGGGATGACGAAACCTAAAACATATCCAAAAGTCATACGATTTGCATAAGATTATTGCGGGGTCCTTTAGTCGAACATACAACATAAACTTAACACAAAAATTAGACAACAAAATAAACAGAAATGTTAAAATCTTTAATTTCCAAATAGCAGTAGCAGCCCCACCTTTGTTTTTCTTGAAAAAAAAAAGTTATTTTGTGTTTTGAAATAAATATATTTCATTACCATCTAAATCAGCCTGATTTACTATGAAAAATGTCCCAAAGAACTTATCGTCTAATAGTATATTGTGTATTTAGGTGTGAGTTGGCCGAGGCGCTAGCCGAGGCCAACAAGCATCGAAGTCCGGGAATGTGCTTTCACACCGAAGTACACATACTATTTTTTCTGAAATCACAATCAATATTATTATAAATTAAGGAATTTGTATTAATGCATAACATTTTTTCATTAAAATCTAACTGCTTACTAATAAATGCAATTTTAATGTGAGTTGGTTTGTCTGCGTGTATTTATTTACTGTCTAAAATACACATAAAAAACCGTACGGGAATGTTACTTTCCCGGCCTAGGCCGGGAAAGTAACATTCCCGTATGGTTTTGTTGATCGTTGCTTGGCAACGGATCTTTTCCGGTCTGTTTTCTGATAGTTTCTTAGCAACGGACTAAAATACTGGAATTGTGCATTTTTCGATCTGAAGTCGCGCCGAAAATGTAGACATTGCCGATCGATTTCAGAAAAAATGTAGTTATGACGATTTTTATATTTAAAAAAATTATATTGAAGTTCAAATATCTAGAGAACCAGTGATTTTTTGAAAATTGTTCGTATCATAAAAGTTGCTCAGAATATAATGTCCCATGACTTGCACGTCATAACAACGTTCTAAGATCAAATAATCTCTTTGCGTCGCAACGCCATCTTTATCTCAATTTGTAAAATGACCGTTTTTACTCAAAACATCATTTATATATTCTAGAGAACACCTTTTACAAAATTCAAATATCTCTTTTATTTATCGAGAAAATGGCAATATTAAGTGGGACACCCTGTATATAAAAGAATACCCTTACTGACTGACTGATCTATCAACGCACAGCTCAAACCTTTGAGTCTACAAACTTCAAATTTTGCATAGAGGTTCCTCGAATGACGCAGGCAACCACAAGAAGATTTTTCGAAATTCGACCTCCAAGAGGGTGAAATTTGAGGCTTTTTCAGAAACGGTTTGATCTAGGTGCGTGAAATTTGGCAGAAATAGTTTTTGTTGAAATCTATTAGATACGTGTAAGACGAAATTTCGATTTTCAATTTTTGAAGGGGTGAAAACGGGGGTGGTAAATGGTTTAAAGCGCACCCATATTTTTGAAATCGGGTAAGTCAGAAACGTGATTATTCGAGCGATGAACTCTTCTAAGGAAATAAGGAGACACGTATTCGACGGTTTTCAAAAAGAGACCCCCCGAATTGGTGAAAAGGGAGGGGGAGGTTTTTAAGTTTTTCGGAAACGGTTAGACCTAGAAGCGTGAAATTTGGCAGAAATACTCTTTATTGAAATCTATTGGAAACGAGATTGGACACGAGTAAGACGAAATTTGGATTTTCAATTTTTGAATGGGTGAAAACGGATGTGGTAGATGGTCTAAAGGGTACCGTGTCTCTGAAATCGCGTAAGTCAGAAACATGATATTTCAACGACGGGTTCTTCTGAGAAAATAAGGAGACACATATTCGACGGTTTTCAAAAAGAGACCCCCCCGAACGGATGAACGGGGAGGGGGAGGTATTTAAGCTTTTCGGAAACGTAGATCTCTGTATTGGAATCTATTAGACACGAGTAAGACAAATTTTTGATTTTCACTTTCTGAAGGGGTGAAAGCGGGGGTGGTAGATGGTCCAAAGGGTTCTTGTATCTCTGAAATCGCGTAAGTCTTTTACTAGTGAGTAAAATTGCGTGCCATAGTAACGTCTTTTAAACGTCTTGTTTAAACGGTGGAATGTTCAACCAAACACAGACGTTAAAAATTTCAACCTAAAACGTCCAATCAACAACTGCGACATTTTAAAAACGTTTGTTAAATGTACGTGTGCCCATTGGGAGGTGACTAATGCACTCACCTAACCCAACACCATTAATTCAATTAAGTACCATCAAAGATCAAAAGAGAAATTATTTTTCCAAATTTTGCGCAATGTTTTCATTTTTCGTCATAGTTTACCAGCAAACAAAAAAATACCACAGAAAAAATGCCTGCTCTTTCGTAAATTTTGAACTCTCCAAAATCGAACACCATATATGTAATGGGTTACTTTTTCACCTTGTCCGTTTTTGGCGTATATTAATGGAGCACCCTCTATATAATAATATAAATAAGACAAAATTGAGCTAATAACACCCACCTGTAAGTCATGCACAACTTGATTTATCACAGGAGAATCATCATGATTAGGTTTAGTACTACTTTGTATCATAATTAGCAACTTCAAAATTTCCCTATAATGCTCCAAAGGTTTATGTATAAAGGAGGTAATGTCGGGCCTCCGCCTAGGAATTTGCGGGACCTGCAAAAACCTAGAAAAATCCGAATTGGAATTTTTCGTCTTATTGGCTAAAATACAGTCTGCTTTTTTTAATCCTGAGCAGTAGCGTTTGTAGGCTGTGGTTATTTCGTGTAGTTTCAGGTGGTAGGTTCTCGCCAAAAGGTGGATCTGTGGCTCTCCGTCATCTTGGACTAAATGGTCTAATATGTCTTCTGTTATTCGGAGAATCTAAAAAAGAAATTGTGAAATTGAGGGTAGTTTTTGGATACACATTATTAGTAGCTATAATTTAATTTCAAGGAACTATAATTGAGGTAATTAGCATGAGTTGATCATAAATATAGTTCATATAGTTAAATACAATTTTAGTTTAGTTTTATTCTAAATTGTACTACTAACGATGTAGTATTTTTATTTTTGCGATGCGATTGCTAGGACCAAAAATAATAGACAGATTTAATGCAGAACTTCTCATTACACTTATAGAGCGAGAGCTGGCTGCAGAAAACCTGTCCGATCAAGTAACAAAATGAAATGTTTTTGAAATGTTAGTACTCACAGCGACCATAAGAAAAATCAGTTTGTGCCTGGGCAGAATTTGTTCACATGTTTTGTATGTGCTTTCTCCGGATCATTTTTTGGTACAGCAATCAAACCAATGGAGTAACAGCTTGAAATTACTCTAAAAATTTAGTATTTAGAGAGTATAAAAAATATGTATATTTGTGCCTAGTTAAATCTTGTTCTAATGCCTTGGCACAATTTTTTTTTAATTTTCCTTTTTGGTTCATTACTTTACCTATCGAGTAACAGCTTCAAACTACAACTAAATTAAAGTTTAAACGTTTTTCTATTAGAAAAAACATTTGTGCCACATCTATGCCTGTTAGAAATGCCTGGCACAAAACTTTCTATTTCTCAGTTTTATGCTATTACTAATACAACCTATTACAGAAGTATTCAGGAATAAACAAATAATCATCCAATAAACAATCATAATGATTTCAAAAAAATTGTTTTCATTTATTTGGATATTTTATTTTACAAAGTATAACAGTACTATAACATAATACAATGAAATTTTTCTCATATACCGGGGGTCACTCAGCCAATAGGGACACTCTTGTAACTTTTGAATGGACGAATAGATTTTTTTCAAATTTGGTGTAGTGATATGGAATGAAATTTCTCATTATATGATGTAAATAACCAAAATGGCTGACTTTCGGTTCTATGCAATTTACATGAAAATCCAATTTTTAAATGGGACAAACTATATATTTTTGCTAGATTGTTAATCTTCCAAAATAAATTCACGTCAATGTCTGTCGAGGAATGCTTTATGAAAAACGTAAAAAGATTTGATTCTGCTCAAATTCCATCATGTTAGAAATTACTGAAACAACAGATTTTACGAACAATTTATGTAACTTCAATGTGGAAAAATGCTACAGAAGCAAATTACGTCAACTTCTTACCAGAATAATGCGGATGGGCAGTTAATGACAATAAAATTGAATCGCTTTGGTTCGAAGGTGATCCAACACCTCTTTTAGTTGAGGACATTGTTATGGTAGAGTGTAATGAAATTGATAATGATAATGACGATTATCATAACGATAATGATGATGTTTGATAACAATAGAAAGATATGTGTGTTTTAATGTATGTTTTTAGATATGCAAGTTTTTATTAATTTCATTGTAGTATGCCGGGTGGTTCAGCTGATAGGGACACTCTTGTAACTTTTGAATGGGCGAATAATTTTTTTCAAAGGGCATAGCCGGATAAGTAAGGTGAAACGGCCCCCGGACCTATCTTCATTGAGAGAAGGAATATAGTTAGCAATAGATGAAGGGAACAATTTTGCAAAATATTAACGCAAAAGGGTGGCGCGTTTCACGGGGTGGCGAGGGGGATGAACTCCAAAGGACCAATTTTTTGTGCCAAAATGCAGGAACCGATAATTTTGGAAAAAAATATATGTTGGACAAGTATTGGAGAGGATTTTCAGAAAAAATTGTTGGACAATTTGGGAAAGAACTAAGGGCGAGAAGATATCGGTATACTTTTCAAATATTTTTAAGGGTAACTTTCCCTCGTTGCGCCACATTCAAAATTTATTTGTAGCGTCTACCTTCACCCCCATATAACAAATTTTTTTCGCAGCGTGGACGGAACATTACGTCATAGTGAAAAAAAATCACGTCCTTGGTCTTTCGAGACTAGTAGTCTATGCGTAATGAAGGCAGAAAGAGTAAATATTTCGTGCAAAGACGAGATTACCTTTGTCTTCCGTTTTCGAGGGTGCCTCCGTAACCCCCTAAAATGGCCAAAAACTGCCCCTTTTATGGATCCTTTTATGTTTGTATAAAAGGATCTGGGGAGTGATTTATCGACGGGTTATATTTGAAATAAAATGGAAGGGGGTTATACAGTAAGTGGAATCCAGACAGCAGGCCTAGGGGGTTGATTAAAACCTCCCGAGACGAGGGGTGGCAAATTATTTTATTTCAAATGATTCGGTTCAAATGCGTATCCCCCGTTTTCGGGGTAGCTGATCATGGAAAAAATATTCATTTTTAGCTCCAACCCCTCGTCATCCTTCAAACGGGCAGAAACCACCGGAAAGCATGCTATCCAGGATTTATGTTTTTTTCCGGCACATGATCGTTATTCCTGTGCATATCCCTTCATTTTTCACGGAAGAGGTGGTAGCGACCTCGGGTAATTAATGAATTTTACACCACTTGGAATGGTTAAAGCAACCGAGGTCGATAGCACCTTCTCTTCCGTGAAAGATAAAGGGATATGCAAAGAAATAACGATCATGTGCCGAAAAACCTGTAAATCCTGTATAGCATGCTTCCTGGTGCGTGTGGGGTGGTTTCTGCCCGTTTGAGGAAGGGTTGAAGCTAAAAAATAAATATTTTCCCATGATCGGCAACCCCGAAAACGGGGGGATACGCGTTTGAACCGAATCATTAAAAAAAAAACGATTCCATCCCTTGGGAGGGTTTAATCAACCCCCTCGGCCTGTTGTCTGGATTCCACTTACTCTTCCATTTTATTTCAAGTATAACCCGTCGATAAATCACTCCACAGACCCGTTTATATATGAAAACATAAAAGGGGTGGTTTTTGGGGGTTGCGCCGGTCAAAAACTTCCATCATGTTCGGCATCCTCGAAAACGGGAAAGAAAGGTAATCTCGTCCTTGCACGAAATATTTACTCTTTTGGTCATTTCAAGGGGTTGCGGCGGTCAAAAACTTCTCCCACCACTTCCATCATGTTCAGAACGCTACAAAAAAATTTTGAATGTGGTGCAACGAGGGGAAGTTACCCGTAAAAATATTTGAAAAGTATACCGATGTCTTCTCACCCATAGTTCTTTCCCAAATTAACCGAAAAGAGAATCCTCTCTAATACTTGTCCAACATATATTTTTTCCAAAATTTTCGGTTGCTGCGTTTTGGCACAAAAAATTGGTCCTTTGGATTTCATCCCCCTCGTCACCCCGTGAAACGCGCCACCCTTTTGCCTTAATATTTTGCAAAATTGTTCTCTTCACCTATTGCTAACTATATTCCGTCTCTCAATGAGGGTAGGGCCGGGGGCCGTTTCACCCTACTTATCTGGCTATGCCCTTTGGTGCAGTGATATGGGATGAAATTTTCAATTATATGATGGAAAGAACCAAAATGGGCGACTTCCGGTTTCGATGTAATTGACATGAAAATCAAATTTTTGAATAACCTATATATTTTTGCATAGTTGGATCATGCTGGTCAAAATACATATGATCTGACCCTCAAATATTATTTTGGTTTTCAAAAAATACAGATTTTTTTAATTTTTAGTTTTAATCATAGTTCCAAGCTGTTACTTCATTGGTATGTACCAAAAAATGTTCTCGAGAGAGCACATACAAAACTTGGGAACAAATTCTGCCCAGGCACAAAATGATTTTTCTTATGGTCGCTGTGACTACTAACCTTTCAAAAACATTTAATTTTGTTACTTAATCATCCAGATTTTCTACAGCCAGCTCTTAGACTGTTATTGTTACACATAAAATTAAAACCATAAAATGACCGCAGCAAAACAATTCCATTAGAAACTTAATTTAACTCCACTAAATACTGTAGCTTTAATTGCTAGCATTATGTTCGTCAGTTATTATGTGGACGTAACCCACCTAACAGTTCCTTGTAAAACTGGTTGCATACTATTAAATATGAGTTTCGCGTCTGTTATTAATTAAAATTATAATTCTGGAAAATATAAACCATATATTGTTAATTCAAAAGTCTATAAACTTAACGAAAGAAAACGTCTGATATCTGATTTCAGTTCCGCTGTATTTCAATTCACTTTGGAGAAAAATCATAAAACAAAACAAAAATGTATTCCTCGGATCTCGGATGAAACAATAGCAAGACAAATACTGAAAATCAATCAACAGCTAGCTTTAACACTGCATAACAATAAATTCTAGAATAATTTATTACCTCTTCACAATTTTGAAACAATATCCTATGCTCAGAGGGAGTAATGAGATCCTTTCTTTCAGCCAGCGCGGATACAAATCTTGTAATAGCGAATTGTAGTCCTGTGGCGTATTGCTGCTCCTTACTAATTAACTGGTACATTGCTTTTTTCCTATTTTCTTCAGGGTTGCAGGCAGGTTTCTGAAATATATTTTAATAGTAGAAAGGTATACTTCGTTTTCCTGTAAAACATATTTCACGTAGCCTCTGAAGTTTCCACAAACATAAAATCACTTGAACACCACACTTGATAGGCATTTCGCCAATCATGTTGCCATCATTTGGTTTCAATCATCCCCAGATGATGCTAACATAGTATTCAAGTGTGGTTTTCAAGTTTTTGTGGAAACTGCTTTAGAGGTAGGGTCTCACCGAAGGTTCCTTCAGGATATTTTACGCATTTAAACTTTAGATGTACTAGCCCACACAGCAATCCATAGCGTTAGGACAACCACTGGCCATACTTGGAGGATAAGCAAGACATCATGCGGACGTCCTAAACTGGGTTACTCCAGATTTAGGACCTCCTGTGGATATCGTTTTGAGACTAATTGGGATTACCCATGGATGTCTCCAATGGGATAAACCCATGGTTGTCCATAGGAAGAAGAAGGGACCAAGTTAGGTTAAAATCTGGACAACCCATAGATCCAACCACCATCCAGATTTTAACCTAAATTGTTCCCTTTTTCTTCCTAAAATATCGTGATTTCTGTAGACAGCAACTTAAAATTCTGGGTATACTCACCCTCCCTTGCGTAATAAATAAATTTCATATTCCAAAAAAATAAACTTTCGTAAAACATGCATTTGCAAGATGTGTACTTTCTGGTTTTGTGGCAGTAGTCACTGGTGACTAGGTGAGTTTCGCAACAGAAGTAATTTGCAACTTGCAAGAAGAGCCATCTACTATGACTTATTGAAACACCCGGTACATCTTATCTAAGATTTCTATATGGTATACTCATTTCTTCTACAAGCAGAATTTTTTATAAAGAATGACTTTTCGACTTAGAGATGTTTTGCCTCTTGTCAACTCCATCCTGGGACACAGTGTATATGAAAAAAGTGCCTGTTGATTTATAATTTATTTTTTTCCGTGCTGACTGTTCTGACACTATGAAATTACCTCAGATGTCCCATATATTCGTAAACGTAAATGTCCTATAAATGACCCACACTACTATCTAAATAACTCCTCAGAATGTTAGGAGGTATCAGGAGGTCATAACAATAGCCCGGACGTGGTTGTACTATGAACATCCTGAGGTTATCATGAAATTTGCTCACATATCAAAATAGTACAGTAACTAGAGGTTTTAACTTCGGAATAATGTCATATTGAACGGATTTCGTTCATTTTTGGCAGCATAATAGTAAATGCTGGACAGAAATGTTTCTATATTGTGCGGGGGCTTGCTAATTTATAGGGAGTGGCGGGGGGTGGCACTTAAAATATATATATATTTTTTTAAATTTTTTAACGTCGAAATTTTAAGTTTGAGCGAACAGAAAATTTCTGTCTGTCTGTCTGTCTGTAACTTTTTTTGTGCGCACGTTTACTCTAGAACCGTTTAAGACATTGACTTGAAATTTGGTACACGTATGTACCTTAATGAGATCTGGAACTAGATTATATTTTCATCTTGTTGCGTCGATAGGGTTGGGGGTAAATTTGGGGTAAATACGTAAATCAAGCAGGTAAGAGTCCATAAAATTGGTATTTAGTATATACAAGAGAAGCTAAGGTCTCAAAAAAATTTTTGTCATTAGCCACCCCCATTACCACCACCCCCCATTACTAAAGGGGATGAAAAAAATGTGATTTGTGTCTGTATAAGAACCAGAAACCTCAAAATATTTTTTTACTTCATCCACCTCCACTACCACACCCACCTCTCTACCGATGTGGGGTATCGTTTTATGGGTTTTTGGGGTAGAGGATTTCAAATATTATGTTATTAAAGTTCCATAGACAATTATTTCCACATACAAAATGTTTTCGTTGTTAGTGACCTTGCTAGAAAATCTGGACGTGGAAGTAATGATTCCTTGGGCAGCGGTTTTTTGTTTATTGATGTAGGATTAATACTTTCGGATATATTTAAGTTTATATTTGATATCCAAGTGTTTCGAAATTACCTTTAAAATTTAAAATGCATTTTTTTCTAAAGCAAGTGCTTTAAATGAGCAAATGAATTTGAGCATCTAGGTAATGCTACATCTTAATGAAAAACTGTATTTGAAATAATTTTTTTAAATTGCTGGCTAATTGGAGTAACAATATGGCGATCTTTTTATTTAAAAAAATATAAATACGCACATTTTTCCGTCATAACTTCTTTATTTCTTATGATACAGGAACGAGTAAAAAATGATTTGAAAGCGCAATTAATTGTCTTTAATCTAATTTCTTAACATGCGTGACGTGGGTGTCACAATTTCTGAGATATTTAACATTTAAACTGCATTTTTCGTCTTATAAACGTTCGGACGCCATTTGTAAACTTTCATATCTCCGAAATTATTAAATCTATGTAAATAAATAAAAAATAAAGAAGCGAAATTCATTATCAGTTTATGAGCTTTATTTTTGGTCTCTACCCATTTTTCAATAAAACTAATCTTTATTGAGACATTTGGAAAAGGAAAAAAAAATACGTTTTATCGAAAATACCTTTATAGTTTAAACTGTATTTTTTTCTAAAGCAAGTGCTGTATACAAACCAAAAAATTTGAGAAAGAGTGTTTGAAATTCCTTTTTCTTTAATTACAAATTGGAGACGTTATTATTAAAAAAATGTGTAGACGCACATTGCTTCGGTCATAACTTCTCTGTTTTTTATGCTACAGAAACAAATAAAAAAATAACTGAAAGCTTAGTTAATAACCTATTCTACCTATTAGCATCCTTGACGTAGGTGTCACAGTTTCTGAGATATTTAACTCTCAGTCTAAATAATTATCTTATGAACACTTGGATGCCAAATGTAAACTTAAATATCTCCGAAATTATTAATCCTTCATCAATAAACAAAAAATATAATTAATTCCCAGTTTGTACTTTCTGTAATTGGTAACATTTTTTCGATAAAGCAATACTTTTCGAGATACATGACGAAATCCGTTTGGAAATACCCTTTTTTTAAGCTAAAATCGCAATTTTTAAGTCGTTGAGCTCCAATAAATATATATATTTTTTAAGTGCCACCCCCCAAGAGGGGGTGGCATCCAGCCCCTATAAATTAGCAAGCCCGCGCACAATATAGAAACTTTCTGTGAAGCATTTACTATTATACTGCCAAAAATTAACGAAATCCGTTCAATATGACATTATTCCGAAGTTTTGCATATTTTTTACCTCTAGGTACTGTACTAAAAGATGATATCCTTAATATGTGCTGGTGATGTTTTTATGCTGTGTGACTCATATACTCTTTGTCTTTTCTACAGACATGGATCATATTTCACGCAACAACACTTCAGGAAATACAGCAATTAGTCAATTCAAGATTATTTATAGGAAGTGGTTGAAAAATAACCCACCACTGTATACTTTATCTGCAGATGGCAGTTATACTTTACTAAAGGAGATACCACACAAAATAATAGTCATATTAGCCAACATCGTATGTAAGTTTAATCATTTCTGTAGTAGTCGAGGAGCCCCCCCCCCCCCCCCCCCGATCCTAGGGGACAATGTTTTTCATAAAGATTAATGCCTAAAGAACAATTTTAAACATGTCCCAAAAAAAACTGGCTGTACTTTCAAAATGGCGGCCATATGTTAAAACAACTGTTGCCAATGTTGTCTTTATCATTTAACACAAAAACTAAAAAAGATGGACAAAAACTTTTTTCGCAAAAAACAACGCGCATTAAATTTTCTATAATTTTGTTCCTATTCAATATTTTGATTTCCAGATAAATGAGTCCAAAATTAAGAAAACATGGAAATTCATATATCGGTAAATCATTTAGAGGAAATAACTGTGACAACTATTGTAAGGCGTATAATATAACATATTATTAACATAACAAAAAATAAAATGAACTGAAAAAAGTTAATAATAATGATAATATTATAATTTTCAGACATTTATTCTGCTGGCTCATTCCAATAAAATTAAATGTAAATTACTCTTTGATACGGGATTTGGCAATAAAAGAGGGTTTATTAACATGTCCGCATTAGCAGAAGAGTAAAATGTTCATTTACTGGATGCGAGTCAGTCAGCGCCTTTAAGGGAAAACGAAAGATAAAACCCCTAAAAATGTTACTTTCTCTCAAATATACCAAATATATCCGAACATTTCAAGATTTGGGAAACAGCTGGAATATTGATGATACATTAATCGCATTCTTAGAGGAGTTTACATGTGCCATATATGGATCAAAGAAATGCGCTAGCGTAGACACGAGCTTCGCCTAATTGCCATTAGACAGAAATGTGATGACAAAGATTTGTCTTTATCAATTGATACTAAAGTTGATTTTTCTTCGATTCCACCCTAAAGAGCTTGCCTTATCGAGCATATTAAAAGGAGTGTTTACCAAACGCGTATTTGGCGATTAGCCGAAGAAGGTATTCACAATATTCCAAAGCCGTGGAATGATTATGGATGGCAAGAAAATGGAGAACCTCTTTGGTGTTCAGCAGAAAAATACTGCCTCAATCGCTTACTGAAATTCTTCAGGAGATGGTTCCAAATCAAATCATAAGACGAAAGTGAGGATGATAACGATATCATAAATGAAGCAATAGAGGAAGAAGACTTGGAAGAAATATTCGATGTATCGGGAGACAGTGAAAGTAAATCTGAAAGCGAATGAGGTGTTACTTACGTTTTATATTTTATTTTAAGAGCTGATTGATTTGTCTGGAAAATGGTAACTCCTATCCAAATATTGTATAGGAACAAAATTGTAGAAAATTTTATGCACTTTGTTTTTTGTGTTTAATGACTAAAACAATATTTGCACTTTTTTTATAAACATGGACGCCATTTTGAAAGTACGGCTAGTTCTTTTTTGGGAACATGTCTAAAATTATTCCTTAGGCTTTAGTCTTTATGAAAAACATTGACAAAGATCGGGTGGGGGGGTGGCTGGTGCAGGTACATTTGTAGTGGGCTCCCGTAGTATAGTTATCGCATTTAAGGTAATTCAACTCTAGGAGATACAACAGCATCAAATCAAGGGCATTTTGAGGTCGTGTAGTTGAGTCAAGTCAAAGGAAAGGTTAAAAAATGGCAAAAATGACCCGTGAAAAGGCCGTTGTTAATGGACCTTTATCTTACTTATTACCGTGTAGTTATTTATCTCTTATTTGCAGATCGATTATAAAGTTTTTCGATTGCCTTTGATCTGAGGTTAGACTTCCTACCCGCCCATGATGGATACGAATGAATATATTGAGCAGTTTTGGGGATAGAGGAGAGAGGTTTGTATGTCTAACAAAATTCAGTTTTGCTGAATTTTGGGGCAAAGGAATGCATAAAAAATAAAAATAATGCAAAACGTGTATTTATACATAACGTAAATAACATATTCATAACAAAATAAATGAAAAAAACTGATAAATTATCATAATAATTAATCAAAAAAAAAAAAAAACAAGACGAAGAATGACTAAATTCTTCTACAAAAGAAAACAATGCATAAATTACAAAAATAATATATCAGGGAACGACTTAATAAAAAACTTAAAAGGAACTAAACATAATAAAACTAAAATTAAAGTTTTTTACACACTCATACTGGCCACAGTGAAATAAATAAATCAGACATACACAAATTTACAAAGCTTTAAAAAAACAATCAAGGAGTGAAATAAGAAATTATGTAGTAATAGCCTAAGGTTTCTACAGCAGCTCAGCTTACAAGATTGGATTTGACATTGGCAGGCTCAATATAAATGTGATATTTTCAGTATGTTATCGTAAAATTAGCAACAGTATGCCAGAATCGACCGTACTACCTTTTAAAGTACACAGTTTTATAGTACAATGTAAAATGTAACTGCCTGTCAATATTAATAGAATTTTTTTTTTCTATCGCTTATTTATAGTCTTCAAATTAATTTAAATTTACCCAGAACAAGACAAATCATTAAATAAAACAAAAAAATATTTTTAAAAAGTTACGAGGTCATAGACGGCAACTCCAACTGACATGACATAACAGATTTTTAAATTATTCCCATAAAATAAGCTTTTAACGTCTAGATGTCATAAAAAAAACGTTAAATAGAAGCAGCCCCAATACAGAACCCTGAAGGACACCTGAACCGAATGACTTGAAACTATATTTAACTTCATTTTGTTATACAGTGTGCTCCACCATAACTGGGCCTGTCGCAATATTTCGATTAATATCAATCGAATCAGTCCGGTTTTTTGCGTCAAGAGCATTAAAGTAGGTACCTCACAGCACACTATGTGATTAAAGAAAGATGCTAAAAATGTCGAAATCGTATTACGTATTTTTACTAATAGCCCTGTCAATGAACGTTCAATAAGAGGGTCTAGAGAGAAATGCCGAGATTCCATTTTTTGACTTGTGGGCTGTTTTTGGACTATTTAGCAGGTAAACATACCAAAATCTGAATTTTTGCACAGACGTATCCGAACATAGAAGGCGCGGGGGCGCAGGGGGGCACGAAGAAGGTCCTGGTTTTTGGTTTTTCCCTCATATCTCAAAAAGGGACTATATGCAAAATTAAAGCTGACTAAATTTTCTACAATAATGTTTCTATTATTTTTTTTTTCGTATTTCTTTGTGTGTGTAAATGTGTGTGTGCGTGTTTTTGTGCGTGTATACCGTTTCTTGTAAACACGATAACTTCTGTTAGACTTAAAATATTTAATTACAATTTGGAACATACATAAAACAGCATAGTACATTAATCCCTATTGAAATTGGGCCATATATGTAATAGATGAGGATAACCAGAGGCCTACAAACTGCCACTCATAATAATCTTATTAAAAATACCATGTTCCAAATTTTAGGATAACATTATCTAATTTAAATAAAGTGGTTTGAACCTAACATACACCCGGTATATTGCGGTTTATAAATTTTATACATCTTTATACTTTTGTATGCTTAATCAAAAACCTTATAACATTTTGCTCTGAAATTAAAATAAAATGTATTTTACGTAAGAGAGAGTTTGTAGGCCTCTGGTTATCACCATGTATTACAGATATGGCCCAATTTCAATATGGATTATTGTACTATGTGGTTTTACGTATGTTCCAAATTGTAATTATATATTTTAAGTCTAACAGAAGTTATCGTGTTTACAAGAAACGGTATACACACACACATACATATACACGCACACACACCCACTTACAGACACAAAGATATTTTTTATTTGATATTTGAGTTCAGTCTGCTGTGAAACGAATTATCTGTATAAAAATTTCTTGTTCTAAGATGATTATTATTTTTTTTTTCAATTTATAATAAATTTATAATAAAGTTAGAATACTGTTAAAAGATATACAATTCATTACCGAACCATAACAGATACGAAAAAAAATAATAGAAACATTATTGTAGAAAGTTTAGTCAGCTTTCAACAGGACTATAAGAAAAGTTGTTTAGAATATCTTCAAATGGCTAAACACGAGGTCAAAAAATTGTAATTTAAGTTCCGTATATCAATTTAATTAAAACTACCTACCATACCATTTAATTTAAGTACGGATTTCTATTTTTCAAAAGATGTGAGATGCCACACAAGTGCTTACTTTAGACTGTACACGTAGAGAAAAACCAGATTGGTTAATATTGAACAAAATATTTGGTGGCTCCAATCAAATTGGAACACTCTGTATTAAATATTGATTTAAGGGCTAAAATTATCGTAATTATCTTGGGCGAGATGAGAAGGTTGTAGGGCAGAAACTGTAAAACGTACATTGTACATCAAAAGTAGTTCCAAGAACGAAGCTAAGCAAAGCGCACTTAACATTTGCCCACTATATGAATTACTTGACCATTTTTTTAACCCCAAACATAAATACGCGCACGGAGTACACAAAAACTAAACGATTACGCCACTACCAACCTCAGCACTAAAGGTGACTTGAGGCAAATGCAATTTTCTCCTATTGTAATCTACCGAAGTGGTATTGGTAGAACACACTGTAGATGGCCTGCGTTGCACTAAATTCGAGGAGGACGTTACGGAGGTAACAGGAAGGACTGAACTACTTCCCAGCGTTCCTGAAGTTGCTAGGGGTGTTGATAGTCTTTTTACACTAGGTACGGAGCCGTTTCTTGTTGGGTTGCGCCTAAATATTTCAAGGGTTAATTGACTTCCATAAGATCTAAAAAAAAAACACAATTGACTTTAATCGATCTGATTGGTAGGAATTTCTATTTAATTTTAATATTCGCAGTGACAATTATTTGGTAAGTACAATTTTATGCCATTGAAGGCTATGTTTAACTTGTGTTGTTGTTATGAAATCGAAATATAAAATTAGGAAAATTGAAATAGTTGCACATAGGCAAGGGTTTACCCCTGTATAGTACTTCATATACTATACTGGGTGTCAACGAGATCACTTTCTGACCGTCATTTCTTAATTTTTTAAAAGATCGAGATAAAACATGTCACATGTTACCTAAACGACACTTCGGTTTTACTGGAAGTGACCCTACTTTTGATTTATAAATAGAACACCCTGTACATTTTTGCCTTTTCGGAATCTTGAGGTCATTCCGCATATGACTGCTAATTTCGTGTCTTTTTCCGCCATTATGAATTTTTTACAACCACTTTTAATTTTCGAAATACTGTGCGGTGATCCACCAGAAATTGTTGTAATATTCATAAATAATTGAAGAAAAATACGTACTGAATTTTTTTGTTGCTAATTTGTGCCTCACAGAGGTCGAAAGTTGATGAAATCACTTTTTCGAAATTACTCAAAATTTTCAAATGAAAGTATGTGACTTTCATACTATAGCTAAATGTAATTTTTTAATATAGTCGGGGAGCCCTCCCTAGCTGTACGTGCCCCCCCCCCCCCCCCCCCCCCGATCCTTGGGGACAATGTTTTTCATACAGATTAAAGCCTAAGGAACAATTGAAGATATGTCCTAAAATTTTTTTCAATTTTGTTCCTATACAATATTTTGATAGGAGTTACACACCATTTTCCAGATAAATGAGTCCAAAATTAAGAAAACATGGAAATTCATATATCGGGAAATCACAGGAAATAACTGTGATAATTATTGTAAGGCGTATAATATTATAACTTTATATTATTAACATAACAAAAAATAAAATAAACCGAAAAAAATTAATAATAATAATAAGATTGTAATTTGCAGACATTTATCTCGAAAATGATATCTGAAAAATGGTAACTCCTATCCAAATATTGTATAGGAACAAAATTATAGAAAATTTTATGCAGTTTGTTCTTTGTGTAGAGAGTTTTTCTCCATCTTTTTTAGTTTTTGTATTAAATGACAAAAACAATATTTCCATTTTTTTTTTAAACGGACGCCATTTTGAAAGTACAGCCAGTTTTTTTTAGGACATGTCTTAAATTGTTCCTTAGGCTTCAATCTTTATGAAAGGATCGGGAGGGCGCACGGACAGTTAGGGTGGGTTCCCGTAGTGTTACGTTTTATATTGAATTTTATATTTTATTTTAAGAGCTGAATCATTTATCTAGAAAATGGTAACTCCTATCCAAATATTGTATAGGAACAAAATTGTAGAAAATTGTAAGCACTTTGTTTTTTGTGCAGAAAGTTTTTCTCCATCTTTTTTAGTTTTTGTGTTAAATGACAAAAACAATATTTGCAAATTTTTATTTTTTAACGAACGCCATTTTGAAAGTACAGCCAGTTTTTTTTTAGGATATGTCTTAAATTGTTCCTTAGGCTTCAATATTTATGAAAAACATTGTCCCCAAGGATCGTGGGTGGGGGGGTGCACGGACACTCAGGGTGGGCTCCTGTAGTAATCCTGTAGTAATACCACGATGTATCACAACATATCCTGGTAGGTCAATTTTTGATTGGTCGCGGAACATTAGATTGAAAATTAAACTTGGCTGAAAATTTTCAAAATGACGAAAAGAGTCATAAAATTAGCACAGTTATATGCAGAGTGACCTCTAGATTTCAAAACTACAAAAATATACAGGGTGTTCCATTTAAAAATTAAAAGTAGGGTGAAATCGGAAGTCAGAAAATTGACAGATGGATAAAAAAAATGGCGATTCGATAACATGTGACACATGCTTAGTTTCATTTCAATCCGTTAAAAAATTTAAAAAATGGCGATCGGAAAGTGATCTCGTTGACACCCGGTATATTACTAACATTTACAAGAGTTGCATTAATATTGAGCAATAAGCTCAAGAAAATATTTAAAAATTAAGTTTAATGCGGTAAAACTGTATACCGGGTGGACCATTAATAACAGGCCATAGTTCAAGGGTAGATTCTTTGGACCAAAATATGAGGATATAACCAAACATGTTTTATTAATAGTTGCTGTGGAAAAAGATACAGGATATCAAAATTGATTTTTTTCTTTCTTTTGCAATATCTCAACTACTCTAAGTTGGAGCAAATAGTCTATAAGAAAGTCAGTGAGTTTGCGTAGTTGTCACTTTTAGATTTTACTTACGTTGTGTAATTTTTTCAATAAACACAATTTGTCTTTTTTAAATTGAGTTTATTTTCAAAGAATCCCGAAATGTTAAAAATTTGAGGTTAGTATTTCTTTAAAATACAATGACTCACATCGATACTAACTTTAATCCATTAATCCAGTCAACAGAGCGCTAAAATGACCAAAATCTCTAATTTGAGTGCTAATGAATGGATTTTGATAAAACCTTGTGCAATGTGTTTGTAATGACGTTAATAAAAAAGTTAAAAAAAATTATTAGAGTAGGATTAGAGTAGGAAATAGCCTCTTGTAACTTGTAGAATTAGGTCAAAAATGAAAAAGAAACAAGTTTACCTTTTTTGACCCAAAATAAGATGTTTTACTATTGTGAATTTTTTCGAGAAATGCATATTTTTGGAGATACGGCCAGTCGAAAATTCCTATATTTTATTTTGGGCCAAAAAAAGATAAATTTATTGTTTCTCTTTCATTCTTGACCTAATTCTACAAGTAACGGAACCCATGATAAAAGTTGTGTTTTCTACCCCTTACGATCATTTCCTACTCTGATCTTTTTTCAGCTCTTTTATTAACGTCATTACAAACACATTGCACAAGGTTTCATCAAAATCCATTCATTAGCACTCTAATTAAAGGGGAAACCCCCTCGTTGACTGGACTATACGCTAACAGCAAATAAGGAAAGCAAACGACGCCCGTCGATTATTCCTTTATCTAACTGCATATGCTCTCATATCTGACTTGGCGATGGGCGCGAATTCAAAATTTCTTAAATTAAATAATTTATTTCGCTATTAAAATGACTTTAGATTGAAAAATAAAAAAATACGGGTCAAATAAAATTTAATAAAATTGAATATAAAATTAGTAAAAAATTGTCAGCTATTCTTGAAATGTTTTGCGGCAGCCTCCTCGAAAACGATTGGAATTATCAAGTTCTATCAAGTGTATCTTTCTTACATATAAATGAATCCTGTATGAGATTTTCTAGTCTAAAGTGCCACAATATTTCGCAAAAAAAATATTCATTATCAGGTATAGCTCATGGGGAGTTCTCCATGGGCTAGCGTGATGTGATACATAGACTCGTACATAGATTATTGTTTCTTATGTTAAAAAATGTTTCCTTACCAAATTGGTAGACGATTGGTCAGAGGTAGTTGAGATATTGCAAAAAAAGAGAAAAAAAACTACAATCTTGACACCCTGTATCTTTTTCCACGGCAACAATTCACTAAAGCAAGTTTGGTTATATCCTCATATTTTGGTCCAAAGAATCTACCTTTGAACTATGGCCTGTTATTAATGGTCCACCTTGTATAAATAAAAACAACTTGGAAATAAACCCCATAGTCCAGTCAATGAAGGAGTTGTAGAGAATATTTTGGAGGGGAGGGAAATTTAATTACGTTTAATTTTGCATAGATTACCTTTTCCCATACAACGCATCTTTTCCGAATTATAAGCGAAGAATCGAAAAAAGGAACATATCCACCCCCCTCCCCCCCTGAAGCAGCGGGGCTAGAGGTGGGGACTTTTAGTATGTTTACCTCCTGACTACCCCCAACACATCCCTGAAGAGAAAAATTCTCCCCTCCAAAATGTTCTCTACAATCACCTTTTGGGTATTCATTGATTGGACTACCAAGAATAAGAGCAAGAAATATTTAATAATAATAGTTAAGAAAATTATCCAAAGACTTACCTAATTAAATTCAAAATATCGATTTCCGGCATCATCACGACATTGTGCTTATCTACAAAAATAATATAGTCCCCTGGCAGGATGCCCGCTCTATCCGCAGGTAGCCCCTTCTCCACCCTTTCTATCCTAGGAGGATGAGTCCACACCACTGAAAATCCGAACCCGGACTTCGGCGCCCTAGACAGCCTCTTCGTGCAGGTAAAAGGCGTCCTGCCATTCCTGTTCCCTGTGGCCTTCCTCTGGGTCGCCGCCGACGTAGCATCGGGACCCTCGGTCGGATCTAGTTCCAGATATCTTAGGAACAGATTCTCGTCGGCGTACTTTTGCTGTTCGCTCAACACCGATTTGCACGTCGACTTCTTCAGATCGTTCTCTAGGTCTTCCAGGCTCATGAGTTCCTCGACGCTGGATTGGCTCTCGCACATTTTGGGTTCCCTTTGACCGTACCCGGAAGGGTAGTCGGTTTGGTTGTCTTGTGTTATCGGTGCGCACGTGGACCTACCTGTTGATTGAGGTAGCAGTCTGTATGAACCACTGAATCCCTGAAAGAAACAAGAACGCTTATTAAGGGGGATATTAGATACTAGCAAAATGCTTCGCTACGGAAATCGTTAAAAATCGTAATTTGAAACAAATTTAGGCCACCATATTGGAGCCGATAATTTGAATTTTTCAATTTTTATAATTGTCTTTAGCGCTTGAAGATAGCATATACAGGATGTGATTCGCTATAGTCTATGTAATGAAGGCAAAAATAGTGTCAATATTTCGTGCAAAGACGAGATTATCTTTTCCCCCCGTTTTCGAGGGTGCTCAATACGATGGAAGTGGTGGGAGAAGTTTTTGACCACCGCAACCTCCTGAAATGGCCAAAAACCACGTGTGACGTAACGAATGATGAATGAATCAAGAAAAGAAAAATATTGTACAATAAACACTTCTTATTAGCACTCTACATCTCTCAATTCGACAGTCCTGTTAAATGTCGATAGTAATTTAAAATAGGCATCAGACATCGTTAGGTAAAACGGCGCTAAAGGAATCGAAAAAAACATAAGGGGAGGGGTCTCTATAAGCGTGACGTAATTTTTTTTTTGGGGGGGGGGGTCTAACTCAGCGTGATAAAACATGACAATGGGGGGGGTCTAAAATCTCAAAAATTGGCGTGACATCATTTATGGATGGCCCCTAAGAGGGAGGGAGGGGAGGGTCTGACTCAGTGTGACGTAACGAATCTAATAAATATATTTCTATATTATTTCAATATTTTATTGTTTTATATTTCATACGATGAACAACTAACTATATGGTTACCAATGTTTTAGTATAATGAAAATATCGTGAATAATAAATAACTGAATCGGAAAAAACATAAGAAGGGGTCTCTATAAGCGTGACGTAATTTTTTGGGGAGGTCTAACTCAGCGTGATAAAACGTGACAATGTGGGGTCTAAAATCTCAAAAACTGGCGTGACGTCATTTATGGATGGCCCCTCTGGAAGGGTTGAAGCAACCCCCGAGGTCGCTACCACCTTCTCTTCCGTGAACAATGAAGGGATATGTACAGGAATAACGATCATGTGCCGAAAAACCTATAAATCCTGGATAGCATGCTCTGGTGAATGAGGGGTGATTTCTGCCCGTTTGAGGGATGAGGAGGGGTTGGAGCAAAAAATTAGTATTTTTCCCGTGATCAGCGACCCCGAAAACGGGAGATAAGTCTTTGAACCGAATCATTTGAAAAAAAGATTTTCCTCGGTTTAACCAATCCCCTAGGCCTGCTCTCTGGATTCCCCTTACTCTATAATCCCCTTCCATGTTATTTCAAGTATAACTTGTCGATAAATCACTCCCCAGACCCGTTTATATATGAAAACAGAAAGGGATCCCCATAAAAGGGGTGGTTTTTGGCCGTTTCAGGGTAGTCAAACCTTCTCCCACCACTTCCATTGTGTTTAGTACCCTCAAAAACGGAGGGGAAAGGTAATCTCGTTTTTGTACGAAATATTTACAAAAAACTCGTCAAATAATGCTTCATTACATAGACTATTATATCATTTTATGAAGAAAAGTTCATATGTACATATGTCCTCAACTGCTTAAATTTTTTGCTACAGGGTGTTGATTTTTTTTTAATTGTTATTTTTTAGTATCTCAGAAAGCACTTTAGATATTATTTTCAATTTTGGAATGTGTTAATAGGATATAAAACTACATATTTTAGCTAGAAAAGTTATTTTTTCTACTCCCATACTTAATTCGTTTATTAAACATTAATTACCTGTATTTTAATGAGATTCATTAAGATACAAGTTTATAACCAATAGAACCGTAACACACAGCAATATTCTATCGATATTAACTATTGCCTTGAACATCTGACAAATCTAAATTTTATCAATTTTGACAAGTCATACTTACTGTCAGTGGCGGATCCAGGGGGGTACCGGGGCACGTGCCCCTCCTGGCGTTTATTTTGATATTTGTTTTTTTATTAAATAATAGTGATTTATAAACAACAATATTGATTGTAATTGTATTATATATAGATATGTACTGTACGTACTCTTGTTTATTATGGCCGGACCATGAAAAATTTGTGGTTTCTCTCCCCAATTTTCATTGCTGAGTGAAAAAAAAGTTTGTGCTTCCCCCCCCCCCCCCCCCGGTCATCAATTTTCATTTCCGAGTGAAAAAAAATGTTTGCTCGCGGCGACGCACTTTTAATTATTGCGCTTACTGTTTACCTAGCAAATTTTCAAACTTTGTAGTTCATTCAATTAAAATCAATAAACATATGTGATAGTGAAAGTGAAATTAAAATAATAATCCATAATGTTTCTTAAGTTTAGATTTCATAATACTTTCTAAATTGTAATATGCAATTAATAAATTTCAGAAATCAACTGTTAGTTTTCTATTTTATTATGACTAGTCGTAAAAAAAATAGTGCATGCAACTCACATTTAATGGCTATTAAGACACTCATACTCATTATGACATTCGCCTACGGCTCATGTAATAACTCTCATGCTCGTGTCTCAATAGCCATCATTAAATGGTCGTTGCATAATGTACTATTATCGCTCCACCAGTGACGTCCTGCAAACATGTTCTCTGATATTTTTTACCAAAAAAGTGGTACGCCACTGACATCTTTCAATTTTGATATTTTTCTTGATTATCCTGGTGAATTTTACATGAAAACAATTAAATTTAAATTGAAACTAATTATATTGTTATTAACATTGATAATAATGATAAATTTTATTTTATAAAAATTATTGGAAATGGACATCGTCACTTGATAGGCATGCTTCCGCCCGTCTTCGCATCGAATTGTGCACTCGTTCAAATATTCCCGGCGTATTCCGTATTGTTTTACATGGGGCAACTATTCTCTCTTTTAAATCTTCTAAAGTGTTAATGAGAGTTTTATACACCAGGGCTTTAAGATGACCGCTTAAAAAGAAATCCAGACTGACAGAAAAAGGCAGATCATTAATGTAGATGCGAAATGACATAGGCCCCAGAACAGATCCCTGCAGAAAACCATTTGAAATAGGTAGTATTCCCGACTCAGTACAGTTAAGACTTACGTACTGCAGCCTATGTATTTTTATCTAAGTGAAAATTAGTTTTTCCGCACTACCATTATTCCACTAAAAATGAACTCTACAAAACATATTTGAAGAAGTAACATTTATATTTTATTCAAAATATCCCTGTATAATCTTGATGAATATATAACGCAATTGAATCCTCGATATGTTACTCAAAACACAGTTTTCCTCTTGAGCTATTTAATGTTTATTTACTAATACAACTTGACCCAATTATTCCCTTGTGTTATAACTGCCAAGAGTTCAACTCCCATTTATTGATTTTCTGCATACAAAGTATTCTTATACAGGCCACAATGAAGCGTTAATGGAGGCTTTGATGCCAAAATATGGTTATAAGTTATTCTCTAGAGTTGACAAAATAACAGAGTGTAATAAAAATAATGGTGTGGTACTTCACCGATCAACATAAGAAGATTGAGGCAAAGTATGCTGCAGCAAAGTATTGATATATGTTTAATAAGATAGACGACATTAAAATTAAAATTATTTTAAAAATAATAGATTAGTCAAATACTGTAAGGAAAGCATATTTTTCCTGATGCCCAGTTCGGGTTTCGAAAAATAAATCTACCGCTAAACGTTCACTAGCAATAGTTGAAAATGTAGTCAAGGATTTTGACAGGGGCACAAGGTCATGGCTACAATGTGCGATCTCACCAAGGCTTTCAAATGCTTCAATGCCGAAATACTGCTGCATAAATTAGATGTTATGGCATAAGGCAAAATATACTTGAATTGCTCTCTTAGTATTTATCCAAAAGGCAGGAGTACGTAAGTCTTAACTGACAATGCCTGGATTACTACCTATAAAAAATGGTGTTCCGCAGGGATATGTGCTGGGCCTATTTTATTCCTCATCTACATTACTGATCTTCCTTTCTCTGTCGGTCAGGGTTCATGTATACTATTTGCAGATGATATCTCCATAATTATTAATATATTTAATAATAATAATACATTTATTATTCACCATATGCGTAAAAACATAAATGGTATGGAATTCACAAAAATCCAAAAAACTGGGACAGGAAACTTGGCATCAAATAGTGACAGTAAAATCCGTACCTGAGACCTTATTAAATGTCATTTCATGTAAATGCAAAAAAAGATGCGGCAGAGCGTGTGGCTGTAGAAAATCTGGGTTAAAGTGGTTCATTGTGTGTGGATTCTGTAATGGTGAATCATGGGAAAATACACCAAAGTTTCGAATCGGGAGCGAGGGCGAATATGAAGAAATTTTATTATAGAGGCCCACATTCTCAGAAATAGTTATGAATTAGAACATGTTAATGAAGACTTCAACATCGATCGACCGGGAACGTCAAAATATATATATATATATATATATATATATATATATATATATATATATATATATATATATATATATATATAGATATGCATGGTCATATACAGGCCCGTTTCATACACTGAGCGGTTGTAGTGCAGCCCGATTTAACGTTGTGCAGCCCGGGGTCGGGCTCATCAACGTACCCCTGTGTATATCATCACTAAATGGCCACAAATCACGTTAGCTTCCTTCCTACAAAATTTTGGGGTGGGCTTCAAAAAGTCATATTTTCATGTTCCGAGATACACTTTTAGTTCAGCACTACTGAGTCAGGCGGCGCTGTTCCTGTATATCCAAGACTCTTATACAGCTGATATCTATCGCACGTTATATAGCCCGATATTTGGCATCGTTGCAATGGCTCGATAAGGTTCGATTCTTATTTCCTCTTAAATACTTTCTTCATGAAGTCACAATCGATGAATGAAAGCTCTTTATTTGAATCAATTTTTTAACCTCACAAGTATTGTATCATATTTGAACAATTTTTCTAAATTCAAAAATTCATATGCCTACTTAGAATTATGAAATACATGGTACAGTGTTATGAAAGAAGAATAGTTGTTAGCATCTTAAACGTCTTAAAATGTGTTTTGAAGTGTAATACAGAAATTCAAATAAATGTCCCTAAATTAGGATTGTGTTTTTTTGCATTCAGTATTCAATAATACTATACTTAATTATTATAATTTTGGTACTAAAATTTTCATGGAGAAATATCGGTCATTAAACAATAATTATTATTATGCAGAATGATGTTTTACATATCATAAGGATAGATAGGCATTGTCCATAATCACTATAAGCTGGTACTACTTCCACATCCACATAGTGGAGTGAACGTATAATAAAGGTAAAAAAAATGTTTTTTTAAACAGGCTTAGAATGCCACGAAAGGTCGATATTTTAAGTTCGAGCAAAAAAAATCTGTCTGTAATTTTTTTTTTGTGCACAAGATTACTCTGGAACCGTTTATGATGTTAACTCAAAATTTGGGACACCTGTGTATTATAACGAGATCTGGAAATAGATTATGTTTTGATCTTATTCCGTTGAAGTTTGGGATGAGGGGATAAATAGGCAAAGCAAGCAAGTGAGAGTTTATAAAATTGGGATTTAGTGTATGTACGAGAAGCCAAGTACCTACTCAAATTTTTTTTGACATCAGCCACTTCCACTATCACCCCCATTACCATCCCTACCTCATTATTAAAGGACGAAAAAAAAATAAAATTGTGATTTTGTGTGTGTATAAGTACCAAAGGCCTAAATTTTTTTTTGCATCAGCTATACTCCCCACTACCATCCCCACTGTCGATATGGCATATTGTTTTATGGGCTTTTGTGGTAGACGATTGCAAATATTATATTATTAAAGTTCTATGATCAGTTATTTCCACATAATGGACTGCAAATACAGTATCAACCTTTTTTTCTTTGTAAGAGCCTTGGATGTTGAAATAGTGATTCTTTACACAGCGGTTTTTTAAGTCAGGTTCCCTTTACTGTATGGTGCATCTAACTGCATGACGTGATCTGTCTTGGTTCCCTGTTAAGCCTACATGGTTTCTAAAAAAGCACAATTTTGATGGGCTAACTTGAATCGTTTTATTCTATTTGGACGTGCAAAAGAGAACAACGTCATAACTGCGGAATGCTTATTACTTACACATCCACGTAGTGGATTTGAAGTATAGTAATCGTAAAAAAAATTTTTTCTCAAATTATTGAAGGTGATTATGGAAGGGAATAAAAAGATAAAATTGTGATTTAGTGTGTATAAAGGAACAAAAGGCCTGAATACTTTTTTGGCACTCGCCACCACCTCTACCACATTATTAAAGGGAATAAAAAAATAAAATTGTGATTTATGTGTACAAGAGCCTCTAAATTTTTTGCCAACAACTTCGCCCTCTACTACCTCCACTACCATGTTGCACATCGTTTTATGGGTTTTTGGGATAGACCGTTTCAAATATTATATTATCAAAGTTCTATCTATGAACAATTATTTTTACACAATGGATTGCAAATATAGTATCGAAATTTTTTTGCTATAAAAGGCTTGGGCAGGAAAATCTAGATGTGGAAGTAGTGATTTTTTAGGCAGTGGTTTTTTTTATTAATGAACACATATATTTTTATAATGGTTATTTGAATTTATATTTGTAGTCGGTCTCCCTGCATGGTGCATCTGACGTCATGCACCTACCTTGATTACATTGGATTCGGAATGACGCCTAGGAAAATGTGCAAAAGTTTCAAACCCGCACATAAACAATTGCAAAAGTTATAAACTAATGAAAATTGAAAAAAATAACGAGTTCCGTTTTTTGCAAATAACTCGAAAACTATTAAAAATTTTAAAGAAAGAAAGATTCTTAAAGAGGAAGAAATTCCCAATAAAAAAGTCCCGACTCCCGAAACTCTACATCTATTATTAACGAGATTATTAATAATTTTAATTTAATGTTGAAAATAGAGCTCCGCGCAGCGAACACTAAGGCGTTACGATGCTCTGAAACCATCCGGAACAAGTAAAAATATTTTTTGTTATTAAATATTAATTTTAAAATTCATAAAAATTATGTTGTTATTTAAACACTTAAAGGAACAGTATCCCGTTGGAAAAAAATTTTTTTCATTAATTTTAATTACTCTTACTGTTTTTATATTCAAAAATACTATAAGATTACATAAACTTAAAATTTTTATTGCTATTTGTTTAAACAAATTTTATAAACAAATAGATAAATTACGTATTTTTGAAAAATATTTTTCTGCCATTTTTTTGTTATAGAATATTATGATTAAAAAAAATTCTTAAAAATTGTTTTTAATTGTTTATAATCACTTTTGTCTTTTTTCATTGTTTAAACATGTTATTAAGAAAAAATGTTATTCCTAAATTTATTATTTGCAATTATCCAAAAGGTGGAAAAAAGAATTTTTTTTGTTGTGAATTTATTTGTTTATTTAATAAACAATTTGATATTAACAATCGCCGAATGTGTTTATATTTATTTTAGATAGAAAGAAATAACAAAAACAACCGTATACATAAACATGAAAATTCTTTTGTGAATAATAATTTAAAAATCGAGAAAAGTATGCCGTGGAAAATGACAAAAACTAGATTCAAAACATTAATTTTGCCTATATAACCAAAGCGTTCTGTCCGAAATGTCCATTTTATTTAACATATGTTAGAATCAAAACATAGCCTACTGCTATTCTTGTTTTATTATATGTAGGCAAATAATATACCTACATATTTAGATAAAAAAGGTATATTTTAATCACAGTTAGAAAACACTAACGAAAATATTAGTGGGAAAAGAGCAGAGCGTTTGCCCTAAACAATTTTATGACAGCATCAAAAAAGGTGATTAAGGAATTCTTTCTGCCGCGATTTTATTATTTTAGTTTGTTTTTGGTTTTGGTGTGGTAACAAGTGCAATAAGAAGTCCTGAACTAAATCTAAGCATTGAATAAAAATAGACAAAAAAACTTTCTGATAATTTGTTAACTAGCAAAGAAATAAAAACCATTAAAAATTACTGTCTCTGTATAATTTAAGAAATATAGTGTAATAATGCATAAATCTGTAACGAAAGTGAGTGGAACTATATCTTTTATTGCTTTATTTTTCGAGTTGTTTATAAACTGTTGAAGTTAAAAATATCACGTGTCTATTCAAAAAAAACCGCTGCCCAAGGAATCACTACTTCCACATCCAGATTCTCTATCCAAGTCACTCACAACGAAAAAACTTTGTATGTGAAAATAATTGTTTATGGAACTTTAATAATATAATATTTGAAATCCTCTACCACAAAAACCCATAAAACGATACCCCACATCGGTAGTGGGGTGGGGGTGGTGATAGGGGGGTGGTAATGGGGGGTGGATGAAGTAAAAAAAATATTTTGAGGTTTCTGGTTCCTGTACATACACTAAATCACATTTTTTTTTCATCCCCTTTAATAAGGAGGTGGGGGTGGCTAATGCCAAAAATTTTTTTGAGACCTTAGCTTCTCTTATATATACTAAATACCAATTTCATGGACTCTTACCTGCTTGATTTACCCATTTACCCCCAATTTACCTCAATTTACTCCCCAAACCTTCGACGGAACAAGATGAAAATATAATCTAGTTCTAGATCTCGTTAAAGTACATATGTGTACCAAATTTCAAGTCAATATCTTAAACGGTTCCAGAGTAAACGTGCGCACAAAAAAAAGTTAGACAGACAGACCGACAGACCGACAGACAGACAGAAATTTTGTTTTTGCTCAAACTTAAAACTCGACATTTCATGACATTTTAAGCCTATTTGGACAATAAAAATTTTTAAAAATTTTTTTGTCGTTACTATACTTCCACTGGACGTGGAAGTAATAAAGAAAAAAATTTGTACCATCTACAAATAATTCTTTTCGTGAAGTATATGTCATTACCTCTAGGACTGCAGTTTTCGCCATGTATTTTTACGGAATTGAAAATTATTTTTTCTGTACTAAAGCATTTCTTATAAACAATTACTTTCATTTTATTTTAAGTTTCCAGCTGCTCAGTTAATTTGTTGTAATGTATTCTAATGTTTTGATTATTTAATTTTAATAAATTCTAAAATAATTCTTTAACCTCATTTATACATTTTATTTTCGTCATAGTAATTTAGGACTAATAATTTTTTAGTTAGATTTATGGCTAAATACTGTAATATAACTCGAACTTGCTTTAAACAGGCGTTGTGTAGCTTTTGTATACCATTGGCAACAGTTCTTTTGGCATTTGAGACGCTTTAATTGTTTTATTGCTCTGTGCAAGAAAGTAGGTAACTGTCACCAGATTTAAGTTGAATGTAGGTAGAAGAATGTAAGAAAAAAAGGTGCACAAAAGAGTTTACACACAAAAGGAAGAGGTCAGCCTTAACTAGCTTCCCCATATACATTAAGAAAACATTATGACTGTACGCAGTATTACATTAGATTGAGAAAACTATTAAACAAAATTTTTACATAATAATAAACAATTATATAAAATAAAATATAAATATTATATTACCTTTAATAACGATAATTTAATTATCAAATGTACCGTTTTTTATTATAACCATTATACGAGAGAATTTTATGCTCTACCGAAAAGTTACGTATATTGTTTTGCCCTATCATGCTTAATTTTCAAAATATTGACGAAAAAGCATATTTTGTTGCAATTATTGTTAGTAACTTTTGAACCCGAAAAGAAAAAAAAGAAAAGAATATCACACAAATTCCTTTTTAAGAGTATGACTTGCGAAGACTAATTAATGTCAGGCACAAGTATTTTATATGCTTGCACTAATAGTACAGTAACTAGAGGTTTTAACTTCGGAATAATGTCATATTGAACGGATTTAGTTAATTTTTAGAGGTATAATAGTAAATGCTTGACAGAAAAGTTTCTAGACATAGAATCAAACTTTAAGAAGAAAAGGTTCTATGCAAATTTTCAGATAAATTGATAGTTTTTAAGTTATAACGACTTCAAAATTGCGATTTTATCTTAAAAAAAAGGTATTTCCAAACGCCTTTCGTCAAGTATCTCGAAAAGTATTACTTTATCGAAAAAATGTTACAGACCAATTACAAAAGTACAAACTGGGAAATAATTATATTTTTTGTTTATTGATGTAGGATTAATAATTTCGGAGATATTTAAGTTTATATTTGGTAGCCAAATTTCGAAATTACCTTTAAAGTTTAAAATGCATTTTTTTCTAAAGCAAGTGCTTTAAATGAGCAAAAAAATTTGAGCATCTAGGTAATGCTACATCCTAACGAAAAACTGTATTTGAGATAATTTCTTTACATTCCTGGCTAATTAGAGTAACAAAATGGCGTCCTTTTTATATAAAAAAATATAATACGCTCATTTTTACATCATAACTTCTTTACTTCTTATGCTACAGGAACGAGTAAAAAATAATTTGAAAGCGCAATTAATTTTCTTTAATTTCATTTCTTAGTGTGCGTGACGTAGGTGTCAGTTTATGAGCTTTATTTTTTCAATAAAACTAATATTTATTGAGATACCTATTTGGAAAAGGAAAACAAAATATCGTTTTATCGAAAATACCTTTATAGTTTAAACTGTATTTTTTTCTAAAGCAAGTGCTGTATACAAACCAAAAAATTTGACATCTACGTCATGCTATATATTAATGAGAAACAGTGTAGTCCAATTAAATAAGTCGGCAAATCAGAATTATGAGGTAAATACTTGAATTTTTGATATAACTTACTCTGATGTATTAGAACACGATTAAAGAAAGAAATTTTTTTCTGAACCCCCGGGAAGGGGTGAAAAAAAAAAAAATAAAGTGTTTTTTCAAAATTACTCAAAATGTGTAAAGGCTAGTAAAAAAAGTTTCAAACAAAAATTGTAAAGCATGAAATTTTATATAAAAATGATCTCTAGACTTTTTTTGGTATTACTAAAATTAACGGAGTTGGGCTGGTTAGAAATTAAGGGATGATATGTACAACTTTAAAAAATCATAGCGTGCTGAAAAGGTAATAAATTTAAAAAAAAAATTTCTATTTACTCAGAAAAATATAAACGTTCCTTTCAGAGAAATTGATTTTTTTTTAAATTGTTAATAAAAAAGTTATAAAAATTTTAATTTTTTTATTTTCAATTAAAACCACTTTGAACGGTGAAACGAATTTTTTTTATACCATTCTGTTCATTATTTAATATATTGAACATCTACTTTTAAAATTTTTTTTTACCCTTCATTTTCAAGAAGGTATGAATTTATTTACTTGCTTAGTTTTTTCCAAACGTAAGACACTGCTCTTGTGAAGTCATGATAACTGAAAAGATATAAAGAATGCATACGACAAAGATAAAATTGTTTCGTAGCTGCTGCGTTGTCTACAAGACGCGCATGCGTCACATCTATAGGGCATCTGCACGTGACGTCACAGCTAACCTCAAAAATATGTGTTTCTTAAGATTTAAGAGTATTACGCAGCTATTATTAAAATTTCTGCCTGGTTCCCGTATTTTCAACTAAAATCTAGTTCAGTGTAATACTTATGAAGTTCTAAACACTTTGTCCTAATAAAATAGGTCTCTTTTTGTAGGTTGGAAATCTAACCTGTAATTAGCAGTCTATTTCTATTAATCAAGAATATTGAAAAATTATTTACGTGAATTTTTAAATATTTGCTTGGAGCCAATACCGGCTCCAAGCTAAAAATGCGTACACAAACATTAGAAATGAAAATAAACTTGAAAAACTTAAAATTTAAGGTTATGTTAGGTACATGATGCAGATGCAGACTAGTTTACAAGTTCAAGGCCGTGTTAGTGCTTCATAAAGCTCGTAAAAATATTAGTGAGGGCTCATTGAATTCGGAATGACGTCTAGAAAAAGTGTAAAAGTTTCACACCCGCACATAAACAAAAGCAAAAGTTATAAGCAAATGAAGATTGAAAATATAATGAGTTTCGTCTTTTGCAAATAACTCGAAAACTATTAATATTTAATAAAATTGAAAGAACGATTCTTAAATAGGAATGAATTTCCAACAAAAAAGCCGAACTCCCGAAACTCTATCTCTCAGCGCTCTGCGCGGCGAACACTAAGCCGTTACGATGCTCTGAAATTGGCCGTAATAAGTAAAAATATTTTTTTATGTTATTAAAAATATTAATTTAAAATTTTTTAAAAATTATGGTATTATTTAGAGACTTAACGGAACAATGTCCCGTTGAAAAAAAATGGTTTCACCGATTTTTCATAAAATGAGCCTATTGTAAATTAACAAATTTTTTTAGAGTTTACGTTTATATTTCAAGTCGGATAATTGTTAAACAAAAGCCACTAAAATTATTTCGCTTTGTGGAGAACTTATGTCAACTATACTTTATGGGATTACGACATTGCGATGTTTTTAATTTTTAATCACAATATTTTTAGGCTATTGTCTATGTCCAAAAAAAAGGGGTTGAAAGGAACTAAAACGTTAAAGGGTTTTTATTGTTTCTTATGTTCAATTGACCCCAAAATATGAGAAAACCGCTGAGTGCTACCATTTAAAGGGGTGCGTTTTTGAGATCGAAGAAAAAAGGTCTACTTTTCACATTTTTGAGTTTTACTGGAAAACTATGCATTTTTCCTATAAACACGTCAATAGAAAAGTTGTAGAGAACTAAATTTCCAATCGAAATGGTACCTTCAGAAGTCAATTTTTTTTTACAAAAATACGCCCAGAAAACAAAACAAAAAGAAACGGAAAAATGCATTTTTTTTTTTAATTTAAGCCTGTAACTTTTTTTCGGGTACATTTAGACATAGATATCACAGCCCCACAAAAAAAAAAAGTTCAAAGCACCACCCCCACGGGGTTGAGAGACGCCACCCCTATAAAAAAAACTATGGAAATGAAACGAATAAGCAACAGTATAGCTTTTTCGTTACATCTTGAATTACGGTAGTTTACATCCTTTCTGGGGGTGTTACTTAATAACATTTATAGGACATGAGTTTCAAACCCTTAGTGTACAACGCGATTTTTGCCAATCATAGCATCCGTGAAAATGTAAATCCGGTTAGTTTCTCTCTGTTTTTCCAGCATCCTACAGATATAGCGGTAGTATCTCGCAACCCCGTGGGGGTGGTTTTCAAGCACATCGTCGAACATAGTCTAGTTTCTTCTCTCTTCCACACAACGCAGGTGTTTCGAATTTTTATAGAAGTCACTGTAACTTTTTATAGTTAAATCTTACAAGGTTTTCACACTCTCTGAGGGTTGACAGTGTAGGATGTTGATGGTACGTAAGTTTCTGGTTCTATTTTAGAGTACTACGCAATTTCAGCCAATTATAGCTTCCATGAAAATAGAAATCCTGTTGGATTCTACGTTTTTTCTTGTTTTTCTCGTGTCCTTTGAACTTAAAGGTGGTTGTTCTCAACCCTATAGGGGCAGTTTATGAAGATTACGTCGGACCTGATGTAGTTTCTTAACACTTTAACAAAACTTAGATATTTCGAGATTTTTCAGCGGTCATTATTGTTTTGGATCGATTTTTTTATATATGGGGGCTAGTTTTCGCCCCTCCCTGGGGGTGTGTTTCATATCTATTGTATGTACGCTGCTGTATAACCTTAATTTGTATAATTCGATTGATTAAGAAGTAACAACTATTCTGGTAGCTTAATCTTCCTTTTGGGGGTGTAAGATTTTTTTTAACCCCGGATTCGGATTCAGCGACCGAAAATACATAAGGATACATGGGTCTGGTTCGCTACTTTGAACTTTTATTTTTTTTTGTGGGGCTGTGTATTCTGCATAAAAAAAGCTGACGTTTTACCCGTTAATAATCATTTTAACGGTAAAACGCCAGTTTTTTTATGCAGCAATGTCTATGCCTAAATGTACCCGAAAAAAGTTACAGGCTAAAATTTAAAAAAATAAAAAATTGCATTTTTTCGTTTTTTTTGTTTTGTTTTCTGGGCGTATTTTTGTAAAAAAAAAAATTTGACTTCTGAAGGTGCCATTTCGATTGGAAATTTAATTCTCAAAAACTTTTCTATTGACGTGTTTATAGGAAGAATGCATAGTTTTCGAGCAAAACTCAAAACAACAATAGGCTCATTTTATGAAAAATCGGTGAAACAATTTTTTTCCAACGGGATATTGTTCCTTTAAGCGTCTAAATAATACCATAATTTTTTAAAATTTTTAAATTAATATTTAATAACATAAAAAATATTTTGACTTATTACGGCCGGTTTCAGAGCATCATGACGGCTTAGTGTTCGCCGCGCAGAGCTCCATTTTCAACATTAATAGACGTAGAGTTTCGGGAGTTCTTACTTTTTTATTTCAAATTCATTCCTCTTTAAAAATGTTCCTTTAAATTTTCTTAAAAATTAATAGTTTTCGGGTTATTTGCAAAAAACGAAACTCGTTATTTTTTCAATCTTCATTTGTTTATAACTTTTGCAATTGTTTATATGCGGGTTTGAAACTTTTGCACATTTTTCTAGGTGTCATTCCGAATCCAATGAGTACTCACTCATATTTTCACGAGCTTTATTAAGCATTAACACGGCTTTGAACTTGTGAACTAGTTTATATATCCCAATGCAGCGGTGGTGTATGTTTTGGTGAACAAATGCTCCTAAAAATTGTTAACAAATTTGTTTTTAATAATTCTTATTTTAACTTTTTATAAGATTAATTTAATATAGAATGGATCATACATTTTGTTTTAAGAATGAATTATTTTCTTCTAATTGTTATTATCCATCCAAAAAATGGTTCAATTATTATTATTTAATTTATCCAATTTTATTATTATTTAGATTAGGAATAGAATAATATCAATGATCTATTTTAATGGAAATGTATCGATCATTTTTTTTAAATGTCATTTTGTTTTCATTCAAAATTGAAATTAATGATCCAAAAAAAAAATTTGTTGATTAACATATTTCTGTATACACAATTTTTAAAATATGTATACAATTATAATAATTTTTATAATAATTTCTTATGGTCTTAAAAAATAATAAATTAAAATAGTTGAAATTTTGTAATTTAAAAAAATAAGTAATGTAAATATTTGTAATTGTCATTTTTGCAACCTTGGTTAAAATACGCGAATTTCGACTAATTTAAAACGATGTTTCAAACAATTATTTCCAATGCTCCAATAATTCATCTGCAAAATTTTCTCGCAAAAAAAAATTATATTGTGTACTTTATTTTTAATTTGTATCAATAATGTCAAACAAATAATTCTAAATTTAGTAGAAATCAGCAAGTATTAACAGTAATAATAATTTCTTTCATTACAATTCAAAGATTAATTTAAAAAATATTTAGATCACGTAAACAAAATTCCACGTGTCTAATACCTATAACCAAAATGTACATAAAACGAAGCGTGTATAAGTATGTAGATTTCGCAAAACATTCTTATTATACTTGACCACAATTAAAAATTTTGTTAACAATTTGTAGGAGCATTTCTTCACCAAAACATTCACAACCGCTACATTGAGATATCGGGCATCTGCATCATGTAACCAACGTAACCTTAAATTTTAAGTTTTTCAAGTTCATTCTCATTTTTAATGTTTGTATACGCATTTTTAGCTTGGAGCCGGTACTGGCTCTAAGCAAATATTTAAAAATTCGCGTAAATAATTTTTCAATATTGTTGATTAATAGAAATAGACACTGATAATTACAGGTTAGATTTCCAACCTACAAAGAGTCCTATTTTATTGGGACAAAGTATTTAGAACTTCATAAACATTACCCTGAACTAGATTTTAGTTGAAAATACGGGAACCAGGCAGAAATTTTAATAGCAGTTGCGTAATACTCTTAAATCTTAAGAAACACATATTTTTGAGGTTAGTTGTGACGTCACGCGCGGATGCTGTTACTGCCGTCTTAAGGTGAAAAGCCGCATCTAGATATTTGTCATAAATGAGATCCTACTAATATATGAGCACCCAAGAGTTCTGCAGTTAAAAATATTATTAAAAAATTATAAAGTACAAAAACATAAGTGGATAAAAAGCAGCTACATGATTTCCTTAATTAATATTTACTAGTTGGGAAAAAACAAACGCCTTTGTTACTTTCCTCGCCAACCGACAATTTGCAGATGGGCTATTCTCCTTATGACTTATGACGGCAGTATAATAGATGTGACGTATACGCGTCTTGTAGGCAACGTAGCAGCTACGAAACCATTTTATCTTTATCGTACGCATTCTTTATTTCTTTTCAGTTATCGTGACGTCACAAGAGCAGTGTCTTACGTTTGAAAAAAAATTAAACAGGTAAATAAATTCATACCTGCTCGAAAATGATGGATAAAAAAAAATTTCAAAAGCAAATGTTCAATATATTAAATGATGAACAGAATGGTGTAAAAAAAAATCGTTTCACCCTTCAAAGTGGTTTTAATTGAAAATAAAAAAATTAAAATTTTTATAACTTTTTTATTAACAATTTAAAAAAAAATCCATTTCTCTGAAACGAATGTTTATATTTTTCTGAGTAAATAGAAGAAAATTTTTTTTAAATTCATTAACTTTTCAGCACGCTATGATTTTTTAAAGTTGTACATATCATCCCTTAATTTCTAACCAGCCTAACTCCGTTAATTTTAGTAATACCAAAAAAAGTCTAGAGATCATTTTTATATAGAATTTCATGCTTTACAATTTTTGTTTGAAACTTTTTTACTAGCTTTTACACATTTTGAGTAATTTTGAAAAAACACTTTATTTTATTTTTTTTCACCCCTTCCCGGGGGTTCAGAAAAAAATTTCTTTCATTAGTCGTGTTCTAATACATCAAAGTAACTTATATCAAAAATTCAAGTATTTACCTCAAAATTTTGATTTGTCGACTTATTTAATTGGACTAAGTGTTTGAAATTCCTTTTTTTAATTACTGGCTAATTACAGTAACAAAATGGCGACGTTGTTTAAAAAAAAATGTGTAGACGCACATTGCTTCGGTCATAACTTCTTTGTTTTTTATGCTATAGAAACAAATAAAAAAACAGTTGAAAGCTTAATTAATAACCTATTATTCTACCTACTAGCATCCTTGACGTATGTGTCACAGTTTCTGAGATATTTAACTCTCACTCTAAATAATTATCTTATACTTGGATGCCAAATGTAAACTTAAATATCTCCGAAATTATTAATCCTACATCAATAAACAAAAAATATAATTAATTCCCAGTTTGTACTTTATGTAATTGGTCTGTAACATTTTTTCGATAAAGTAATACTTTTCGAGATACCTGACGAAAACCGTTTGGAAACCTTTTTTTTTTAAGCTAAAATCGCCATTTTGAAGTTATAACTTAAAAACTATCAATTTGTGTGAAAAATTGCATAGAACCTTTTCTTCTTTTAATTTGATTCTACTTCAGCTCCAATAAATATATATATTTTTTAAGTGCCATCCCCTGAGAAGGGGGTAGATGGGGGTAGATGCCACCCCTGAGAAGGGGTGGCATCTACCCCCTATAAATTAGCAAGCCCCCGCACAATATAGAAACTTTTCTGTGAAGCTTATACTTCCAAAATGAACGAAATCCATTCAATATGACATTATTCCGAAGTTTTGCATATTTTTACCTCTAGGTACTGTACTATAATAATAATTATTATTTTTATTAGTGCAAGCATATAACATATAATCAATAAAAGAAAATATTAAATTTGGCCTGCCATACTTAAAAGGGAACTTTGTGCTTTATAGTACGTCGGGTACATGGCTATATAAGCCAAAAATCTGCACTTTTTGATTGGGATGTGCCACTTTCTGTGGTCATACTCATACTCATACTCATACTCATTTTATTTGACTACATTACATACTTGTCAGGTACATTTGTAGCATGTCAAAATACAATCATCTACATATAAAGATAAATATAAAAACTTTATAAAAATATTAAAATTTCAGTCAAATATTATTAAAATAATACAATATAAAAACATAATACATACAAACACAAATATAAATGCAAACGCAGATACCTAAATGCATTCCACACAAATATACATACCACACTATGATTAATTTATAAACTTAAAAAATCAGGGTTGCATCTAAATAATCAGCCACCGAATAAAAACAGTTTCTTAAAATAACATATTTTATTTTACGTTTAAAACAGCTGTAATTCAACGATTTAATATTCGTCGGCAATTTATTATATATATTTAAATTTAATGAATTTTTTTGCGATTTAGTTAACCTAAAACAACGAGTTCTTAATAAACTACCAGATCTAGTAGAATAATGATGAATATCCGATTGACTGTTGAAGTTAATAATATTTTTGTGAATTTCCAATAGGGTAAAAAAAATAAATAATGAAGGAACGGGCATTATGCCCAATTTAATAAATATAGGTTGGCAATGGTCAGTCATTCCTGCACCTGCTATAATGCGAATGGCTTTTTTTTGCAGTATAAAAATTTTTTGGGCATGCGTTGAGTTACCCCACAGAATAGTTGCATAGCAGATATGACTATGGAATAAGGAAAAATAAGCAGATTTAAGAATTTCAGGACTTAAAATATTTTTCATTCGACGGAGTAAAAAGATCATACTGGACAGCTTCCTGCCCAACTGTTCCACATGAGCAGACCAGTTTAGCTTGTCATCCAAAGTGACTCCCAGTAAATTTACAGTACTACCTTCAGTGATATTAAGATTTGAGGAAAAAATGAGACTCTGTGTTTTTTCTCTGTTTAATTTAAGTTTATTTGCTGAGAACCAATTCTCAGCTTTTTCTTCCGTTTCTTTTGCCATTTTAGTTAGATTTAACAAACTTTTTTCAGAACTTAACAAGGTGGTGTCGTCAGCAAAGAGAATACACTTTTTGGGACTTAAATAGTAATACAAATCATTAATATATATTATAAATAATATGGGTCCAAGGACGGAACCTTGAGGCACACCATTCGTAACAAAATTGCATTCAGATGTGGTATTATTAACTGCAACGCATTGTTTTCTATTATTTAAGTAAGAACTGAAAAGTAATAGTGGAACACCTCTAAAACCATAGTATGACATTTTTTCTAGCAAAATATCGTGAGCGACACAGTCGAAGGCCTTGGTAAGGTCACACAGTGTAATCATTGTGTGATTTCCCTCTTCAAGGCCATCGACTATATCACCCACGATTTTTAATATAGCTTGTGTGGTTGAGCAATTTTTACGAAATCCAAATTGATGGGAACACAGAAGGCAGTTGTCATCTAGGTATTTGATCAACCTGGTTTTTAAAATTTTTTCCATGATTTTCGAAAAAATAGGAATAATGGAAATGGGACGGTAATTGTCTAGAGAATTTGGATCTCCTTTCTTAAAGAGAGGTATAATTTTTGAAATTTTAAAAGCGTCAGGATATTCGCCTGACATAAAACATGCATTTATCAGTATTGTTAATATAGGTGCAATTATGTCTGCAGTTTCTTTTATAATAGTACTATTTAGCTCATAAATGTCAACAGACTGAGAATTATTTAAAGATCCTATCACTTCTAAAACTTCTTCGGTAGTGACAGGCTGAAGAAAAAATGATGACGACGGTGGAGTAATGTTTTTTATTAGCTCCGTGGCTTTTAGATTTATATCAGGTAGTGATAGAATTATATCGTTAGCAATTTCCGAGAAAAATTCGTTAAAAGCATCATGGGATAAACTGGACGTAATTTTGTGCGACCTGTTTATATTTCTTTCAAAATTAACAAGTCTCCAACTATCTTTCACTTTATTCTCAGATGATGAAATGAACAGGTCATATGCTGATTTTTTTGCAGTTGCAATTGCAAGTTTATACTCTTTACGGCAGTTGTTATAAGCGATTAAAAATTCCGGATCTCTACTGACATTACAAACATGTTTAATAGCGGACAACGTATCTCTCATATCACGTAATGATTGATTATACCAGTTGACTGGAGGTTTAGAGATGGTAGGATCATATTTAGTTATCGGAAAATAAGTATATATAAGATTTTTGTAGGTATTGACAAGAAAATCAGCAAGAAAATTTATATTTAAGTTCGGTGTAGCAACAAAATTCCAGTCTACCGCCAATAAAGCAGATCTCATTTTGTTAATACTGTCCCTAGTGACCCTTCTCCTACAGATTTTTTTGGGAGGAACGTCCGCCTTAGAATTTTTTACTGTTATATATTGACCGAGATGGTCTGACAGGCAGGGGTCTAATACACCCGTTACATAATCATCTTCCACCAAATTGGTTAGAATGTTGTCAATGCAACTAGCAGATTGTTGTGAAATCCTTGTAAAATCAGAGATTGTTATATTTAAGCCATAAGAAGTAACTAGACTTATCAACTCGGTCAAATTAGTTGAAATATTTTTGAAGTTCACATTAAAATCACCAGCCAGTATGATCTTATTACCCTTATCTAAAAATGTGTCTAAAAGTCCTTCAAAGTTTTGCAGAAATGTCTGAAAATCGCCCAAACAAGACCTATAAAGTGATATAACTATAGTTCCGAAAATTTCCACACCACAGAATTCACAATTTATTTCACTAGTGAAATTTGTTACATCTAATACTTTATTTTGTAAATTATTCTTTAAAAAAATGGCAACACCACCGTGTTTATGTATTTTTCTACAATAATAATTTGCCAGATAATAGCCAGGTAAATTAATCGTTTTTAGTTCCGATTCACATAACCAATGCTCAGATATGCAAATTACGTCATAATGATGATTTTCAAGAAATAACGATAACTGATCAATTTTATTAGATAGGCATTGTATATTTATGTGGAAAACACTCACCTCATACTGATTTTTAAATGACTTATTATTGGATATCCTTATCTTGTCGGCTGCCGGGGTTTCCTCGGGTGAAAAAATCGATTGACCCAGGTTCCTCTTGGCCAAACAGAGGGATTCATTATATCGGATAGGTTGCTTTCGTCAACAGATACTTTAAAAGATGAGTAATATTGGGGATACATTGAATTTAATTTTTCACATTGTACTTCGGGAAACTTGGGTTTTAAAAAGGCTAATACGTCTTCAGTTGCGGTGTCTGGATGCATTTTAAATGCATGAAGAAAAATAAGTTTAGGAGCTATCTTTAAAGAAGACTCATTGTCAAGGTCTAATTGGCCAATAATAGGTTTGTTTACATTGCGTTTCGTCTTCTTTTTGTAAGAAACTTCAATAAATTGTTCATTTTTAGCGGTTTGGATATTAAGCTGCGTATTAGCTTGTAAAATAGCGTTCGCCACTTCCTCATTCGAAAATTGTTTCTTGTTTTTATCCCCATGTATGTTTTTATCTTTAATACTCGGTCGTTTACTATGAGATGGGAGCACTGGTAACTCAAATGGCTTTGCCGTACTAACACCGGCAAGCTGCTTGGTATCTATAATAGCAGCCGACGGAATCGCAGTATTTGTGACTCGCTCGGTTTTCTTCTGACCACTAGGTGACGGTACTCGTCTATCATAATTATTATTAATAGGTGACTTTATGGAGTCATTTAATTTATTAATTAATGTTACTTGATCTTGGAGTAAGGTAATGGTTTGTTGCTGATTACGAATAATAACATCTTTCTGGAGCAAAAGTTCTTTTAAATAAGCTATTTCCACTCTGTCCACATCACGAGTATCAATTGCATCTTTAAAGGACAGGTCAAGGTCAACATTTTTGTCAACAGAGGTTTCAGTTTCACAGCAATTAATTGTCTTGTCGTCAATCACTACAATGTTTTTCAAAAGAGAAACACAACTACTGTGAGACACTACGCCACACTTAACACACCTCAGCCCACTTTGGGCAATACTTTTGCATCTTTTACAACATTTAGACGGAGCCGTAATAACACCCACTGTCACAGGCGGCGCCATTATGGACGTAGTTGATGCCAAAAGGTAACTTTCCAGATAGGGAGCCACTTTAAAATCCGTGCAACACCAAAATGGCGACCATTAAAGATGGCTTCCATTAGCCACAATGAATGTTTTTTTATCTCAGCTCCTAATGGTTCGATTTCTATTTTCTTTTTTTTTTGTTTGAAAGCTCTTGTAAAGAAGGCACTTTTTTGTCCCTATACGTTTATCTGTACACTTTAAGGGTTCTGCGCAATTTAAAAAAACATATATTTTTTAATTTTTAAAGATATTTCTTTGCACAGAAAACTTATTTCATATAATGCAACTTTCAATTGATGTTAACTTGGGACAGCTGGTACGTAGTAAAGGTCATTGTAATAACTTTTTCAAAATTAAGCCTATAAGTATTATAGTGACAGTGAAATAAAATTAAATAAAAACTTATAAATACTTCAAAGAGAACTTCATGCTTTGTTATTATTTGATGGCAATCATTTTTTGCTCATATTTGACCCATATACTCTGAAACACAAAGGTCACTTGCTGTCTCAAAATAAGTATATTTTCAAAAGAAAAATTGCATCAAGGGATTCTTTTACTATTATACCTGATGTTACTGTACTATTAAAACAATTCGTTTTATATATCTATGTTAGGTAAATAAACGTAATTTAATTTCTACCCCTTTGCATCTTTTTATTTTACTGTTAATAAGGCAATACTTTAAAAGTGGAAAACAAAAAATGAGGACAAATTCAAAATATTTAAATACTTATAGGCCTACCACGGAGTAATTACATTATCAGTTATTAATAATTAATGTCTATTTGCATAAAAAAATAACCTAATATTTTTTTAGGTTCTTCTAATATATCTTCAAATTCGTAACAATGAATAATAAAAAACGTAACTGTTATATTATTTTGGCGTTCAAAGAATGAATATATTTCCTTTAATAGTTGGCCCTCCATTAGCGCCTCTACTGTAAACAGTAATGGTAGTGGCGCAGTATAGCAAGTACTCCTATTATATTGTGCTTCGTGACAATGCATGCATCAAAGAAATATATATTATAAAAATATAACCTACTGAGGCCTGATTACATTGGCAACATCGCTGGGACGGAGAACGAACGCTAGCTATATTCTTATATACAGCGGGCTTTGAAAGGATCAGTAAATATATCCGGGCTCTGAAATATGCCATGTTTATATAATTGAAAGAAAAATAATAATTAGCTACCCCTAGTGGCTTCCTATTAGAAAAGATTCATAACAATCGCCATATTTAATAAATTTGTTAATTTATACACTCGGGAAATGCCGGGCTTATGAACGACCTGTCGATATATCGGGCTACGCAACATACCGTCTATACCTATATATATATATATATATATATACATATTTAATACCGCAACACCCAGTTATTTTGGAATGCGTTGGTCGAGTTTTATTTGACTGTTGTGAAAAATTTGTAATTTTCGTGTTTTCAAGGCCTACTAAACTCCTCTAAATGGGTCGAAATTTCGAGATCGACTATTAGGCGATTTTTTATCGGCAAATTGGGTAGCGTATTCGATTCGCAGTAGTCTCAAATACATATATACAAAATTTTAGCTCGATACCTCATATAGCCAAATTTAAAATTTCTCACTTTTCGACTGGCCCTGTATAAAAGTCGGTTAGGTTTAGTAAAAAGGTAAAGTAGTCATTCGACTTAAGGAACATCAAATACTAAATGAGGAAGAAAAAAGAAAAGTTATTCTTTAAATAATAGTGGTTGTCTGTTGATTTTATTAAAAAATCATCATAATATCGCTAAACCATTATGTCATATAATAAATTTGTCTTTTACCAGTTCACTCATCCCTTTAGCCTGGAAAGAGTCGATAGTTACGCCTGTGTACAAAGCAGGCAATAATAAATTATTAACAATTTATCGCCCAATCTCCCTTATTAATAATTTCTCAAAAATCTTTGAAAAGTGTCTAAAATCAAGATTAAACGATTTTTTAGAAAAAAAATAAAATAATATCAAACAAGCAGTTTGGATTTAGACAAAATATGAGTGCGGAAAACGCAACTATGGAGCTAACAGGAAATATTATTAAAGGTTTAAATGATAACAAAAAATGCTTTGCTGTATTTTTGGATTTAGCCAAAGCATTCGACACGATTGATCAAGAAATATTAATAAAAAGATTGGAGAAAGTCGGTGTCAGAGGTTCTGCATTGGATATATTTAAAGATTACCTAACGAACAGGCAGCAAAAAGTAAAAATAAATGAAACATTGAGTGACCCGTTAATAATTACAACTAGTGTTCCCCAGGGCACAGTATTAGGCCCAATATTATTTTTAATATATATTAACAATATAACAGAAATTATGAATCCAGAAGATAATATTGTAGCATATGCTGATGATACAGCCCTTGTATTTCAAGGCAAAACTTGGACTGAAGTATATACTAATGCAGAAACCAATTTAAAAAGGATACATTCATGGTTAAATGTAAGCCTTCTGAGCCTCAACACCAGTAAAACAAAATTTTTAACATTTACCATATCAGCTGATGATCAACCGACAAAATATACATTAACAATTCATAATGACAAGTGCAAAAAAAATGTGGAAATATGTGATTGTTCATACATAACCAAAGTTAATAATTTAAAATATCTTGGTCTAATGGTGGATCATCACCTGAGATGGAGTGTACATGTGGAATATCTTGTGAAAAGGCTAAGAAGACTCATATACAAATTCTACCAACTAAGAGACATTCTTAACAGAAAAAATCTAATCATTACGTACAATGCTTTGGCTGAATCTATTATAAGGTACGGTATTACAGTCTGGGGTGGACTCTTCAACAACTCATTAAAACATTTAGAAATTGTCCAGAATTCCTTATTAAAAATAATATTTAATAAAGAAGAAAAACGATATCAGATTTATTGTATAACGAAATAGGTATGTTTACTGTAAGAAAATTGTATGCTTATGAGTGTCTACTGTACATGTTTAAATCACCACCAAATGTGGTAAACCGTAACTATGGAACCCGCTGGAATACAAATCTTTCCATACAAGTGCCGATATACTGGAAGATGCATACCCAGCGACTTATTTTCTATTATGGACCCAAACTATTAAAAAGCATAAAAATTAAAAAGCATAAAAAATAAGCATGAATTAAAAAAAAATCTCAAACTATTTCTAAATGAAAACTACAGACAAATAAAAGTCATTTTCCAGTAGTATAATGTTCAATAATAATTACAACTATATTTATAAACCTACCCCACTTACTAATAATTTAGAATATATCCTCCTTCTCACACCACTATATAATAATTAAAATTAAAATTAAAATAAGTTTTAAATGTAGGTACTTATCTAATTCTTACCATGTATATAAAATTTTCCACATATACTATAATTCAGTTACGTTGGTGCTTTATTTGTGAAAATCACGCACAAGCTCCTTAGAGAGTTTAGTTGATTTCATAAATGTGCAGCAACATCTATATAATGTTATAGTAATATGAATGTTTATCTATGTATTGTATTCTAATTATTTTATACAATTTTTATGTTACTTATTATCTATTTACTTATTTGTTATTTTATTTTTTAAATAAACAATAAACAAAATACATCGGTTGCTGTACGTAGGTGCCTTAATGAAAATTTTTCAAACAAATGGATTAGACAGAATGGATTTTCTTGTTACTTTCTCATTTAGTATCTGATGTTGATGTCACTAAATAAGGAAGAAAAAAGAAAAGCTATTCCGTCCAATGTATAGAAGCATTATTTATTTAAAGACTAAATTTTCCTTTTCTTCCTCATTTAGTGTCTGATGTTCCTTAACTTTACCTTTTTAGTAAATCTAACCGACTTTTATACAGGGCCAATCAAAAAGTGAGAAATTCAAATTTGGCTATTGAATAACAAACACCCTATATGAGGTATCGAACTAAAATTTTGTATAGATGTACTTGAGACAATTGTGAATCAAATACACTATTAAAATTGCCAACAAAAAATTGCCTAACAGTCGATCTCGAAATTTCGATCCATTTAGAGGAGCTTAAAAGGCCTTGAAAATGCGAAAATTACAAATTTTTCAAGACAGCCAAATAAAGCACGACGAGCATTGTTAAAAAAAAATAATACATCGAACAACGCGTTCCAAAATAATGGAGTGTTGCGGTATTAAATAGCACACACTGTATAATATAAATAATACAAAATATGTCATATCAGTCGATATTCCGTTGAAGCAACGTCGAGCGCGGTTAGTACTTGGATGGGCTCCCATCTTGGGAAATACAGCGTTCTCGTCCCACCTTCTAGAGGCTTGTATATCAGTGTATACACGGAAGTTACGTAATTTCAGACGAGGATTACGTAGTGGATATACCATCCTTCGGAGGGGATGTAAAACAGGCGGTCCCTTGTCTATTAAATGTTAGGCAAGTAAAAGATCCGTACTCTTCTTAAGGGAAGAGGTTCGGCAAAATTTCCAGGTTGGGGGTAGCTCGTCTCCTGGCGTGGATGATAGGCTCTGGTAGCGGAAATAGGCCGACGTTAAACAGTTAAAAAACAAAAAATGTCATTTTGTAAACGTACATTATGTAATAAAATATATATATTTTGAAGTTTATCTTTCTGCCGCTATACCTCGTTACGCATTAGACTTATAATACAAATGTGGGAAATTTTGTCTTCTTCAACTTTGTCTTGAACTTTGTTCTCGATCTACCGTTGTGGAGTTATTTCGTAAAAACCTATTTTTTGTACCTTTCATTCAATATGGCGGCTCGTGCCTCCCCCTTCCAAGATCGAACTTGTATTTTTCATCAGGATCTCGACTTAAACAACATATATCAAAATCATTTCTACTCCACCTTTTGTTGGGCATAACCCCAACTGACTGGATTATTACTGGCCATTTTCACTTTTTAACCGTGCAACATATATTATTTTACTGGTCATTTCTATTTGTTTACTTTACAAAATTTTGTTAAATACTGCTTCCTTACAACTTCTTACTAAATAAAATGGAATCAATTACTGGACATCTTATCACTACCCAAAATCAAATTAGCCTTGCGAATACTCACCGTATTAATAGCATTTCTAACATCAAATGACATACAGCCAAGGAACTCGCTCGTTCTGCAAACAACAGAAAAATCAATTAGCAAATTACGTTCGAAATGGAATACAACCTATTATAAACAAATCAAGTAAATCGGTATATGAGGGCACAATAAAAAAATCAAAGCTGTCAAGAGCTCTTATTGGCAACAATACGGGGTATTAAAGCGATATGCTAACAGCCACCCTTAAAAGTGTTTTGCCATTAGCCTACCCTAAAGTACTATTGGGATTTTAAATGGGGGCGAGAAGGGAAACAGTCATAATAAGTCTATTTTTGCTCTTAGTTATATTTTTGCTCATATTTATATTATTATGTCCTAGAATTACAATGTTTGCAAGTCAATTTTTTTTCACAATACCTGCTAGTGCTGTTATACCGGGTGTAACATGAATATGGTATACCCTCAATTTTCTCTATATTTTTGCGGATAAATTCATCACCGAAAGAACGTATCTCAAAAGGGTAAGTTTTGAGATGATGCATTTCGAAGCATTTTTATTTTATTTATTATACTCTTCGCAAATACGAAAACGAAAATAAATTGCATTTGATCGGCACATTTCTATAACCGTAAATATCGCTCGCAGACAAAAAATTTTCATATTATTGTGTTAGTGAACGACTTCTGAATAACTTTCAAAATCTCCGCCTGTCCGTCCGTCACGTTTCTTGTAAACACGATAACTCAAGAAAGAAAAATCCGATTGTACTGAAATTTGGACAGTAAGTTAGTGTTAGCCAGAGGAACAACCCTATTGTTTTTTAACAGAATCAATCAGTAAATTAAAATGTTATTTAAATTTGAGGAAGCTTTTTTTTATTTTTATGTTTTTGTAATTGAATAGACATCTGGTGAAATTATATTTCATTTTAATATCTAAGTATTTATATATTTTACAAATATACATTTCATAATGTAATATATAACCATGGAAATATGAATTTAGCTCGTCTCTTATAATGTAAAAATTTACATTTTTTTTAGTGTTAGGTGGTGGTGGAGTTTTTACGCTTTTGACTCGGAATCCAAAGGTCCCGGGTTCGAAACCCACATGGGGTATGATACAAATTTTTTTATTTTTACTTTATTTTACACAAGTTTTTCACCAACTAAGCTCGTACTATAAAATTAAAGATGTCTTAAACGAACATTTTTTACAAAAAACTGCGAATAGTGTCCTATAGAATGTATAACAATTATCTAAAAGTTCAGTAAACCGGCGAAGAGCACGTTTTTAGCTTGTTTATTTTTATTACATGGTCTGATGAGTTGCGCTGAATTCTTATCTTCGGTATTCACAAGAATAGACAGATACGATTCTCTCATATCATAGCACACAAAAAAGAAATCCGTAGCAAGCGTATATTGAAAGTACATACTTTTGAGATACGCATCTTACCCTTTATAATGACGAATTATTAAAACTTGATACATCGTCTTCACCAACTTTTGATTTTCAAATTGAACACCCTGTATATTATTACATTGTTGGATTCCACATGATTTTCTGAATAAAATGATACCAAATTAATGACATTTCAAAAGTCAAACTTTTTTAATACGATTTTTATTTTTAAGTTTAAGTGGGCCATGACTGATCCGGCTTATTCCAATCAACCCATATAATGCTAAACAAATCGAAATCGTGTCGAAAATACTAAATTATTAGCTTTATAAATAAACAAATATCTTTAAAATGGTTATAGGTCATCAAGAATTAAAATATTTAATTTTCTTCTAATTAAATGGTACAAAGTAACTAAGGCGGCTTTAAAAACAATGAAATATATAGTCCCTTGTCAAACTTTTATGTTGGCTGACCAGTGAATTCATTATAATGTTCAAATTGCTTATAATTATTGCTAACTTGATTCAAAAATTGGTAAGTTTATACAAAAGATGAAAGAGTGGGCATGTTACTTATTTATGGAGAATGAAAAAAAATGCAGTTGCTGTTATCAAGTTATACATAAAACGATATCCTGATCGAGAGTGTTCTGCTACTAATTATTTTCTTCGTGTTGAAATCAGTTTCGCAGAGAGTCTAATAATGGTCCATAAGAATCTTTTATTATTAAGGCAGAAAAAATTAATATATTTTTTTGTATCGCCTTATTTAGATTAATGTCCTGGCGGAGTTTAGCCGTAGGCTATTCTACCACTCAACCAGGACGGACGGACACACTTAGACAACATCACAACACCCATTCCCTGCGACATTGCCATCTGCCGCAGCTGAGACTCGAACTCAGGAGAGGAGAGCGACTAGACTGTGTTGTCTCTCACACAACCGCAGTCTAGCCCACTGCTACCATCTCGACAACACGTGAAAAACGCCACTACACATCCATACCCTAGCCAGGACTTGAACCTGGGACCCCGTGGTTGCAAGCCTAACACCTTAAGCACTGTGCCACCGAGCCGGTGGCTCGAGTGGAAATTGATAATTATTACTTTGAGGCAAATTGTTTTTGAATTGGAATGTAGCCATCAAAGTGTAAGCAGAATTCTTCGTAAGCGTAATTATAAGTCATTTAAATATCAATTACATCATCACTTGTACGTAAGTGCTCACGCATGGAAAACTGCATATTGCAATTAAATTTTACAAAATAACGTACAGCCAAATATAGTAATTTACGTTACAAGACTGGAAAGAGAGTATCTTGCAGGTCAACCCAAGCAGTTGACGAGACCTGCAAAACACTGTTTTCCGGTCATGTAACGTACAATATTTTTTTTTCGGCCGACACTGTCATACAAAATCAATTTTGTATTATTTTTTCAATAAATATTCTAATAAATACAACGACAAACAATAATAACTAATTAAACAAAATATTTTTACGACCGACACTATTAAGCTATTAAGAGGTCTACAGACGATCCAACCAACCAACCGACCTTCTTGGTACACTTTAAAGATTGCAATGCGAACTCGTAAAAGTGAGCTGGTCTGCTGGAGCCAACATTGTCGGTACGCTTTGAAGACGCTGGATTCCAGCACACCAGCTCACTTTTCCGAGTTGTCATGGCACTTTTCAAAGTGTACCGAGAAGGTTGATTGGTTGATTGGTTGGATCGTCTGTAGATCTCTTTATACAACTTCAATTTTTATTATTTCTCAATAAATTTTTCATAACATGTCAATTGACTTTTGAAAACTCCTAAAAGTTAAGTGCATTTATCTATTTGACACTTATCTCAACAATTAACACAAGTTCGTTTCCATAGCAACGAGAAAGCAAAACACCTATACCATAAATAGGTAGCATTTTTTACCTTCATGGATCGGAAAAGAGAATAACAGAGATGGGTAAAAGATCTTGCCGATCTCTGATGTCCATTTTCCGGACAAGCCCAGGAAAACGTTCATTTCTCGCGGTATTTTCTGGTCGGTAGAAAAAAAAATTGGGAAAAGTTTTATTTTCCAAAGAATCTAGATTTACGAATTTAGGCTTATCTACCCAACAAAATATAAGATACTGATCCCAAGAAAATTACCTTTTATTGAGGGACAGTAGTTTTCAACAGCTTTTTGAATTCAACGTTTGGCTGGGAATAATTGGTCTGATAATATTTGAAGCATCCTTTAATGGTGTCAAATACTTAGGTTTCCTACAAAACAAAGTTGAAAGTTTTTGGAGGAATTACCTTTGAATTTAGAACAGGAAATGTATTTTCAGCAAGATGGCGCTTCTCCTCTTATACCTAACTCTATCAATATTAATGCAATATCGACGAGATTTGAATATTGTCCCGATTTTTCGAGTCCGACCTACTATGCACTGGTCGTAACTTCATAAAAAATTACAATTATTATCAATAGTTTTCCATTGAGACCGGCACATTCGTCATTGCGATTATAATAACTAACAAATTTTCAAGGCTAAAACAACGATATAAAGTTAACATTGTGTTAACAAAATAACTCAAAATCATCATCATATTTGCCTTTCTCGCCCCTAACAGACCACTCGCATACGTACCATGCATTGTGCCCTTCACAAATAACTTTACCGGTGGCCACCCGCATTTGAGCAGAAAACATATGTTTCCAGATCGAGGTGACAATAGGCAATAGCAAAATAATCCGACTAGTGTGGGCTGGTAGGTACGCCAATCAATGATGCTGTTATTACAATATTATTTACGATTGTCCCTCGAACAACCCTTTAGTCTACTAGACAAACATCTTTGCTTATTATTTTGTGTTTGTATGTACAGCTTTGGGCGAGCAGTTGTTATGCTGATTAGTATTAATGAGGTTGGTGGGTGTTTACACTAGTTAGAATTGTTACTTTAATCAAAAAGTACGCAGTTTAACTCAAATTAATAATACAGTAACTAGTGATTTTAATTTGGAAATCAGAAATCAGAATTTATATGACATTATTTCTAAATTTTGTATATTATTTACCTCCAAGTATAGTACTCTACTAAATGTAATTGTAAATGTGTAAATAAATGTAACCTAGCGAGGTTAGCATAGCTCTATTATATATTATATGAAAAAACACAAAAAAAAATAATAGAGGATACTTTTTGGTCTGTGATGGGTAAGGTATAACTGCTATACTTATAATTTTAATCATTTTCCGATGATGTCATTTTCATTGGCGAAACCCTCATCCGAATATACCGTGAAGTATTTCTATGTTTGCAAAATATTATCAATGACATTGTCCACAACATATGCACACAAGAAATTGTGTTTGGTGCTGCGAGGATCAAACCTCCATACCCTTGTCTATTTTGATGTGCAGAATGTGAAACTGATGTTAGAATTGCTCTATCATGTCACGGTTTTTTGTAACTTAAAAAAAAACCGCTGCCCAAGGAATCACTACTTCGACATCCAGATTCTTTATCCAAGTCACTCAAAACGAAAAAATTTTGTATGTGGAAATAATTGTTTAAAGAACTTTAATAATATAATATTTGAAATCCTCTACCCCAAAAACCCACAAAACCATACCCCACATCGGTAGTGGGGCGGAGGTGGCGATAGGGGGTGGTAGTGGGGGTGGATGAAGTAAAAAAATATTTTGATGTTTCTGGTTCTTGTACACACTAAATCACAATTTTTTTTCATCCCCTTTAATAATGGGGGGGGGGGGGTGGTAATGGGGATGGCTAATGCCAAAATTTTTTTTGAGACCTTAGCTTCTTTTGTATATACTAAATGCCAATTTTATGGACTCTTACCTGCTTGATTTACCTATTTACCCCAAATTTACTCCAATTTACTCAATATAAGCTAGTTCTAGATCTCGTTAATGGGCCCATGGCGGAGGCCCGCCAGAGATTTTGACAAAAATTTTTTTTTCAAATTTCTACGCGGGGGGCCCGCCAGTGAATTTGGTACCGGAGCCCATGATTTGATGCGGGGGGCCTGCTCTTATGGAACACGCGCACACATTTACAGTATCAGTGCTTTATTTTATTTTATAGGCAAATACCCAACATAACATGACCAAATCTGCATTTATAGCGTTTATTTATGGAAATATAAAATTAAAATTAAGTTTTCATTAACATAATATACCTATTTCCTACTTCTTTATCCATATTTATAAACACGTAACTAGGCATATTCAAAAAATCATAACACAGGTATTACAAATATTTGTCTAAAATCTCGTAGAACAGAAATATAATGATATCCTATTTTATTTAGCAAAGATACCCATGAACTGAGGATTCGCAACATTCAAATATTGTCGATCGTTTTTGGTTTGGTCCGTTATGTTTAGTTTTGCGATTCGATAGCATTACACTTTACTAATTTTAACAACCTTCTATTTACTAATTTAAAAATTTGTAAATTATGTGCTTGTCCATAAGTTTGTTAATGATTTGTGTCAAATTTTAAAGATAGATACTTATGGATGATCTTCAATGCTATCTACACATGCAGGTATCTACTTTCAAAGCAGATTTATTCATATTAAACCTAGAGGCTTTTGACTCCTTTTCAGAAAACAATCTATTTAAAATCAAAATATTGAAGGGCCACTATTGAGGAAATAAATTTTTAAAACGAAATAAACATTTCAGAAGGTGAAATTAATTTTGAAGTGTTAAAAAACATTCTTTTCTACGACTGTTAAAAGAACTGCACCTTTTTTTTTTTATCTTTTTTAGTGCGTAAAACATATGTTTATGGTAGCAGAAGAAAAAGGGGTGAAAAAAGTAACCTAATTTTGTTTCATATTGTCAATTTATTCCTCAGTCAATGAGATATTTGAAATACATTGACAGTAGGAAAAAATCTTGATGACTTAGGGCTATTTTATCATCGGATTTGGATTCAGTGCATCAAAATACATATAGAATGATATGTCTGATCATCAGTTCAGAAATTATTTTTTTTTATGTACAGGTGTTTTTTATAATATTAACGTTTCACTTATATTCTTAAGATTTTGATTAGATTCCCTCATTTAAAATTGGACTGGTCATGGTAATATTGCGATTTTTAAACAACTATCTTGCTATTTTATTATTTCACTTTAGGCACTAGCGCGTAAAGTAAAACATTTTACGCACTAGGGCGTAAAGTGGATTGTTTATATTTTATTGTTTATGTATATTTTTTGGTCACGATTTCGCTATTAGAAAAAATATTATATGCAAGCTGTAATTAAGATGATTCGAGAGAATACGATGCTGGAGCAGAATATGAATAATTAATTTGAATATGACAGAATAACTTCTTGATGATATGCTACCGAGCCAAGTATATAACAAATCTTCAAAAGTGAAGCCAGGAATATTACATATGATAAGGTTTTTTGAGCGGTTTCTTGATAATTTTTATAGTTACACCATCCCACATCCCACAGTAAAAACCAATTACGGGGTGGTAAAAAAAACCAGTAATTTATACCTAATGGTAAAAAATATACAAACAGACAAAGAGGGAAAAGAACCGATTATAAACATGCATAACACATTAACAGATTGAAAGCATATTAAAATAAAATTACAAATTACTACGAAAAGATACACTTAATATTTGAAGTATTCGAATAAAACATATCAAGCTGTCCTTCAACAGACATGTAAGTGTTACACATAAAAAATAAGGGAGAAAACATCAGAACATTTGTTCGTGGAGTGGGAACATAAAACGTTTTATGATTACTCATTTCAAATGAGGGGGCATGGGTCATGAAAATTTAACATTTCAAGATATTAGGGCAATTGATGAGATTAAAAATTAACTTGTGCAAAAACAAAAGAGACAAAGTTTCCTGCGGTCGTGTAAACTAAGAAAACCAAATCTATTTAGCAACTATCCATAGTCGAAGCCAACAGCGGGGATATACATGATAAATTTTGTATGAAACAAATTTTAGGTAGTGGCGTTGTATATTCTCTATGCAATTAAATATTTATTATAGCCTGGTCCAAATAAGTGAGGCATATTCAAGTCTGGATTTAACAAGTGCAGTATAAAGATTTAATAATTCAATGTCATCAAAAACACTTGAATTTCTAATAAAAAAAAAACAAACTTTTATAAGCAGAGAGAACAATATTTTCTAATTCTTTGTTAAAATTTAGTTTCGAGTCGAATAGAACCCCCAAAGTCATTGAACTCATCTGATCTATTTAATACGGTATCGTTCAAAATAACAGTGGATTATTCTTCCTGCAGAAAGGCAGAACGTTATATTTGGCGATATTTAAAGGCAGATTATTTGGAAGACACCACTCATTAACATCATTTGAATTACTTTGGAGTAACACACCATCCTCATCGGTATCAACAGTATAATACAATTTCATGTCATCAGCATATAGCAGGCAGTTGACATCAACACGTCACTAAATCACTAACAAACAAAATAAATAATAGAGGCCCCAGTACTTAGCCTTGGGATACTCCGGAAGTAGCTAGAAATTGATCTAACTTAAAGCCACGGTATTCTACGTATTGGCTCCTTCCAGTTAAAAAAAATGACATCAAGATAGTTAGCAAGTTGGAAAAACCGAGTACTTTAAGTTTATGTAGGAGAATGGCGTGGTCAAGCCTGTCAAAACTTTGGAGAAATCAATATATATAATGTCAACTTGTTTGTCCGCATCGATAGCCTCGGAAATAAATTTTGTGACAGTGAATGAAGAAAACAAATTGCAAAAAGGTGAACCGCTTTCAAAAAAACGTAACTAAAAACTGAAAATTTCGCTTTGTCGCTGAGTTAATTGAACCTTGTTACCTAATATAAGATAACATTCATCTTAACAAATGTCTTCAAATACCTAACTCCGTAAATCAGTATTTTTGTACGTATAGTTTCACGGGAAAAAAACAACATAATTAAATAATTTAGTTTTCTAAAGACGCATTTCAACTCTGACCGCATTACTGCGTCTAATTTAATCAAACAATAAAATCTTTGTACAAAAACCACACGGCATGACATCTTTTCGTGTGGAAGGTCAATGTCGTGTGAAGGCAGCTAATTTGAAATACGTACATGAACATTAAATAAAATTAGGGTAGAAAAAGCCTACGACCAAGAGATATAATGTTTAAGATACTATTTTGTTAACTGAACAAGGCTCGTTACATTTAATGGTAGGCGTCGAAAACGGCGTAATAACGGTTAATGTTATCATTTTCGGCAGTAATTAGGTTAATTTTAACTTTATTTTGACTCTAAAAAATAATTAGCTTCCATTATCGTTATTAGGCGCTAAAAAATTTCACACTTTCCGAATATATCCAGTAACAGTTGTTATATACAGGGTGGACCAAATTAAATGGAATTTGGGCTTTTCTCTAAAACTATGGCAAATAGACAAAAACCAATATAGGTATCCTGAGCTCGATTTTCGAGAAACAAACAATGGTGCAAACCGCGATAGTCTATCTTCTTCGACTACCGAGCTGCAGCCTACAGAGCGTTTTTGGAAAATTGGCATTTTTGAACGACCTTTATGTCTCAATTATCAAGTGTCGAATCGAAAATCAAGTAAAACATTCTTAAGGCACTCTTTTGAGTAGAATCCGTGCTGATAAGAAAATTATGCATTTCTCAGTTTTCGAGATATTTTTCCTATTTTTAGCAAAATTATTTTATAGTATAAGAAGTGTTGTTGTTGTTAACAGTTATGTCCTCCTCACAAATATATTAAATTTGATAAATATGACAATATGATATATCGTTGGATAGCTAATTTAAGTTGTTATCGAATAATGAAATAATTTACAGGGTGTTCCATTTAAAAAAACAAAAGTTATGTCTATATTTCGAAAACTGAGGCATGTATAGCTGGCATTTATTCAATAATAAAATTTAGTAATATTTGGTTATATATTCGAATATTTTCTTAAATAAATAACATTTTAAAATGAAATACATGTTATGTTGTTATTTGATAAAATTGTTATTGGTATATTATTTTTGTTTCTTGGATCCTTGGTTACTTGAGCCTGGGGTTGGTGACTTATATTTACCCAGCAAGTGAACTGATCGCCACACTACTCCCCCGCTAATAAAAATATCAGTCAGTCATTCAATTTGTCAATAGCAAAACGAACTCCCTTAATCGAAGGTGGAGTGACATCACATTTGTCAGATAATGAATATGCTGGTTTAATCCTGTCAATGTTTACCGTGACGGCTTTAGTTCCTTTAACAAAAGTAACCAATTTATCTGTACGGGACAACACTTTAAAAGGTCCATCGTACAGCGGAGTAAAATATTTTTTAAAACGTTCTTTCCGAACGAAAACAAAATTACAATTCGAGATGTCTGGGCTGACAAATGATTTGTAATTAACGTGGTGAACAGGTGGAATGAACGTTAAATTATTAAATGAAGTACGTAATTTAGTAATAAAATAAGGAATATCCGGACAAGTATATGATTTAATAAAAAATTCACCAGGTATTCGTAAAGTTTGACCAAAAACGAGTTCTGCAGAGGAACATTGCAAATCGTCTTTAGGGATGGTTCTGAGAGCTAATAGTATGATAGGAAGTTCATCTACCCAATGTGGTGTAGAAGACTTAGCTCTCAGAGCAGTTTTAAGAGATTTATTAAACCTTTCAATCATCCCATTCGAGGAAGGATGATATGGTGTCGTACGAATTCTATGAAATCCCAGAAATTTTGAAAATTCTTTGAACAGTTTTGATTCAAATTGAACGCCTTGGTCGGTTGTCACTGTGACAGGGATACCGAATCGACAAACATAATTCTGAAATAACGTACGCGCTACAGTTTCCGCAGTAATATCTTGCAGTGGATAAGCCTCGGGCCATCTAGTAAAACGCTCGATCACAGTGAGAATATAAGAACAACCTTTAGAAGGAGGTAATGGTCCTATTAAATCTATATGTATGTGGTCGAATCGTCCTTTAGGTATATCGAAGTCAGTAATCGGGCTTCTCGTATGTCTTGTCACTTTATTAGTTTGACAACTAATACAAGTTTTTGCCCAGAGATTACAATCTGAAGTCATTTTAGGCCAAAAATAATTTGTAGAAACTAATGTTCTAGTCGCTTTGATACCAGGGTGAGACAAACCGTGAAAAATATAAAAAAATGTCCGTCTATAAACGATAGGAACATAAGGACGAAGTTTAGGGCGAGAAACGTCACACCAACTAAACTTCTGAATATGGAATTTTAATTTTCTTTAAATGAAAAGTTCTCTTCGTGTTCGATGAAGTATCTGATAATAAAAATTTAAGATCAGAATCATCTTTTTGAGCTTCGCTCAATAAATTTAAGTCAAAGTTAATATCAACTAGGTTAGACCTTTGGACTGAAACTGGGGAAATGCATTGTTGTAAAGAAGACGTATCATGTTCACGTGATAAAGTGTCTGCAACAATGTTATTTTTCCTTTTGATATGTCAGATTTCACAGGCAAACTGAGCAATGAATTCTAAATGTCTAATTTGCCTGGGGGATCTTTCAATTTTAGTGAATAATGCTTTGACCAAAGGTTTATGGTCAGTAAAGCAAATAAATGTGCGACCTTCAAGTAAAAATCTGAAATGTTTAATCGCTGTAAATAAAGAAAGAAGTTCCTTGTCAAAGGAACTGTATTTTGTTTGTGCCAAGGTAAGCTTTCATGAGAAGAAGACTAATGGGGCAAGTATACCTTCGTCATCGCGCTGTTCAAGAACTGCTCCCATCGAGACATTAGAACAATCAACAGTCAGCGATAAAAACGAGCTATCATCATAACGTGGATGTGCTAAAAAGGTTGCGCCAGCTATAGCAGCTTTGGCTTTGGAAAACTGTCAAGACAGTCGGTAGGCCAATCATTTATTAGTTTAACTTTATCATGCAATAATTTAGTACAAAGTGCATGTAAAGAAATTAAGATTTCAGCGAAAGAAGGTATGAATCGATGATAAAAGTTAACCATACCTATGAAACGCTGAAGTTGTTTAACTGTAGTAGGTAAGGGAAAATTATTTATGACATCAATACGTTCAGAAGAAGGTAAAATATAATTTTTTTCTTATCAGCAACGGGAAAAAGTGCCTTAAGAATGTGTTACACGATTTTCGATTTGACACTTGGTAATTGAGATATAGAGGTCATCCAAAAACTCCAATTTTTCAAAATCGCTCTGTAACTCGGTAGTCGAAAAAGATAGATGATCGCGGTTTGCACTATTGTTTGGTCTTGAAAATCGAGCTCAGGACACCTATATTGATTTTTGTCTTTCTGCCATAGTTTTAGAGAAAACCCGAAATCCCATATAATTTGGTCCACCCTGTACCTATTATATTAAAATTTGCGTGCGTTCACTATTGTTTATTTCCTGGATTTTAAATCGTTTTTGGACATTTGACGAAGCACATTCCCTAAAGAAAGTGTGAATAATAATCACCATTATAGAAACTATTACAAGTTTACTATTATTAAACGTGTATAGTTGAATTACATTCTACTCAAAGAATATTCAAAGAATAGATAATTGTCTGGAAGTACTCAACGTCAAACGTGAATATAGGTGTTGTTGATCTTTACGTGGGGATAACAAATGGTTTATTTCATTATATTATCAAAAAGAATAATAGCCACAGACCACAACAGGATAGCATGACAAATCGCTCGAGTACCATAAATCCAAACTTAAAATTAAATTTGTCACAAAAGTGTTTATCTGTAAAATCTCAATTCTAAAATTTTGCTGTGTCAACATAACATAAAAGCCGGCAATATAATTTTCTTATGGGCCCTGACTGTGAATATTATCTACCTACTTAAGCGATTTCAGTGCAAATTTACCCTGACTATGACTAGGCAGTTAAGATTTGAAAATACGACTCATTGGCGTAGTCGAGGGGTTATTTATTTATAATGTTGTTAAAATAAGAACGCGACTTTCTTACACTATAAAAGTACTCTAAAATAAAATAAAATAAAGTAGGTTGAGTACTTGATTTCTCATTTAGCTCTAATTCCTCAGCTGACACAGTAGTCTCTGGGACGACTGCCAACCCAAAAAATAAACGACCTCCAAACAGGAACCCTAGCAAGAAAAACGCAAAAAAGTAAAGCAATTATTGGCAGTGGTCCCGATAACTCGAATGACGACGAGGAGTTTGTAGCTGCCCCCAAAAAAATATGGCCGCATTAAACCAATCATTAAGCCAGAACCAATAAAGAAATATTTAAACAAAAAAATTCCTAACAGGGACTTCACAGTCGAACTAGTTAAATATGACACGAGTGTTGGGTTCAAAGTTAGTGCCGATTTCGACTTAATGACAACCCTCTTACTCAGAGGCGTTCTGGCCAAAAAATTTACTTGTTAAACGTTTTGATTTTTTTCGAAACAGAAAAAATAACCGAATCACCTACCGCAGGCCAAACTAAAACCAAAATTAAAATAGCGAGTTTGGACTGGAGTAACTTAACAAATTATACAGACGTAAATCAAGCCTCCTCTTATTATACTCTTCGCAAAAACGAAGAGTATATTGTATTTGATCGGCACATTTCTAAAATCATAAATATCGCTCGTAGAGAAAAAATTTTCGTATTATTGTGTTAGTGAACGAATTCTGAACAACTTTCAAAATGCCCGCCTGTCCGTTTGTCCGTCTGTCCGTCCGTCACGTTTCTTGTAAGCACGATAACTTAAGAAAGAAAAGTTCGATTGTATTGAAATTTAGAAAGTAAGTTAGTGTTAGCTAGAGGAAGAACCCTATTGTTTTTGAAGAAAATCGATCAGTAAATAAAAAAGTTATTAATTATTTAATTAAAAAAAAAAAAATTCTCTTAATCTTTGTCGCTTGTACTAAAATGGAAATCTTACGAGATATTATTTCCATAATAAATTTTTTTTTGTTTATGAAGGTTACTAATATATATTTCATAGAAGTGAAATATGTATGAATGTCGAAAGATATATATCACAGACAATCAGTTTTTCTAGCAAGCGGCTGAAGCTTTGCGTTGCAGTCCCGTGTTCGAATCCCACAGGTTGGATATCTTTTTTTTCATTTTTTTTTTTAATCAAATTTTTTTCACAATAAAGATCACAAAATTTAGGATGTCCGAAAACTAACATTATTTAGAAGAAAACTAAGAAGAGTATCCTATAGAATGTGTAACAATTATATATAAAAAAGCTCGGTAAATTGGCGAAGAGTACGTTTTTAGCTTGTTTTCTCGATATAATCACTGCCCATTTTGATAATTCCTGCCGAACTATAACTACCAGCAGGCAGAAAGCAAACACTCACAAAAAATGGAATAATCAAAACATTAAAGATAAAAATAAGGAATTAAAAACATGAATTGGTTACTGAAAAATATCTATTCCGAAGAGCTAAAAAATGAATATAAAGTCAAAAAAGCTGAATACACAAAATTACTCGCATCTACAAAAAAAGAATACCTAAAGAATGTAGTAAATGAATCATCAAATAAACAGAAAAGAACGATAAACTAGGCCGACATAAAAACACAGCTAATGCAATACGTATTAAAACGAAGTCTGGGCCGTACACCAGTGACCCCGAAACTGTTGCTAATGAATTCGGAAAATTATTCTCTGCGAATGCCTCTAAACACATATCTGCAGTATATGGTAATAACAGCAACTTTAACTCGGCGAACCTTAAATCGAACTCAATTCCTAATTCCATCATCATGGACCCTATAGAAATGGATCAAGTTAAAAGTGCTATTCTCGAATTAAAAAATACCAATTCGACCGGATGTGATGGCATGTCTACGCGCATCACTAAACCTATTTACGACGCTCTCCTGGTTCCGCTAGTCTACCTGTTTAACCTATCCATCGAAAAAGGCATATTTCCTGACTTATTAAAAATTGCTAACATCATTCCTATCTATAAACGCAACGACTCGGATAATATAGAACACTACTGACCCATAGCCATATTGAGCGTTTCTAAAATTTTTGAAAAAATTATTAGTAAACGTATACTAACATTCACTGACAATTATAATATTATAACATCTACGCAGTATGGCTTTAGGTCAAAGAAATCAACCGAATCTGCTTGCATTGATAGTCTAGATTATATTTACAAGGAAATTGACGGGAGCAATTTTGTTGTAGGTCTATTTTTCGACTTAAGTATTGCATTCGATAGTGTAGACCCCACTCTGCTTCTCCGAGCTATTGAGGAAATAAGAGGAAATATTTTACGCCTGATCTTATCCTATGTTACTAATTGGAAAATTATAGTAAATACAAATGGCGTAAAGTCTGACCCCTACAACACCGATTTTGAAGTTGTGCAGTTGTGTTATAGGCCCACTCTTGTTCCTGTTATTTGTTAATAACCTTCCCAAAAATATTACTTGAGGTAAAATTATAATGTTTGCCGACGACACAGCAATATTGATATCTGCACCGAACCTTACTCACCTACAGCACTAACTCAACACAGTTATGAACGATTTTATTACGTGGTGTCAATGTAAAAAGCTTTTATTAAACACCTAATAAACTATAGGTATCAACTTTCATAATAGGCGCCCTCTAACTGCTATTAACATCACTACTGGTAATATTATCATTCCCCTCTCTGACAGCGTTAAGTACTTGGATACAACAATTGATTCAAACCTGTCTTGGACTACCTGCATTGACAACCTATGTGGCAAACTCAGATCGTCTTATTTTGCCATCTTAAATTTAAAAGATTGTTTTGATGAGCAAACAGTCATCAACAGTTACTACAGCCTTTGTTACCCACATATTTAATATAACATAGTATTATGGGGAAAAGCTCCCAATGCCAGTCGTGTATTAATCTTGCAAAAAAGAATCATAAGGCTAATGTTCCATGTGGCACGTAGGGAATCCTGCCGTCCATATTTTATCAAGCATAAATTAATGTCGGTACCCTGTATTTATATCTTTAAGACAATCTTATCCATAAAACTAAACATAGCTAATATCCCAGCAACATCAATACATCACACTTATCCCACTAGACATGGACACCTACTCCGAAACAGCCTTCATAATACCACACTTCTGGAAAGCTCACCGACTTACGCCGGTATCACTTTATATAACAAACTTCCCAAGCAAATTATAAATCTCAATAACTTCAATAGCTTTAAGTCGAAATTAAAGAGCTTCCTGCAGTAAAATTGCTTCTTTAGTATCCAAGAGTACGTAAATAGAGAATCTTAACTAGCACCAATTGTATTGTTTTATTGTAATGCTATATTTTGTCTGTAATTCCACTTGTTTTACACTATTTATTAACTGTAACTTTATAATATACCACAACTAATGTTTTACAGCAATTAATGTATTATACCCTTGACGACTCCAATCCATATACATGGCTTACTGGACAATAAAGATTATTATTATTATTACAAGAAAAACCGTAATTATTTCAACTTTAACAAAATATTTATCACAGTTAAATACAAACATATCTTTTCAGACAACATAACAATATGAAGATAGGATTATATGTTTTTCTTACAACATTTCGTAAATAAATAAATAAAATAAAATAAATAATCCGGTTTTCTGAGATGCTTGTTAATTTTGTTCTCCCATATTTGGCAGGGCGATTTTGAGAGATGTTGGGTGGTAGAAAAAGTGAATTTAAATAGAAAATGAGGAATTACTTTTTATCGGAAAACAATTAATTTACAAGTTATTGATTATTTATTATATATTTAAAAAATGCGATTTTAAGGGAGCCGTAAGTCGAAAACCATAAATCAAAAGGGGGGGGGGGCTACAGCTAGGGAGGGTTCCCCGACTATATGGCTTCTAGAAAAGTCTACCTCTTTTTTTAAATGCACGCCAATGACTGAAATATCAAAGATCAATATTATGTCCTTTTTGAGCAAGATAAATCTTGGCAAAAGACAATCCGCCATCTTGGGGCGGCGGCCATTTTGAACATATTATATATAATATTGAATTTATTATTATTTTTCAAAATTGTGGTTACTTTTTTTTAACATCCTTAAATTTGGCAATTCAGTTCCTTAGATTTTTTTACTTACATAGATACAGGTGAACCTAATAAAAACCTGTTAAAAAAAAGTAACCACAATTTTGAAAAATAATAATAATCTTAATATTCACGGCATATCTATGCCCCGTTTTGTTGTTTATTTGATTATATTACATTTTTCCGTTTTGTACTACTACGTGATTATTTTTTTTTATTATTATTATTAAAACATGTTTTTTATATATTTAATGGAGACCACGCTGAATACAAATAAATGCGATTTTATAAGACAAAATATATAATTACTTTACACTTTACAATTCCAAATGCTGCTATATATATATAAACATCATATAATACATCTTAAAAGGCGTTACACCCATCCTTATTTTGAAGCGCAACAAGCAAAACATTTTTTCCTGAAACGTTCCCAACAATAAACCGTACTTGGAAACTGATCTTTTTTTACTCTTCACAAGAGTAACCCTCGAGGATCGCTGAGGGTCATTCACAGCAAAAAGGGTTAGGAAGACAAGAGGCCCTCCCTAAATTTATTTATTAAATCTGCCTGTAATTTAAATGAGTTTTTGTGGCCTAAGATACTCGACGAACCCCTCAAGGACTTGTAACTGTTAATAAAAAAGAAGTTAGCTTCTGTTTATATAGAATAACGGGGTAATGGAAGATGCTGGCGCTTGAAAATCGTTATTTTCAAAAGCGTGGCAACAGTTATCGACAAAAACGCTTTTTATTATTCTTCAATTTAATCAAATATAATCGGACAAAAACTGTTCACCGTAGAATAGTACATTATGTATCTAGTAATAAAAGCAATACATTCCCGGACGACGATGTAAATTGAAGTCCGGGAATGTGTTTTTAGTACGATGTACACATACTACTCTTTCTGAAATCGCAATCAATATCGTTATAAACGTATAAAAATTTTAAAAAATGGATATTAAAATATACATAAAAATAGTCCGGGAAAGTAGCTTTCCTGGACTGTTATATCTAAAAAAAAAACAGTCCGGGAATAGTATTGTGTTAGAATAGTAATTGTGTTAGATGTGAAAGCAATACATTCCTGGACGACGATGCAAAACAAGCATCGAAGTCCGGGAATGTGCTTTCACGCCGAAGTACACATACTATTTTTTCTGAAATCACAATCAATATTATTATAAATTAAGGAATTTGTATTAATGCACAACATTTCTTCATTAAAATCAATCTATCTGCTTACTAATAAGTGCAATTTTAATGTGAGTTGGTTTGACTGCGTGAATTTATTTACTGTCTAAAATATACATAAAGAACCGTACGGGAATGTTACTAGGCCGGGAAAGTAACATTCCCGTACGGTTTTTCCGGTCTGTTTTCTGATAGTTTCTTAGCAACGGACTAAATTACTGGAATTGTGTTTTTTGATTTGAAATCGCGCCGAAAATGTAGACATTGCCAATCGATTTCAGAAATAGTATATTATGTATTTAGGTGTGAAAGCAATACATTCCCGGACGACGATGCAAATTGTTGGCCGAGGCGCTAGCCGAGGCCAACAAGCATCGAAGTCCGGGAATGTGCTTTCACACCGAAGTACACATACTATTTTTTCTGAAATCACAATCAATATTATCATAAATTAAGGAATTTGTAATAATGCATAACATTTCTTCATCACAATCTAACTGCTTACTAATAAATGCAATTTTAATGTGAGTTGGTTTGTCTGCGTGTATTTATTTACTGTCCAAAATATACATAAAAAACCGTACGGGAATGTTACTTTCCCGGCCTAGGCCGGGAAAGTAACATTCCCGTACGGTTTTGTTGATCGTTGCTTGGCAACGGATCTTTTCCGGTCTGTTTTCTGATAGTTTCTTAGCAACGGACTAAAATACTGGAATTATGCATTTTTCGATCTGAAATCGCGCCGAAAATGTAGACATTGCCGATCGATTTCAGAAAAAGTACTTTCCCGGGAGGGAAAATATGTATTTTTTTTATATTTGTTCAATGATTAGTTTCTGAGTGCTTACAAATTCATACCCGCCAATGGGATTATGGGTAGTTTCCGAATGAAATCTCAAGCGGTGATTGGTTGAATGGAGAACAGGTGGTTAGGAAAAGATGACTGGTTTCCAAAAGACTCATTCTTTACCGCCGTTTAGCCGATAAGTCGAAATTTTTATATTCGCTTGAAAAAGCAACCCAATATTAATTTTGGGGATTATACTGTAAAAATCTTATGTTTAGAAGTGCCCATTTGGTATGTGAGCTGTTTGAAGCCGAATATTGTTGTGGAGGAACTTCTAAATAGGCAAGAAAATGAAGTTAATGAATCTGTTTTTTTGTGTGTGCCCAGACCGATTTCATTAGGTAAGGATCCTTTTTTCACTTTCTTGGAATACCGAATCCTAAATTGCTTTATTCCTTTTATGTAGGCAAGTTGTAAAGTTGTAAATGTCCTATAACTTTTATCCAAGTTTGGAAGTTGTAAGTTGTTTGATATAGGGCCACGTGTCACCGTATCATGTGGATTTGCAGTTTTGGTTATGGTTATGAGGTGTTTACTGGGATAGTAGAACTGATGTACATAAGGATGCTGCAGTGTCACGAGCAGATTTCACCCGTAGTGTTTGGATTTTCTGTGAGATGTTGGAGAACGGCTAAGTACCCTGTTACTTCACTACACTGATATCTACCATAAAGATTTGCATGTTGCTTACTAATATTATTGTATGATGTTTTTTGTTATGAAGCTCACCATTTTGTATCCATAAATATTTTTCTTGTTACTCAATTAGACACTTTTTGTGTGTAATGAAGCATTCTTTAAATTCCTGCTCCATTACTAAGATTCCGGATTTACACACGACACCAATGTGCACACGGCCCGCAAATCTACCAGCTCCCGTCTAGAGGCGCGGATTTGCACACGACACTAAACTATACGCAGTACTACGTCACCAGTAAGCGAGGATTCTCGGATATAAAAGCCCGGCCGCAAATCAACATAATTCAGAGTGGATAATTCTGCCAATCTGTCTACAGCGTGCTGAGCTGGACATATTGCAGTTTTGTGGATCTCCCGACGCAAACACGACGGAACGAATGCAATCTGACCCTGGGAATCCTACAGCGTGTTGAACTGGGACCCCTCGAGTCGTTAGTCATTCCCCGGCGCCGTTTCGCCGCCAAAGCCAGAGACGTCGCATCGCAACCGTTACACTCTCTCTCTCTCTCTCTCAGATAATAGAAAATGTTGTCTTAAGAACCGTAAAAGATACGGACATATAACCTGTACCTGTATGTTATGTAACACTGCCACACATTACCTTTTTGAAAAAGTAAATAAATTGTTTATATCTTTATTGGGCTGTCTTATTAACTAATCTGGACCCTGATTAATCTCCGAACCAGCTACCCGACAAGAAACCGTTACATGTGATCAATAAATTATGTGCGTAACTGCGCACTTATATACTTATTTATAGGACAGTGAGGTACCTGGGAGTAACCCTAGACTTTCAATTGTCATGGAGGGACCACGTGGAAACTCAAGCGAGGAAAGCCTGCGCAATTGCGCATCCCTATGGATGTGCAAGCATATCTTCGGTCTTATGTGGAGAACAGATCCTCTGGATGTACCCTGTTATGGTGAAACTCCCCGTAACCTACGTGGCTATTGTGTGGTGGCGCTCCCAGGAGCGCTCCACAATTAGGGCTTGCCTATGAATAACAGGATCAACCAGGACGACCCCAACGACTGCAATGGAGACCATCCTTGGACTCACTTTCTTGCATGTCGAAGTGGAACTGGAAGCTAGTAAATCAGCAAATAGACTGTTTAAAGATAGAATGTGGAACGCGACGGGTCAAGGGCTGGGGCACACAAAGGCTTTACTACCTATAAGGGACCAGGTCGTTGCTCAGTCAGAGGACGACCGGTGTATCCCCGTCTATAATTTCACTATTCCATATACAGTCGTGTTCCCTAGTCGAGACGACTGGGAACGCGATAACATGAATCTTCTGAGTCCCGGAGGTCTGGAATGGTACACAAACGGATGGAAGACTCAGGAGGGAACCGGTGCTGGTGTACACGGATGCAAGCCAAGGACTCGTATATCGGCGCCACTTGGTAAGTATCCTAGTGTATTTCAGGCTCAGGAGATATATGCCATTTTACTGTGTGCACGCAAAAACCTCAAAAGCGGTTTCGTCAATAAGAATATTTATATTTGTAGCGACAGTCAGGCAGCTTTGAGGGCTCTTGCATCAAACAAGGCGACCTTTAAGCTGGTGCTAAACTGTCGAAACATTCTGACTGAGCTGTGTGAACGCAACTCAGTTAATCTCGGTGGCCGGACACAGTGGCGTCTATCTATATATCTATACTCGTAATATATCGAGGGCAACGAAGAAGCAGACCGTTTGTCGGGTGAAGGAGTAAAACTCCTTTCCCTGACCCTAGAGTCGGCCTTTGGCCTGTCAAGAAGTCTGATACAATCAGAGCTGCAAGACTGGGCTACGGCACAGTTTAACAACTATTGGCCCCCGGAATGAGACAGTCGAGGCTCCTTATAAAGGGGCCCTCGACTGACTCCACGTAAAGTGGCTGATTGGGCTCGACAGAGAACGATTTAGATGAATGGTAGGCCTGATAACAGGACACTTTTCTCTCAACAAGCACCTGCATACAATGCAGATGAAAGATGATCCTACTTGTAGGATGCCTGGAGTGGAGGATGAAACCATCACTCATATCCTTTGCCATTGCGCACCGATAGGAGTGTCAAGGTATAGGTATTTCTACAGTCGGAGGAACTATGGGATCTACCCTGGAAAGGTCTGCTTTCTGAGTACTGCGGATCTTCGGATCTGCTCAAGTATTCTAATAATAATATTTACAGGTACTTATTGGTAGTAGATATATTTGCATATAGGCAAATCTCATATTATTACTATGATCTGATTGATTCAATCCATTTTAAACTGAAGTGAATATTATTGTGTGGTGACAGTAAATTGAACTGACCAAATTTAAAATGCATTAAATTCGTAATGTTAGTTTTAACTATTCTTTTCACCAAATCTTGTAGTTTTTATTAAAATTATTTGTTTAATGTAATGTACAATATATTTTCTAAATTGACTCCGTTTTTTTTTGTTTTTGACTTAAAGTAATAGAACAAACACGGTGTTTGGTAATTTTTGGAATCAGTGTATCATACGGAGCTTAAGAGGGTTGAATTTTAATTAAAATTACCTGGTGCTCGACCTTATTATTGGCAAAATTACACCAATCGATAAAAAATAAACGGACCTACCCTCTGCGCTTTCCTGCTTGAGCTAGCCGACTTTAAGTTTTAATAGCATCTCAATATTGTTACATATTTTTACTCCCCAGAGACATCTGTAGGAAGTCCCTCTAAGGTCCATGTGTAAGTAAAGGAAAACAATTAAGTTAGTTAAGTAGTTTGGCAATCGGCCCAGAGATGGCGCGCGGTGTCAGAATCTGGGAATTACAGAAAGCCTACTAAAAAATTACAGAATGAGGAGAGAACATTCTGGAGCTCTCAACTTTAAGTATACAGTGTGTCCCAGGATAGATGTAACAAGAGGTGTAATGGACCAAAAATTTTGGAATGGTATTTGGGGATTGAGTCCTGCTTGTTATAAAACTAAAGTATACCAGAAATGACTTGATTTGGTGTTCTACAGGGTGTTTTATAAGCAAAATTGTAAAAATCACCACTAATAAAGTACCTTCATTTTTCAAAATATGAAAAAATTCCACTAAGAAAAGTTATTTAGAATGCAATTTTATACCACTATACCAAATTTAAGGAATATAAAATTATTTTTTTGAAACTTCCCATTTTTTCAATAAATTAGTATTTTATTTTGAACCGTTCAGTTAAAACTGCATAGAAATTATTTTTTGTGAATTAATATTTAAAATTATGTAGAAACTAAAAGTAAGCTATGAGGAAAGCAGTGGATACACATTTATCATTTATTATTGACATATCTGTCAAACGTAGTCAATATTATCCTTAATTTCTGTTTCAAATTAACGAACCAAGCATACAAAAATTAAGTGAAAATGGTACTCACAGTGTGTGAAAAAATTTATATTGTGCAATGCTACGGAATTGGCGGTGAAAATTTGCTAAGAGAAGTGGTAAGCCAATTTAATTTAAAATTTCCAAACACTGCTTTGTCACGTACTCAGGTTATGAGAATAATTAAAAAGTTTCTGGCTACTGGTAGTGTTCTTAACATGAAAAGAAAAATAAAAGCATATGATGAAGACAATGTTGGGGCTATTATAGCTCATGCCTCTGTTATAGAAAATCCTAGGATGCCACTAAGAGAGAGATCAGCTCTTATTAATACTAGCAAGTCTGAACTCCAAAGAATTTACAAGAGAGAGATGACGGCCGTAGGTTGGATTTTTGTTTGATCATTGGAGAAAAAATCATGGAAGAGAGATTTTTTCATAATTTCATAATTTTCTCAGATGAATCCACATTCACAACCAATGGTGTTGTTTCATCTCAGAATTGTCGGTTTTGGGCTTCTGAAAATTCAAATTTTAGAATTCATTGTAAAGACAATATTATAAAAAAGTGAATGTGTGGTGTGCCGTTTCTTATCACGTTGGAGTTATTGGACCTTATTTCATTGAGGGAAGGTTAAACCAGCACACTTATTTACAGCTTCTTGAAAGATTTTCTGAAGAACATTTAAATACCTATTTTAAGAGATATTCCTTTAAGTCATTTTCAACATGATGGTTGTCCTGGCCACCTCACAGAAATGGTTAATCGGTGGTTGAATTTAAATTTTGGAGAAAATTGAATTGCCAGGAATGGCCCGATCAAGTGGCCTGCGAGATCCCCAGACCTATCAATATTGCATTTCTTTTTATGGGTTACGCTGAACCACTTCCTAACGATGTAGTAGTATTGAAGCAGAGAATTACAAATGCCGTAAACTCCATACCGTTAGATCATATTCGAAACAGTTTTAAGGACTTCAGGCGAAGGATCGAAATGTGTGTAGATGTGGGTGGTAGCTACGTCGAATAATAAAAAAATTGTAAACATTGTTTTGTATTGGTCGATAATTAATTTGTTTGTGAATCTGTTATGTTTTTGACATTTATTACTTGTTATAATTTTTAAACCTCATTAATCTTCTGTTAGTAATTGTTTCTTGTTTTACAATTAGTTCGATTAACATTATACCTTCTTACATCTCGTATATTCAATTTTTTATTTACCAATAGCCTACTTTTTGAGATGATTAACATTTGCTCCTACACAACTTTAAATATGAATTCAACTCTTAATTCGCAAAAAATGGGAAGATTCAAAAAAATTATTTTATATTCCTGAAATTTGGTATAGAGGTATAAAATTGCATTCTAAATAACTTTTCTTAGTGGAATTTTTTCATATTTTGAAAAATAAAGGTACTTTATTAGTGGTGATTTTTACAACTTTGCTTATGAAACACCCTGTAGAACACCAAATCAAGTCATTTTTGGTATACTTTAGTTTTACAACAAGCAGGACTCAATCCCCAAATACCATTCCAAAATTCCAAAATTTTTGGGTGTGTATACCTCTTATTACATCTATCCTGGGACACACTGTACATATAGTTATACCAGTACTGAAAATATTAACAAACGTAACTAAAAAAGCTCTATAAAATTATTTAGTTTTATAAGCTGAAATAGCTTAGACACGGAAACGTTTCTAAAATTATTTTTTAACTGCTTTATAAGATATAATTTTGCTGTAAAAATATTTTGATGATAAATTTATAAAACGGCAACCGGATAGTGTTTTCTGAAACTCTAACATAATCAATTAGCATTTTAGAAGCATTAATAAAATAACAGTAAAACAAAATAATCGTATAACATTTAAATTATAAAATAAATCTCCTGGTTGGGTGGTTTCCCAATAATGTCATCTTGATTGACGAAATCTTCATCGCACATGTTGCTTAGTGTTTTTGTGTTTTTAAGTATCAACTTTTAAACCTAAAAATAATAAAAATACCTTTAACGAAACTTACATTCTCCAGTAGTTGCCCTCATCAAGTAAAGCACCAGCAGAGCATTCTGATGGCTTGAATTGAATATAACTAGTTCATGTTAATTAGTTCACTATAATTAAGAACGGCTGCACACACTCCGCCCCTTGACCTATATTTATTGAATAAATCACCACACAAATTTAATTAATAAGCAAACTAGGAGACACGTACTTGCTGTTATATCAAAGTTGTTGGCACTTGTTTATGAATTAATTTAATTTGGTTTTGCATAAGACATATGCTGGCTATCTCACTACAAGCATCTTTAATCAAAAGAGTGATGTATTTGTAATATTTAAGTTTCTAATTTCCATCTATTACAAGTAGAGAGGAAATAGTTAAAATTGAAATATGTCTGATAAAATCAGTTAAAAACTTGGTGTCCCACAAAGTAGGGTATTGGGGCCATTATTGTTTTTAAAGTTTATGAACGATATGGTTCAAGTTTACAATCGATGACAAAGTACATCAAGTAATAACAAACAATTAGATTAAGTATGTGCATAGGCTGGAAAATTATTTTAAATATAAGAAAATAACTACCAATATTTTCAAATGTAAAGTATGACAATATCAACGAGAACTCGAGTTGGTCAATAGAAATACTCTCTGCTTAACAAATTGGTTAACACTTGCAAATATTGGAGAATTACAATTGACAGTTTTATCGTTTAACGAGCATGTGAAATATGTAAGCAAAAAGGAATCACTACTTCCACATCCAGATTTTCCATCCAAATCTCTCACAACGAAAAAATTTAATTGAATGTGGAAATAATCGTTTATATAATATTTGAAATTGTCTACTCCGAAAACTCACGAAACAATGTCACACATCGGTAGTAGGATGGGGGTAGTAATAGAGGAGTGGTAGTGGGGGTGGATGAAGTAAAAAAATATTTTGAGCTCTTTGGTTCTTGTACACACACTAAATCACATTTTTTTAATCTCGTTTAATAATAAGGTGGGGGTGGTAATAAGGGTGGCTAATGCCAAAAAAATTTTTCAGACTTTATGGCTTCTCTTGAATATACTAAATACCAATTTTATGGAATCTTACCTGCTTGATTTATCCATTTACCCACATTTACCCCAATTTGCCCCCCAACCTTTTAACGTAATAAGATGAAAATATAATCTAGATCCAGATCTCGTTAAAATACATATGTGTACCAAATTACAAGTCAACGGTTCCAGGCACGGTTCCAGAGCAATCGTGCTCACAAAAAAAGTTACAGACTGACAGATTTTTTTTTTCGCTCAAACTTAAAATCTCGACGTTTCACGACATTCTAAGCCTATCTGAACAATAGAAATTTTCAAAAATTTTTTTGTCGTTACTATACTTCCACTGGATGTGGAAGTAATATAAAAAAAAATATATTACTTCCACATCCAGTGGAAGTATAGTAACGGCAAAAAAAATTTTGAAAATTTTTATTGTTCAATTAGGCTTAGAATGTCATGAAACGTCGAGATTTTAAATTTGAGTGAAAAAAGTTTTCTGTCTGTCGGTCTGTAACTTTTCTTGTGCGCACGTTTACTCTGGAACCGTTTAAGATATTGACTTGAAATTTGGTACAAGTATGTACTTTAACGGGATCTGGAACTAGATTATATTTTCATCTTATTCCATCGAAGGGTTGGGGGGTAAATTGGGGGTAAATAGAGGGTAAATAGGTAAATCAAGCAGGTTAAGAGTCCATAAAATTGGTATTTAGTGTATACAAGAGAAGCGTTTCAAAAAATGTTTTAGCATTAGCCACCTCCATTACCACCCCTACCCCGTTATTAAAGGGGATGAAAAAAAAATTGTGATTTAGTGTGTGTATAAGAAATATTTTTTTACTTCATCCTGTGAAGTTGCATGTCATCAGTGGAACGTGACCTTTGGTACATTTGCCACAGAGCTTTTCTTTCGAGAGACATATCATGTAGTTGTTTGTTAATCCAGGGTTTCTTGTATATTGTTGATATATGTGAATATATGTGATATGTGAATATAGCGGACTCCCAAAGATGGCGGACCAGTTATTTTTTAAAAGCTTGTTTTTAAAAAGTTTTTTATTAATTATAATTTATGTTGTGGACACTCATCCTTTCTTGTAGAAATCCAAAGTACTAATATTGACTTTAACAACTAAAAACGTTCAAGCAATTAGTAATTTCTCGGAATATTCAACTTTATGCTAACTAATCTTACTAAAATTGATCGGATCTATTTATAATTCATCAAAATTAATTGAACTGTTTTCGGCCACGTAAACTAACAGTGAATCAATTTTTCAGACGTGACAATTTGACGCTAATAACAGTAAGTTTAAGGTGCGTACATTTCAAAAAGATTAATGATCCACGTAGTCGGAGGTCACTGTTTTGTTTACAAAGGAAAGAAAAACTAGGACTCAAATAATAATTGTGACTACAATAATAGATTATGTGGGCTCTGGAAGACAGTAGATTCTAAAAAAGTTAATATTTCAGTATCAAGGAACTTGCCTAGATTATTCGTTTCTTGGGCTAATTCATTGATTTCAATTAGCAGAAACATGTAACAACACATTGGTTTTTTCCTACAGCAATAATAACGAAAGATAGTTCTCAACTCTCTTCAAACCCTATGCAACAATTTTTCAAATCACTCTTTGGTACAGGGTGGAAAAATCAACATGGGTGTCCTGAGCTCGATTTTCGAGACACAAATAATGGTGCAAAGTGCGATCGTCTATCTTTTTCGACTACCGAATTACAGAGCGCTTTTGGGAAAATTGGCATTTTTGGATGACCTCTTTATCTCTACATTATCAATGCTGCATGAGGGGTTAATATATATTCCCTAAAATGATTGATATTACGTTTTCTTCACCACCACCATCGTCTGTTTTTCTTGTATTTTCTAATGTTACAACAGTTTGGATGAACCGGAATACCTATATTCGTATAATAGATAAATAACATCTTTTCACCCATTTCAGTTTAAAAAAATTCCTGAAAATTGCTTAAGACAACTCTATTTACGTGTTATGAAATAAGTTTTGTTCACTAAAATAGGTGGAACATTGTTTTTTTAGTTCATTTTCATGTTTTATGCACATGGTATAGCTAAGTTTCAGCACATTATAACTTAACAGAGATGGCTTGGAATTAAAACATCATTAGCGATTTATCATTATTTCATTGGTGCAGTTTAACCAGTGTAAGCTTAATATTTCTATTGGTGAAGTTGTTTTCGAGGTTTTTAAAAAATAAGATAACAAAAATTAGAAAAAGAACAGAAATATACATTATGCACATATTGTGGAGAACTTTGTGAGGTTAAAACAAGCCATCCAAAATTGAAATACTTATCATACCTGACTGAAAAAAGTGTAATATGGACGAAAAACAAAATGAGAAGTTATTAAGCGTGGTACAGAGATAGCTACTGGAAGTTTCAACTAAAACCACGAAGTAGAAAAGATAATTTAAATAAAATTGTTTCAAAATATTATGTTTATGTAGTAAAGTATAGACATTTAATTCATATAGATTCTTCACCAATGTATTCACCATTGAAACGCGAGGAGTTTTTAAAGGATTTTCAAACATATTTGAAATATTCAGTATCATAACTAAACATGAAATAAAATGTTGTTTCACGACCTCAATGATTTTTTTTATACTTATCTCATTTAATATGACAAATAAAATTCCATTTTTATGGAAAAGCAAATGTCAAATATAATATGTCAATAATTTGACAGAAAAATTTCCACTTATTAATTTCGTTCAGGATACCATGGAGGATGAAAATTTCCGGAAATTTTTTAGGTTGTTATGGTAACGAAACCAAGAACAAACTTCTGATTGGCTGACGTGTGCAATTTTCGCTAAAATGGTTGAAAAGTTTCAGCAATGATGCAAAATGAACTTAAAGCCACATTTCTTAGATTCACTTATAAAACTAATCTTGGAGGTTACAGTGAAGAGCAGGGTGAAAGATTCCATCAAGATATTGTGATAATGGAGCGTCATTATCAAGGTAGATGGGGGCAGATTTTTGTTGGATGTTAAAACGAGAACAGAGAGGAATAATGAGAAAGAAGACTCCACTACATAGAAAATTTGATAGTAAAAGGGTTCGTTCTCATAGTTCATTATTCGTTTTCTCTCAGATTCTTCTAAAATAATGAAACATGGAACCTTACTTCAACTATTTAAATCTCAGTGAATCTACAACACAGAAATATCGTATTTTAGGTACGTTTTATAATGCACAACGTTGCCATTTATATAGTTGAGATTTTTTATGATTTTGTGCCATTCTTTGAGGTTAAAAAAAATTGTGATTTGCTATAACAATTCTGATATCATACTAGTATCTACGGCTCAAAACCATGTGACTATCATGTATTCAAGTTTTGCACAAAACTTTTTTTTTTGGAACTGTGTAATTAATACTTAACATTCTAAACACACTTCTCGCGCAAATTACACATGAAAGTGATAGTCAAGCAACCATCGAAATTTACACATTCAAGAAAAAACATTCTAATGAGGACGATTTCCACTTTTTACCACCGAAAGCATTTAAAAAACATCAGTCGTCTTGGTTACTGTCAGGCTCCGAATGGAGCGCAATTCGAACATTTAATTCAATTGTTTTTAAATTCCTTCATTTCTAGTAAAGTTAATTTCAAGACAGTTCTTCTTAAAAATTTTCTGGTGCAACTTACATCGATATTGTACGTAAAAATCTTCTCTTTCAAATTCCGTAACAAAAAATGTAAAAAAAAAATTTGACGAAGTCATAGCTTTGTGAAAAGGACAATAATAAAAATAGCTGATTTTTGGTCCCCATCTCGAAACGCATAAGACATAGAGAAAATGGTTGGAAAAGGCTCAGAATTAATAAAAATTAGTCTTCGTGGTATCAAACGGCTGGGGAAAATTTTCTTTTAGAGCTAAAAACATGAAAGCAGCCCTCAAAATTGCTTTTAATAATAGCTTATACAGAATGTGAAAATTATAGGTAGGGTTAAGTAGAGTAGCTTCGGCTAGACTTCGCCCTAGGTATTGTATTAATGTATAATACTGAAATAAAGGCAATTTATTATTATTATTATTATTATTATTATTATTATTATTATTATTATTATTATTATTATTATTATTATTATTATTATTATTATTATTATTATTATTATTTAGTTTATGATAACTATAAGGTATCGATTCACTAGAGATAACAAAATGGTAAAAACTACCACTATTCACACCCTATTCAGGGGGAGGAATGCAATACTGAGAACCTAATATTAAAAAAATAGGTACCAAGGTGATTAAAAAAATTCGGAATGTAAAACTGCTCATCCTCTGGAAAATATAATAAGTGGCCAAATGATCCTTCTTTGCAAGTATCCATTTGCGTATTCATTGTACCCTTTTCTCCAACAAATGAAGTTTTATAGCTTACCCAGAAGTACCTTTATATGGAATAATATAACAGAGAATAAACTAATATCATTTTTAACCCCTTAGTGATTAACCATCTATTAAATGCAGACATAAGAACCAGTATAAACCTTTCATTTTATTTCAATTTGTTCTGTAAATATTCTGTACTAGATGCTGTTCTAACATCTCTAAATAACAGCAGTTTTCCTTCATAAGGATATAAGGATACTATTAAGTACTCAGTATAAGTGTTGTTATAATATTTTATTATGATTCTATATATTTCATAAAATGAAAATCTTTTTTTTTCTAATATTACATTATCTAAAGTGATTGTCATCCCTAAACTGCAGTAGATTTTAATTCATTTTAGTCACCTTTTTTCCTATTTCTTATTACTTGAAACGGTGAATACGATTCCACCACCTGAATAGGGTAGTTTGGTTGTTTTCGAGGTTGCCAAATAACTCGCTATTTGTTCTTTATTAAAAAAACGTGTTGACTAAAACCATACAGATCTATTGTAATATTATGTGCTGTAAATATTTTTCATATTCACATAGACGTAGTTTTTCGTAATAAAGACACTCACGTCAAGATAAAGTGGATGTCTGTCCCTTTTACTAGTAGAAAATAATTTGGTGCATTACTAAGGGCCGTGGCATTTTTTTAGTATTCGAGACTGTGAATAAAATTACACCCCGAATAGGGTAGTTTGGTGGTCTCCAGGGTCGCTAACTAAAGCGCTTTTTTGTAATAATACTTGCTGCGAATATTACTTCATACCCTTATAGGGGTTGTTTTTGTAGTCAGGATCAGTTGAAGGTCTGGCTCAACTAGTATTAAAAAATCATTTTGTACCATCATTTAATCACCTTGGAACCTATTTTCTTAATATTAGATGCTGTGCATGGGGTACCATCCCTGAATACCCAAGGAAAAATTTAAAAGTCATTTGGACTTGAGGAGGTTTTAAGAAAGGTTTGTCAGGGTTAGGAAATAGTTTTGTGCTTTATTGATGTTGTAGTTAAGGCCTTTTAGGCTTCAAGTATACTTGCTCTTACATGATAAGTTTTAAAGCATTCTGTAAGACCTAATTATAAAGTTAATTTGCTTCTAGGATAATATGTATTTGTAATGGGTTTATCATACCTACATAAAACTCCCCATAAAGCTAATTAGTTTTATTAACGTCTTAAATTCCATTTAGATTTAAAGAGGCTTTAAATTATTCTTTATCTTTTTAACATATTTGCAATAAATTCATTTTAAATCCTTTTAAGAACTAGACATTTTCAATGCCTATTACTTATTAAAGGCCATTACAAAACTAGACTCTTAAAACATCCTTGACAAATGTGGTGATGAAACCGTTATGAAGAAAAAAAGGCCTGTATAAATCTAGAAGGCAAATTTGAAATCCATGAAACACTTTCTAAGACCTCAATAAAACATTTATTATAGAAATAATAAACAATATGTCTGCCTGAAGTATCGTTGTGTACACGTATATTTAGAACACATACGCGCGCGTCACACTGTCAAATTATTTTGAGGTTAAGTTTTAAGTTTTTTGTATCAAATGTCAACGCGGTTCGCCTTGGAGGCGGTTCTTTTAAATCCCAAACGTTTTATTACAGCTTTTATCAAGTCCATGGGATCTTCGCCAAGTGCATTGCATTTATGTAAGGAAGGGGTTATTTGTGATAGTATACCAAAAAAACTAAAAGGATTTCATTTAGAGTAAATGTTCTAGGTCATTACCATTATTAGAATATATAGTTTAATGAGAGGACTGTAAAATTACAATTAGGTTTTTAGTTGGCCGGCCATGTTTTTCTTGTTATATAAAAATATTCAAGGTCAATCTCATAATTATAATTATTGATAATTATCACTTTTTTTTTACCAAATTACAAGAAACGACTGAAAATTACCGTGGAAACCGAGAAGCAGCCTGCTTTTTTAAATTTGCTGATTACACCCTTGTTTTTTGGGAATTTCTTTTGTAGTTTTAACGATAAACTTCCGTTGATTTTAATTTTTTTGTCATACTTGATGTCTTTTTATTACCTTTTAAATCGGTCTTTGAGAGGTTATAGTGCCACTCTACCCTTTATAAATTTCAAATTCCATTTTATCTTCACTAAGGCTGATGGTGTGTTTGCTTAAATCAGTTTAGAAAAAATAAATGCACTAATAAAATTATTTGAATTCCTTCGTGGACAATCTTATAGCTTCTCGGTTCTAATATGGACTTATAAGAGTATTAAAAACACTTTTAAGGTAGCCTTCTAGGTGTTTTCTAGAAATGCAGCAAACTAATAAAAGAGCTTCCGACAGCTTTAAAATAGGTTTTAAGAAAGGTTTTAAAATGGCCCGAACAAGGTTTTCAAGAGTCACGAGATGCCTCACTAAGGAGTTTTATGATGAAATTTAAAAAGGCCTTAACCCTTCATAAGGGTGGGCCCTTTTAGTCTACAAGTCGCTTTATGATTGTATTAAGGATATTGTTACAGCAAAATAGATTTTTCAAGGAATTTTATAAATAGTTTTATAGCACCCTTGTATATATTTAAGAAACCAAAATTGTTCCTTGGGTAGGGAGTGAATAGGGATACCTAACAGTTATCATAAAATAAATATATTTTCCACATTCAGTATCAGCTATTATTCAAAGCAATTTTAGGGGTTGTTTTATGTTTTTAGTGGTGAAATAGAATTTTCCCACGAAGAGTATTTTTATTAATTTTGAGCCTGTTTCAACCATTGTCTCTGAGTCTTATGGGTTCCGCAATGTGGGCCAAAAATCAACTATTTTTAAAATCGCCCTTTGTTAATAATTTTAAAAAACACATCAAAAGTTGGCTTCATTATGAACCTTTTGACATATCCGAACGATTCTACAAAAAAAATTATACACTTTTTATCAAGTTTATTCACTATTTTGCAAAAGCACTGTATACTTGCACCACAAACCAGCATAAAGAACTTAAGCCAGAGCTTTGTTCATCGCCCCATACACCCGAACCAACATATTGTTTATAAACAAATGCCAAAAACTCAACCTTACGAAACAATATCCGTTCGACCAATTAACCTTTTCACCAAATACATCATCAGTCCGATAAATCATGAAACAACCCGTCACGATCTGTTAAGCGTTGAAGGATGGAAAAATGTCACGCATTATTGAAATCACAGCACACTAGATCATTTAATCGCGGCCCAAAGTCGTAGGGCAAGGCTTGAAGCGCACACAAGGGTGGTCTAGTAATAGTAGGCTCTGGTCCGCGGAAGAGCAATTCGGGATATCCCACCTAGCGCTGGCTTTACGTTGGTTCTTCGAGCCTTGTCCCGCGGTGTGGCGGTAGCTTTGCCGACAGAGCCTCCCTCGATGGTTCGGGGAGAATCTCAAGAGGACGGATCGCCGGGCATCGATCGGGCTAGAGGGATTTTGCGCAACGTGGTGGTACGTTGCCTTGCGCAAAAAACAGCGGAGAATGTTTTGCTGGAAAGTTATGAGGTTACATGCAAGACGCTGGGCCTATAGGGCTTTAATTTGGGCGGTGATGGAGTTGAGAGAGGGCATGTTTGTGCTGGGATGGATTATTTTGCGGGTTTGTGAAAATATTTAAGAGGCGGACACGCGCAAAGGAATTTACAAGTTTTAAAAAGTTGCTTCCTTACCAGAAAAACTGCAACTGACAATGCATATCATATACAGTGTGTCCCAAGATGTCTACCCCAAAAGAAGAAACTTATATAAAACCTTTTCCTTTGCTAAAAAAATAGATTCTGTATCCGAGGGTATATAAAAATTATGTATTTAGTCAGCAAAGCTAACAAAATAATTTTAAAAATAGACACAACAAGAACTTTAAAAGCCAAAAACACTAAACACTAAATCAAACGCTAAAAATGAGAATCATAGTAGATTAAATCAGCAGAATGAGACCATGTAGTCAAACCGAATTTTCAATAAATCTGTTAATATTACAGATCTAATCAATTAAAAAGTACACTGAAAGAATGATATCGATTTAGTAAATAACAACAGAGATATTAAAGCCTAAAGTTTTGTCAGAAAATGCCTTTTTTATCTTTGACATTAAAGACACTGAAAACAATGATATGATTACCCAGACATAAAAAAAGTCAATTTTCTGAGGTTCCACATACAGTGTGTCCCAGGATAGATGTAACAAGAGGTGTAATGGACCAAAAATTTTGGAATTTTGGAATGGTATTTGGGGATTGAGTCCTGCTTGTTGTAAAACTAAAGTATACCAAAAATGACTTGATTTGGTGTTCTACGGGGTGTTTTATAAGCAAAGTTGTAAAAATCACCGCTAATAAAGTACCTTTATTTTTCAGAATATGAAAAAATTCCACTAAGAAAAGTTATTTAGAATGCAATTTTATACCTCTATACCAAATTTCAGGAATATAACATTATTTTTTTGAAACTTCCCGTTTTTTCAATAAATTAGTATTTTATTTTGAACCATTAAATTAAAACTGCATATAAATTCTTTTTTGTGAATAAATATTTAATGTTATGTAGAAGCTAAAAGTAGGCTATGAGAAAAGCAGTGGATACACATTTATCATTTATTATTGACATATCTGTTAAACGTAGTCAATATTATCCTTAATTTCTGTTTCAAATTAACGAACCAAGCATAAAAAATTAAGTGAAAATGGTACTCACAGTGCGTGAAAAAATTTATATTGTGCAATGCTACGGAATTGGCGGTGAAAACTCGCTAAGAGAAGTGGTAAGCCAATTTAATTTGAAATTTCCAAACACTGCTTTGTCACGTACTCAGGCTATGAGAATAATTAAAAAGTTTCTGGCTACTGGTAGTGTTCTTAACATGAAAAGAAAAATAAAAGCATATGATGAAGACAATGTTGGGGCTATTATAGCCTCTGTTATAGAAAATCCTAGGATGCCACTAGGAGAGAGATCAGCTCTTATTAATATTAGCAAGTCTGAACTCCAAAGAATTTACAAGGCAAAGGAAATTAGGGCATATAAAGCAAATTATAAACATACGCTTGAAGAGGGAGATGGCGGCCGTAGGTTGGATTTTTGTTTGACCACTGGAGAAAAAATCATGGAAGAGATATTTTTTCATCATTTCATAATTTTCTCAGATGAATCCACATTCACAACCAATGGCGTTGTTTCATCTCAGAATTGTCGGTTTTGGGCTTCTGAAAATCCAAATTTTAGAATTCATTGTAGAAGACAATATTATAAAAAAGTGAATGTGTGGTGTGCCGTTTCTTACCACGTTGGAGTTATTGGACCTTATTTCATTGAGGGAAGGTTAAACCAGCACACTTATTTACAGCTTCTTAAAAGATTTTCTGAAGAACATTTAAATATTTTAAGAGATATGCCTTTAGTTCATTTTCAACATGATGGTTGTCCTGGTCACTCCACAGAAATGGTTAATCGGTGGTTGAATTTGAGTTTTGGAGAAAATTGGATTGCCAGGAATACACCGATTAAGTGGCCGGCGAGATCCCCAGATCTATCAATATTGGATTTCTTTTTATGGGGTCGCCTCAAGCAGTTGGTTTACGCTGAACCACCTCCTAACGATGTATCAGTATTGAAGCAGAGAATTACAAATGTCGTAAACTCCATAAGAAAACTACCACAGAAAAGAATGAATCAGGATAAATAAGAAGTCATAACCTGATTGGTTGAAACTGACATCGGTATCGTGTTCAGCGACAAAAAATATGTCGAATACATGGTCTACTTATTTAAAATCTTTAATTTATATTTTAAACCCTATTCTGGCCTGTTTTAACCTGTTTTTCGTGGTTAACAAGACATCCTGACCTGCCACGATATGGTGTTTTGAATTATTAATCCCAGAAATTTTGTTCATTTAGAATTTCGTAAAGATTTGGAATCTAGACTTATATAGATGAATTCGGTGTTATTAAAAGTTTTGCTGAAAATCATTAAGGTGGTTAAAGATTTAAGTGAATGGTGTTATTTTTTTACCAGTCCTTCATTTTTTGAATGGCATTGTTACATTTACTCGAAAGATCTTTTATAGCATCACTGTTTAGTACAGCCGTGCGGTCATCTGCAAATTGGCAAAAGGAGATCAGGTTGATAAAAGATGGCATAACATTAACATATAATAAGATCCAAGGGGCCCAGAATAGAGCCTTGCGGCACCCCTTGCGATTTTATTACTTTATCCGATAAAGTATTTGTCTCGGTCTTGTTACCTACACGGTAATTAAATACAATTTTTAGTGATATCTGTTGGGTTCTATTGCTTAAGTAAGAATGGAAAAGGTCAAGGCATTTTCCTCTTATCACGAAAGTTCTCTAATTTGTAAGGTTATATCTCATGATTAATTGACTCGTAGGCGCGAAACAAATCAAAGAATATCCCAGCCATTTTCTCTTTTCTGTCGATGCGATGCATTTGGAAATGAAACAGAGGGCCTTGAATATAGCGAGTTCAGTTCAACTTTTTAGCAGAAATCCATACTGATGACTAGTTAGAATGTTGAAATTTTAGATATATGAAAATAGTCTATTGTAAATTAGTTTTTCAAATATTTTCGACACTACCGGTAGAAGGGAGTTGGGCATATAAACTTCTGCTTATTCTGAAAAGTCCTGAATATAATCAATTTTTTTTCTGATCACTGCTTAATTCATTGCACCATTGGCGTAGATAAATGCAAATTTCAACCCTTCGAATATACATATAGAAACTGTAAAAACATTAATGTAAATGATTTCATTAATGACCTGATTAAAAATAAAAATTTTCAACAAATTTATCACATTAATAATGCCAAGTGCAGTCCTAATACAATGTTTCATTCACATAGATAATAATTAATTTTCTTATCAACTTATACTCTCTAAAATAATTGCCTATATTAAATAAATTTTATTTGTTAGACGAGAAAATTAGTTACGCAGGCACACAAAAAAAAAGTGTAAATTTTCTGAAGTTTCACATATATACTCCCATGTATTTTTCACCGCTGAACACGATCCCGACGTCAGTTTCAACCAATCAGGTCAGGATTTTTGTTAACCACGAAAAACAGGCCAGAATAGGGTTTAAAATATAAATTAAAGATTTTAAATAAGTAGACCATGTATTCGATATATTTTTAACCGCTGAACACGATCCGGACGTCATTTTACAGAATTAGGTCAGTATTTTTTGTTAACCACGAAAAACTGGTTAAAACAGGCTAGAATAGGGTTTAAAATATAAATTATAGATTTTAAATAAGTAGACCATGTATTCGATATATTTTTGAGCCAGGCGCGGATTTATGGGGGGGTAACGGGGTAATTACCCCCCCCCCAAGATTCTGTAAATCATCAATTTTTGTTTTAAAATTGTATGATTTTTGTTAATTTTGGGAAGAAAAAAAATTTTAATGGGGTAATTACCCTCCCCCAAGAAATTTTCATTTTAAATTTTTTAGGATAAAAAAATTTTTTTCTTCAAGCGTATTAAAATGTTTAAATTATGTCACCAAAAACAGAAGTAGAAGTAGGACATTGTTTTACTAGTAACAAAATGTTAGTACCGAACGCCACCGTAGTGGACATTGTTTTACTAGTAACATAATGTTAGTTCCGAAAGCGCCACCGCAGTGGGTATTGTTTTACTAGTAACATAATGTTAATACCGAAAGCCACCGGTGGCGCGCTATCCACTAGCCACTTGTCATATTGTGTCAACATGTAAGACTGTAGTTTGAATATTTGTACATTTATGATAAATAAATGAATTTTTGCATTTTAATACGCTTGAAGAAAAAATAGTATATATTACACGGAGTAGAACGCCTTTTTTTGTGTTTCGCCCAGTTTGCAGCTTCGGCTTCGCCTCAGCCGCAAATCCTGAGCTCAACACAAAAAAAGAGTGCGTTCTACTCCTAGTAATATAATATACTATTTTTTGCTGTTCAATAAAATTTTGACGAAAAATTTTTTTTTGGATGAAAAAATTTTTTTCGGATTCTGCCCCCCGCTCTTCAAAAAAAAATTTTAGGGCGAAAAATTTTTTTTCAGATTTCTCCCCCCCGCTCACCAAAAAATGTTGGGTTCAGTGTTACCCCCCCCCCAAGCTCAAGGTCCAGATCCGCCCTTGTTTTGAGCGTTGAACATGATCCCAGGTCCATATTGATGGCTTGGTGGCTAAATTAAAGAGCGCATCCCATGTCTGCCGATTTATAAAACAATAGGTGTCACTGGAATCTTTAAAAGTATATTATAGTCGGGGAGCCCTCCCTAGCACCCCCCGCCGATCCTTGGGGACAATGTTTTTCATAAAGATTAAAGCCTAAGGAACAATTTATGGCGGCCATATTTAAAAAAAAACTGTTGTCAATGTTGTTTTTGTCATTTAACACAAAAACTAAAAAAGATGGAGAAAAACAACGTGCATAAAATTTTCTACAATTTTGTTCCTATACAATATTTTGATAGGAGTTACCGTTTTCCAGATAAATGAGTTCAAAATTAAGAAAACATGGAAATTCATATATCGGTAAATCACTTAGAGGAAATAACTGTGACAATTATTGTAAGGCGTATAATATAACTTTATATTATTAAAGTAAAAATAAAATAAAATAAACTGAAAAAAATTAATAATAATAATATATCTCGAAAACGGTAACAGTGGTATCTGGAAAACGGTAACTCCTATCCAAATATTGTATAGGAACAAAATTGTAGAAAATTTTATGCACTTCGTTTTTTTGTGTAGAAAGTTTTTCTCCATCTTTTTTAGTTTTTGTGTTAAATGACAAAAAACAATATTTACATTTTTTTTAAACGGACGCCATTTTGAAAGTACAGCTAGTTTTTTTTTTTAGGACACGACTTAAATTGTTTCTTAGGCTTAAATCTTTATGAAAAACATTGTCCCCAAGGATCGGGGGGTGCACTGACAGTTAGGGTGGGCTTCCGTAGTGTTACGTTTTATATTGAATTTTATATTTTATTTTAAGAAATGAATCATTTATCTGGAAAATGGTAACTCCTATGCAAATATTGTATAGGAACGAAATTGAAGAAAATGCACTTTGTTTTTTGTGCAGAAAGTTTTTCTCCATCTTTTTTAGTTTTTGTGTTAAATGACAAAAACCATATTTGCAAATTTTTTTTTTAGGACATGTCTTAAATTGTTCCTTAGGCTTTAATCTTTATGAAAAACATTGTCCTAAAGGATCGGGGGGGGGGCGGTGCACGGACACTTGGGGTGGGCTCCCGCAGTATTACTTTGCCCGTATACAATCCCACTTGCATTATGGCCTTGTGTTCTGGGGTGAAGATTTACACAGCCACAGATTATTTTCAGCCCAAAAAAGATATATCCGATGTATGTGTAGGATTACCTAATCGTACACCATGCAAACCACATTTTATTGCTTTAGGTATATTATCCCTTTCTTTGTATATTTACTATCTAGTAAACTTTGTTAAATTAAACATGCATTTCTTTGTAAAAAATAATGACATAACTACTAGAGGTGGCAGTAACTTAAGGACACCATAACATTCCACAAGTACTTACCAAAAAAATGTACACTATAGAGCTATTAAAGCCTATAACAGCCTTCCTCCTCTAGGGACTCCCGTTTAAAATTATTCTTTTTTGATACATTTTACTTTTCTTCATAAAAATGCAACAATAGGTTTTGGAGTTTATGAAAATGTTTTCATTATTAACTGAAATACAATGAACTGAAATTTTGTAATTTACAATTTTACAAACTACAAAATTTCAATTCGTTGTATCTCAGTTAGTAATGAAAATATTTTCATAAACTTCAAAACATATTGTTGTACTTTTATGAAAAGTAAAATCCATATAACAAAAAAAAATTATTTTAAACAGGAGTATCTAGACCTGGGGGGTAACCGAATTTTGAAAAAAATTTTCGCAAACTGCTTTTTCAAAATTTTTTATAGGTCGTTAGAGAAGTGCTTCTTGAGATGTTATTTCCCATATTTCGTATGGGTCCTGCGCCACAGACGAGAAAAAAATTATTGAAATTTCTAGATCCGCCTCTGAACGAGTATATTAACCGACAAGACTGGAAATATATGTAATATTGGATACTGAAATTTTAGATTGCTTTATCTAGTGTTAGATTATATTTTGACGATGCCAATGTTCTGTAGGTTACGAATTTATGGTAATAAAGATTTATTATTATTATTATTATCAAACTTCCTTTATTTTATTACAGACCTTAAAATCAGTTGAAAACAAAAAAATAATTTAGGTTTCGATGAAGTTTATTCTTTGGAAAACGTACCATTATATTTTTTACCGCATCTAGCAACTAACTAATAAACTGTTTCATATCCCAATCTAAATATAATCACGCAACACATAGTATATACAAACTAAGCCCCCTAGGCGCAAATTCAACTTACAGTAAAAATTTGCCTTTAAATTGAAATAAATAAATGATTAAATGTTCACTTCACTCACCTTGATGTTCTGTCTCGATGCCAGACTTCGATGTGTATTCTTTTTTGGCTATCTTCGTGTACGACGGGGAATTTAAAAGTATGATTAAAGTGGGGCCTTGCAGAATCTCCTTGTACGGCCGTCCGCTGCAAAACCGCATTTCGTTTCCTGCGGCTATCCCCTAATCGATCACTCAGGGCGACCTAGAATTAAGCAAAAAAATGCGGTCAACATCTCCCCCTATCGCCTATATATCATTTTTCGGAAGATAGACTAGCTGAAATCACAGCGGTAAACAAAACGATGTGTTTTTTCTAGAGGAAGGATACGCGTGGCAGTAGTTTATAACTCTGTTATTATGTTCTTGTAAGATATAATCCAGTCAAGGAAGTACAAAAAAGGCCGAATAGGGGAAATAATTCGTGTAGTGGCCAATTTTTGTAGTTGTCGAGGGGAGCAACATACTAAAAGTCCTGACCGGTGTGGGTGAGCGGGGGGTGGGGGGTGGTTTAAAGTTCCCCTTTTCACGTTTCTCTTGAATAACTCGAAAACTACGACCTCTAGCGAAAAATTGTTCTTACACAAAATTAAACCAGATTAAATTTTCTACAAAGAAGTTCCTATTCATTTTACTTCCACGTCCAATAGAAGTATAGTAACGACAAAAAAATTTAAAAAATTTTTGTTGTTCAAATAGGCTTAGAATGTCATGAAACGTCGAGATTTTAAGTTTGAGTGAAAAAAATTCTGTCTGTCTGTGTGTCGGTCTGTCTGTAACTTTTTTGTGCGCACGTTTACTCTGGAACCGGTTAAGATATTGACTTGAAATTTGGTACACGTATGTATTTTAACGAGATCTGGAACTAGATTATATTTTCATCTTGTTCCGTCGAAGGGTTGAGGGGGTAAATTGGGGTAAATAGGTAAATGAAGCAGGTAAGAGTCCATAAAATTGGTATTTAGTATATGTATATGTATACAACATTTTTTGGCATTTCCACCCTCACTCTATTATTAAAGAGGAGTGTGTGTACTGTGTACAAGTACCAAAAACCTCAAAATGTTTTTTTTACTTCATCCACCCCCCACTACCCTCTATCACCACCCCCACCCCACTACCGATGTGTGGTATCGTTTTATGGGTTTTTGGGGTAGAGGATTTCAAATATTATATTATTAAAGTTCCATAAACAATTGTTTCCACATACAAAATTTTTTCGTTGTGAGAGACTTGGATAGAAAATCTGGATGTGGAAGTAGGTGGCGGTTTTTTATGCAGGATCAATACTTTACGAGATATAGAGATAGTCCAGTCAACGGAGCGCTAAAATGACCAAAATCTCTAATGTGAGTGCTAATGAATGGATTTTGATGAAACCTTGTGAAATGTGTTTGTAATGACGTTAGTAAAAGAGCTGAAAAAAGATCAGAGTAGTAAATGATCGGAACGGGTAGAAAACATCCCTTTTATCATGGGTTCCGTAATAGTCTAAGAGCCAGCGACAGATTTTCATGACCAAGTCCCTCTCAAACGGTAATTAGTGGAATGCATCAGAGAGTTGTATTATAAAGCCTCGTGAACGTCAGCTGCGGTTCCGTGGGTGGGATGAGCGGTGGTAGCCTCCCACGCACGGAGAAAAAAAAATATTTTAAAGTCATTTCCTCCCGACTAAAAATAGCTAATCCAATATCTTGAAGAAAAAAAGTCAGCTGACTATAACATGGTGTATTATACGTCAGCTGGTCGCTTGAAAAATTCAATGATTTCCTCTCAACTAAAAATTTAGCTGATGATAGCTTATATGCTACTGTGAATGAATATAAATGTCAGCTGGATGTACCTCGGTAGAAAGAGCATCAGTTGAAAGTTGTAACGCAGAAGTTAGGCGGGAGCATAATTAAGTTCGTTTCTAAAGAAATATTGATGAACTTTTCTCTTGATTGCATATCGATCGAAGTCATCCACCATATCAACAATTTTTTTACGGTTTTGGTTGGTTTTTGGCACCGAAAATTTATAGTTAGTAGTATGCTTTTTGACTATTTTGTAAACACTGCGGCCACACACTCCCGTCATATTTGCCACTTTGTTTACAATTTCATCTTTGAGTAATATAGGATTTTCTTGAGTCTCATGCTTATACACTATTAGTGTACGTCGAAATGAGACTTTTTCGACCTTTTTTTAAGAGGAGACAAACAAATTTCTGTGGGCTCATCAGCTGTATCCGTGCTACTAGACATTTTTAGGTGTCCTTGATGTATTTGATACACCGAAAAAGTATTTAAACAAAACACAAAGTCAAAGTCTTGGTATATGCCCGAGAGGCAAACACACTTATTTAATATACTCTGAAAGCATATAAATAAAACACAAGGTACGGTATTTACAAAGATGCAATTTAAACAATGACATGAAAAGTAAACAGATACAACAACGATGTACTTCCAACTGAGTCTGAGTACGCACCTGTACCGAAACCGCGATGAGTGTTATCAGCAGTTTATGGCCATTTGACCAAAAGCATTACAGAATCCAGCACGCGAGTAGGCGATCACAATAGAATAAGTAGTCAGTCGTAGAGAGTGTTCAAGAAGAATTAGTATAGTGACCGTTAAACACAAGTTGCCCAAAAAGGGTATTGATGGCTCTTCACTACCACCATGCAAATCGGAGCTATATCAGCAATTTTTAAGAGCATGTTACATAGCTCAAATTTGGTCGCATGCACACCTGAAAGTCCCAACTACTGATGAACCTTCAGACTATGGCTGGGTAGAAATCGACAACAGATTTGAATTCATCTGGTTTTCTGGAACTCAGTTACCAGAGTCGATTGAAGAAATAACTATTCAGCCCGAAAAAGGTAACATTTTTTTGATCATTTTGATTATGTTATACTAAATATGCATCTTAATATTTTTTTAAAATTTTTGTACAGATGATGATGAAGACATGATGGCAGACAGCTCTGACAGCGACTCTGACAGTGAATCAGAGAGAGATGAGAGTGACACAAGCCAAAGGGAGAACGAAAATGATTAAATTACATTATTATTTTTAATCACTTCTTTAAAATGAATGTTATTTATCGAACAGCTAAGTTACAATAAGCTATAAATTGATTAATTTACTTATCTAAATATTTCTTCAGTTGTTCAATTATATACTTATTAGTTTTAAAGTATATATACAGAATATTGATTTAATCGGAACACTCATATCGGAGCGTAATGCCGAATAATTTAATATACGTCATTTCCTCCCGGATAAAAATTTGTAACCTGATTGTTAATATACTTCTGTAATTAATAAAAAAAAATCAGGTAGCAGTAAGTCGAGGGAAAACACGTCAGCTGATGCATTTAAATAGACGATAGATGCTCCCGCCTAACTTCTGCGTTACAATTTTCAAGGTATCAGCTGACGATCTTTCCACCAGCTGACATTTATATTCATTCACAGTAGCATATAAGCTTTCATCAGGTACATTTTTAGTTGAGAGGAAATTATTGAATGTATAAATTTTTTTTCATGTTCAAGCGACCAGCTGACGTATAATACACCATGTTATAGTCAGCTGACTTTTTTTTTCTTCAAGATATTGGTTTAGCTATAATTTGACAAATTTTTAGTCAGGTGGAAATGACTAAAAATATATTTTTTTCTCCGTGCGTGGGAGGCTACCGCCACTCATCCCACCCACGGAACCGCAGCTGACGTTCCCGAGGCATTATGATACAACTCCCTGATGCGTCTCACTCATTATCGTTCGAGAAGAAATAATTGACCAAATTTTCACCTGGCCTCCGGTCTATAACTTGTAGAATTAGGTCAAAAAATAGAAACAATAAATTTATCTTTTTTGGCCCAAAATAAGATGTTTTTACTCTTGTAAATTTTTTCGAAAAATACATATTCGAAAATTCCTAAAAGTGAGGGAAGGGAAATGTAAAAGTTGAAAAAAGAAATCTGAAAAAATTCAGGTGAATGTGTTATCAAAATAAAAGACTTTTTTATTTGCAACTTTTCTGTAAAGTACGTTTTCACCGAGTTTTTCCGGAAAAACATGAAAAACAAAATTTTTTTTTTAATTCGCGATTTTTGCACCCTCTGTATCTCGGAAAATAAAGTGAACACAAACTTATTTGTAGAAAATTTCATCTAGTTTATTTTTGCATGAAGGCAATTTTTCGCTAGAGGACGTAGTTTTCGAGTTATTTAAGAAAAACGGACCTTTAAACTACCCCCCACCCCCCGCTCACCCCCCATCAATCAGGACTTTTGGTATGTTGTTCAGGGCACTTCTCCCGACAACTATACAAAAATTTGCAACTACACGAATTAATTCCCCTATTTTTCCTTCGTTGATTGGACTAATATTGCCCAAATTAATAACAGAATAGTAAAACGAGAACTGGAATTTTAATGGAGATTCAAGAATAGATCTCTGGATTGTCCGAAACTGCTTCTGAAATACTGCAATTGTTGAAACATGGTGTTTTATATTTTTGGCGTGGGAATCATAAGTTTAACGGGGAACTTCAGGATGTGGTAGAGGACGATAAGAACTTTCCATCAGTGTATAGAAACCTTAGCTTAAACTTTGGGCATTTACCTATGAGTCCAGGGTAGCTCAGATGACAGAGAAAATTTTATAGTGGAATCTCCAAAAACTTGCAAATTGAAACAAATTTGTGTTTGAACATTCGAAAAGTATAATTTTTTTCTTTCGAAAATAGTGATATTTTATTTTTTTCCAGTCGGTCAAGTTCTCGGCAAGTTACAGCCTCCAATATATACATTTATCAAAAAAATCATCAAGCAAGGAAATTAAAATGATTTGAGATGTTCTCTTTTTGAATCCACGTTACTATAGCTTAATAAACTATAATAATCATGAAGTGTACATAATTTTTAACAGTTCTCAATGAAGAAAGAACTTTTTTGAAGAACTCTTATTTTTTTCTATATTTTTTGCTGCGACGATTGAGTTCGGGCATAATAATATATATAAGATTTTTTTCTCATTCGTCCTTTGCTTGTATTGTTTAAAACAAAAAATCATCGGAAAGCTACAATTTCCATCTTTTAAATGAACCAACACTCATATAGATTGAACAAATTCTGATTTAGTGACGTGTAATTCAGTGCGTCGGTGCCACAGTCATGCGTATTCAAGCGCGCGCACGCATGGATTTCGCTCTGAGTAAGAACTCTACTTGACTATTTTTTTCTAGGAATACCGTGGCTTTAGCGATAAATTTTGTTAGGACATTTTTTGTCTATAAACACCTGATCTATCCATCTGTATTTTTTTATGTTTTCCTACCTTGACTTAATTTCAAAATTTTTTAAAAAATGGATGAACAAATTTTTTTGTCACTTTTTTCTTTATGTTCTGCATCCGAGCGAAATGCAAATTTTTCAGGATATTATTCTATACACTTATTAAAAAAAATTATTCATTTTGCAAGTTTTTGTAGGTAAATACCTTCAACGACTGGGCTAAACTCTGAAATAAATTATATAAAATTCTACTAGACAGCGATTTGCCACGCTCAGCTATGGATTATTTTTAATACTTTTTCGATGGCACGCCTACATAGTTTTCTAGCGAAGATATATCTTAGGTATCTACAGTAGTATCGTCACTATGACGTTTAACTTTAATGATGACGCAACTCATATTGATCCACCCTAACAGTCCTCTTTATGTCCTACTGAACTAAAAGAGATAAGAGGAATGCCAAATGGTATTAATAAAACAAAAGTTTCTCATTTTTCCTGTTCCTCTCTTTATATACGGCGCGCGCTAAAAGTATAGAACGAATTGTTAATAAGAAAATGCAATAATAATAGTTTTCTATTAATATTATTTATTTATGAGTAGCTACATTCGCGTGGAATTTTAAAATTAACTAAAAAGCTTCCAGTGGATGTGAGAAGTCAGGATTTTCTAAAAAAAAGCAAAAATCGTGCTAAAGTTATGACCCCACGTTTTCGAAGGTGCTAAACAGAAACAACAGAATGAAAAGTTTTTAATCATGCGCACCCTCTCCAAAAATCACCGTTTCTTTGCTTATTTCACAAATGCTAGCTTGGCATCGGCTATTTTCGCAGAGATTCTTTGTTTTTCCATGGGGGTATAACAGATGGTGGTCCTGTTAAAGGCGTAGATTCCACTCCCTAATGACGACTGCGGTCCAATACCTGACATCACCTTTCACCATCTGTTATATCCCCACGAAAAAAAAATCCGTGCAAAAATAATCGATGCCAAGCTGTCCTATGAGAAATACGCAAAAAAGGGTAGTTTTTGGCCGGTTGATGGGGTGCGCATGATTAAAAACTTTTTTCATCCAATTCTTTGTAAACGAAGTTTGAGGTAGAATCATCACATGTACAAAGAGATTGTTTGCATCACTGACACGGGAGAGAGCCACGCAGATCTGCACTCAAAGAAAATAACAGGTAAATTCAACCAAAAAGAGCATATGAAATCGCGCCTATCTAGTTTCATAGTTAAATCAATCAGAAAAGAATAGTCATACAACTTTATTTGTTTTCGTAAACAAATAGTAGTTTAATAATCATATCTTCTTGTAACAAATTTAATAATACAATGACATTTTTTTATGCTCACTAACCATTTTCAATCTGGTCTACAATTAAATAGTACAACCAAACATTTTTTTGATCATTTTGATTATGTTATACTAAATATGCATCTTAATATTTTTTTAAAATTTTTGTACAGATGATGATGAAGACATGATGGCAGACAGCTCTGACAGCGACTCTGACAGTGAATCAGAGAGAGATGAGAGTGACACAAGCCAAAGGGAGAACGAAAATGATTAAATTACATTATTATTTTTAATCACTTCTTTAAAATGAATGTTATTTATCGAACAGCTAAGTTACAATAAGCTATAAATTGATTAATTTACTTATCTAAATATTTCTTCAGTTGTTCAATTATATACTTATTAGTTTTAAAGTATATATACAGAATATTGATTTAATCGGAACACTCATATCGGAGCGTAATGCCGAATAATTTAATATACGTCATTTCCTCCCGGATAAAAATTTGTAACCTGATTGTTAATATACTTCTGTAATTAATAAAAAAAAATCAGGTAGCAGTAAGTCGAGGGAAAACACGTCAGCTGATGCATTTAAATAGACGATAGATGCTCCCGCCTAACTTCTGCGTTACAATTTTCAAGGTATCAGCTGACGATCTTTCCACCAGCTGACATTTATATTCATTCACAGTAGCATATAAGCTTTCATCAGGTACATTTTTAGTTGAGAGGAAATTATTGAATGTATAAATTTTTTTTCATGTTCAAGCGACCAGCTGACGTATAATACACCATGTTATAGTCAGCTGACTTTTTTTTTCTTCAAGATATTGGTTTAGCTATAATTTGACAAATTTTTAGTCAGGTGGAAATGACTAAAAATATATTTTTTTCTCCGTGCGTGGGAGGCTACCGCCACTCATCCCACCCACGGAACCGCAGCTGACGTTCCCGAGGCATTATGATACAACTCCCTGATGCGTCTCACTCATTATCGTTCGAGAAGAAATAATTGACCAAATTTTCACCTGGCCTCCGGTCTATAACTTGTAGAATTAGGTCAAAAAATAGAAACAATAAATTTATCTTTTTTGGCCCAAAATAAGATGTTTTTACTCTTGTAAATTTTTTCGAAAAATACATATTCGAAAATTCCTAAAAGTGAGGGAAGGGAAATGTAAAAGTTGAAAAAAGAAATCTGAAAAAATTCAGGTGAATGTGTTATCAAAATAAAAGACTTTTTTATTTGCAACTTTTCTGTAAAGTACGTTTTCACCGAGTTTTTCCGGAAAAACATGAAAAACAAAATTTTTTTTTTAATTCGCGATTTTTGCACCCTCTGTATCTCGGAAAATAAAGTGAACACAAACTTATTTGTAGAAAATTTCATCTAGTTTATTTTTGCATGAAGGCAATTTTTCGCTAGAGGACGTAGTTTTCGAGTTATTTAAGAAAAACGGACCTTTAAACTACCCCCCACCCCCCGCTCACCCCCCATCAATCAGGACTTTTGGTATGTTGTTCAGGGCACTTCTCCCGACAACTATACAAAAATTTGCAACTACACGAATTAATTCCCCTATTTTTCCTTCGTTGATTGGACTAATATTGCCCAAATTAATAACAGAATAGTAAAACGAGAACTGGAATTTTAATGGAGATTCAAGAATAGATCTCTGGATTGTCCGAAACTGCTTCTGAAATACTGCAATTGTTGAAACATGGTGTTTTATATTTTTGGCGTGGGAATCATAAGTTTAACGGGGAACTTCAGGATGTGGTAGAGGACGATAAGAACTTTCCATCAGTGTATAGAAACCTTAGCTTAAACTTTGGGCATTTACCTATGAGTCCAGGGTAGCTCAGATGACAGAGAAAATTTTATAGTGGAATCTCCAAAAACTTGCAAATTGAAACAAATTTGTGTTTGAACATTCGAAAAGTATAATATTTTTCTTTCGAAAATAGTGATATTTTATTTTTTTCCAGTCGGTCAAGTTCTCGGCAAGTTACAGCCTCCAATATATACATTTATCAAAAAAATCATCAAGCAAGGAAATTAAAATGATTTGAGATGTTCTCTTTTTGAATCCACGTTACTATAGCTTAATAAACTATAATAATCATGAAGTGTACATAATTTTTAACAGTTCTCAATGAAGAAAGAACTTTTTTGAAGAACTCTTATTTTTTTCTATATTTTTTGCTGCGACGATTGAGTTCGGGCATAATAATATATATAAGATTTTTTTCTCATTCGTCCTTTGCTTGTATTGTTTAAAACAAAAAATCATCGGAAAGCTACAATTTCCATCTTTTAAATGAACCAACACTCATATAGATTGAACAAATTCTGATTTAGTGACGTGTAATTCAGTGCGTCGGTGCCACAGTCATGCGTATTCAAGCGCGCGCACGCATGGATTTCGCTCTGAGTAAGAACTCTACTTGACTATTTTTTTCTAGGAATACCGTGGCTTTAGCGATAAATTTTGTTAGGACATTTTTTGTCTATAAACACCTGATCTATCCATCTGTATTTTTTTATGTTTTCCTACCTTGACTTAATTTCAAAATTTTTTAAAAAATGGATGAACAAATTTTTTTGTCACTTTTTTCTTTATGTTCTGCATCCGAGCGAAATGCAAATTTTTCAGGATATTATTCTATACACTTATTAAAAAAAATTATTCATTTTGCAAGTTTTTGTAGGTAAATACCTTCAACGACTGGGCTAAACTCTGAAATAAATTATATAAAATTCTACTAGACAGCGATTTGCCACGCTCAGCTATGGATTATTTTTAATACTTTTTCGATGGCACGCCTACATAGTTTTCTAGCGAAGATATATCTTAGGTATCTACAGTAGTATCGTCACTATGACGTTTAACTTTAATGATGACGCAACTCATATTGATCCACCCTAACAGTCCTCTTTATGTCCTACTGAACTAAAAGAGATAAGAGGAATGCCAAATGGTATTAATAAAACAAAAGTTTCTCATTTTTCCTGTTCCTCTCTTTATATACGGCGCGCGCTAAAAGTATAGAACGAATTGTTAATAAGAAAATGCAATAATAATAGTTTTCTATTAATATTATTTATTTATGAGTAGCTACATTCGCGTGGAATTTTAAAATTAACTAAAAAGCTTCCAGTGGATGTGAGAAGTCAGGATTTTCTAAAAAAAAGCAAAAATCGTGCTAAAGTTATGACCCCACGTTTTCGAAGGTGCTAAACAGAAACAACAGAATGAAAAGTTTTTAATCATGCGCACCCTCTCCAAAAATCACCGTTTCTTTGCTTATTTCACAAATGCTAGCTTGGCATCGGCTATTTTCGCAGAGATTCTTTGTTTTTCCATGGGGGTATAACAGATGGTGGTCCTGTTAAAGGCGTAGATTCCACTCCCTAATGACGACTGCGGTCCAATACCTGACATCACCTTTCACCATCTGTTATATCCCCACGAAAAAAAAATCCGTGCAAAAATAATCGATGCCAAGCTGTCCTATGAGAAATACGCAAAAAAGGGTAGTTTTTGGCCGGTTGATGGGGTGCGCATGATTAAAAACTTTTTTCATCCAATTCTTTGTAAACGAAGTTTGAGGTAGAATCATCACATGTACAAAGAGATTGTTTGCATCACTGACACGGGAGAGAGCCACGCAGATCTGCACTCAAAGAAAATAACAGGTAAATTCAACCAAAAAGAGCATATGAAATCGCGCCTATCTAGTTTCATAGTTAAATCAATCAGAAAAGAATAGTCATACAACTTTATTTGTTTTCGTAAACAAATAGTAGTTTAATAATCATATCTTCTTGTAACAAATTTAATAATACAATGACATTTTTTTATGCTCACTAACCATTTTCAATCTGGTCTACAATTAAATAGTACAACCACTTTGTTTTTTGTTCACCAACTAATTTTTAGGTTGATCTACACTTTATTGTATGATGAAGTTTTTTTTGGTTAGCCAAAATCTCAGTATTGAGACATCAGACCACCCAAACCAAAGATTAGAGATCGTTTATAAGATCCATCCAAATATATCGATGATCCTTGAGAGAATTTAAACATTGCAATCATGTTACTAATTTTCTATAAATTCATAAGAGTATAAGATAATGCATGATTGATTATTGTCAGTGATTTGTATGTGGCGTCATCTGGGAATAATTTCTGTAATAGACTACGTGGTAAGCAAGCAAATTTTATGGTAATTCTTTTAGAACTTCTAGAAGACGACAATAATATTGGTTTGTCTACCAAGTACAATAATACAGCGAACTAATACTGAGTTAGAATTACAATTCGATACTAGTTAAAAATAAAATATACTATTATCTAGTTTAATTTGACAGAATTCAACAAAATAATAGTCAGACGAAAAAAATAATAGTCTTATTCATCTATTTTTTAAGTTAATGTTTGTTTTGTCGTACAACTTTTTATTAATTAAAATAACAATCACCTCTTGTTTAAAAATACCATCAATATAATTTAGTTTAACAAAATTAACGATATTTTCTTTTTGTTGAATTTACCCATACTATTTCTTTGAGTGTGGACGTACCAAACAAATTTTCTGGAATGTTTAAGAATGCTTTCGAATTTTCTGGAATATTACAGAACATTCTGAAATACTTCAGAAGGCTCTCAAATTTTTTGGAATGTTCCAGAATTCTCTCGAATTTTCTGGAATATTACAAAAGTTTAATCATGAAAGTTTATGCCGTTCAAATACGCCCATTGTAGATATCACGCTGTATCTCCGGTTCTACTAAATCGATTATCATAAAACTTGGCTTAGAGTAGACCGATTTCGATGAATAAAAACTATCTATTTGTCGGTTTTTGAGCAATTTACCATCAAAGTGACGAAAAATGGCCACTATAATGGCAAATCGCTCAAAAACCGACCGACAGAAATGTCTGCCACTGCAATGTAGTATTGTACACGTCAAAACAAACAACTTTGCACCGAGTTTGGTCCGGTAACTAAACTTTTTTTTCAATTTCCGGTTACCGCTCACGCCGGTTGGAAGTTTCGTCTGCCAGCGTAATTGGGGTATGTGAAGTACATATACTAACTACCTATGCGGACAGATCTCGATAATCATTCGATTTAAAAAAATGTTCCCTCCTCCACCGTACCAAAAATTTCCAAAGAAAAAAATGTTGGTACTTATATTGGTCTCTTCGATTACCGATTGGCAGACGGTAACCTTTCATCGTCGAATTTGCACGCTATTTCCTAGAATATAAGCAATAATATAAAAAGGTAATATTTTTAACCCATCCCATAAAACTGCTTTGATTTAAAGACCTATTTGAGTAACTGCCTGGTGCTAAATAAAAATTAAACGTGTACTTCCTGAATGAAAAGTATATTATCACGCTTCTACATTAGCGAAGTAATACCAACAAAACGTTCTGCAGTATTTCCTGCTATAACAAACTGTGGTCAAATGCGAGTTTTGCGTGTTCAGCCTTACATGTCCTGCAGTTAAAATACTATTTTACAAAAAATTACGTCAGACTATATCCTTTAACATATCGGATGCTAGATAAAGGTTACAAATCACTCCATTTGCTTTCGTTTTCAATTAAGAAATTTTCTGATATTTATGTTGGAAGAGCGAATTATAAGTGAACTTCGCATAGATGATAAAACAAAAAAACACTGCCTAAGGAATGACTACTTCCACATCCAGATTTTCTATCCAAGTCTTTCACAATGAAACATTACCATAATTGTGATTGGTGAATTTTTTCAATATGCATCTGTAGATGTCATTATTTCAACAAAAAAAATCATTACATCCAAGTGGTTGGGAGATGGTCGATAATAATACAGGAATGAATAGAGTCTAGAAAGAGAAAAAATGTACTGATATACATAGCATTCCATTAAAGGTACTTGATCCTGTAATTTGGTCTTGGCTCGCTCTGTATATAGACTTTTTTATCTTTTTATACTCTTCGTAAATACGAAAACGAAGAGTATAATAAGGGTGCTTTTTCATTGGAGGTGAGTTTCACCCCAACTCGAAAAAAAGTGACTATTGGAACATGTGGATCGTCGAATTCTACCCAAAAAAAACATATAACGTTATTCTTGCTTTAATACCCGTCGAGTTACAGGGAGTTGATTTTTAAGCAAATAACACTGATTTTTCAAAGGTTTTAAGCAAATTACTCAAAGAGGATCACATTTTCGAAAAAGTTTGTCATAACAAAAAAGTTAGCTTATGAAATAACAAAAATAATCCATGAAATAAAAATTTGTTTAGGCTCATCGTTGCCGAGATACAGTTAGTGTTTGCATTTGGACATAGCCCTGAAAAGGTCACGCTCTTCATAACTTTGATTTAAAAAAACCTTTTAACATGCACCTTCAACCAAATTAAAACTTATTAAAGTAGCTTAAAATTTTCTTTTTGCAAATTTTGATATATGCAAAATCAAAAATGATACAATGAAAATAAAGTCAAAATTTTAAATCTTTTTGGCTTTAACGTTAAATAACTTAGCAGGGAAGCATCTTAGCTGATGTCTCTAGAGACAAAAAATTATGGCAATAAACTAAGGGAAACGTTATTTATCTTTTTGATAAAGATAATAGCTTAGGAGAAGTGTCTGAAGTTAATTCAACGGTTTTTTTTTAATTGACGCATTTAAGATAAATATAGAACAACTGGCAACATCTCTACTGTTTTGACCTACATGACCTTTAAGGGTCACCTCCTACCACCACCCTTTTAAGGGGGTGGTAGAAGGGGCGGATGAAGTAAAAGAAATTTGATGCCTTTAGTTTATGTACACTCACTAAATCACAATTTTATTTTTTTTCACCATAATGGGGTGGGGGTGGGAACAAACAAATTTTTTGAGAGCTTAGTTTCTCGTATACATCAACATTATGAACTCTTACTTGTTTGATTTACTATTTACCTCTATTTACCTCAATTTACCCCCCAACCCTTCAACGTTCTAGTTCCATATCTCGTTAAAATACATACGTGTACCTTTCAAGTCAATATTTTAAACGGTTCCAGAGTAATCATGCGCACAAAAAAAAATTACGACTGACAGATAGGCAGACCGACAGACAGAATTTTTTTTTCACTCAAACTTAAAATCTTGAAGTCTCATGATATTCTAAGCCATTTTGAACAATAAAAATTTTCCACTGGATGTGGAAGTAACTATAAATACACCACATAGAAGACAACCCGCAAATCTAAACCTAAACTCAAAGCTGTTCGGAAGAAGGTTACACATTTGGAAAAATGGAGACATACATGCATACCCACCGACATTGTTAGTGCCGGGTTGGCACTGGAACTCAGTATACATCTTTTCAAATATAATGTAAATTTACTGCAGTATTGACAAAGCTACTGAGCATCTAATTTAGTACAGTCGATAGGTAAATTCTTATCCGAATAAGTGCGATTTGAAACTTTGGGAATTTGTAGACTTCGATGCCCTGAATGAAATAAGAAAAAATGCATAATGTGATCTCAGCCGCCGGCTCCGCCATTTTGAAAAAATGGCACACAAAAACAGTATCTTTGAAATATCTCGCTTCGGGTGCCTCATACGGCAAAAAAATCTTCTTGCAGTCCAGAAGTGGCAGGGGGTTTGTAAAAATATTGAAGAATGGGGCTGGAAACAGAGCAAAGCTGGGCTTACACCAGTAACAATGCTGAAATATCCTGCTTCTGAAAAGCTACTTAAATTTCTTTCCTGCAAATGTAAAAAAGGGTGTAGTGCAGCATGTGGTAGTAGAAGAGGGTTAAAATGTTCTGTAATTTGCAAATTTTGTAACGGACAAAGCTGAGACAATGCACCAGCAACAGTCGACGAAGTTCATGACGACGAGGAAGTCGACTCTCCAGTCGCAAGCATGGAGAACAGTCAATATGTAGAATCAGTGGACAGCACAACGGAAGCAATTTTCGAAGAAAGTATTGTTGAAGACTACAACGAACCTGGACCTTCGATATCACGTACCTAAAACGCCTCAAGAAGCAGGCTAGTCGTGAATTAGGCCTATAGAGGACAACCACGTAAAAAAAAAACGCGCCATATACTTTACCTCGAGGTGGTGTGGAAACGAGTATTGAACATTGAGCTATGCGTAGCAGACAAGTAAAGTCAACTATATTTAAGGATTTTCAGAAATGAAAACAAATTTTGTCTCAACACAAAAATACTCCTTTAGTCCGTCGGAATTATACAAGGGGTAGTTCTCGATATTTTTAGTGCAGCAATCTGACCTATACCAAATTGAAGGTTTTTACATTAGAAACAAAATTGTCACAACCCGAAGTCATAAAAAAGGGTGACTTCCGAGAAATAGACATATATACCGGGTGTAAACGAATAGTGGGCCACCTCTGTAACTTCCTTGTTTTTAAAGATATCGGGATGAAATTTTGTATGGTGAAATTAGGTAAGATTTCCAACTTTTTAAGACCTATCCGCCATATTTATAACTTCCGGTTTCAACGGAAATGGCCCCAATAGCCTTTTCTAAATGGACCACCCTGTATGTTTTTACATTTTTGAAATAAAGATCACATTTTGGATACATTTATACTATTTTGAACAATTTATACAGTGTTGCACGAAAAATAATTCGAATTTTAGTTGTCAATCTAGAAGGCTGCGAATATGTTAAAATAATTTTTGTTCCAATGTAATTCATATAAAAAATACGAAAACGTCAATATGTCCAATAATACATCATACAGGGTGCTGTAAACTCATTAAAATCACATTTTTCAAAATGACTCATTTGTTTTAAATATTATGATATGGGCCACCCGGATATTCAGAAAGCTCTATTTAGTAGGAGTTAAACGGTGCCAAAAGTTCCGTAATGTGTAATCGTTACCGGCAGGAATGACAATTTTTCTTAAGAAATTTATGATTTATATCTACTTCAGTTAAATTTTGATCAACCCCGTATCAACCCTGTATATTTGTGTTAATATTTTATGATATGTCACCCTCCGCAGGAGACAGAATGGGCTTCTGACTCATTCTTGTTGCATCATATATTACCACAAATATACAGGCAAAAGTTGATTATCGGAAAATTTGCTAGCGATAAAACTTTTTTTTCTTTTTTTTTTTTTTCATAAATTATTACCTGGCGTCATTTTTCATGAAAATGCATCGTTTGTGCTCAAAATACAGAAGAAAAGTGCAAAAGGGCAAAAGCATGCTCAGCGTGCTCACGCGGGAAAACCTACTACTAAAGGAAAATTTCAAACCATGTCGATCGGAAATTTTCCGCTCTACAATTTTTGTCTCTTGAATATTTTCCCTAAAATGCGTGGTTTTAGAGTAAAATGTGAAAAAATGCGAAAAACGCGAAAAATTATATATATAATATATATGTCTATTTCTCGGAAATCACTCTCTTTTATGACTGCGGGTTGTGACAGTTTTATTTCTAATGTGGAAACCTTCAATTTGGTAAAGGTCGCATTGCTGCACTAAAAATATCGACCTAAAATGCTAATTCCTACGGACTACTTCATAAAAGTCGCACTAGATCGAGAAATTGCAAAATATAATTTAGTCAAGAATCAGGCCCGTGGAGAGCCGGCACGGGCCCAGGGGTAAAATCAAATCGGCGGGCCCCTCCTGGCTGTGAAAAATCAAAAGTACTAATTTTTAATACACAATATTGTAATCATACTCTTTTACTCATATTAAGAATTATAAATACCTAACTATTTACTTACTTATATTTAATTTGCAGAGATATCAGGATCTGAGAAAACAATAAATAAAATTATCCAGAAAATGCCATATAATTTTAAGTACAGTTCTGTACGTACGTTTAAAGTAATTATCAATATCTGAAGTTTTTATTACCGTAATCCTATCGGGTATAGCCTGAGGCTATCCTTATTTCTTATATCTACATCGTCGGTACTATATATAGAAATAATGAAATATGAAAATAAAGTTATAACTCAAATAGCGTACTCTGCAATGATACCTTAATTGACTGGACTAAACAGAGGGTCGTGTGGCGAAACCTATTTACTTCTATGATTTTACTTACCTGCCTAAAAGGTCATTTCTTATGAATGTTTTTGTGATTAAATAATGATTAATTGGATTAGAGATCAAACAAACATATGTAATACTAATATAAATTGCAGTTGTTGTTAATGCTACTGTTCTACTAAGAATGCATATGGCCTACCATTTTTTTTAGTATTTATTAGAAATATATACCGGGTGTACATTTCAGAAGCACATTTCCTTTAACGCATAAGCATAATTACAAATAAAATAAAGTATTTTTATTTATAATTAATAGATTTATCAATACAAAAATGTATTTAACATTGACGGTGCCGGGCCCCCTCGGGCCCGGGCACCGGGGCAGAAGACCCGCTTACCCCCCCCCCCCCCCCTGTCGTCAGGCCTGTCAAGAATGCTTCACTTCGATCGGCTGCTGCATCGGAACTATTCAGTTTAACGAAAAAATGTATACGACATATTTTGTAGAAAATTTAATGCTCTTTTATTTTCATGAGAAGATTTTTTGCCATATGAGGCACCCGAAGCGAGATATTTCAAAGATACTGTTTTTGCGCCATTTTTTCAATATGGCGCCGCCGGCGGCTAAGATCATATTTTGCACTTTTCTTATTTCATTCAGGGCATCGAAATCTACAAGTTCCCAAAGTTTCAAAACTCCCGCACTTATTCGTACTAAACCCCATGTTTTATGCTCTCACCGCTGTATTAATTCACTTGCAGTGAGATTTCTCTTCCAAAAATGATTAGTATCAAACGCCGGTATTAATTTGCGCTCTGTTAAATCGTAAAGAAAATAAGAACCCAGTTCTTATGAAGCGACCTCGTGAATTAAGCAATTCTCCGATTATAATAATCTCCTTAAATCATATATTAGTAAACGCATTCATAACCAAACATATTAATTTGAGACACATGTCCCGAATAAAAGGGAAACTTCACTGAATGTTCTAGTACGCGTAAGTTTACGTGCACGTTTCAGGTTCGTTGGAGCGTCCTTCTCAAAAAGGATGACAGTTACTGATAGCCGTCAGCGGCAATTACTGCTTTTCAGACATATTCTGCCACATGGTAAGTCGGGAAGCTTCACGGCATGCATTTCGACTCGTCAGCATTTTTTTCGACCCAAATTCTCACATCGAAAACACATTTATTAATAAAATGTTTATCAATGCGAGATGCAGTAAATTGTGTAACCATCATCAAACAAAATATTTTACAGGTGTAAAGATGGCAGATATCCATAGACAATCTATAATTGAAGAGCTAAGTGGATAAAGGTGTTATGTGACATTTTTGAAAATTTTGGGATTTCTACACAGACAACTATTTTAACTTATAATCTATCATTTCAATAAGTTTTTGGGATAATAAACCTTTTCTAAATGCGTTTTAATGTTTGATAAAGGTGTTATGTACATATGGTTTTTATATAATTTAATGGATAAAGGTGTCATGATCACATACCACCTTTATCCATTACCGTGCGATATTAAATTGTTTTAATTCAAAACACTTTGCTTTTAAAGTTATGTTATATTGACATTAATGTGACAAGTTGTGTTAAGTGTTTCTTACTATTATAGTGAAAATGGCCAGTCATAGTAAACTGATATTACAAATGGCAATGAATAAACGATTTCATGAATCATGTAAGATGTTTATAAATTGCTGATATTTGGAAATAGTGCTTATAGTGTTTTAATCCATATATTCATTTCGTTCAATTTCGAAATGGTATGAGATGGTACAAGAGTCGAGATGATACTTAAGTATCTAATTGCTGTAAACACATTTATACCTTTTGGCAATTCAGCAGAAATCAGTCACATAGTGGCAAACATTATCAATATAAAATGCAATAATAAAATACGAATTTACCAACGTATTCTAGCAAATTAGTCTGTAAATCAGAAATACTGGAAATTGACGCTTTGCGTTGTTGATTTTTGTACAAACATTTTTATGCTGACAAGTAGAAGAGGGCTGGACCGTAGAAATTTTTATGACAAGAGCAAAACTGATATCTGGTATGGCTTCTGCCCACCCAATATTTTGAAAGAGCATTAAATTGTTCAAGGCCAATCTGGCGAATTCCGAAATTCTTGCGGAAAAAATAATAAGTATGATAATTACGCCAATCAAGTCAAAGGTCATTTGGGTTTGTAAGGTTATCTTTTAAGAATTACAAGATTCGCTATGCTTACATCTATTGGGTTATCTGTGAAAAATCCCTGCCTACCCAATAAAAATGCTGAAATTACGTCCATGGTATTCAAAATTGTTTAATTGAGAAAATGACTCACATTTTTTCCCAAATGTGATGCTGGAAATAATACTAAAGAATACGGAGAAAATTACAAACTAGCTTTCGAACAACAAAAGCGTGACGGAGCAAAAGTTATAATAGATAGAACGATTTGCTTTCTTACTTTAGATCTTCAGCAAACCATGCCGCTGCCAAAATTAAGTACATCGAAAGCATTTTACCTTCGTCAAATGTGGTTTTACAATCTTGTCATACATACATTGAGGAATACTGAAAAAAAAACGTTCTTTTTCACATGGACTGAAGATATGGCCAGCCGTGAAAGCCCAGAAATTGCTAGTTGCCTACATACCTTTTCACAAATTTACAATGAATATTTCCAAGAAAAGATCGATCACATTATAATGTGGCCCGACTCCTGTGGTGGACAAAATAAAAACTTCAATATCATTACACTTTACCAGTTGTTGATTTTAAAGAGAGAATTTAAAGCTATCGACCATAAATTTTCGGAGGTGGGACATTCATATTTAGATTCAGACAGAGACTTTGGCAGAGTCGAGAAAATTGTAAGGAAACATCAAAACATCTACGTTCCGGACCAGTATCGAGAAATTTTAAGAACTCCCAAAGACGCCGTTGTCATAGATATGAAGAATCATTTTAAGGATATTGATGGAATTGCCTCAAAACTGAATTTGTATAACAGGAAGAAAAACTTGAACAATGAAAAGGTTTATTTTCGAAACGGTATAAAATGGCACCTATGGGTGCTACTATTACATCACTAGATGAAATGACTCCATTTTACAAAGTCGATATTTTAAAGAAAAGGAATATGCATAAGATAAATTCCGACGATATTGCTCTAACGGTGTTTAATGAAAACAAGGGCACCCTAAGTGTAGGAAAACTGGCCAATCTTAAAGAACAATTACCATTCATAAATGAATGGTAAGGCCGTATTATCACAACATACTTGGAAATGACCAAACTGTGGCTCAAAACCGTAGAACTGTCCGACTACCTAAAAATTGTACAATGTTTTAATAATAATAAAATATGTTTAATTTCCTAACACTTTTATTCACTAATTCCTTATTCATTTCAGAGAAACTTATGAACGGATAAAGGTGTTATGTACATTAATTTTTAAAAATTTTCGAAAATAATGACAACTGACAACTTTAGTTATCTGAAAAGTACATCAAATGTCAATATTATCGCAAAATGCAAGCTATATAGTCTTTATAACAAAAAAGTTCTCGCCTAAAAACTTTCGAGTTAAATTACTCAATAACGTGTTTTTGTGACATAACACCTTTATCCACTTAGCTCTTCAATAGTAATTTTTTTATCAATATCTTCAAGGAGATCATTCAGACATTCAAACATTAGCTTCTTCAGACATGAGTACAGGGTGGACCAAATTAGATGAGATTTGGGGTTTTCTCTAAAACTATGGCAAATAGACAAAAACCAATAGTCTTGAGCTCGATTTTCGAGAAGCAAACAATGGCTCAAACCCCGATCGTTTATCTTTTTTGATTATCGAGCTACAGAGCGTTTTTGAAAAATTGGCATCTCAATTACCAAGTGTCGAATCGAAAAGGCACTTTTTTGAGTAGAATCCGTTGCTGATAAGAAGAAAATTATGCATGCCTCAGTTTTCGAGATAACTTATGTTTTTTTTAATGAAACACCCTGTAAGTTATTCCATTATTCGATCACAACTTAAATTAGCTCTCCAACGATATAACATATGACATATTTATCTCTAAAAAAGTGGTTAATTTTCGAAAAATTTAATATATTTGTGAGAAGGCCATGAAAATCTATTACCAACAACTCTTCTTATAATATAAAATAGCTTTGCTAAAAATAGATAAAACTAAACTACAATAAATCTGTACTTTAGAATGAAAAGGGCGGGTGTCCATTTTTTGTGAATTTTATGTAAGAACTGTTTCTAATAAAGAAAAGCCTTATATTTCTATAATTAAAGGCCAGAAGTTCATATATTATGTAATGTTTTAATATATTTCAACTTTAAATCGACGGTTGTCCAATACTTGCTCCACATGTCTTACAAAAATGGCCGTTTCTAAAAAATATGATTTTGTAACAACCGCCCTTTTCATTCCAAAGTACAGAAATGTTTGAATTGTCTTCCATTGACATCTATGCATTTTTGACACGTTCTCCTTACAGCATTTGTTGCATTTCCAATCACGACAGTTATTGTCCGAAGCGCAGCTAATGTTCTGTTTTCCAATTTTTCTATGTCCTCTATATAGAATATTTTTTAAATAACCGACAGGGGTTATGTCGGGAAATCTAGCTGGCCACAAAGTAGGACCATCGTTTGCGCCGCTTTTTCTTTAGTTTAAATTTAGATTATATATTCTATATTCAAATGTATTTACTGTGGACTAAAGATATAGGCAACCCAAATTACCTGATAATGAATAGATGATAAACACTATCATTTATATAGTACTTTTATTCTCACATACAAAGAGGGTAACAAAAAAAATGGACTATTGGTAATGCTACCAATAGATAGTTAACAGTTTCTAAAAGGTGTTAGACAAAATTTCATTTGTGCTATGAGTAAAACCATTATTCTTATATAGTTAAATGTTAGAGTTAAACTTGGCCTTAATAGTATAGTGTCGTGTGATATTTTTCGAGTATTGCCGATTCCTCATTTTTCCCTTAAGCATTATTCTCCCTGATTTCCTTAAATCTCCCGCATTCATAGAATTGCAACCACCAGGATTCAACAGAACGGTGAGTTTTTAATATTATAGTCATATTCTTAGATCTTTAGAATCTAGTCTACTAATAATAGAAATTTTAGCCCAATAATATACAACTATCATTTCCTAAAAATTAAACAATATCTAAACTACTCGTTTTCGAGGTAAAAAAATTGTTTTGAATTTTACCATCCTCTCCCCGCTCATTAAATTTTTTTTTGGGATTTTTCGCCCCTGCTTATCAATTTTTCAATTTGGAGAAAATTTTTCCCCAGCTCATTTGAATTTGGAGAAAAAAAATTTTTCTGATTTTCTCCCCCCCATTCTTCAATTTTTCAATTTGGAGAAAAACATTTTTTTTTCAGATTATCTTCCTCCCGCTCTTCAATTTTCATTTTAGAGGTACATTTTTTTTTTTTCGATTCCTGATTTACGGGTCTGAGTATACACATAATTTTCGAGTTCTAGTGCCGCCCAGTGAAAATTATTTAAAGTATACACTCCGCATAGAATGTTAATAAAATTTTCGGTATTCAAATTACCGTGAAAAAAATGAGAACCTATTATTTGGTATCCAATAAAACCACACCATACACCAAATCCAAATCGTCCTTGACGATTAACTGTAACGGTTACATGAGGATATTCATGAGCCCATAATTTGCAAAATTTGGCAATTAAAAATTCTTAATATGACTTTTTAATTTTTTTCATTTGTTTTGGTAATCCTAAATAGCTTTGCATTTAATAGTCCAGTCTCATATAGACAAAAATCCCGTGTCGATTGGATGCTCTGCTAATTTTAAAAAACCTCCAGAACTCGAAAGTACTGCTCTGATATAACAAATTCTTTGAGGTTGGCATTCTGGAAAATTGTTGTAAAAAAATATGGCGGCGCACGACTTTTTTAAACAAATTCTATCTCCGTTATTTCTTAACGGATTTTAAAGAACAAAAAAGCAAGTACTCATTTTAAGTACACCTTTTATAAAAAAAATAGTGCTGTCATATAAAGTCATGATATTTTGTAAATTTTTTAAATAAATGAAAATATCAGAATTAATTTATTAACTTATTTACTTTTAGCGGAAAATCCATTGTAGTACATGAAAAACTCTTCAAATATAAGTTGTAAAGAATTTAATGCTGCTGATTTTAAATATGTCTTCACTTTTGCATTTACTTTAAATAATAATTGTTTTAATCGTCAAAAACCTTGTGCGTGTCGTTTTCCAAAACGAAATAATCTGACGGTGTAGTAGCGGTTATGGATATATTTAATAGCAATAATTCTAAACTTTTCAAAACAAATTACTTCTAACAGATGAATTATTATCTATTATAGTCGTTACGCATAATGTAGTATTATCAACTATATATTTAAACAAAAACAAGTAATAATTGTTTTTTCAATGTTTTAAATTAAATATTTATAATTCAATAATAAAATGTTCAGTATAGCAAATATAGAAAATTTCAAGCGGAATATAATTAATACCATCAATATGTATTTGTTACAAATTTGGTGCTACGTATTTTAGACGTTCTTATTATTTTATTAAATTATTATAAAGTGTTGCCTCAATAAACAAATATATTAACAGGACGTGGAAAAACAAGAAGAAAGATTTGGCTGAAACATATCACCGCTACTTTAGGTCCGGGTATTACAGAAGCTATCCTTGGATTCCATGCATTTACTGGAACCGCTATAACAGGAAAATGTTTCAGGAAAAGCAAAGAAATGTATTTTAGGATATATTTAGGCTTAAATGAAGATGACAGTATTTTAAAATCGTTTTCTTTACTGGGTTCGGAGGAAACATCAAATGATCAAATGAATAGGGACTTTGAAAGATTCGTTTGTATGCTTTACAAATCTACAACGATTACTTCTGTCAAGGAATTACGATGGAAATTATATTCTATAAAAGAACAGCAAGGAGAGATTTTGCCACCTACGCTTAATCCTCTTGAACAGCATAATCTTAGGTAAATATATTAATTTAATCGAATACTGCGCTATTTAGTAATGTTGGGTTTCTTATATAGGGCAAATTTTATAGCGAGGGTATGGAAGTTAAGTCATACCAATATTCAGAAACTTGCCAATCCAGACCTATGTGGATGGAAAAAATGGAAGGGAGTTTATATGAGGCAGTTCCATTTACAAAGCCACCTGCTCCTGAAAGCCTATTGTTTTTAATAAAATGTGGCTGTAAAAAGGGATGCGTCAGCAAAAGTTGCAGTTGCAAAAAATTTTTTATGTTGTACCGAAGCTTGTGCATGTACAGAATTTGAATGTTACAATATTGAACCAATGCCCATATCTGACATAATTGATGACGACGATACGGAACTTGATATATCTGAGGGTGAATCGGGTAATGAAAAAGCTGCTTGGAATTCCTTTAAAATGGTAGCACACACTTTCTTGGTAACAAAAGAGCAGAAAACTATAGAGACCCTGTTGGGAATCTTCTTTCTTGCTACCAGAAATTAGAATGCAATATGTCATTAAAAGTCCACTTTCTACATTCACACCTAGATTACTTCCCAGAAAACTGTGGTGCAGTAAGTGAGGAGCATGGAGAGAGATTCCACCAGGATATTCAAAATATGGAAAAAAGATATCAGAGCAAATGGACTTCTGCGATGTTGGCAGACTACTGTTGGACATGTATAAGAGATGCTCCAGAAGTAACTGATAAGAGACGGGCTAAGAAGCGCAAGAAGAATAATTAATTTTCTGATTAAAGGGCTTATATTCTAATCAAATATATAGTATATAACATGTATTTGAAATATATATCAAAATGGCAAATATTTTTTCGCATGATGTAATTAATTGCTTTTTTTATTAAAATTATACCATAATATGTGGGTTAGGTCAGTTATTACAATTTTTAGAGCCAAAAAAATTTTCTTATGACTATGTTAGACGTAGCTGGGACCAAAACAATGCAAATAAGTGGTTTTGGTTAACGATACAAAATAAAAGTTAAAATTTATAGGTGTGTGAATATGCGTGTATTTCTGAAACCTTTTTTCTAGTTCTCGAAATAATTGCAATACCATATGTCTGTGTGTGATTGTGGCAGTCATTTTGCATGCATCATTGTGAATTTCTTATTTTTGACATCTGATTCGATATAAGCCACTTAGAAAATACCAAACCACCATTCATTTTAATGCAATTCCGACAAAACATGAATTTTGTCTAGTTTTTGAGAGTTTGACCCACTGTAGACCGGCCGTAGCTATAGTGAGACCATCGCCGAACAATAATATCCTATCTTTATAAATCGGGCGATAGGACCACATATTATCCTCAAATTAATGAAAATTAAAAACTAGATTTCCTAAAATTAGACATTTTAAAAAAGTTTATATGAAAAATTCACATTAATATTTTCATACAACCCTTCGCGAAACACCCCGTATACTACACATTTTTTATCGGAAGTAAAATAACAGGAGGCAGATGAATCATTTTAAAGGGCGCACAATAAAATGCTGACATAATAATAGTAAATTTTACCACTATAATTGAGATTTAGCCCCCGGAAATTGAAAATGTGGCACTTAACACTCATAAATTATTACATGCACAATCAAAACAATTCGCCAGATGTCAGGCATCAGAAAGTCCAACAATCATCGAAACATAAGGTTAATTAAAAAACCTGACAATGTTAAATTTATAGCGATTAGTAAATCATTTTATATGCCTCGATTTTAAATTGCTTACCTTTACGTAGGCGTTTATTTTTTCACCATTTGGTCGGTATAAGTCCTTGCACCTGATTACTGAAATAGAAACAAAAGATTTACTACAGTCTTTCAAATAAGTAATTTTCGGAAAAAAAAGGTGCAGAAAAATATTTTTCTGCAAATATCTCCGTTCCAGAAAACTTTTTGAAAAAACATTCCTATACTAAATTACATATGTTAAATTACAATTTAGCTCTTATAGTCCAATAATTATAAAAATTTCCATCACATAACTGTTAGTGGAGGGGTTATACATCACAAAACTACAGAAATCCGTTCTGCCGCCGCGCAACCCCCTCCCAAAAAACCACCCCTTCGGTGAAAAAAGCATTATTTTACTGATAACTCATTAACCGTTAAATAAAAAGGAAAGCTTGACTAATTTCCCAAAGAAAAAGCCCTATTGTAATTTTGTTGTATATGCCATGGTTTTAGAGAAAATCTATATTGAAAAATTTCCAAAATTTGTATTTTTAATGCGCGCGAATTTTCGTTTATTTGAAATTTTTTTCTCGAAAACCCTACAAGCTAGGAAGAAAAATCAAAATGGGTTTTAAAGGGGATATAAAATACTCTCTTGTGTTGCCATTTTTGATGGCTATTGATATTTATTAGTATATAAAAATAACAATATAATATAGTTACTTCTTAATTTTTTGCGCCTCTAACTCTTCACAGGCCCATAAAAAATAACTGACTTTTAAGTTATAAATGCATTATCTTTTGGTTTAAGAAGCTATTACTTCAATGCAGAAAAACTTAGGAATAAAAATTTACCGGCATGTTGAAGTTAACCAAATTTTGGCCAATTTTTTATTGCTACCTAAAAATAAAAAAAAGACCCAAATATCTTGAAAACTCAAATACAGCAGTTGCAAAGAAATATTCTTCTGCTATGTGCATCGTTTTACAGCCACGTGTTTTTTCTAAATATTATTCTAATAAATTTTATTAGATTAAATTAACTATTAAACAAATAAAATTAGTGAAATTTCAAGTGAAAAATAACTGGATTTACAATAATTTTGTTGAATCATACAAATTTAAATACGTATTTCTGTCTGTCTGTCGGTGGGTTTGTAACTTTTTTTTTGTGCACGTTTTCTCAGCAACGGTTTGAGATATTGATTTGAAATTTGGTACACATATGTAGGTACCATGACGAGATATGGAACTAGACTATATTTTGCACTAATTCCGGTGAAGGGTTGGGGGTTAAATGGGGGTAAATATGAGAAAATATGTAAAGCAAGCTGGTAAGAGTAGATTAACTTGGGATTTGGTGTACATATTAGAAGCCAACACCTTATTTTTTTTTTATAATATTTTTTAGTAACACGACCTTAAGAACCCTAGAAATCTAGTTACTTCTATAATTTTCTATGGGGAAAAATTGAAGGTTATAAAAATATCTTTCGTTTGCTTACTGATTTTCCTTGATATGTCGACAATTGGCGAAGATATTAACGATGATTATATAACGCATTTTCTAAAAATTCAATTTTTCTTATATTTTCAATATCGATTTTCTCGAAAACTATGGGTGGTTTTTTGGGGGGATTGCGGATTTTTGTGATTTTGTGATGTATACCCCTCCATTAACAGTTACTGAAGGAAAACTCAGATAACATTTTTTGCGAGCTTCTGGTGTATTTTTTACTTTATCGACTGGATTATATACCTAACACATTGAATTGAATTTGTGGTCCCACCAGGAACTGCAATTTTCACTTTTAAAATTCAGTTTGAAATCACAAATAATTCAAAAAGTACGTAAGTTAGACCCCTACGATATCGACATGGGAAAAAGGGGGAATTTAATTTTACATAATTTAAAGCAAAAAAATACAGGGTGTTCCAATTGACTTAAACACTTTGACACTTTGTATATTATTAGTGAATTTCTCTAAACCGTAAAGCGTAGCTCACCTAATGGTCTTTCTGCATGTCAAAAAGCAAATGAGGATCTTTTGCGTGAAAAAAGTTATACAGGTTATTGCAAACCAATTTTTTAATAAAATGTCAAATATCTCTGAAAAAGCTGGTTTTCCGTATAGAGTATGCTAAAGTATGCTAAGAATCAAATTTCTTAAACCGGCAAAATAGTTAGGACACCACCTCAATTTGCCGACAATTTTTAAAAGTGACATTTCCCAATAGGATGAATTGATGAAAGAGAATGACCAGCAAAACCACCAGATCTTGCCCTACTAGAATACTTAAAAAAAAACACAATTCCTATTTACTAAAAAAATTTATACTCACTATTGACAAATATTGTGCCATCTTCAGCGAAGATCTTCAAATCCAAAGACCCTCTAACATCAACGATCCCACTTCTGGTCGTCGATATACTCTCCGAAAGGCTAGTTGAATCATTTATCTTCGGCGAGTCGAACAGCAGGCACCTCCTTATACCTCTCGACTCCGACGTGGGAGTATCAACCACAAACGTTTCCCCCAAAATGTCTTTGTTTTCCAAGTAACAATTCCGCAGAGGAGTGTTGTCGAAATCGGTTTGCTTCGTTGATCCGTACGAACTGTTGCTTATCTGACAGAAGAGGCTTCCTTTCTCCGTACTGAAACCTTTCAGTCGTCTATTGTCGTCGTCAGTTCGTCGACGTCGTATACATCTTTGTCGCTTTAGAGTAAAGTTGGTTGCATCCTCCAAAGATTTCTCCATGTGAGCCCTTTTAGCGCAGGTCTCGCTACCTAACACTGTGGTGGAAGGCCTTTTTCTACTGCCTATGTCTTCATCTACGCACCTTTCATTGAACGTTTCGTCAATCTGAATGATGGTTTTGTCGGTGTTGACATTACTATCTAATACAACTACTTTGTTATTATTATTACATTTGCAGACGAAGTTATTATCGAGTTGGTGTGAGTGTTCAGTTGTGGAACTTCTGAACCCAGAGTCTGACGAGTTTTCCGAAATATTTTCCAAGTTCTTATGTTCCTGCTCTAAATTAATCATATTTTCTTCGTGCGTCTCGTTCAGGTTATTCTCGTTTTCGGACTCCTCAGTGTCAACATTCACAATAAGACTAGTGTTAAGCGCTTTTTTAACGGTAGGTCTGATGCTATCATCGGTGGTCTCCAAAATGGCATCGACGATCCTGTCCAGAGACATATTGTTGATGAAGGAGGAGTCATTGTGGTTATTCTTTTTTGCCTTACTATCTAAACTGCCTTTATGAAATTTTAAATCTAGGAATTTTTTGACTAGAGGGGAAACTTTCAATTCCTTTTTAAACATTTTCTTCGTCGTAGAATTCAGTCTAAGTCCAGGAAAGCGTAGTTGGTTGCTTTCTGGAGAAGTGATGAAGGAAATCTGGTGTAAAAAGTCGTCAACGTGGTCGATTTTTGGCTTCTTATTCGGCGGAAGGTCTTCATCCTCAAGTGGATTGACTAAAGGTTGAAGTTTTTTGAGACTAGGTACGTTCAAAGTTTGTAGACAATGCGTTGTTCTCATTGGACATGGAGAATAGTCCATTGCAAAAGCCGGCAATGTAGATGCGTACGTATCAGGTACTCTTTTAACACAGGAGGCGGTAGATCGTTTGCAGCAGCATACATCGTTGGTTGAAATACCTTCAATGTGTGAATCTACAGCCTCAAAAGGCTTAAAGTAGTTGCTACACTGACTGTCAGTGTTAATAAAATCGATGGTATGAGACGCAAGGCAATCTTTTTTTTTCTTGTGCTGCAATCTCGGGCTAGTCATAGAACCCAGATATTTCTTCTCGCTTTTACACTTTTTAGCGGACAGAACTCTCCTGTTATCCGAAGGAGTTAAGTTGCTGACGTCTCTTAGGGCGTCGAACTGCATAAAGTTCTCCGATGACTTGATGGGGGTCGAGGTAAACTGGTTCTCTTTATCTGCTTCCAAGGCGTCTAGACTGTTACGCTTCTGCAAGCTACAGCGTCTCGACGTGCTGGAGCGACGCCTCTTGGATTTACTTTTCGGCGTCGCCGCTTTTATTGCAGTTCCGTACTCGGCTGACAGAGGACGCGAGGCGTCGGACTTGGCTAGCTCGCGTCGAGGCATTACAGTCCACTTCAGCATTGTGTTTCTACCTGGAAAATATTGATTAGCTTTAGTATTTACTCCGACAATTTGTGATGCGAGATGTAGATGACTATATTTTAGAAATACATGGCAAAAGATTTTAGTTAGATATCTTTTTTCTACGACATTTTTAGAACAGTTTAGAGATTGTAAATTCATAAAGAGTTTATGAATATAAAGAATTGCTTTATAGATGGCTTGAGATTTTTCTAAAAACTAAATCGGGATGAACAGCATCTTCAACTTTTTTTAATTTTTTTTTGACAATTCGGTTACACGTGTTCTTCTTTATCATGTTATCAAGTTAGTTTAGCTTAATCGCACGGGGTTGGGGGAATTCGCATTTAAAATTCGCAAAAATACGTTTTTCCGCAATAACTTTGTGACTTGAGGGAAAAAAAGTTAAATTAAAAATTGAAGATCTCGCGGAAGCGCAAAGTTTTTTCAAATCGGACGTTAACTTCTCGTGAACGTTTTTTTTTTAAATGCACGTTTTTTCTGCCGTAACAGTAATATACAAAAAACCGCTGCCCAGGAATCACTACTTCCACATCTAGATTTTCTGTCCAAGTCACTCACAACGAAAAAATTTTGTATGTGGAAATAATTGTTTATGGAACTTTAATAATATAATATTTGAAATCCTCTACCCCAAAAACCCATAAACCGATACCCCACATCGGTAGTGGGGTGGGGGTGGTGATAGGGAGTGGCAGTGGGGGTGATGAAGTAAAAAACATATTTTGAGGTTTCTGGTTCTTGTATACACACTAAATCACAAATTTTTTTCATCCCCTTTAATAATGGGGTAGGGGTGGTAATGGGGGTGGCTAATGCCAAAATTTTTTTTTGAGACCTTAGCTTCTCTTGTATATACTAAATACCAATTTTATGGACTCTTACCTGCTTGATTTACCTATTTACCCCAAATTTACCCCAATTTACCCCCCAACCCTTCGACGGAACAAGATGAAAATATAATCTAGTTCTAGATCTCGTTGAAGTACATATGTGTACCAAATTTCAAGTCAATATCTCAAACGGTTCCAGAGTAAACTTGCGCACAAAAAAAAGTTACAGACCGACAGACAGACAGAAATTTTTTTTTCGCTCAAACTTAAAATCTCGACGTTTCATGACATTCTACGCCTATTTGAACAATAAAAATTTTAAAAAAATTTTTTGTCGTTACTATACTTCCACCGGATGTGGAAGTAAAAGTAATTCCTTGATTTTTTCACGAAAAAAAGGAGTTAGGTGGATGATATTTTTTTGAGGTAGATGAAATAAATAATAATTGATGAAGCCGGAGGATGAGGGTGGTGAGTCAAATAGGAGAAAAGGAGGAGGGAGAGAAAATGAAAATATAACTCTTTTCCAATGCGATTTTAAAAAACAAAATTGGAATTTGTTCGCTATTAACACTAGTATTTGATTGATTAATGGTTTTTATTTTTTTCAAATAAACAAACTTGTGAGAAGGGGAAAACCTTTTGCATTTTTTTTTCATATATATTTTTGAGTACGAACGCAAGGGTTCAGATGACAATTTTTTTTACAAGTAAGTGAGGGCATTTTTTATGTTTGTTTAAAAATATATATATTGTAATTCAAGCAATATAAAGGGAGGGAGGGGGCATAAAGCGTTTGTGGGAATAAAGAGTTAAGGAAAAGGGATAGGCTTAGAATGTCATGAAACGTCGAGATTTCAAGTTTGAGCGAAAAAAAAATTTCTGTCTGTCTCTCGGTCTGTCTGTCGGTCTGTAACTTTTTTTGTGCGCACGTTTACTCTGGAACTGTTTGAAATATGAAATTTGGTACACATATGTACTTTAACGAGATCTAGAACTAGATTATATTTTCATCTTGTTCCGTCGAAGGGTTGGGGGGTAAATTGGGGTAAATTTGGACTAAATAGGTAAAATCAAGCAGGTAAGAGTTCATAAAATTGATATTTAGTATAGACAAGAGAAGCTAAGGTCTCAAAAAAAATTTTTGCATTAGCCACCCCCATTACTACCCCCACCCCATCATTAAAGGGTATGAAAAAAAAAATATGATTTAGTGTGTGTACAAGAACCAGAAACCTCAAAATATTTTTTTACTTTATCCACCCCTCACCCCACTACCGATGTGGGGTATCATTTTATGGGTTTTTGGGGTCTAGAGGATTTCAAATATTATATTATTAAAGTTCCATAAACAATTATTTTCAGATACAAATTTTTTTCGTTGTGTGACTTGGATAGAAAATCCGGATGTGGAAGTAGTGATTCCTTGGGCAGCGGTTTTTTTATCAATCTACCCTTTATCAAATATTAAATTTAATATAAATAATTATTGAACACAGTCACAAGTTTTCACGGCGGACTTCTTTAGTTTTAGGTGTCTATTGGATATATAAAGCAATTCTCGCTTTAACTCAAAAACGGCACAATGGATTACTCTCAAATTTTAATCGTGTTCTGAGTATATATTTGTTAACAAAATATATTAACATGAAGGTCAAATTTTAATAAGTAAGTAGAAAATATTCTTTTCCCTAGGTTATGTCAAAAATTTTCAATCTCAAATGTAATATGCGGGAAACTTTTTTATCTTTCGAAATAGATACCAAGTGTATCGAGACGAAACGAAGATAAAGAATGAATATAACTTTTCTATTTGAAACTTTTTTTTCTAGCATTAGCAATTTTAGAGAAAATTGCAACGGAGCGATTGTTGGCCCAATTAATTGCTATTAGATTTCCACGTTCTTTATGATCTCTTTATCATTAAATAAGTTTTGCATATATTCCTTCTTTAATCTCTGAAAGTGTCACCTCTTCATGGTTGGTAAATTAAAAACTTAAAAAACTAGAGCAAAAATCATGCTCTTCGTCGATGTGTTTAACTTTTTGTATAATTGTTGGACATTCTTTAGAATACTCTTCGCAGTTTTTTGTAAATATTAATTTTTGGACATTTTAAATCTTATGTTGACGACTTACTTCATAAAAACAGTAAAAAGGAGCAACTATATTTATAATAACCTGCCTGTGTTTCTAACTTGCGATCCTTGGATATCAAGCTAAAATTCTACCTATTACATTCCATACCCTGTTTCCAAAAGCGATAATATTGCTAGTAACGTCACTATTTGAAAACCATGCCTACGTTTTAATATTATATTGTTATGAAATATATAAATTAGTTAAATACATAAATCAATGATAGGAAATAGAATTTAACAAAGTTTCTGTTGAATTACAAAATTTAAAAAATCAGAAAACAAAATTTTAAATTATTGATGATTTTTTTCTTTGCCGATCGATTTTGTTAAAAACCAATTATGTATGCTTTAGGCATTTTTAATGTTATAACGCCAACTTAGTTGTTAAAGTACTAGTCCAAATCTAAGGTTTGTGCAATGTGTGGGGGTTGAACGATTTTTTTTTCTCGTTTGATTATCTTTCAAGAATATCTTATCAAGTTTCCAACGAACCAGGAATTGTTAACACCTAATTAGAAATCAAAACGTAATTGAAGTTGATTGCTATTTATTTACATCAACATAGTAAAATATAAATATATTTTTTATAAACTCCGCCCATAACTATAAAACAGTGCTTATAAAGCAATTTGTACGTAGTTTAAATCAAATTATGCCCTAACGACCACTGTTAAAACGTTTAACAGGTGGTTGAGTGACTACAGCTTTGTCCAACTAAACCTTTCACGCATTTTAACAGTTGTTACATATATTATGAAAACACTTTTGTGGATATAATAAAACAATTATAAATTAAATAGCTTGGAAGCCGATTGTCCGTTTTTATATATAGAGGTCATCTTCTAGTTGATGCTTTAACCTTCGGTTAGTTAGTTAAATGTTCTATATACAAGGTAAATAAAATTGTGTTTTTCAAGTGGGAAGTGTCGTTTAGCAGGTGTATTCAAAAAATATGGCCAGCTGCAGTAATGTTGAAGCCCACACCAAAATAATAGACTAAAGCATGTTGGAATTAGGGAAAGAATTTTAATACATTTAAATAAAAAAGCCATTAAACGGAATTTAGGGTATAAATCATTTTTAAAATAATTGTGCACCTGCAAAATTATTGCACGATTGCAGGATATATTTTTTGGTAATCTTGTTTGAGATAAACAAATATATTTTTTTTCTAATTCACAAGGGCGCAGAGTGGGGCCAAAACCGGCCAAAAATTTTATTACAAAAATATTTTTCTACAATCATTAGATTCTGACATAATTCCAGGGGCGACAGAGGACCAGTTGAGTATTCAGGAACGGCCATTGAAATTTTCCTGTCGCTCTTAATTTCTGAGATACAGGGTGATAAAATAATTTTGGTCTAAATTTATTTTGGCCAGAACTCCTTACTATTGATCGTATTTTGTTTAAATTTACTTTATACACTTATCAGTTGATGAATTGCTATTATAATTTTTTTTTAAATTCCAGGGCCTGACTTTTTTAATTTGGTTTTTCCTATTCCTGTAAAAAAGATGTATATATTTGTTTTAACATTTAGTTACCAATTATAAAAGACCATACACCACTAAACAAAATTGAATTTGGCAAAATGGGGAATTAGCTTACATTAACTGTCCAAATAAATAAAAATGGTAAATTTAAACTCGGTAAATAATTTTCAATATGGACAAAAAATTTAAAACCAAAGTTTTTTTTATTCCAAAGAAAGTGTAGCGTATAAATAAGTAGGTACATTTTATAATAGACATCATTAAACAGTTTTCTTTTTATTATAATTATAAAGGCCTAGATAGTTTGACATTTCTATGTTTGTTGTCATAAACATTAGAACTAGTGTACTTAGACTGCAAGTAATCATATCTTATAATTTTACAAATGAGGAATATGCCGATATTATGTATGTTTATGGATTGTGTGATGGTAATGGTAGACAAGCCGCAGAGGAATACAATTTTCGCATATTTTTCCGGCAAGGCCAATTACAGAGGTGTATTTAGATTTCTTACAAAATATTTTACCTGGTTTAATGCAAGGTATTAATACAAGAGGACAATACTTCCAGCATGACAGCTCCTTCTCATTTTGGTATTGAGGTTAGAAGGCATTTGGATAATGAGAATGAGTATGGCCGGCTAGATCACCAGATTTCAACCCCGTCGATTATTTTCTATGGGGATATCTCAAAACAGAAGTCTAATGTGTCCCAATAAATAGTAGAAATCAGTTACTTAAGCGAATTTTACACTGTAGTGACCAAATTAGACAGACCTTCAATATCTTGGGTAAATGTAAAAACTTAAAAACAAAAAATTGTCAATTTTTTTAATCTTGAAAATAGCATTTAAAAGATTTGCTATATACACAATAACTTTTTTTTTATAACAAAAGAAAGTAAGACGTAGATAGGTAAGAGTATAAAAAAGAAGTAGAGAGTTTTTAACATCTATCGATGATGCCAACTTAATATGCAGACATAGTTCTTCCTACTAAGGTTATTTACTACACATTTTAATTAAAATAAAAAAGAACAAAAAAATTGAGCAGGTATGAAAAAGGTGTAGAGAAATGTAAAGAGGACTTTTATAATGAAAATCATGATTCCTTCTGCTATTCCTTGCATGGAATAGTTAGAGGTTATTTTCTTCAAATGTTCGTCTTCTTCTTTCTTCTTCTTTTAGCGGGGCGACGAAGGGTCGCCGCACTCAGGCCTTGTGGCCCATTGTGCAACTGCTACGAATTTATTGAATTCCCCCATTCAGGCCGGATTCTAACCCAAAGACCAGAATCCTTCCTATAGGGGCATTCCTTATTTCCTCCAGCACCGGAAAACCAATGCCGAAGTGTTTGGTCCTCAAGTTCATAAGACTTGGGCAGGAAGTAAGGACGTGGATGGAAGTCTCCTCCTCGTCCCCGCAGAACCTGCAGTCGGGGTTGTCAACCACCCCTATAGTATGCAGGTGTTTCTTGAAAGAGCCGTGTCCAGTCAAAATACTGCTCGCTTCGGCAAGGGCCCTGAGATCAGGAGCTTCGCTTGCCGGAGTCCTGGGTAGGAGGCCCAGAAGTCAAAGAACTTGGACCGTGTCCAGTTCTCTACTGACTTCTTGGCACTTGATCTAGGGTAGCCAAGAGCAGGCTCCGGACCCAGTAGAGGTCTCTGAGAGCCCCCTCTGGCCAGAGCGTCCGCCCGCTCGTTACCCTCGATGTTACTGTGTCCAGGCACCCAGAGAAGCTTGACCCAGTTAGATGAGCCAAGTTCACAGAGCGCCTCTTTGCAGTTTTGAACCAGTATTGACCTGGTCCGGACTGATGCAAGGGCCTTGAGGGCCGCTTGACTATCGCTACATATATATATGTGCTTGTTGGAATATTTTCTTCGGATATTCTCCTGTGCGCAGACCAAGATAGCAAAGATCTCGGTCTGGAATACCGTGGCAAATTTGCCCAGGGCATAAGAAAGTTCAGCTCTGGGCTTTTCACCGTATATCCCCGCTCCAGCACTTTCCTCAAACCTCGATCCGTCTGTAAACCAGACGATATCAGCAGGCCTGAGTATGTCCTCGAGTGGGTTCCAGGCTTCCCTTTTGGGGATGACAACCTCAAAAGGTTCCGAGAAGGAGAAGGAAGGCTTCAAATGTTACTTGTCAGAGCCGCTATAAACAGAAAATTATTTATTTTTGTAATTTATACAACTGACATTTAGAAAATTATAGTAAAAAATTATCACAATTTACCTGACAAAGGTAATAATTTAAAAACTTAGATTGCTTTCAAATGGTCATTTATTTAAAACAAAACCAAACAAAAAAAAATTCTTTCAGTTCATGATTACCTCTGATATACATAATAAAAGGTCGCCCCGAAAATATTGAAAGTAGGTGATAAAAATTCTTATTTAATGCTTTTTGTTGTATCATCCACTTCTGTATTTCTATTCCAGTATTTTTGAGAAAACTCCGTATAGGAAATAACAAACCTAAATGTACAGGGTGGTCGCACGAACGTTAGAACCTCATTTAACTTCGTTATTTTTGGAGTTATGTAAAAAAGTTTAAAAGAAAATCACATGTATTTTCCAAGCCGTTTCAGAAATTCAACTGAAAGTTGCATTTCGGAGATATGAACTTTACTTTAGTTTTTTTAAATGTAACACCCAGATTAGTTTTCAATGAACAGCACTGTTTACTTTAAATTACATACTTTTGTTTTCCACGGCTAATTTGATAAATTGTAAATTTGTAGTAATTTAGACAAAAAAATTCTAAGATCAAAAATAGTGTTTTATATATCATTTAAAAAAAATTTTTTGGCCTTTTAGATGATGTAAAGATATAAAAAAAACAATGTAGAGTTTATATCTCCGAAATGCGACTTTCAATTGTTTTCCTGAAATGATTTTTGGAAAATACATGTGATTGTCTGTAACTCTCATAAACGTTTTTACGTAACTCCAAAAGTAACGTAACTAAAGTTCGCGCGATCACCCTGTACATACATTGTATATTTCACTTGTAATTTTACATCGTATTATTACAATGAGAATTTAACATGACGTAACATTACATCGTAATATCACATTGCATTTTACCTCTAACGTAGTGTAGTTTTTCAGATTATATTTTCACGACTAATAAATAAATTTACACATGAAAATTCCATTCAAAATTTAAAATTACACCTAGGAGTAATTTTCCGCAACGGATGAACGGTAAACGAATTGCCACCTATTCGTAACAAATTTTCCCAGTATACCTACAACAAATTAAAACAATAAAATTGCTGTAGCTAGAGAATTCCATTCAAATTTTTATTTTGACTCCACTAAAAGCTTTATCGCCATGTCTACAGTTTGCGTCAATTAAACTTGAAACACATCATTTAAATCTAATCGTCCGCGAACACCATTGCAAATGCGTCAACTGCGGATACAATAAAGTGCACCCTCAACTGTGAATAATGTGAATTTAATTTACCACGACTTAATCAGATTTTTTAAATGTCACCATGCCCTGTGATTGATAACAAAAAAGTCATCGGAATGAAAACGTCACCGCTTTGTAACTGTGACCTGCGAATTGATATCGCATGACCAAGGCATTCGGTCTGAAATTATCGGACAGTACTGTTCTATTCTATGAAGTGCTTAGCATATGTCAATCATTTGTGTTAGGGTTGAGTGAAGCCATATGGCGCGAAGTGTTGCCCACCTTACCATGACAATCTAGTCGCTGATTTTTTAAACTGGACGATAATATGTAAATATATACGCTGGTTGTATATGCTAATAGAAAATGGTAATTATTAATGATCGAATTAGGGGTGGAATGAGACAATACCGGGCCTGGTATTGTAACTGTAACGAAAATTATGAATAATAATGACTGTGTTTTGGGAACGGTTATTAGGGACATGTGTCATAATTGGCATTAGTCTGCTTAGGAAACACGTGCTGTGTTTCAATATTTTGTCATAATATTTATTTAGCCCAGAGAAGATAATATAAAAAATGGAAATGTGGGATGAATAAAAATTTGGGAATATGTTCAATGTCATCAATATTGCCAACTCTTTAATAAAATTTCATTTTGTAACTACTTTATTGCTGTTGCTATATTGTAGTAGACTGCAACGCTATATAATAATTATGTAGCAGACTCTGGAACAACAATATACTTTCAATAGCAAGGAAAAATTTTGGTTTCTTAAATATATACCAGGGTGCTATAAAACTATTTATAAAATGCCTTGAAAAATCTATTTTGCTGTAACAATATCCTTAATACCATCATAAAGCTACTTGTAGACTAAAAGGGCCCACCATTATGAAGGTTGTTAAGGCCTTTTTAAATGCCATCTTAAAACTTCTTAGTAAGGCATAGTGCCGTTCTTGAAAACCTTATTCGGGCCGTTTTAAAACCTTTCTTAAAACCTATTTTAAAGCTGTCAGAAGCTTTTCTATTAGCTTCCTGCATTTCTAGAAAACACCTAGAAGGCTACCTTAAAACTGGTTTTTAAAACTCTTATAAGTCCATATTAGAACTGAAAAGCTATAAGAATGTCCACAAGGAATCCAAATAATTTTTTGCATTTATTTTTTCTAAGCTGATTTAAGCAAACACACCATCAGACTTATTGAAGATAAAATGGAATTTGAAATTTATAAGAGTGGCACTATAACCTCTCTAAGGCCGATTTAAATGTAATAAAAAGACATCAGGTATGACAAAAAAATTAAAACCAACGGCAGTTTATCGTTAAAACTACAAAAAAAGGCCCAAAAAACAAGGGCGTCTTAGAAATAATAATTATTTTAATATCCATACAAAATTTGCATAGACGCGTAATCAGCAAAAAAAAAGTAGGCTGTTTCTCGGTTCCCACGGTAATTTTCAGTCGTTTCTTGTAATTCTACCTTAATTTGCTAAAGAAAAAGTGATAATTATTAATAATTATAATTGTGAGATTAACCTTGAATATTTTTATATAATTGTCATTTTACAGTCCTCTCATTAAACTATGTATTCTAATAATGATAATGACCTAGAACATTTACTCTAAATGAAGTCCTTTTAGTCTTTTTGTATACTATCACAAATAATCCCTTCCTTACACAAATGCAAATGCACAGCGAAGATCACATGGACTTGATAAAAGCTGCAATAAAACGTTTGGAATTTAAAAGAAACGCCTCCAAGACGAACCGCGTTGACATTTGATACAAAAAACTCAAAACTTAACTTCATAACATTTATAAAACTTTGCTGGTTGCTTACGATCCATCGCGTATTAGTAACAATACGAGAGTAATTTGTTTCTTGGGTTGTTAACTATCTTTGGCCTTGGCTAAAAGTACAGGCATTTTAAAGTTAATCCCCATTCTTTCAAGAGCTGAAGTTGCATCTCGATATCCATAGTCGATAATAAAAATATCGATTTCATTAAACCATTCACGCATGCCATCCACATTTCTGTTAAATTCATTTACAAGAATATTTGCGTCATTCTTTGTGGCATTGGAATAATATGGACCCTGTATATCGAGAACGTATCCATCTAGAGCTACAAGCTTTGAAGGTTTTATTAAATGTCTACCTTTATGCACGCAATAAAATTGTCGCAAAACCTTAAAACAAGAACATTTCTCTATGTACAGATAATAATTAAGGTAATTAAGATAAGATTATTAAGAATAATTAAGATAATAAAGATAGGTACAATCGTTATAAACAATTACACATGGATTATCTGGATGTGCATTGTATAAATTATTTGTGAATGCAGGGACATGTCTTTTTCTATATATTCATTTCTTGTAATAGCATTAAAGTCAATATTTGACAGAACAAATCTAAGCAACAGAGGCCAGTCTCTGGGACAGGAAAACTTTACTTTAACTCGAAGAAAATTTGTGCAGACTTTAAACTTTGGTTATAGGTTCAAAATAGGCCAAAGGCCACGAAAAACAAAAGTTTAGGAGTTTTACGGATCCGCGGGAACCTATATGGGGTGAAACGGGGTATTTTTAATTAAAAAATCGTTTTTTCTCTATTTTCTCGGGAAATCTGACATTTACACAAATATAGTTGAAATAAAAGGTGTTTCTCACAAAATTATCTTCAATTTGGTGTTTTTAAATTTAATTTTATAACAATAGTTAACCGAAATACTAGAGGTTTTAACTTCGGAATAATGTCATACGAATTAGATCTCGTTCATTTTTGGCAGCTTAATAGTTAATGCATTAAAAAAAGAAGTTTCTATATTATGCGAAGGCTTGCTAATTTATAGGGGGCGGTTGCCACCCCATTCAGGGGGTGGCACCTAAAAAAAAAAACAAAATCATTGGAGCTGAGAGAGAATTAAATTTTAAGAAGAAAATGTTCTATGCAACTTTTCATATAAATTGATAGATAGATGTAAGTTATAACTACTAGAAAATTTGGGATTTTAGCTTAAGAAAGTGGTATTTCAAATAAGTTTTCGTCAAATAACTCGAAAGGTATTACATTGAGCAAAAACATATTAGAGACAAATAAGAAAGCTACTAATATAAGGAAGAATTTCGTTTTTTTCTAATTTTTGTAGAGATAATGGTTTCGGAGATCTGAAAGTCTAAAGGTGGCGCACAGTGGGAAATTTTTCCATTGATAAAAAAATTTAAAAAAAATTGATTGACATCCATTTTAATGTCCAATTTTTTTTATTATTAAATTATCTTAAGACTATCTTAAAATCTGTTTTTTTTTTAACTTTGGATGCTTGTTTTACATGGAGTAGAATGTATGAAAAATTTAGACTTTATTTTAAAAGATTTTTTTTTGAAATGTCTAAAATTACTTTTAAGCACCTAGGTAATTGTTTTTGAACATTAGGATGCTTAAAATATGTTTACTAAAAATTGGATTGTTGTTTCACATTGTATAGAATGAATGAAAAATTTTCATTTCATTTTAAATATTTTTTCCTTTCAAATGGAAAAAATGCGATTTCTAACTTACGAGCTTCTTAAAAACGTTGAAAAAATTGTTGTTTATTCACATTGTCAAAGTGTATAAGAATTGATTAATTTAACCTTTAAAATAATTTTTATTTATCAAACAAGGTTCGGAGACTGATTTTAGTGAAAATATCGAAGAAGACGTGATTCTGAAATTTCAAAAAAATTCGAAACCTATTTTCAAATTCTACATTTAAGGGTGGTTTTCACCCTTAAAGGGGGTTGAGATACACTCTCATAGTCACAATGTACTCTCTTACCCTATTTTGAAGCAAAAACTAAAAAATAACCATTGTGACTATATTTTTGTCGAAATGGTTGTTTCAACCCTTATGATTAACCCCTAGGGTAAATGTTTACTGAATTATTATTTGAATAACTAAGGTTTTATATTTATCATATAAAAAATACACTTTACTAGACTATTTTACATTTTTAATAAGAATATTTCGAAAAAATCCCTATTGGGGATGTTTTTCGGTATTTCAATATCAATTTCTGGTTAACGGGACCCCATTTTTCTTAATCAGCGACCCAAAAAAATGTAGTAAAGGATATTTTCTGAGTAAAACTTTTAAAAAACAGAAATTCGCATTTTTACTTAAGTAAAATACACGAATTTCATATATTTATAGGATTTTTTGAAGTTATGTTGAACGTTTTTAAAATTTGGGCAGTGCTCAAACATCGAGTGATACCTAACAATTATTGTAAAAAAAAAATTTTCAGATCCATTAATAATTGCATTGTAGACGGATTTTTGTCCAAAAAAATGGAAACATTTCCCACTGTGTGGCGTCCGAACGCTTATAAGACGAAGTATTTAGTTTAAATGTGAAACATCTCAGAAACTATGGCACTTAGGCCAAAAACGCTAATAACCAAAATGAAAAACTATTAATTAGGCTTTCAAATGCTTCTTTTTTTCCTATTTTTATAACATAAAAAACAAAGAAATTATGACAGAAACAATGTACTTATTCACTTTTTTATTAATGTAAGTAGTTAGTAATTAAAAACATATATTCCCATATACTGCTTTTCGTTAATATATATAGTGTGACCTAGACGCTCAAATTTTTTCATCGGCTTACAGTGCTTGCTTTAGAAAAAAAAAATGCATTTTAAACTGTAAAGGGATTTTAGAAAAAACGTAACATTCTTGTTTCTCTGCAAATATTTCAATAAATATTAGTTTAAGAGAAAATATGGTGGACATCAAAAATGAAGCTTATAAAATGAGAAAAATTTTGGTTATATATTTGTGTTGATTGTTTGAGAGATATTTAATTTTGTAAATGGCATCCTACCGTTTTTAGGATGAAGTAATTAGTTTAAAATGTTGAATATCTTAGAAACTGTGACACTTCCATCAAAAGTTCTAAGAAACAAAATCAGAGGTAATTAATCAATCTTTAAAATGATTTTTGTTTGTTTCTAGATCACAAAAAATAAAGAAGTTATGGCCGATTCAATGTGCGTTTTCACATTTGTGTTAACAAAATGTCGACATTTTATTATTGTAATTGCTCAGTAATTCATTTTTCTTTCAAACATGCTGTTTTTCCTTAATATATAGCATCACCTAGATGCTCAATTTATATTGTCCCTTTAAAACACTTTTTTTAGAAAAATATTCCTTCCCCATCGAAGAATGGCCGTATTTCGGTTAATTATTGCTATAAAATTAATTTAGGAACACCAAATTAAATATAATTTTGCCAGAAACAACTTTTATTTGAACTAAAAAACCTTTTTTACCCCCTATAGGTTCCCGTGGATCCGTAAAACTCCTAAACTTTTTTGTTTCGTGAACTTTGGCTTATTTTAAACTTATAACCAAAGTTTAACTGCACAAATTTCTTTCGAGTTACGATGATTCTTTTCAATCTTCTCCTGTACTATACCAAGGACATATTTTGTCGAGTAGAATAGTTAAAGATTACACTTAAAAATTCATCACTTATGTATGCGTTGACGGATCTTGCATAGAAAAGCCAAGCGATATAAAAAAATAGTTCGTTCCTTTCATAATATTCAAAATTAGTTTCTAAAAGTTTCGTAATTTTGAAACCCTCAGGGGATATTTCTATTAGGTACCTAATGAGGAGAAAATGGAATAAACATAATTCGTGCCTCATATCTTTCACCCAATAAAATGCGAAAATGCCGCCAGCTATTAAAATTATTATAATTAATTTACTTAGAAGAAAATGATTTAATTAATTATTAGCCAGGTATCCGTTAAGTCATTTTACTTCCTGATCTACCCCCCAATTTGCATTATTCTCCATCTCATCGTCTTAATTAGAGATTAAAATATACACCATTCCCGTCAAGCCACCTCTCCAACTGACCGACCGTGTTCATATAACTTAACGGAAATTTATGGTTCCGCAACAGAAAGCCATGACACAAAAGAGTGCACTTTTTGCAACAGTCTTTTTTTCTCTAAATGAAATGCAGCCTCCCGAGATGTACACGATCTTTATACGCCGGCACTTCCGTAAGATTCGTACGAAGAGGGGTTGCATTTCATATTACCAGGTGATACTTTAACCTGAACCTAACCTAACCTTCCTAAGGGGTCTGGTACAATGCATGATCTAATTTTAAATAACACAATACCTTTGGAAAAAGGTGTATGAATATTTTTAGGAACCAATCACCTAGTTTCTCACGAAATATAACGATTGTTATTATTACATGGAAGTTCTAGTTGTGTATTGTGTTTTCGGTTTGGGATCTACTGGATGTTTCTTTTCTGGAATACCGAAGGGGGTCAAGTATGATTAATGACGATTTATTGTGGAATGTAAAATGTGGGTTAATGATTTTTACAACCGCAAACATCAAAAATAGGGAAATAAACATAATGAGTTCGTTTTCACGTGAGGAACTGCGGAACTGGCAAATACTCCAGTCATTTTAGACAAAAATATGGCTTCTGATATAACAAAATATATCCTTCATTTTTTTTTTTTCGATTTATTTTGGTGTTTTAAAGAAAATATTAAAAATCGACAACGAGATCACTACGGCATAAAAAATTATTCAAGGTCAAAGTTCACAAAAACCGTTTTTTTGCGAATATCGTGCTTTCTATGGCTCGGAGGCCAATTGAGGTTATTATGAAAATGAAAGATAATGAAATTCCGCATAAAAATGATCTCTTCCATTTTTTATTTACAACAAACGGTTTAGACAAAAATGTGCTTCGAAGTTTCCGCGCAAGGCATAATATATACTTTTTTATTTTGAATAAATTTTGGACTAAAGGTTTTTGTACAATTCTGAACAAGTTTCATTAATAAAATTTTCCGATAAAAAAATGCCTAATATGATTTCCTGACTTGCTCTGCATATTTTGGTATCGCAGGTGGCTTTGCATTTGTAGGAGGCGAATGTTTTTCTGGCCATAAGTAGACCCTAAGTTATTCTATACTTAAGTAAAATTTGATTCAAATTGGAAAAAAAAAGTTAGTGTTACCATTTCAAGTAAAACACACTGTAAATATATAACCAATAAATTTGAACGTGAAAATTTAGCAAATAATACTGTATATGACGGTAATTATATATATCGATCAGCTAATAATATACATAGAACAAGCACGTATTCTATGCATGGACTATATGAAATGGAGCATGTTATGCCTTGCGCGGAAACAAAGCATCCCAATAAGAAATAAAATAAAAGCTTATTTTTAAAAAGTTTTTTTACACATGATTTTTTTTAACCTTTCATATTATTTTACCGAATATTTTAATTTCGACAGACTCATATTTCTTGGCTGGCAATTGGCTGGCTTAGTTTTATTTCTACCTTTAAACGCTATTCAATGATTTTATATTCTATTGTGTGTTTAAGCTTTATATATTGTCGGACTAAATGCCATTTTTAAAATAACAACCTGAGATTTGGGAAGGTTTAAAGTCATAAAGAGCAGCATTATGTAAATGTTCGTAACCACCCTTCTATAATATTGAATTGTATATCGACATGTAGACACCGTTAAACTAACGAGTACGTTGTTGACTCGTGGTCAAGCGAATTGAATACACCCTGTATTTTCAAGACCTGCGAGATATTAAATACATAATTTAAATACCGAAGATAAGTAAATAATCTAAACATAAAACAAAATATTTTGATACGATAATTCGATTAAATTCCCCACACCCTTCAGCTAACAGAGTGTGACTCATCCTCTTAGTGTATCAGCGTTTCACTTACCCTCATAAGATTAATTTATCGTCCAATCTCAGTATTCAGCGTGCCAAAACATATCCGCATGTGGTACTGTAGTAAAAATCAGAATTAATTCTGATTCCACGCCCTGTCATTGTATTTATTTTGACTACTGATATAATCAAATAGAAAAAGCCGTACTATTACCGTTAGGTTAGGGGTATTTAACTTTGAGTTTAAAACCAGACGACAGTTTATTTTATTTTATTATCATTTGATCTATAATTTGCATACAACTTGTAACTGTAGTCACCAAATACATATTCAAAGAATTAGTAAGACAATTAAATTGTTTGCTTTGCGCCACCGAATGATTATTTTACCAAATGAGTACTGGATTGGCAATGATAATGATTATATAATTATTTATTGATAGAAAAACCTTAATTACTTAAGTATAGTAACGACAAAAAAAAAATTAAAAGTTTTTATTGTTCAAATAGGCTTAGAATGCCATGAAACGTCGAGATTTTAAGTTTGAGCGAAAAAAAATTTCTGTCTGTCGATCTGTCTGTTACTTTTTTTGTGCGCACGTTTACTCTGGAACCGTTTGAGATATTGACTTGAAATTTGGTACACATTTGTACTTTAACGAGATCTAGAACTAGATTATATTTTCATCTTGTTCCGTCGAAGGGTTGGGAGGTAAATTGGGATAAATTTGGGGTAAATAGGTAAATCAAGCAGGTGAGAGTCCATAAAATTGGCATTTAGTATATACAAGAGAAACTAAGGTCGCAATAAAAATTTTGGCATTAGCCACCCCCCATTATTAAAGTGGGTGAAAAAAAATTGTGATTTAGTGTGTGTACAAGAACCAGAAGCCTCAAAGTATTTTTTTACTTCATCCACCCCCACTACCACCCTCTATCACCACCCCCACTCCTCTACCGATGTGAGGTATCGTTTTATGGTTTTTTGGGGAAGAGGATTTCAAATATTATATTATTAAAGTTCCATAAACAATTATTTCCACATACAAAATGTTTTCGTTGTGAGTGACTTGGATAGAAAATCTGGATGTGGAAGTAGTTATTTCTTGGGCAGCGGTTTTTTATGGCATTTCAAGTGCTCCTTTCTTATTGAAATTGGCGCAAGAACAATTTGTGTTTAGTAACAGTAATATGTATACCTTGTTTTAAAGTTTTATATCATTGAATACCCCAAGGATCAATTTTGGGTCCTCCATTACTTATTATATTTGTTAATGATTTATTTTTTGCCGTTTCTTCAACGAAGTTGCTAGCTATAGACTTAAGGAAAACAGAATCGTAAGTTTCGAGTACAATCGGGAATATACCCTAGAAGTTCCATTTCTTTTTAGAATAAAAGTAATTTTCAACTGTTTTCCAATTTTTATACCTGTATAGCGTAAAATTGCAGCTTGTATGACTTCCTTTTTACCACTGTAAAGTTGATTCTCTAAAAAAGGCAGCTTGCTACTTATTTTAATGCAAAAAGTATTAACAAAAACATGCTAGTATTCCTTAATGGCAAGTCTGTCGGTTCGTAGGTCTGTCCCCACATAACCCCTCATAACTTTTAAATTATTTTAAGTGCTATAAGCATGAAATTCGAATGAATTGTGTAAAATAAGGAACCAAAGCCAGAGCTGAAATTATAAAAATGGGGATGGCCCCTATACCTTGTGACACAGGCTAGTGGCTCGCCCCTATATTTCCTTTATTTTTTAACTTAATCATTTGAAATTTAGAGTGCATAAACTACCTGTAAAAATGAATTTTTGGACATAAAAAAAACGGAATGAGACCATTTCCGGTACCCGGAAATTACCGCAACTTTCGATTTTTAAATGGAACACCCTGTATGTTTTTACATATTTGAATTCAAGACAACATTCTGAGAGTTTCGGTAGGTAAAGTCCAAGGAAAAAATATAATTTTTCATTTAATTTCATTATAACTATTTACGAAGTCTCCAAAATTAAACATATCACTTTTTATCGAAAACTTTTTTTAGTGGGAAGGTGATATGGCTCATAGTGTTATAAATTACAGATTTTTTCTGAATTCATTGATATTCTTTTCAAATCGATGCTATTTGTTTTTCTCTTTTATTTAATTTATTTAAAAATTAAAAATCACTTTCAAAATGATTTTTATCGAACTTTAACATAGTTGCCTTTGCACTACAATTTGATACAATATTATAAAACAAAAGAAAGGTGACAAATGTAAACAATTATTGTTAGCGAAAGATTTATGTCCAGTTTTGATATTTCTTAACATGAACTATTATACCAGTAACGAAAAAACTGACATGATATTAATTTATGGCGAATGTCGAAAGAATTCTGTGCTTACAGATTTCCTGAAAGAAGACATCCGTCTCCTCATTATTTCAAGAGAATAGAGAGAAGAATGCGGCGAGAACCACTTGTCCAAAATCAAGAATTCATTGTAAACGAAGAGTTGGAGATTAATGTACTAGGAACCGTCAGTCACAATAAATCAGCCTCTGTTGGAGAAATAGCGGAAGGACTAGGATCAAATAGAGAAACAGTAAGAAGAATTTTGAAAAAAACATAATTACCGCTCGTTATAGTACAATCTGCACCAACATTTGTACGAAGGAGATTCTGTAAGACGATTTGTGTTTTGCAAGTGATTAATTAATAAGTCTCAAAGAGACAATAATTTTGCATTCAACATTTCACAAATAATGCGATGTTCAACCGGCAGAACGTAAGATGCTTGTCCCAACAAAAAGATTAGTTAGACAAGGGAGGTTTCAAGAAAGATTTGGGATAAATAAATGTATGGGCAGGTATTTATAGAACACGAATCATTGGCCCAATATTCTTCCAAGGTACGATGACAGGACAAAATCAAATTTGGCAAGAAATCGGACAAGCCCCTCTAGCACAATACCGATTGTTGTATTTTCAGCAAGACGGAGCACTGCCCCATAACAGCTGCGTTATTATGGATTATCTCAATGAAGCTTATGTCCCACAACTTATTTCAAACCAGGGTTTCATAAGGTGGCCTGCAAGATCACCTGATCTAACCCCATTAGACTTCTTTCTTTGGAGTCTATAAAACCCCCATTATGACCATCTAAGATCTTGAATTGAGAATAAGAAGAGCCTTTGATAGCATCACACCACAGATGTTAAGGAATGTAATGAGTAACACAATAGGGTGTTTTCACTTTTTTTTTAAGTCGAAAAATACAAAATACTTATGGTAAATATTACAGCTGAAACAATTTTTCGGCAAAAAATTTTTTTTTTATAATTTTAAAAGAAATATAAATTCAAGTTAAATATTTCCCGCCAAAAAAGACAAATCTAGTATCACTGGTCAACTGTGACATCACTGCCTATATATGTCAATGATTATAAAATCTAACCTTACTTAATGACTTTTGTTGTTATTGTAAATTGTAAGTGAAAAACATGAGTAGTGCACCAAATAAGTGGTGTTTTGTGCCAAGGTGCAGAAATACTTCAGTAAATGCTCAAAATAAAAATATTTATTTACATCAACATAGTAAAATATAAATATATTTTTTATAAACTCCGCCCATAACTATAAAACAGTGCTTATAAAGCAATTTGTACGTAGTTTAAATCAAATTATGCCCTAACGACCACTGTTAAAACGTTTAACAGGTGGTTGAGTGACTACAGCTTTGTCCAACTAAACCTTTCACGCATTTTAACAGTTGTTACATATATTATGAAAACACTTTTGTGGATATAATAAAACAATTATAAATTAAATAGCTTGGAAGCCGATTGTCCGTTTTTATATATAGAGGTCATCTTCTAGTTGATGCTTTAACCTTCGGTTAGTTAGTTAAATGTTCTATATACAAGGTAAATAAAATTGTGTTTTTCAAGTGGGAAGTGTCGTTTAGCAGGTGTATTCAAAAAATATGGCCAGCTGCAGTAATGTTGAAGCCCACACCAAAATAATAGACTAAAGCATGTTGGAATTAGGGAAAGAATTTTAATACATTTAAATAAAAAAGCCATTAAACGGAATTTAGGGTATAAATCATTTTTAAAATAATTGTGCACCTGCAAAATTATTGCACGATTGCAGGATATATTTTTTGGTAATCTTGTTTGAGATAAACAAATATATTTTTTTTCTAATTCACAAGGGCGCAGAGTGGGGCCAAAACCGGCCAAAAATTTTATTACAAAAATATTTTTCTACAATCATTAGATTCTGACATAATTCCAGGGGCGACAGAGGACCAGTTGAGTATTCAGGAACGGCCATTGAAATTTTCCTGTCGCTCTTAATTTCTGAGATACAGGGTGATAAAATAATTTTGGTCTAAATTTATTTTGGCCAGAACTCCTTACTATTGATCGTATTTTGTTTAAATTTACTTTATACACTTATCAGTTGATGAATTGCTATTATAATTTTTTTTTAAATTCCAGGGCCTGACTTTTTTAATTTGGTTTTTCCTATTCCTGTAAAAAAGATGTATATATTTGTTTTAACATTTAGTTACCAATTATAAAAGACCATACACCACTAAACAAAATTGAATTTGGCAAAATGGGGAATTAGCTTACATTAACTGTCCAAATAAATAAAAATGGTAAATTTAAACTCGGTAAATAATTTTCAATATGGACAAAAAATTTAAAACCAAAGTTTTTTTTATTCCAAAGAAAGTGTAGCGTATAAATAAGTAGGTACATTTTATAATAGACATCATTAAACAGTTTTCTTTTTATTATAATTATAAAGGCCTAGATAGTTTGACATTTCTATGTTTGTTGTCATAAACATTAGAACTAGTGTACTTAGACTGCAAGTAATCATATCTTATAATTTTACAAATGAGGAATATGCCGATATTATGTATGTTTATGGATTGTGTGATGGTAATGGTAGACAAGCCGCAGAGGAATACAATTTTCGCATATTTTTCCGGCAAGGCCAATTACAGAGGTGTATTTAGATTTCTTACAAAATATTTTACCTGGTTTAATGCAAGGTATTAATACAAGAGGACAATACTTCCAGCATGACAGCTCCTTCTCATTTTGGTATTGAGGTTAGAAGGCATTTGGATAATGAGAATGAGTATGGCCGGCTAGATCACCAGATTTCAACCCCGTCGATTATTTTCTATGGGGATATCTCAAAACAGAAGTCTAATGTGTCCCAATAAATAGTAGAAATCAGTTACTTAAGCGAATTTTACACTGTAGTGACCAAATTAGACAGACCTTCAATATCTTGGGTAAATGTAAAAACTTAAAAACAAAAAATTGTCAATTTTTTTAATCTTGAAAATAGCATTTAAAAGATTTGCTATATACACAATAACTTTTTTTTTATAACAAAAGAAAGTAAGACGTAGATAGGTAAGAGTATAAAAAAGAAGTAGAGAGTTTTTAACATCTATCGATGATGCCAACTTAATATGCAGACATAGTTCTTCCTACTAAGGTTATTTACTACACATTTTAATTAAAATAAAAAAGAACAAAAAAATTGAGCAGGTATGAAAAAGGTGTAGAGAAATGTAAAGAGGACTTTTATAATGAAAATCATGATTCCTTCTGCTATTCCTTGCATGGAATAGTTAGAGGTTATTTTCTTCAAATGTTCGTCTTCTTCTTTCTTCTTCTTTTAGCGGGGCGACGAAGGGTCGCCGCACTCAGGCCTTGTGGCCCATTGTGCAACTGCTACGAATTTATTGAATTCCCCCATTCAGGCCGGATTCTAACCCAAAGACCAGAATCCTTCCTATAGGGGCATTCCTTATTTCCTCCAGCACCGGAAAACCAATGCCGAAGTGTTTGGTCCTCAAGTTCATAAGACTTGGGCAGGAAGTAAGGACGTGGATGGAAGTCTCCTCCTCGTCCCCGCAGAACCTGCAGTCGGGGTTGTCAACCACCCCTATAGTATGCAGGTGTTTCTTGAAAGAGCCGTGTCCAGTCAAAATACTGCTCGCTTCGGCAAGGGCCCTGAGATCAGGAGCTTCGCTTGCCGGAGTCCTGGGTAGGAGGCCCAGAAGTCAAAGAACTTGGACCGTGTCCAGTTCTCTACTGACTTCTTGGCACTTGATCTAGGGTAGCCAAGAGCAGGCTCCGGACCCAGTAGAGGTCTCTGAGAGCCCCCTCTGGCCAGAGCGTCCGCCCGCTCGTTACCCTCGATGTTACTGTGTCCAGGCACCCAGAGAAGCTTGACCCAGTTAGATGAGCCAAGTTCACAGAGCGCCTCTTTGCAGTTTTGAACCAGTATTGACCTGGTCCGGACTGATGCAAGGGCCTTGAGGGCCGCTTGACTATCGCTACATATATATATGTGCTTGTTGGAATATTTTCTTCGGATATTCTCCTGTGCGCAGACCAAGATAGCAAAGATCTCGGTCTGGAATACCGTGGCAAATTTGCCCAGGGCATAAGAAAGTTCAGCTCTGGGCTTTTCACCGTATATCCCCGCTCCAGCACTTTCCTCAAACCTCGATCCGTCTGTAAACCAGACGATATCAGCAGGCCTGAGTATGTCCTCGAGTGGGTTCCAGGCTTCCCTTTTGGGGATGACAACCTCAAAAGGTTCCGAGAAGGAGAAGGAAGGCTTCAAATGTTACTTGTCAGAGCCGCTATAAACAGAAAATTATTTATTTTTGTAATTTATACAACTGACATTTAGAAAATTATAGTAAAAAATTATCACAATTTACCTGACAAAGGTAATAATTTAAAAACTTAGATTGCTTTCAAATGGTCATTTATTTAAAACAAAACCAAACAAAAAAAAATTCTTTCAGTTCATGATTACCTCTGATATACATAATAAAAGGTCGCCCCGAAAATATTGAAAGTAGGTGATAAAAATTCTTATTTAATGCTTTTTGTTGTATCATCCACTTCTGTATTTCTATTCCAGTATTTTTGAGAAAACTCCGTATAGGAAATAACAAACCTAAATGTACAGGGTGGTCGCACGAACGTTAGAACCTCATTTAACTTCGTTATTTTTGGAGTTATGTAAAAAAGTTTAAAAGAAAATCACATGTATTTTCCAAGCCGTTTCAGAAATTCAACTGAAAGTTGCATTTCGGAGATATGAACTTTACTTTAGTTTTTTTAAATGTAACACCCAGATTAGTTTTCAATGAACAGCACTGTTTACTTTAAATTACATACTTTTGTTTTCCACGGCTAATTTGATAAATTGTAAATTTGTAGTAATTTAGACAAAAAAATTCTAAGATCAAAAATAGTGTTTTATATATCATTTAAAAAAAATTTTTTGGCCTTTTAGATGATGTAAAGATATAAAAAAAACAATGTAGAGTTTATATCTCCGAAATGCGACTTTCAATTGTTTTCCTGAAATGATTTTTGGAAAATACATGTGATTGTCTGTAACTCTCATAAACGTTTTTACGTAACTCCAAAAGTAACGTAACTAAAGTTCGCGCGATCACCCTGTACATACATTGTATATTTCACTTGTAATTTTACATCGTATTATTACAATGAGAATTTAACATGACGTAACATTACATCGTAATATCACATTGCATTTTACCTCTAACGTAGTGTAGTTTTTCAGATTATATTTTCACGACTAATAAATAAATTTACACATGAAAATTCCATTCAAAATTTAAAATTACACCTAGGAGTAATTTTCCGCAACGGATGAACGGTAAACGAATTGCCACCTATTCGTAACAAATTTTCCCAGTATACCTACAACAAATTAAAACAATAAAATTGCTGTAGCTAGAGAATTCCATTCAAATTTTTATTTTGACTCCACTAAAAGCTTTATCGCCATGTCTACAGTTTGCGTCAATTAAACTTGAAACACATCATTTAAATCTAATCGTCCGCGAACACCATTGCAAATGCGTCAACTGCGGATACAATAAAGTGCACCCTCAACTGTGAATAATGTGAATTTAATTTACCACGACTTAATCAGATTTTTTAAATGTCACCATGCCCTGTGATTGATAACAAAAAAGTCATCGGAATGAAAACGTCACCGCTTTGTAACTGTGACCTGCGAATTGATATCGCATGACCAAGGCATTCGGTCTGAAATTATCGGACAGTACTGTTCTATTCTATGAAGTGCTTAGCATATGTCAATCATTTGTGTTAGGGTTGAGTGAAGCCATATGGCGCGAAGTGTTGCCCACCTTACCATGACAATCTAGTCGCTGATTTTTTAAACTGGACGATAATATGTAAATATATACGCTGGTTGTATATGCTAATAGAAAATGGTAATTATTAATGATCGAATTAGGGGTGGAATGAGACAATACCGGGCCTGGTATTGTAACTGTAACGAAAATTATGAATAATAATGACTGTGTTTTGGGAACGGTTATTAGGGACATGTGTCATAATTGGCATTAGTCTGCTTAGGAAACACGTGCTGTGTTTCAATATTTTGTCATAATATTTATTTAGCCCAGAGAAGATAATATAAAAAATGGAAATGTGGGATGAATAAAAATTTGGGAATATGTTCAATGTCATCAATATTGCCAACTCTTTAATAAAATTTCATTTTGTAACTACTTTATTGCTGTTGCTATATTGTAGTAGACTGCAACGCTATATAATAATTATGTAGCAGACTCTGGAACAACAATATACTTTCAATAGCAAGGAAAAATTTTGGTTTCTTAAATATATACCAGGGTGCTATAAAACTATTTATAAAATGCCTTGAAAAATCTATTTTGCTGTAACAATATCCTTAATACCATCATAAAGCTACTTGTAGACTAAAAGGGCCCACCATTATGAAGGTTGTTAAGGCCTTTTTAAATGCCATCTTAAAACTTCTTAGTAAGGCATAGTGCCGTTCTTGAAAACCTTATTCGGGCCGTTTTAAAACCTTTCTTAAAACCTATTTTAAAGCTGTCAGAAGCTTTTCTATTAGCTTCCTGCATTTCTAGAAAACACCTAGAAGGCTACCTTAAAACTGGTTTTTAAAACTCTTATAAGTCCATATTAGAACTGAAAAGCTATAAGAATGTCCACAAGGAATCCAAATAATTTTTTGCATTTATTTTTTCTAAGCTGATTTAAGCAAACACACCATCAGACTTATTGAAGATAAAATGGAATTTGAAATTTATAAGAGTGGCACTATAACCTCTCTAAGGCCGATTTAAATGTAATAAAAAGACATCAGGTATGACAAAAAAATTAAAACCAACGGCAGTTTATCGTTAAAACTACAAAAAAAGGCCCAAAAAACAAGGGCGTCTTAGAAATAATAATTATTTTAATATCCATACAAAATTTGCATAGACGCGTAATCAGCAAAAAAAAAGTAGGCTGTTTCTCGGTTCCCACGGTAATTTTCAGTCGTTTCTTGTAATTCTACCTTAATTTGCTAAAGAAAAAGTGATAATTATTAATAATTATAATTGTGAGATTAACCTTGAATATTTTTATATAATTGTCATTTTACAGTCCTCTCATTAAACTATGTATTCTAATAATGATAATGACCTAGAACATTTACTCTAAATGAAGTCCTTTTAGTCTTTTTGTATACTATCACAAATAATCCCTTCCTTACACAAATGCAAATGCACAGCGAAGATCACATGGACTTGATAAAAGCTGCAATAAAACGTTTGGAATTTAAAAGAAACGCCTCCAAGACGAACCGCGTTGACATTTGATACAAAAAACTCAAAACTTAACTTCATAACATTTATAAAACTTTGCTGGTTGCTTACGATCCATCGCGTATTAGTAACAATACGAGAGTAATTTGTTTCTTGGGTTGTTAACTATCTTTGGCCTTGGCTAAAAGTACAGGCATTTTAAAGTTAATCCCCATTCTTTCAAGAGCTGAAGTTGCATCTCGATATCCATAGTCGATAATAAAAATATCGATTTCATTAAACCATTCACGCATGCCATCCACATTTCTGTTAAATTCATTTACAAGAATATTTGCGTCATTCTTTGTGGCATTGGAATAATATGGACCCTGTATATCGAGAACGTATCCATCTAGAGCTACAAGCTTTGAAGGTTTTATTAAATGTCTACCTTTATGCACGCAATAAAATTGTCGCAAAACCTTAAAACAAGAACATTTCTCTATGTACAGATAATAATTAAGGTAATTAAGATAAGATTATTAAGAATAATTAAGATAATAAAGATAGGTACAATCGTTATAAACAATTACACATGGATTATCTGGATGTGCATTGTATAAATTATTTGTGAATGCAGGGACATGTCTTTTTCTATATATTCATTTCTTGTAATAGCATTAAAGTCAATATTTGACAGAACAAATCTAAGCAACAGAGGCCAGTCTCTGGGACAGGAAAACTTTACTTTAACTCGAAGAAAATTTGTGCAGACTTTAAACTTTGGTTATAGGTTCAAAATAGGCCAAAGGCCACGAAAAACAAAAGTTTAGGAGTTTTACGGATCCGCGGGAACCTATATGGGGTGAAACGGGGTATTTTTAATTAAAAAATCGTTTTTTCTCTATTTTCTCGGGAAATCTGACATTTACACAAATATAGTTGAAATAAAAGGTGTTTCTCACAAAATTATCTTCAATTTGGTGTTTTTAAATTTAATTTTATAACAATAGTTAACCGAAATACTAGAGGTTTTAACTTCGGAATAATGTCATACGAATTAGATCTCGTTCATTTTTGGCAGCTTAATAGTTAATGCATTAAAAAAAGAAGTTTCTATATTATGCGAAGGCTTGCTAATTTATAGGGGGCGGTTGCCACCCCATTCAGGGGGTGGCACCTAAAAAAAAAAACAAAATCATTGGAGCTGAGAGAGAATTAAATTTTAAGAAGAAAATGTTCTATGCAACTTTTCATATAAATTGATAGATAGATGTAAGTTATAACTACTAGAAAATTTGGGATTTTAGCTTAAGAAAGTGGTATTTCAAATAAGTTTTCGTCAAATAACTCGAAAGGTATTACATTGAGCAAAAACATATTAGAGACAAATAAGAAAGCTACTAATATAAGGAAGAATTTCGTTTTTTTCTAATTTTTGTAGAGATAATGGTTTCGGAGATCTGAAAGTCTAAAGGTGGCGCACAGTGGGAAATTTTTCCATTGATAAAAAAATTTAAAAAAAATTGATTGACATCCATTTTAATGTCCAATTTTTTTTATTATTAAATTATCTTAAGACTATCTTAAAATCTGTTTTTTTTTTAACTTTGGATGCTTGTTTTACATGGAGTAGAATGTATGAAAAATTTAGACTTTATTTTAAAAGATTTTTTTTTGAAATGTCTAAAATTACTTTTAAGCACCTAGGTAATTGTTTTTGAACATTAGGATGCTTAAAATATGTTTACTAAAAATTGGATTGTTGTTTCACATTGTATAGAATGAATGAAAAATTTTCATTTCATTTTAAATATTTTTTCCTTTCAAATGGAAAAAATGCGATTTCTAACTTACGAGCTTCTTAAAAACGTTGAAAAAATTGTTGTTTATTCACATTGTCAAAGTGTATAAGAATTGATTAATTTAACCTTTAAAATAATTTTTATTTATCAAACAAGGTTCGGAGACTGATTTTAGTGAAAATATCGAAGAAGACGTGATTCTGAAATTTCAAAAAAATTCGAAACCTATTTTCAAATTCTACATTTAAGGGTGGTTTTCACCCTTAAAGGGGGTTGAGATACACTCTCATAGTCACAATGTACTCTCTTACCCTATTTTGAAGCAAAAACTAAAAAATAACCATTGTGACTATATTTTTGTCGAAATGGTTGTTTCAACCCTTATGATTAACCCCTAGGGTAAATGTTTACTGAATTATTATTTGAATAACTAAGGTTTTATATTTATCATATAAAAAATACACTTTACTAGACTATTTTACATTTTTAATAAGAATATTTCGAAAAAATCCCTATTGGGGATGTTTTTCGGTATTTCAATATCAATTTCTGGTTAACGGGACCCCATTTTTCTTAATCAGCGACCCAAAAAAATGTAGTAAAGGATATTTTCTGAGTAAAACTTTTAAAAAACAGAAATTCGCATTTTTACTTAAGTAAAATACACGAATTTCATATATTTATAGGATTTTTTGAAGTTATGTTGAACGTTTTTAAAATTTGGGCAGTGCTCAAACATCGAGTGATACCTAACAATTATTGTAAAAAAAAAATTTTCAGATCCATTAATAATTGCATTGTAGACGGATTTTTGTCCAAAAAAATGGAAACATTTCCCACTGTGTGGCGTCCGAACGCTTATAAGACGAAGTATTTAGTTTAAATGTGAAACATCTCAGAAACTATGGCACTTAGGCCAAAAACGCTAATAACCAAAATGAAAAACTATTAATTAGGCTTTCAAATGCTTCTTTTTTTCCTATTTTTATAACATAAAAAACAAAGAAATTATGACAGAAACAATGTACTTATTCACTTTTTTATTAATGTAAGTAGTTAGTAATTAAAAACATATATTCCCATATACTGCTTTTCGTTAATATATATAGTGTGACCTAGACGCTCAAATTTTTTCATCGGCTTACAGTGCTTGCTTTAGAAAAAAAAAATGCATTTTAAACTGTAAAGGGATTTTAGAAAAAACGTAACATTCTTGTTTCTCTGCAAATATTTCAATAAATATTAGTTTAAGAGAAAATATGGTGGACATCAAAAATGAAGCTTATAAAATGAGAAAAATTTTGGTTATATATTTGTGTTGATTGTTTGAGAGATATTTAATTTTGTAAATGGCATCCTACCGTTTTTAGGATGAAGTAATTAGTTTAAAATGTTGAATATCTTAGAAACTGTGACACTTCCATCAAAAGTTCTAAGAAACAAAATCAGAGGTAATTAATCAATCTTTAAAATGATTTTTGTTTGTTTCTAGATCACAAAAAATAAAGAAGTTATGGCCGATTCAATGTGCGTTTTCACATTTGTGTTAACAAAATGTCGACATTTTATTATTGTAATTGCTCAGTAATTCATTTTTCTTTCAAACATGCTGTTTTTCCTTAATATATAGCATCACCTAGATGCTCAATTTATATTGTCCCTTTAAAACACTTTTTTTAGAAAAATATTCCTTCCCCATCGAAGAATGGCCGTATTTCGGTTAATTATTGCTATAAAATTAATTTAGGAACACCAAATTAAATATAATTTTGCCAGAAACAACTTTTATTTGAACTAAAAAACCTTTTTTACCCCCTATAGGTTCCCGTGGATCCGTAAAACTCCTAAACTTTTTTGTTTCGTGAACTTTGGCTTATTTTAAACTTATAACCAAAGTTTAACTGCACAAATTTCTTTCGAGTTACGATGATTCTTTTCAATCTTCTCCTGTACTATACCAAGGACATATTTTGTCGAGTAGAATAGTTAAAGATTACACTTAAAAATTCATCACTTATGTATGCGTTGACGGATCTTGCATAGAAAAGCCAAGCGATATAAAAAAATAGTTCGTTCCTTTCATAATATTCAAAATTAGTTTCTAAAAGTTTCGTAATTTTGAAACCCTCAGGGGATATTTCTATTAGGTACCTAATGAGGAGAAAATGGAATAAACATAATTCGTGCCTCATATCTTTCACCCAATAAAATGCGAAAATGCCGCCAGCTATTAAAATTATTATAATTAATTTACTTAGAAGAAAATGATTTAATTAATTATTAGCCAGGTATCCGTTAAGTCATTTTACTTCCTGATCTACCCCCCAATTTGCATTATTCTCCATCTCATCGTCTTAATTAGAGATTAAAATATACACCATTCCCGTCAAGCCACCTCTCCAACTGACCGACCGTGTTCATATAACTTAACGGAAATTTATGGTTCCGCAACAGAAAGCCATGACACAAAAGAGTGCACTTTTTGCAACAGTCTTTTTTTCTCTAAATGAAATGCAGCCTCCCGAGATGTACACGATCTTTATACGCCGGCACTTCCGTAAGATTCGTACGAAGAGGGGTTGCATTTCATATTACCAGGTGATACTTTAACCTGAACCTAACCTAACCTTCCTAAGGGGTCTGGTACAATGCATGATCTAATTTTAAATAACACAATACCTTTGGAAAAAGGTGTATGAATATTTTTAGGAACCAATCACCTAGTTTCTCACGAAATATAACGATTGTTATTATTACATGGAAGTTCTAGTTGTGTATTGTGTTTTCGGTTTGGGATCTACTGGATGTTTCTTTTCTGGAATACCGAAGGGGGTCAAGTATGATTAATGACGATTTATTGTGGAATGTAAAATGTGGGTTAATGATTTTTACAACCGCAAACATCAAAAATAGGGAAATAAACATAATGAGTTCGTTTTCACGTGAGGAACTGCGGAACTGGCAAATACTCCAGTCATTTTAGACAAAAATATGGCTTCTGATATAACAAAATATATCCTTCATTTTTTTTTTTTCGATTTATTTTGGTGTTTTAAAGAAAATATTAAAAATCGACAACGAGATCACTACGGCATAAAAAATTATTCAAGGTCAAAGTTCACAAAAACCGTTTTTTTGCGAATATCGTGCTTTCTATGGCTCGGAGGCCAATTGAGGTTATTATGAAAATGAAAGATAATGAAATTCCGCATAAAAATGATCTCTTCCATTTTTTATTTACAACAAACGGTTTAGACAAAAATGTGCTTCGAAGTTTCCGCGCAAGGCATAATATATACTTTTTTATTTTGAATAAATTTTGGACTAAAGGTTTTTGTACAATTCTGAACAAGTTTCATTAATAAAATTTTCCGATAAAAAAATGCCTAATATGATTTCCTGACTTGCTCTGCATATTTTGGTATCGCAGGTGGCTTTGCATTTGTAGGAGGCGAATGTTTTTCTGGCCATAAGTAGACCCTAAGTTATTCTATACTTAAGTAAAATTTGATTCAAATTGGAAAAAAAAAGTTAGTGTTACCATTTCAAGTAAAACACACTGTAAATATATAACCAATAAATTTGAACGTGAAAATTTAGCAAATAATACTGTATATGACGGTAATTATATATATCGATCAGCTAATAATATACATAGAACAAGCACGTATTCTATGCATGGACTATATGAAATGGAGCATGTTATGCCTTGCGCGGAAACAAAGCATCCCAATAAGAAATAAAATAAAAGCTTATTTTTAAAAAGTTTTTTTACACATGATTTTTTTTAACCTTTCATATTATTTTACCGAATATTTTAATTTCGACAGACTCATATTTCTTGGCTGGCAATTGGCTGGCTTAGTTTTATTTCTACCTTTAAACGCTATTCAATGATTTTATATTCTATTGTGTGTTTAAGCTTTATATATTGTCGGACTAAATGCCATTTTTAAAATAACAACCTGAGATTTGGGAAGGTTTAAAGTCATAAAGAGCAGCATTATGTAAATGTTCGTAACCACCCTTCTATAATATTGAATTGTATATCGACATGTAGACACCGTTAAACTAACGAGTACGTTGTTGACTCGTGGTCAAGCGAATTGAATACACCCTGTATTTTCAAGACCTGCGAGATATTAAATACATAATTTAAATACCGAAGATAAGTAAATAATCTAAACATAAAACAAAATATTTTGATACGATAATTCGATTAAATTCCCCACACCCTTCAGCTAACAGAGTGTGACTCATCCTCTTAGTGTATCAGCGTTTCACTTACCCTCATAAGATTAATTTATCGTCCAATCTCAGTATTCAGCGTGCCAAAACATATCCGCATGTGGTACTGTAGTAAAAATCAGAATTAATTCTGATTCCACGCCCTGTCATTGTATTTATTTTGACTACTGATATAATCAAATAGAAAAAGCCGTACTATTACCGTTAGGTTAGGGGTATTTAACTTTGAGTTTAAAACCAGACGACAGTTTATTTTATTTTATTATCATTTGATCTATAATTTGCATACAACTTGTAACTGTAGTCACCAAATACATATTCAAAGAATTAGTAAGACAATTAAATTGTTTGCTTTGCGCCACCGAATGATTATTTTACCAAATGAGTACTGGATTGGCAATGATAATGATTATATAATTATTTATTGATAGAAAAACCTTAATTACTTAAGTATAGTAACGACAAAAAAAAAATTAAAAGTTTTTATTGTTCAAATAGGCTTAGAATGCCATGAAACGTCGAGATTTTAAGTTTGAGCGAAAAAAAATTTCTGTCTGTCGATCTGTCTGTTACTTTTTTTGTGCGCACGTTTACTCTGGAACCGTTTGAGATATTGACTTGAAATTTGGTACACATTTGTACTTTAACGAGATCTAGAACTAGATTATATTTTCATCTTGTTCCGTCGAAGGGTTGGGAGGTAAATTGGGATAAATTTGGGGTAAATAGGTAAATCAAGCAGGTGAGAGTCCATAAAATTGGCATTTAGTATATACAAGAGAAACTAAGGTCGCAATAAAAATTTTGGCATTAGCCACCCCCCATTATTAAAGTGGGTGAAAAAAAATTGTGATTTAGTGTGTGTACAAGAACCAGAAGCCTCAAAGTATTTTTTTACTTCATCCACCCCCACTACCACCCTCTATCACCACCCCCACTCCTCTACCGATGTGAGGTATCGTTTTATGGTTTTTTGGGGAAGAGGATTTCAAATATTATATTATTAAAGTTCCATAAACAATTATTTCCACATACAAAATGTTTTCGTTGTGAGTGACTTGGATAGAAAATCTGGATGTGGAAGTAGTTATTTCTTGGGCAGCGGTTTTTTATGGCATTTCAAGTGCTCCTTTCTTATTGAAATTGGCGCAAGAACAATTTGTGTTTAGTAACAGTAATATGTATACCTTGTTTTAAAGTTTTATATCATTGAATACCCCAAGGATCAATTTTGGGTCCTCCATTACTTATTATATTTGTTAATGATTTATTTTTTGCCGTTTCTTCAACGAAGTTGCTAGCTATAGACTTAAGGAAAACAGAATCGTAAGTTTCGAGTACAATCGGGAATATACCCTAGAAGTTCCATTTCTTTTTAGAATAAAAGTAATTTTCAACTGTTTTCCAATTTTTATACCTGTATAGCGTAAAATTGCAGCTTGTATGACTTCCTTTTTACCACTGTAAAGTTGATTCTCTAAAAAAGGCAGCTTGCTACTTATTTTAATGCAAAAAGTATTAACAAAAACATGCTAGTATTCCTTAATGGCAAGTCTGTCGGTTCGTAGGTCTGTCCCCACATAACCCCTCATAACTTTTAAATTATTTTAAGTGCTATAAGCATGAAATTCGAATGAATTGTGTAAAATAAGGAACCAAAGCCAGAGCTGAAATTATAAAAATGGGGATGGCCCCTATACCTTGTGACACAGGCTAGTGGCTCGCCCCTATATTTCCTTTATTTTTTAACTTAATCATTTGAAATTTAGAGTGCATAAACTACCTGTAAAAATGAATTTTTGGACATAAAAAAAACGGAATGAGACCATTTCCGGTACCCGGAAATTACCGCAACTTTCGATTTTTAAATGGAACACCCTGTATGTTTTTACATATTTGAATTCAAGACAACATTCTGAGAGTTTCGGTAGGTAAAGTCCAAGGAAAAAATATAATTTTTCATTTAATTTCATTATAACTATTTACGAAGTCTCCAAAATTAAACATATCACTTTTTATCGAAAACTTTTTTTAGTGGGAAGGTGATATGGCTCATAGTGTTATAAATTACAGATTTTTTCTGAATTCATTGATATTCTTTTCAAATCGATGCTATTTGTTTTTCTCTTTTATTTAATTTATTTAAAAATTAAAAATCACTTTCAAAATGATTTTTATCGAACTTTAACATAGTTGCCTTTGCACTACAATTTGATACAATATTATAAAACAAAAGAAAGGTGACAAATGTAAACAATTATTGTTAGCGAAAGATTTATGTCCAGTTTTGATATTTCTTAACATGAACTATTATACCAGTAACGAAAAAACTGACATGATATTAATTTATGGCGAATGTCGAAAGAATTCTGTGCTTACAGATTTCCTGAAAGAAGACATCCGTCTCCTCATTATTTCAAGAGAATAGAGAGAAGAATGCGGCGAGAACCACTTGTCCAAAATCAAGAATTCATTGTAAACGAAGAGTTGGAGATTAATGTACTAGGAACCGTCAGTCACAATAAATCAGCCTCTGTTGGAGAAATAGCGGAAGGACTAGGATCAAATAGAGAAACAGTAAGAAGAATTTTGAAAAAAACATAATTACCGCTCGTTATAGTACAATCTGCACCAACATTTGTACGAAGGAGATTCTGTAAGACGATTTGTGTTTTGCAAGTGATTAATTAATAAGTCTCAAAGAGACAATAATTTTGCATTCAACATTTCACAAATAATGCGATGTTCAACCGGCAGAACGTAAGATGCTTGTCCCAACAAAAAGATTAGTTAGACAAGGGAGGTTTCAAGAAAGATTTGGGATAAATAAATGTATGGGCAGGTATTTATAGAACACGAATCATTGGCCCAATATTCTTCCAAGGTACGATGACAGGACAAAATCAAATTTGGCAAGAAATCGGACAAGCCCCTCTAGCACAATACCGATTGTTGTATTTTCAGCAAGACGGAGCACTGCCCCATAACAGCTGCGTTATTATGGATTATCTCAATGAAGCTTATGTCCCACAACTTATTTCAAACCAGGGTTTCATAAGGTGGCCTGCAAGATCACCTGATCTAACCCCATTAGACTTCTTTCTTTGGAGTCTATAAAACCCCCATTATGACCATCTAAGATCTTGAATTGAGAATAAGAAGAGCCTTTGATAGCATCACACCACAGATGTTAAGGAATGTAATGAGTAACACAATAGGGTGTTTTCACTTTTTTTTTAAGTCGAAAAATACAAAATACTTATGGTAAATATTACAGCTGAAACAATTTTTCGGCAAAAAATTTTTTTTTTATAATTTTAAAAGAAATATAAATTCAAGTTAAATATTTCCCGCCAAAAAAGACAAATCTAGTATCACTGGTCAACTGTGACATCACTGCCTATATATGTCAATGATTATAAAATCTAACCTTACTTAATGACTTTTGTTGTTATTGTAAATTGTAAGTGAAAAACATGAGTAGTGCACCAAATAAGTGGTGTTTTGTGCCAAGGTGCAGAAATACTTCAGTAAATGCTCAAAATAAAAAGTTCCCATGTGTTCCTATAGCGAATTATTCACTGAAAGTGAAATGGTTTAAAAAAGCAAGGCGCGATTTTCCCAAATCGAAATCGACATATTATTGTTGTGAAGATTATTTTAATGTAAGTATAATTTATCTTTTCTCATCATGGTAAAAGTTAACCGATGATAGCTAGATGGATGGATTATTACCTTCAATATTATAAATAGATCATATATACTTACCGTAAAATTATGCTTGTAATGGTATGAGATTTATTTTGAATTGAAAGTAATATATTATAGCTTCTAGTATTAATGAACATTTGTAATGAAATTTTGCTAGGTTATGATTATTAATTAAAATGACCAAAATATCAAGCGATGCATGTCATGGCTAGTGATATTCGACGTCACAAATATATAAAAATACTTGTTTATTATTTTCAGCTTGAGGAAGTCATGGAAAATTACACCCGATACAAACTTTTGGGAGGAAAAATGATTCTGAAGGAAGATGTAGTTCCACACATATTTAACTGCCAACCAGACAGAAAAGGAGCAGCGTCTGCACCAAAATGATCTCTTAAATATTTAGAATCTCACTCTGTAATAGATCATAATTTGATTGCCCACACAGTGTTATTGTTATTGCATGTGCTGTTATTAATTTACAACCTTCTATCATTAAATAAAGTAGTTTGTGTAGTAAATATGAAACTGTAGTTTTCTCTTATAAAGAAAAAAATCAATATACTAAAAATACAAATTTCGGCTTTTATTATTCAGATAGACATATCTTCAATATATATAATTTTAATTGTCAACAACAGTTATTTATAGTTATCATAATCCATGTTTAAAATGTCCACAATTTTGGTTTTTTCAAAATTTGAGTTCGCACAGAAAAGTCCTTTTTGTTGATTTGCACATAACATTTGTAAATATACTTGCGCTTTAAATTTGTCTGTAATTTGATCATTTTTTATTTAGTTCTCCACATACTCTGAAATAATAGGTACCGTCAGTAAAGCTGCAAAAACGAGATATAATGGCGACAAGAAAAGTCCACAATCTTTCACTTTTTAAGTTTCAATTTGTCCTCCACAACGGCCACCACCTTCTCTAAATTGCGGCCCCTTTCCATATAATTATTATCCCTTATTTTGTATACACCTACTATAGACTCGACAGCTAGCGAACGATTAACTTCTCAGCTTCCTCACACAATTTCTCTGACATTTTATTTTTAACAAATTATAAAAATCACTGCACTTTTTACTACTATCAGAAGCAAATTTCAACAAAAGTTTATAAACTGACTTTGCAAATTTGTCTTGAACCATACATCTGAATTATATTTCATTATTTGTACACCGAGATTTTGTATCCCAATATTTAATAATTCTTGCCTAGCGGTGCTCTGGGCAAATTCTTCCTTTTACAGTGCATAATGAGTCTTCTGGTTTCAACTTCACATACCCAAAAGCACTATTCACGTTGTTCTCGAGATGAGCTGCAAATAAACATTTAATTATATCTCTAGCACAGACTATTAATTCTAATTTCTTTTAAGGTTATGTTGTTAATATAAATAATCGTAAATAAACCAAATTAAATATAACATAGTAATGTGTAATAATACAAAAACTAAATCATAAATTTAATAACTCTATTAGGCTCAAGTTGCAAACAACTAATTCATTAATTTATTTTAAATACTTACGCTGCTGTTTTTACGCCCTTCAACTCGGTTGAATGAAATCGATCATCATTTTTAATACATAAAAATATTTAAACTAGGTAAATTGTTTGTAGAAGCTTTCACAAAATTGTCAGTAACCATCATTGTTCACTTTCTTTAATTTGTGAGAAACACTAGGAACAGGTTTCAAATATCCAAGCCAAATATGGTAAACATGTAAACAATAATAGGTCCGTTCGGACTCTACATTAGCTGCACTAGTGCAAATATTAGAAGGAGATAGATTGTGACTCTACATAAGTTGAAGAGAGACAGATTTGCACTGGTGCAGATAGTGGAGAATTTTTGAACAGAAAACGAACAAAGCTATTTTGTCTTCTGACAGATATATGAAGCGACGTCACCAGTATCATTACCCAATAAGGTGACGTTCTCGAAATTATTCAAATATTTGAATTTTAAGTCGATTTGTTTATTAAATATTTATTTTAATCTGATGATATAATTAATATGAATGCGTTTAGGCTTTCATATTTATGTATTACTTCATATTAATGCATCATTTGAAGTGAATTGTTATATATGGAAAACACCCTATTGCGCGAGCAAGAAAATGTATTGATTGTGATGGAGGACATCTTGAACAATATTTGTAAAATTCAAATGCACCCCAAATTTCAAATGGTAAGTTAAAAATAAAGGAAATATACTAGCCTGTGTTTCAAGGTATATGCAAAAGTTACACGTAGAATGTCTATACAAGCATATCTTCGAAAAAGCTTTTGAAGTGATAATGTATTTTAAATTTATCGTTTTAAGCAAGTTTGATTTGGATATCTCAAAAAATGTAAGAGATACCACACCACCACATTTTTACGTTTTAATTTTTTTTCTTATTATTTATGTAACTATATAATACCAATTTTCTCATCTGTATAAGAATGGAGTCGTTCTTAACAGTTTTTCTCTTCTTCTCTGCATATAAAATATCTTAGTCTTCTTATCTCTCTCTCTCTTCTACAATTACAACTTCTTATGTGTTCTGAAATTCTTTAATAAAAACTTCTTCCGGTTCGTCCAATATGCAAATGCATGATTATTTAATAGTTTTACACGTTTGCTATTAGTTGTTCTGCATAAAAAGCATTAACATACACTTCTAAGTTCGAGTCAATTAACTCAATCAATGTTTCTTCAACCAAAATCACGATCAAGAGATCCTAACGGTTATTTTCGGCTGCACTATTGATTAGACAGACAATAAAACTAACATTTTTACTGTACAAGTGTCTATAGGATATAAATGTCGTTCCGCAGGGGAGTCCTAACTTAAGTTAATGTTGAATTTGAAGCGGCATTTTCAAGTAATATGTTAATTTTTACCAGAAAACGTTATCTGAACATGTGGGAGACGGTAGGCGCGTGGCTGTCAACTGGAAAATTAGGCATACTGCATATCATCACTTTGTATAATTTATTGCATCTTGAAGGTACCACTGCTAATTGAAAATAAATATTAAATAACGTTTTTGGTGTAGTTATTTACTGCACAAGCACATACAAAACAAATGAATCTAGTTATTTAGGAAACATAATTTATTTCAAGTGTCTTAACTTCTTTAATTTAGGCCAAAAAAGAATGGATTTTTTGTTATACATATTATGCGTATGTTGAATCTTGTTTTTTAAAAGAAAATAAATGTAAAATACATTTTATTTGCACTAGATGTTTACAAAAGTACGCAGGAATAGACGATTTAGTCACAGAATAGTCCAGGGCAATTATTAATCATTATAAATGAAGAATGACCCCACTATAGTGAATAGATTTGAATGATTTTTTTTTGCTGGATTTCTAATACCATATACTAAAAAGTTTACCCATTGAAAATTACCGCATTTCGAAAATCCGTAAATTAAAAAAAAATAAAATCTTTAGATAATATTGAACTGGCAAACGTCATTGTGTAGAATATTACTATCTTACATCTGCATTTATTAGTGTTCTGTTGATCATTTAAAACATGTTTACCAAACAAGAAAGAATTTATTTGATCAAATGTTATGGGATTGGAGACGTCTCTTATCGATATGTAATTAACCTTTTCCACCAAAGGTTCCCTAACACAGCGGTATCGTGCCAATCATGGCGCAAACTTGTAAAAAAATTCAATGAAACTGGATCTGTATTGGATGTCAAAAAACCCAAGAAAAAGTACAATGAAGACGATGCGGCAACACTTTTGGCAATAAATTCAGTAATAGAAAACCCGAAATTATCTTTACTGAAACGCTCACAAAGAATGGAAGTAAAGCCATTTACACAGAATTTACCTATGTGGAAAACAAAGTTCGACCGTTTAAGCCAAGGTTCAGACATACACTTGAAAATGGAGATGAAGAGAAGCAATTGGATTTTTGTTTATGGGTCGGTGAGAATTACCTCGTAGGTAGAAGTTTTCACAGAATGTTTTTTTTTTGCTGACGAAGCAACATTTTATACCAATGGCCACGTTTCATCACAAAACAGTCGTTATTGGGCTTTTGAAAATCCAAACAATGTCATTCACAAACGAAGTCAACGTTATAAAAAAATGAATGTATGGTGTGGGATTTTCTATGATCGAATCGTTGGTCCATATTTCTTAGAAGAAAATTTAAATCAGCATGTTTATGTGGTCCTTTTGGAAAACTTTGTATTGCCATTTATAAACACACTGCAACCGGAAGTAAGGCGTAACATTTTTTGGCAGCAAGACGGTTGCCAAGTTCATTCCTCAGTTTTGGTACGGCAGTGGTTGACAGATCACTTCGGAGCCAGATGGATGAGAAGATATGCTCCAATTAATTTTTCTGCAAGATCACCAGACCTTACATCAATGGATTTTTTTCTGTGGGGTGTTTTAAAACAGAAAGTTTATGCAGATGACCTGCCGCATGATCGAGAAACACTAAAAGCACGAATACAAGACGCGGTGAATGAAGTGAATGTACCCTCAACCATTCGTAAGGTCTATGGTGAATTTATTAAAAGTATGGAGAAATGTGTTGAGGTTGGAGGAGGCTATGCAGAATGAATTGTTTTTCCACAATCGTTGAAGTTAATATTATGTTATGTTAATGTTTGAAAAAAAAATGTAAGTTGACATAAATGTAAAAGTCAAAATTTAGGCTTTATTTTGGATTATAAACAACTTTGTTTTATAAACATTTTGTCCAAAATAATAAATAAAGGTACTCCTCTCTTGAGGCATTTTGATGTTTTCTTAATTTATTTTACACCCGGTACATTTGATCTAAGATTTTTATATGGTAAATTCATTTTTTCGATAAGCAAAATTTTTTATATAGAATGACTTTTCGTCGTAAAATCAATAATAGAGATGTTTTTCCTCTTGTCAACTCCATCCGGGGACACACTGCATATATCGAAAATTATGTATTTAAAACTGACATATGCAAAAATTATAAAATTGATAAAATCGTAACATATAAAAAAAACAAAGAGTTTGGGTTTTTCTTTTTTTTCCTACGACAAACTGTTCCAGAGATATAACAGTTTGAAATAATGTTGAATCTTTTCAGTTTGTGCACGCATTTTAAATGTCTATAATAAATAGAGAAACGAGCAATAGCCGTCTACTTTTTGAAAAATACGCAGAAAAAGCGGGTTGCATTGCACATTAGCATGTTTAGAGTGCAGATTAAAAATGCTATTGTTTCGTGATTTTAGTCGTAAAATTAGAATACATTAATTTTTCAGCATTTAAGGGTGATTTCAACCCTCAATATTTTCGTCTCATAAGTTTTGACCTCACAGTCACATTCAGCGACCTCAAGAACATAAGTATATGGGTTTTCGTTAATTTATTCGTAAAATTAGGTGAGATTAATTTTTCAGTTTTAAGAGGTGGTTTCCACCCTTCAAAATAAAAAGCAGGTAATGCAACAATATAGATTTTGATGTAAGAATTTTGTAAAGCATATTGCAAAAAAATTAAGGAAACTTCATCGTTTTCGGGCCGAGAATTTTACCATTCTTACTGCTTCGCTTATATTAGTGTACTATTAAATAAGCTAAACAAATTATTTTCGTAAAATAGTATTTTTATCTAAATTTATTTTGGAAAATTAAATGAATCTCGAGAGTGGAGTACAAAAGTGAAGTTACTGTTCCTAATTTCGTTGGTGCCAACATGATCAACTTACAAAATTATCTGTACCAAAAAGGGCGCCAAAAGCTCAGAAAAAAACACATGAATAAGAATAAATTACCTATAAAATTCCATTTAAAACCCAAACAACAATAACTCAAAGAAAACAAAACTCTCATAAATTTCAAGTGCTTTGATACTCCCTAATGAAAATCTTTTTTATTATCGTTTAAAAACTAGCTACACTTGTGCTTCGATCGTTAAAATTAGTACGAGGGGCACTTCTAGACTCCAAGGGGTGAAATGTTTTTATATCAGATGCACCGCACTACGTGTCTGACTTGACACTGAGTTATACGTTCGAAACTGGACTTGAGACAAAAATCAACCATCGTAACTTTCAAATTCTCAAACGGGACCTTAGAGTCGTACGAGGGTTCAAAAACCTGCTCACGTCGAAAAAAAACTGAAAGAACGTTATGGGAAAGCTAGCGGGCTGTATAAGGGTTGTTTCGCGACTTGGGATAAAATTACCTACTTAACCCTTTACTTTACGTGGCAGGACCTTTAACAGTTGCCGATTAGAAACAGTAGATCAAAAGCTATGCTAAAATGCTTCAAATTGGTGAGTAATACGTTTATTACCTGGATCATTGCAAATAATTCAGACAGATGATGAGATTTAACGCCCATACGTGAATATTTTGTAGATTTATTGGTACCCAAGTCTTAGGTAAAGATATGTTGCGTAAGCTTTGTTGAATTTAAAGGGTATAGACGGATAAGAATGGACGATCTGCTCCCGATAGGAACTGCCTATAATATCTATGGTGTCGTGTAAGGCAAGTCAATGAGTAAACGATGTATGTAGGTTATTCAGTCCAACATTCAACTCTGCGGAGATATTTAAAAAAAAATTGAAAAAATGGGGACTTTTTTCAAAAATTTATATCTCGTAACTACTTAACTTAGAGATATGAACAAAAAAATGATTGAAAGCTAACATTCTGAAGAATATTATGCAGCTACTTAGTTGCGTTAAACTCTTATATACAGCAATAATATTAATAGAAAATGTATTTGAAGCCTTATATCACGTGGTTTCTATTGAGTGCGCTTACCTAAAACTATTTTTATTGCAATTACTGTCTCAGGTAAGAGTACCCTCTGTATCTGATTTAGTAACGATATTTAAAGATTTTTCAACTACTTTTCAAGGTACTTTAAATCAAGTTTTGCAACGTCAAGAAGTTTTTAGTTCTCAACTTCATTCGATTCAATCTCAAATTACTTCAAAAAGTCCTGATCTTTCAGCATCTACTTCTTTCTATAATTGTTGCAAAAGTAGAAACAACTCACGAACTCGCTCTTCAAATCGAAGTAATGTTCGTAATAAATTTGATCCTACTAATAATACGATTTGTTACTGGCATCAACTTTATAAAGATAAAGCTTTCCATTGTGCTGGTACATGGTACATTTATAATAAAGACATTAAAACAAATATTGTTAATAATTCTAAATGACTAGAGATTAATAATATTTTGACGTTAATATTTCTGTCAGTAATCGTATGCTTTTTATTTACGATCGATCCAATAATTTACGCTTTCTTATCGATACTGGAGCTGATTTGTCAGTTATTCCACGTAATCTTTTCACAGACTTAAATAAGAATCTTGATATAGTTTTAACCGCTGCTAATAGTTCTACTATATATACGTACGGAGAAAAATTATTAAGACCTAATTTAAACTTACGAAGAATTTTTCCTTTTGTTTTTAATATAGCTGACATTTCAATTCCAATTATTAGAGCCGATTTTTTGTCTCATTTTGGGTTAGTAGTCAATTTAAAAAAGGCATGCTTAATTCATAATATTACCAATTTATAAATTCATTGTTTTATTAAAAATAGTCCTTTAGATTCTCTTAAATTATTTCCTTTAATGAATGAATTCAATACATTGCTTTTACAGTTTCCTTCCTTAATAAGTTCACCAAATTATAATTTGCCTGTCAAACATTGGGTTGTACATCATATTGTTACAGAAGGACATTTACCTTTTTTTTTTCGTCCACGTAGATTACACAGCGTTAAGTTTAAAATGAATTTAATATGGTATGGTATAAATTCTAGAAAAGGGCTTAAAATCATCAGCATACATTAAATAATTAACTTTGTCTGTTGAGTCATCCGTTATGTTATTGATAAATATTGTTAAAAATAGTGGTCCAAGAACCGACCCTTACGGTACTCCCGAGGTAGCAACGTATTCGACAGACTTGAATCCATTGAAGGTAACATTGGACTCTGTTTGACAGGTAAGACCTGAATAATGTTATCAAGCTATCAGAAAGCATAATTTAGTATTTTAAGCAGCATATTAAGGTCAAGTCTGTCGAATGCCTTGGAGAAATCAGTATAAATGATGTCGGTTTGGGATTGATCGTCGATGGATTCCGAAATAAATTGTGTTGATGGATAATGATTTTTGTACTGATTTTATCATAAATGACGTCGTGTAATAGAAATTCAAGCACTTTTGCAAAATTACATATTATTGAAATGGCCCGAAAGTTTTATATGTGAGATTTGTCACCCTTTTTAAAAACTGGACAAACTTTAGAACGTCTCCACATATCCGAAAAATCACCATTTTTTTAAAATAAATTAAAAATTATTATTAAATGTGTGGCAAAAATACACGTAGTCTCTTAGTAGAAATGCAGGTATGCCGTCTGGGCCAGTGGCCATTTTATTTTTTATTTTTTTTAGTGCTTTTCTCACATCATCCTCCTCAAATTCTAATACATGTATTTGCGAGTTATTATTAAAGCTATGTTCGTCATCTATATCTCCCATGTAATCACTAGGAGGCGAAAAAGAATTTTGAAAAAGGTCCGCAAACGCATTTAATATTTGGACAGGTTCAGATAATTCATTACCATTATATTTCATGACATTTGTTATGTTACTTGTTCCCTTTTTGTTCTTTAAAAAGGCCCAAAATTTCATTGGATCGCCTCTATATTATTTTCGACCGTACGAACATAATTACTTCCACATCCAGTGAAAGTATAGTAACGTTAAAAAAAATTTTTTAATTTTTATTATTAAATAGGCTTAGAATGTCATGAAAGGTCGAGATTTTAAGTTTGAGCGAAAAAAGTTTTCTGTCTGTCTGTCTAACTTTTTTTGTGCGCACGTTTACTCTGTTTGAGATATTGACTTGAAATTTGGTATACATATGTACTTTAATGAGATCTAGAACTAGATTATATTTTCATTTTGTTCCGTCGAAGGGTTAGGGGGTAAATTGGGGTAAATTTGGGGTAAATAGGTAAATCAATCAGGTAAGAGTCCATAAAATTGGTATTTAGTATATACATTACCACCCCCAACCCATTATTAAAAGGGATGAAAAAAAACTGTGATCTTTTATGGGTTTTTGGGGTAGAGGATTTCAAATATTATATTATTAAAGTTCCATAAACAATTATTTCCACATACGAAATTTTTTCGTTGTGAGTGACTTGGATAGAAAATCTGGATGTGGAAGTAGTGATTCCTTGGGCAGCGGTTTTTTTATACGCTATGTCTATATCGGATTTGATTTTTTCCTCAGGTGTTTAAAATCATTATAATATATTATATCGCCGTTTCTTTTATACTATTTTAATTTTTGTGCTTTTAATTTTATATCTTTTATGATGTTGGGGGTAAACCATGGAGGGTATTTCTTTGCTCTTTTGGATCTGAATTTTGGTATGCAAGAGTCAAAAATGTTGTTAAGTATATCATAGATATTTAAGCAGGCTTCTTCCACGTTATCATAATTTTTAAGACTAGACCAGTCGGCATTTAGGAGCTTATCGTATAACAGAGGAAAATTCGTTGTGCGAAAATTCGAACAAGTTTTAAAATCAGATGGATACTTATTTTTAGATAGTAGCATAATATTTAAAGCCGGGTGGTGTTCATTCTCCAAGGCTCCTCAGATCTTTCCACTGAGCACACTTTATTGTTAATCACTGAATCGAGAATCCTGTCATATGTATTGAGAATTCGATTGTGCTGTGAAAGAGTCAATATATTCGTAAAATTATTTAGCACCAAGATAGCAAGACTCCACCGCCCCTGGTGCAATTTGTCGCACTGTAATTTCTATCTGAACGATATACAGAGTAATTACTAGAAAATAACTCATTGTCAGAAAAGGAATCATTTAAATCCGTTTCGGTGAAAGCAATTACCGAATAGTTGGTCCGAGCTGAAGCCGAATAATTATAAATATCAGATGTTTTAGTTTTCTAAAATCCTGTAATCCTTTAACATTGATATTATTTAAGTATAGTAGAGAAATAATAATGGTGTACCTTGCAAGATCAATTTTGTTCTTTTCTTACGATTTTGTCCTTTCAATGTTTTCTCCTTGTGTCAGTAAAATTAACTAGTAGTAAATAATAATTTAAGTGTAAGAGTAATCCTTTGTGGGTCTAAACTTTACTCGGCTTTTATTATTATCATCATTATAACTGACGTGTTTGTAATATTTCTACAAACATTTTCAACGTTTTTTGCATACATCTATTTAGAAACAAACAGTCACTGGAAAATTTAAACTGTAACAGTAAGTCGACGATCTATTATGAAATGCATTTGTCAACAAGTCAACAAAAAACAACATTCACTTGATGACTTGCAAATAAATACTATGAAAACTCTCATAGAAATTTCAAAGGGGAATGGAACTATTCTGTGTAGGTATACAATGAGGCTAGATAATAGTGCATTCTACATTTTTGGGTGATTTTATTATTTATTTTTACAATAGGTCATTGTGTCTATGGGCAATTATCACGGTTTTCGAGTTAATTATTATTTACTATGAATAAGAAAGTACCCCCTACTGGGTCTGAATGTGGAACGCCGAGAGTCATTAGTTTTCTACGAGAGATAGCGATTTGGTGTTTGCTTGTTCAGAACCATCTGCATATTAATGCATTCAATTTGATTTATTCAGAAGACCGAGAAATAAAGTTTTTTTAGAATAATAATAATAGTTTATTACAGAAGAACATACAGACATTATGGATACAGTAATGTAAATAAACTAAAATGAGGTCACAAGATGACTTAAAAACATCTAACCGTGACCAAGTGAAACATATAAAAGTACTAGCTGACCCAGCAAACGTTGTTTTGCCATATAAATTATAAATTTTTGTTCAAAAAATAAAAAAAGAAAATTTCTGGATAGGGCCACCCTTATCACCTAGGAGTATAAAAAATAGCCTACGACCTATTCTCAGACCTACCAAATATACACCAAAAATTTCATAAAAATCGGTCAAGCCGTTTCGGAGGAGTTCGATAACAAACACGAGGTTTTTATATATTAGATGTATAACAAACACAATTATAAAACTATTAAAATACAAAAAATATAAGAAATATATGTACATCAGATAATAAATAGCATAGGTGGGTATAATATATTATTTTCTATAACCGACAATTAAAGTAAAATAAAAGAAAAACGAGATAAATGTATTAGAAACAAGCACTTTGACTTGTTTATTGTTAAATCTTATATCCTTCATCAATTATATCAGATTTTGGTTCTTTAAGTCAATTTGAGCACTAATTTTTTTTCTGTCTGCCATTAAGTATTTTTTAGCTAGTTTAACGCGTCTTTTTTGTAGAGACTTAATATCCTCACACACAAATGAAAATCCAACTGAGTTGTGCTGCGGTTGTATTAATTTTTGGCACATACATAATTATTTTGACGGTTTTTCTGGTTGTATAAGTGGAAGTTACTATTATGGTATTTTTCAGATAAGACTCTAGGACGCATTTTAAAAAATATAATTGTCTTAGGGCAGCAACATTGCTTTCTTTAAATAGACGGTATTATTTGAAATATGACCTTAAAGAGAAGACATGAGTACAGGGGGTTTTTGCCTAGTAGTATTTTTAAAAATGTCTCTAAAATGCCGATATGGCAGTTTAGAGCTCCCCCCATGCAATTATTCCGTAGTTAAAGTGTGATTCTATAAGGGCAATGTATATCGATCTAAGTTGAGATATAGGTAAGTATTTTTTAAGTTGTTTAAATTTAAATAATATATATCTAATTTTATTCGTTATTGATTTGATGTGCTCATCCCATCTTAAGTGTGGATCCAGGATTACTCCAGGGTATTTTATATTATTATTTGCTGCGAATTCCCAATTTTGAGCGAGTTGAACTTGGATAATGTATTTGAGTACATTGCAAATGGAAGATATTGAGTTTTTCTAATATTCATGGTGAGTAACTTTCTATCGAACCAGTTTTTAAATAAAATTAAGTCCTTTTCAACTTTAACATTTAATGATTTCCAGGAAGTATCTTTGTACAGCTGTATCGTCAGCATAGGAAAAGATTCGACCGCAAGTGGGAATTTCAAAAATGGAGTTAATATATAAAATAAATAGGACTGGGTCTAAAACTGTTCCTTGTGGCACTCCGAACTCAATAGTACATGGGTCACTGTAAGTATCATTGACATATGCTCTTCGTTGTATTTTCTAGATAGCTGTTTATTAATTTTAGGGCATTATTGCGGAGACCGTACTGTTCAAGAGTTGTAAGCAGCTTTTCGCAGTTAACAGTGTCAAAGGCTTTCTCTAGATCAAAAAAGACCGTAAGACATTTTTCTTTGTTGTCCAATGCCTTATAGATTTCAACACTCAAATTTCTAATAGCATCATTCGTTGATTTTCCCTCTACAAAACCGAACTGAGATTTAGAATAATATTATATTTTTTTATAAAACTACAAATTTTAATTTTTAACACTTTTTCAAAGACTTAAAAACTAAAACAAGCGATATTGGGCGATAATTAGAAATGTCAAGCGTTTTAAATAACGGTTTAATAATTGCACAATTTAACGTAGAGGGGCATTTGCCTTGTTCAGTCATATTATTTACTAAAATACTTAAAGGAAAAGAAACAAAATGTGAGATATATTTTAATGCAAATGAGCTAATTCCATCCATACCTACTGATTTTTTGTTTTTAAGGTCGCCTATAATATATTTAATTTCTACTTCTGAAGTAGGTTTGAGAAAAATAGAGTTATTAATTGTGCGTTCGGAGATAGCTAGGTATATTAGAATTATTATCAGTCCGTATTTTATTGGCTAAATTTTTACCAATATTAGTAAAAAATTGTACACTGATTTTCAATTTTTGAATTATCGTATATTGTATCTCCGGACTCTGTATTTATTAACTTTATTTCTGTTGTGAATGTATTTGAATTATTAGTTATTGAGTTCACGGTATTCCATAGCTCTTAGCTTATTTTTTGTTTTGTTTATGCAGTTTTTATAAAAATCTTCCTTCCGTTTTTTTATCAATTTGTCTAGGACTTTCTTATAATTTTTATATTGCTGTTTTAATAGGGTGTTATCCGCGTATTTCTTTAATTTGACAAATAAAGAGTGCATGAAGCCAATTAATAAATAATTATAATGATAATAGATTTATTGCCCAACAAAATGATTCAATTATAGGACAATATTATCAAAATAATGGTGGAAAATACTAGTACAAAGATAAAAGCTGTATTATAAGTGAGTACTGCCTATACACAGTACAGTACAGTTTGGGTGGATGAAGTAAAAACAATTGTTGAGGCCTTTGGTTCTTGTACACACATTAAATCACAATTACTTCCACATCCAGTGGAACTATAGTAACGACAAAAAAATTTTTAAAAGTTTTTATTGTTCAAATAGGCTTAGAATGTCATGAAACGTCAAGATTTTAAGTTTGAGAGAAAAAAAAATTTCTGTCTGTCGGTCTGTCTGTAACGTTTTTTCTGCGCACGATTACTCTGGAACCGTTTGAGGTATTGACTTGAAATTGGGTACACATATGTACTTTCACGAGATCTAGAACTAAATTATATTTTCATCTTGTTCCGTCGAAGGGTTGGGGGGTAGAGTGGGGTAAATGGGTAAATCAAGCAGGTAAGAGTCCATAAAATTGGTATTTAGTATATACAAGAGAAGCTAAGGTCTCAAAAAACATTTTTGCATTAGCCACCCCATTACCACCACTACCCCATTATTAAAGGGGCTGAAAAAAAATTGTGATTTAGTGTGTGTACAAGAACCAGATACCTCAAAATATTTTTTTACTTCATCCACCCCCACTACCACCCTCTATCACTACCGATGTGGGATATCGTTTTATGGGTTTTTGGGGTAGAGGATTTCAAATATTATATTATTAAAGTTCCATAAACAATTATTTCCACATACAAAATTTTTTCGTTGTTAGTGACTTGGATAGAAAATCTGGATGTGGAAGTAGTGATTCCTTGGGCAGCGGTTTTTTATTTTTTTCACCCCCTTTAATAACTAGGTGGGGGTGGTCATGGGGGTCAATTTAGAAAATTGTTTTGAAGACATTTTAAATGCCGCTCGAGAAGCATCTTCGAGCTTACTTCCAAGGAAAAATACGAGAAAGTTTATATATTTTGTAAGTAGGGGATGACAAAAAATGCACTAAGAACTGATGAAAGTGTAATGCTAGCGTATTTTTTTGAGAAGGTAAGTTATTTTTATACATATTTTAGTGTTTTTCATACAATATCTTTCGTTATTTTAGGCAAAATCTCGTAAGGCATCCAGTTTTTATTAACACTGACATTACTATATATTAAAGTGACATTTTCATGTGGTAAAGTGCCACTTTATTAAACGATTTTGAATTTAGTAAAATAGCATGTTATCAGTCAAAATGCGAAAAAATATATTTATGATGCGAGAAAAATTAAGGGAGCCGAAATATTTCTTAACTTTCTCTCTATCCTGTGTAGATCTGATTTCAAGCTCTGTTACAACCACTCTGTATAAATTCTCAATGAAATTTCCTTTCAAATGTTGAAAACTACCTCTTATTCAGCTTAATTTCCTTTAGTTTTGGCACCATTTTGTTTTGTTAAAAAAGGCTTGTCAATAAACACACAATCTATAAATTATCTCAACAAAAAGAAAAGTTAACACCTGATTTAAATTAAACTAAAGAAAACTGACAGATTCTCTTTCGTATTTTTAAAATTACAATAATACATTCCCTGGGTTCTTTACCTACAAATAGAAAGCGTGTGAATTACTACAGAAATATTTATTTAGGATCATTCAAAGAGCTGTGTCTGAAACCCAATAGAATTGTATTTAGCCAACAACGAGGAATTAAAGTAAGCCTAGTGTATAAAATCTCATGGCGGAACTAATAGGGTTATCATTAATTAAAAGCAAGAAATATATGCGTGACTAGTAGGTATTTTGAATCAAATAGAGGAAACTAGTTTATTTCAGATTTACAAATATTTACCATATCTGAAAACAGCTTTTCATCTAACATTACTTTATTTGGTGGATGGCTTAATACTGACTTGTCACTAAAGGTGGAATCTAGTCTCGAAATAATCAAAATTTCGAATTAAAGAAAATAAATCGAATCAGGGTAGTTAGATAAACTACGTTACTGGAATACTTATCATATTTTCTAATATCGAGTATTCATTATATTTACTTCCACATCCAGTAGAAGTATAGTAACGACAAAAATTTAAAAAAAAAATATTTATTGTTCAAACAGGCTTAGAATGTCATGAAATGTCGAGATTTTAAGTTTGAGCAAAAAAAACCAAAAATTCTGTCTGTCGTTCTGTCTGTTTGTCTGTCTGTAACTTTTTTGTGCGCACGATTACTCTGGAACTGTTTAAGATATTGACTTGAAATTTGGTAAACGTATGTATTTTAACGAGATCTGGTAATAGATTATATTTTTCATCTTATTCCATTGAAGGCGTACATGGTGTTGGGGGGGTAAATTGGGGTAAATGAGGGTAAATAGGGAAATCAAGCAGGTAAGATTCCATAAAAATTGGTATTTAGTATATACAAGAGAAAATTTTTAGCATTAGCCACCCCCATTACTACCTCCATCTCATTATAAAGGGGGTGAAAAAAAAATGTGATTTAGTATGTGTACAAGAACCAAAGGCCTCAAGATATTTTTTTACTTCATCCATCTCCATTACCACCCCCCTATCACTACCTCCACCCCACTATACTAATAATTCTACACTAATAATTCATATTTTTATATTATAGTACATTAAAAATAATTTTACAGATCAAAATTAATTAACAACCGCTGATAACCCAATATTTAGTTAAAAATTACGAATTAAGGTAACAAGAGGAGAAACTTTTTTATTCTCGATTTTTCGAAAATAAATCATTCTTTATAAGAAGCTTTACTTATATTTAAAAAAAAAAGGTGGTATAATAAAAAGTCCAAAATTATGTACGGGGTGCTCAAAAACACGTAAAATTTAAGCATAGCTCAAGATAGAGCTATCCCTACTGCTCATTTTGGAACAAAAATTTTTACATTTTTTGTAAAAATTTTTGTTCCAAAATGAGCAAAATGAGCAAATGAGCCAAATGAGCGTTTGAAATGTTAAAGTAAGTCTCGATCATCGTTAATTTTTTTTAAATGGATTAACCACCACGGAAAATTTTAAGTCAAAATATTTGTTAAAATGACAAAAAAAACATAAATTTTCCTTAACTTTGCGGCTTCACTAAATTATGCAATCAAGTTGTAAAGCAACTTTTTTCAAACTGTACGTTTGTAAGGTACTTTTGATAGGTATTAACGAATTTTTTTTTGTTTTGTTTATATTAACCATTTTTTGCATTATTTAATTTGTTATATTTTTGCGAATTCTTAATTTTTAATATCTAGTTAGAAGTACGTAAAAAGCAACAACTCAAGAAACGTTCTTTTATGTTATTTACTTGGAAACTGAGACAGTGTACTTTTTGGGTTCAGGTTATTAATAATTATTGTTAATAAAAAATTATTTTGAATTTCCTGTAATAAAATATTGAATTCGATTTAGCTCAAAAACACTGCGCCCTGTACAGATTCAGCAAAAATGCCATTCTTACGTAGAATTTACTGTCAAAATATGGAAAAACGACACAAAATAGAGTTGGGGTTATTTTTTCCTAAAATTGTCCATTTGGACACTCTTGTGAAGAAGTCATTTCTATTGCATCTTGTTTTATTACGCATTAAAATAATAACAGTTGCACAAATTTTAATTACTGTATCCAGGACGTAGATATATTATGTCATGCACTATAAGGTACTTTGAACTAAAAATCATGATTTCTGTCTAATTCTCATTTAATGCTAATTAAATTTGTTTAAAAAGAACTCGTCTTGAATGGTGGATTGAGTTTCGTGAATCCTGGACAATGCATTAATTAATATGACTGTTCTTGGACGGTATTTTTAGGCAAGTCATTAATTAAAATGGGAAAGAGGGTTAAGCCCAGAATGGAACGTTGAGGTACTCTAAATTTAATACTTATAAACCAGAATTTACCCATTAGTAATTCACAAATCGAGATTTCTCCTCAACAGAATATGTGAGTAGCTTTTAACTCTCAGGAGAAATTTTTATTAAAATATCGTGAGATACCTAATCAAAGGCTTTGGTTAGATCCAAAAATTGAGCATACAATATTTCGCCATGTTCAAAGACTATGTTAATTAAATTGGAATATGAGTTTAATGTTAATGTAATGGACATTTTTGTTCTCAACCCAAACTAACTGTTGTTAAACAAATTATAATGCTTAAAATAAGATGTATCTGTAATTTTAACAACGTGTTAAAAATCTTTGCAAATAAAGGTATAATAGAGGTCGGCCTGTAATTAGCATGATCTTCAAAAGTGTTTATTAATAGAAATGGCTTTTGATACCTTAGAAATTCTAAAAAATAAGTTATTTTCAATACACTGATATGAGTTTGGTTCACGAAATTGAAATTACGTATTTAATCGAATTTAGTATTTTTATGCATATATTATCGGAATCTTTAAGGTTCTTAATAATATCCAGGACTTGAGTATAAGAGATTTTCAAAAAATGTATTGTGAACATGAGTATTATTCAGATATTTAAATTTTCTACTGAAAGGAGGTAAAGTATTTATTGTATTTTCAGCAAGTATTCAAAAGTAGTATTGAGATCTGTAGATGTACTTAATGTGCGACTGGGGACTGTTGTTTTTGTTATTAATAATATTCCACTTTGCTTTTTAAGGTTATTACCTACTTTTAGAAATATACTTATCGAGGGCATTATTAATGGCCACTATTTTTAGAAAATAAACTCTCCCAAGTTTTAGATTTATAAGCAGGTGACAGGTTATTTGATTTTTAATTCAATTTAATGAATTTTTATTAGACGTTTAAAAATATCACCACTTTTTGTCCATCCCTGTACACTCCTTAAACACTGCCAATAAATACATAACTGCACTACCATAAATTCAAATGCTGTCAATGTTTTACAACAACAAATACCCACTTCTTAAAAGGACAATATAATCCAGTACAGTACCCAACATAACCTAAAAATTAGGCGCCAAAACAACTCGACTGCCTCATAAACATCAGTCGTCGTTTGTATAGAAAAATAACAGTATCTAAGAGTATATTTAGCTCCCCCAAACATCAAATGTTCGAAAAAATAATTGAATTCATACAGGTGATAACCAAGAACAAGAATAAGATTACAAACATCTGTCTGAAATTGCCGGTAATGCGAGAGATAGGATCTAAACATATTATCTTCCCAACAGCTGAGTTTTTACGTATCGTATTTTATGACATAGAGGTGTTGTTATGCCAAAAGAAAAGTAAAAAAGTTTAATGTTGATGAAAAGCTTGAATGTTTTTATTAAGAAACAGTAAGTTTAAGTTAGGTATTTAATAGAAAATGTTTTCTTTAAGTTTGGTTCTGTCAGCATTTTAATTTCGTGAAATGAATTAAAGAAAGTATAATAGTTTCATCTATATTTGTTTTTATATCATGGGGATTGTGTCAATAATACAATATTGGGTTCATATTTATATTATTTTCGTTAGAAAGAATATGTTTACATTTATTTCTATTAGTTAACAGTTTATTTATTATTTTCCATTTATAAGAAAAATGCTAAAATTCTTACCCAATATCGAGGCAAAAATCCAAAAAGGTATATCACAAATCACTTATAAACTTAGCGGGGTTGTAATCCAAGCGAAAATCTGTTAGAACGAAAGCACATGGTCACTAGATATATTTCTAACACTCGTACGTCAATTGTTAGTTGTGTTCACCGCCGAATCAAGTAGGCAAGTGTTGGCATCGCCACGGCTGACTCTACCTGGTCTTACCTGGCCATGAGACCTCTTGTGTGCTTTTTTCGCTTACCCCCTCAACAGTTCGCACCCCCCGCTTCGTTGCAGCCACATACACGCCGGGTTTAAAGCTCTTGGCACCCTGTCCCCCCCACCACCCTCCCTTCGTCCTTGGTCTGACAGAAATGCATTTCGTCTTTTTGATTTTTTATTGCTTCGACATGGAGACTGGAGAGTCTTGACCAGTTATCGAGATCGATTAGTGTATTGTCTAGGGAATTTAAGGATGGTGTTGAGGAATGGTAACAGGTTTTGTTTGATTTTGTTTTGGGTGGTGGTGATTTTTTTAACAGGAAGTGTTAATGAGATGTACTTTAGGAGAGCGTTTGCAATTGCTTTAAATTGGTTCTATAAAAAAATAATATACAGCGTGTGTAAAAAGTATTGAAACATGACAGGAGTTTTAAAATATTTATTGTATAAAAAAACCTTGGGATATGTCGATTTTTATTTTTAATTACGCAACTTATGGTACAATTTATAATTTTTAGTTCTACACACCCCCATCCCCAGCCACCCCAATTTTTTTTCAAATGGCAACTTTGTTACCTCAAAAGAAAAGTATTTTAATAGGCTATACAACGGCGCAAAGGGAATCGAAATTCGTCATTGTGATTTGCTTCCCGAACGCATGCAATAATTTATTTTTTTTTAAGGAAAAGAAAAGATTGACAAACTTTATATACGACTAACAAATAATATGAACATTAAATGGGTGATTTTTGGTATATAATGCAATCAATTAATCCCACAGGGAATGGGGAACTTGCCCCCTTTTTAAAATTTCATTAAAGTGTGTATTTATGTATAAAAACACGCCACACCGAATATCAGCTCTTAAATCGCAGTACTTACTTTGCAATAAATAATTAAAGTTGAAATCCTCGCCACTCCTCCGAAAAGCACTGTGACGTCACCGGGTGAAAACTAGTCTCGCGTAGTATTCAACAGATGGCGTACTTTAGCCATTCTCCCTAATTAATAGACTGGGCGGCGGTTGGCTTTGAGACGTCCGCATATTCGGTCATAAGTCTTTTGTTTTTTATGTTAGAGAAAAAATAAAAAAAAGTGTCGGAAAGCTCAATTAATTCTCTTTACATAAGCTGTCTACACATTTTTCGAAAAACCGATAATTATCGAGATATTCGAAGAAATGCAGGAAATTACACTTCCTATAATAGAGTGTATGTAAATCTTAAAAAAATAATTTTTCTCAGAAACCTTTGTTTCGAAGGGCCGAGATTAACGGAGCGTCAAAATAGTACATGTTATTAAGTGAACATCGTAAATGAGATCGATTTCAGTTAATTACCGATTAATTACGGTGACAAAATGGAGAAATTTTACCGAAAAAAAAAGTCCCCTCTAATGCCTTAATTTTTGTCGGAATTCAAAAAATAAAAAAAACTGTTTTAGCACATTTAATTACATTTAAATTAGCTAGAGTAGTGTTTTGGCGTAGGAGCCAAGATCAAAAAGTTGCCAACTGTAGAAGCTCAAAATTTGCGATTTTTTGCCGTACGTGCCGACATTTCTGTAGTTATCTCCGAAACGAAAAAAAAAATCAAAAGTCTGGTGATAGCAATGGATTCGTAGTAGAAAATACTCGTTTGACCTTATTTTTTATTTCGAACTAACTCTCACAGTTTCGGAGATATCTGCGAAAAATAGCAAAAAACAGCTTACATTTCGGAACCGAAAAAATTGCAAAAACATGCAAACTTGACACGTTCATATTTTTCGAAAAACACCGTTGGGACGGCCGTACGATGTCGCGACGTAAAGAGAAAGTCTTCCAAGTAAACCTGATCGTAAATTACACGGCGAAATTCTAAAATTCGGCTCGGCACGAACGAATCAAAAGTAGCATTTTGTGACATTTCAGAATATTGAAGATGATTTTCCAACGTATTTTAGGTTAGGTTGTGTTCACTGCTAGTTGTTTCTGACAAATGAGCATGCGAAAGCAGAATCGGTGTCGCTTGACGCCGTTATTCGACTTTCACCCTCTGACGTCACGTTTCAGGAGTGGGTAAAATCCGGCAGATTTTAATCGCTTGTATTTCTGGAGGATTTTTTTTTGTTAATTTTCTGTTGTCTATGGGGTTTTTAATGATGTTAGTTTACGATTTTGAGTATTTTAATTCAATTTTATTTTTTGGGCAAGTTCCCTATTATGATGAGGGATTCGACATTATACCCTTTCGTGTACCAATCAGAAAATTATGCATGAATCAGTCTATCTGTGCACATTAAAAATGCCATAGAGATCGGCAACTATGGAAAAAAAAAAATTAAACAGACGCTGTAAACAATCAAAGTAAAAACGGGTTTTGTGGAATTGTTTGATTGTGTTAGTTTTGTGGTTGAAAGAATGGAAAGTGATTCAGAAGATACTATCCTCTGTACTCCACCAGAAATAATTTAAAGAGTAAAAGCAACAGCATCTAAATTCGACTAATTTCCACCAGTATTCTATCTTTCAGATCCTCCAAATGATTTGGCCTATTGTTATAGACGCATAAAAAAAATCGTGGGGGGTAAGATCAGGGGATCTAGCTGGCTATCGCCGCCTATCCATCAGCCTGGAAACACCTCACTCAAGTATTGTCTTCCTTCAACTACATAGTATGGAAAAACACCATCTTGCTGGAACCATACGCCATCGGCTACTGGTAATAATAATAATAATAATTTATTTATCCAGTCGATCATATACATGATATACTACAAGTCAAAAATATCTGAAATATCAGATTAAATATAATTGTACAGTGTCAATATATAAACAAACAAATAAAATAATAAAAAAGATTAAAATATACAGCACATAGATACAAATAAAAATTAATTTATACAAAATTTAAAGATTACAAAGTATCATTCAGGTATTCGTTAATAGAATAGTATGCTTTGGTTTTCAATAATAGTATATTATTCAACGAGCATATAATGATGGCTATTATTCACGAGGGTGAAGTTTAAGCCATAGCCATAGGCGAGTGTCTTAAATCACCAGAGTGAATAGTAGCTATTATATGCGAGTAGAATACTATACTTTGTCCACGACAATTAAATATTTTTGATTAAATTATTTACTGAAGAAATTTATAAGCCCCATTTATTTTTAACATTTTAATGTAAAATTATTGTAAATAACGTTGACGTTTAAGTTCAATTTGACAAGCCGTTCTTTTGACACATAACCACCTACTCAATAAAATTTAAAAACAAAATTGTATGATAAAAAATTTTGTAAATAGTTCGGAAAAGCACACCAGTAGAACTGATTCTGAGAACGAATTAGCATTTTGGGCAATTCTCCAACGAGTAAAAGATTTGTTTACTGAATTTCTGGCCATAGATGCATAGAGGTGATTTCAGCAGCTTTGGTAGTGTCTAGCGGTTTCCATATATAGTTTCACTTTTTTTATTTTAGACAACTAACAAACTTAAATGAACGAGATAAATATGACGCACAAATTTTGACGTTTCAAATCAATAACAAAATTACGTTTTGACGCATTGTCATGGCTTACTTAAAAAATACAGTTTGTAGGCGCGTATGTAAATGGTTTCAAAAACAATGTTGGAGACTGTCGCGTGTTGCTAATACATGATGCTTTGAAATAAACTTACTAATGTAATTTTTGAGTGTTCATTAAAGTATCTCTTAGGCATGTACCATTTGAGTGATTCCTAGAAAACTTAGAGAAACAACACTTGTCTTTTAGTTGCTGCAATTTGAACATTTTAAATTTTTAGTAAAAAGTCACTAACCTCATTTCTTATAAACAACTGACTGTCCTCATTATTCACTAGTGAATAATGAAATCATTATTCACTGCAGGGAATAATGGATAGCATTATCCTTGAGGAAACACACACATAATAAGTACATTATTTAATAGTCGTGGACAAAAGCTTTATTACTTCCACGTCCAGTGAAAGTATAGTAACGACAAAAAAATTTTTAAAAATTTTTATTGTCCAAATAGGCTTAAAATGTCATGAAACGTCGAGATTTTAAGTTTGAGCGAAAAAAAATTTCTGTCTGTCGGTCTGTCTGTCGGTCTGTCTGTCTGTCTGTAACTTTTTTTGTGCGCACGTTTACTCTAGAACCGTTTAAGATATTGACTTGAAATTTGGTACACATATGTACTTTAACGAGATCTAGAACTAGATTATATTTTCATCTTGTTCCGTCCAAGCGTTGGGGTGTAAATTGGGGTAAATTTGGGGTAAATGGGTAAATCAAGCAGGTAAGAGTCCACGAAATTGGTATTTAGTATATACAAGAGAAGCTAAGGTCTCAAAAAAAAATTGGCATTAGCCACCCCCATTACCACCCCCACCCCCTTATTAAAGGGGATGAAAAGAAATTGTGATTTAGTGTATGTACAGGAACCAGAAACCTCAAAATATTTTTTTACTTCGCCAACCCCCACTACCACCCCCCTATCACCACCCCCACCCCACTACCGATGTGGGGTATCGTTTTATGGATTTTTGGGGTAGAAGATTTCAAATATTATATTATTAAAGTTCCATAAACAATTATTTTCACATACAAAGTTTTTTCGTTGTGAGTGACTTGGATAGAGAATCTGGATGTGGAAGTAGTGATTCCCTGGGCAGCGGTTTTTTTATTTTAAAATCTTCGTCTCTCAATAGACTTGTACGAATTCTAGTAGGTTATTGTACACTTTAGTTGCTAGATATTTTGTGCTATGTTCATATAATGTTAGCCTGTGATACGGAATTTCTAGAATGTGAATATTTCGAGTGTTATATGAATGATTTACATTAATAGTATTATTGCTTAATTGTGATCTAGCATATATCAAGATACTAAGGTAGGGTGACCATACGTCCGGAATTTCACTGGAAAGTCTTACAAGTGTCCAGCAAAAATCCAGCATTCAGGTTATAGTGAAGTTACAGCATTACGTTTTGCTTAGAAAATTTTTTTTTGTACTTCCCCCCTCTCATCAAAAAATTTTTTTCCCCCCAGTCATAAAAAATGTTGGGATCAAGAAATTATTTTTCGGATTTCTGCCCCCGCTCATCAATTTTTTCCCAGCAGAAGTGTCCAGCATTCACTTAACAAAAATCTGGTCACCCAAAAAAGAAGAGTTAAAAAAAATCGGTTTCATTGCAAAACCAGATCCGCTTCGCTAAATGGCATTTGAATATAGGTGGAACATTTGTAATTGATATTAGATGAAAATACAAAGTCAATAAGGATACGTACTCTTTTATATAGTTATACTTGTGTAGTAACCAATAAACTAGGTCTCTCACTACTAGGTATATTTTCACACCGAAAATTCAAAAGGCGAGGCCAATAAAGAACCGATTTCATTGAACTAATGGGGTTAAATTGATTGAGCGGGTAAAGGGTTACAGAGGCTGTGCAAAGCCCCTGTTTATTAGTATTTAATATCAAATTTCATAAAAAGTCGTTGGTATTTGCCCTGGTTTAAATAGAAAATGTTTGTCATTATGTTTTAACCCTTTAAATTTGTTATGATATATGAAGATAAAGGTAAAATTTCGAAGTAGGTTAGTAGTAGGTATAATTTGGATGGTGTATGATAGAGAATTGTTTCCTGTTAACAAAGCCACTTATATTGAAGATGGACATAAAAAATAAACTTATTTTTATTAGGTATACTACAGTAACTTGGTGATCTCACGGACTAATTTTATAGCAATTTTAAATTCAAATATTTTTGGATAGTTTGATTCAAAATGAAAAAATATTCAAATACAAAATATTAAAAAGGAATAAGGCTGCTCTTCGTTGGGGATGAGTTTAACTCCATCTCAAATTGGAGTGGAGTCATTTTCGAAAAAAAAAATGACTATTGGAATGTGTAGATCGTCGAATTCTACCCCAAAAAAATCCCTATAACGTTGTTTTTGTTTTATTACCCGCCGAGTTACAGGGGGTTGAGAATGTTAATTGTTACGCAAAGAACAATGATTTTTCAAAGGTTTTAAGCAAATTACCCAAAGACGATCACATTTTCGAAAAAGTTTGTCATAACAAAAATTATCTGATAAAATAGCAAAAATAATCCACGAAATAAAAATTTGATTAGGCTCATCGTTGCCGAGATACAGTTAATGTTAGGAGCATTTGAACGTAGCCATGAAAAGGTCACACTCTTCATAACTTTGGTTAAAAAAAAACTTTTAACATGTATCTTGAACCAAATTAAAGTTTATTACAATAGCTTAAAATTTTCTTTTGGAAAATGTTGATATCTGCAAATTTAAAAATAATACAAGGAATATAAAGTCAAAATTTTGATTTTTTACACAGTTGGTGGTTCCAGTAAATTCCAAATTAAAAAAGAAAATCGTCTTTTTTGTTAGTCCTAACTATTATATATAAGCTCAATTTTTTGTATCGTGATGGATGCATTATCTAAAAGATTTTACACTTAATGTATTTTGAAAATTTTTGAAAAAATGAATTTTGGCTTTAAGGTTAAAAATAATTTAACAGGGAAGCATCTTAGCTGAATGTTACTAGAGACAAAAGATTGTGTCAATAAACTAGAGAATATGTTGCTTTTTTAAATTTTTTTGGAGATAGAAGTGTCTGAAGTTAACTCTTCTTTTTTAAAATTGACGCATTTAAGATGAATATCGAAAACCTGACATCTGTACTATTTTGACCTATTAGATGGATTAAAACACCTTCAAAATGCTTTTTTTTTGATGATTTTTAGCGTTGATTGCAAAGAAGATATGACCGAAATAAGACGCGCCTTAAAAACCGTTGCCCAACTAATCACTACTTCCACATCCAGATTTTTTATTTGTCTCTCACAACGAAAAAATTTTCTATGTGGAAATAATTGTTTATGGAACTTTAATAATATAATATTAAAATCGAAATATTTCGCACTTAAACAATGATCGTAGTTAGCCGTGGCTCTGAGTTCCGGAATTAATAGAACATGCTTCTAATGCCTTTTTGAGAGATCTACATATTAAAAAAAAAACATAAAAATCGGTTCATAAATAAAAATTTTACGAGGGTGGCTAGTCTTTAAGTGGGACACACTGTACATACTAAATATCAATTTATAGACTCTTATTTGCTTAATTTACTTTTTTACCCCCCCATTTACCCCAATTTATCCCCCCAACCCTTCAATGGAATAAAATCAAAATATAATCTAGTCTCAGATCTCGTTAAAAATACATGCAATACCAAAATTCAAGTCAATATCTTAAACGGTTCCAGAGTAATCGTGCGCACAAAAAAAAATTACAGACAGACAGACCGACAGACCGACAGATAGATTTTTTTAAAATCCCGACATTTCATGACATTCGAAGCCTACCTGAACAATAAAAATTTTTAATTTTTTTTGCGTTACTATTCTTCCACTGGATGTGGACAATTTAGCTTAAAACTCTATATAGTTAATAAAATTGAAAAATATGAATTATAATTTTATTAATTTGCTACACCTTAACATAGAAACCCGATCCAAATTCGTAATTAGCAACCCCATAAAATCATAAATATTATTAGTTTCGTTAATAAATTCCCAGTACTTCCTTTGTATTTATTTTTTAACTTTGGGGGTGGTTTTCACCCTCTTAGGGTGAAGAGCAATTAGTTTTCTTATTAGGGGATGAGTTTTGTGTCTCAAAATGTAACAATCTGACAAGAAAATCCTAATTTCTGAAAATAAACAAAAAATAATTAATTCGTCCATTTTACCCTTTCTATATCGGCCATATTGAGGGTGTAACATAAAATTTTTAATTTCTGACTTCAGATTCGCGATCATAAATAACATAAGTTTCATTAATTTATTCTCAGTACTTTGTTAATTGTTGATTTTTGGATTTTAGGGGTGGTTTTCACCTTCTTGGTAAAAGCACATCTATTCCTTTTTAATATTTGAAGTTACCCTAAAGTTTAAGAATCCGCAAAAATAAAAAAATTCCAAGCCGCTATAGAATTAGTCCGAAGTTTGGTTGCTTTTACTTCCACATCCAGTGGAAGAATAGTAACGACAAAAAATTTTTTAAAAATGTTTATTGTTCAAATAGGCTTAAAATGTCATGAAACGTCGAGATTTTAAGTTTGAGCGAAAAAAAATGTCTGTCTGTCTGTCTGTCTGTTTGGTCTGTCTGTCTGTTTGGTCTGTCTGTCGGTTTGTCTGTAACTTTTTTTTGTGCGCACGTTTACTCTGGAACCGTTTAAGATATTGACTTGAAATTTGGTACACATATGTACTTTAACGAGATCTGGAACTAGATTATATTTTCATCTTGTTCCGTCAAAGGGTTGGGGGGGTAAATTGGGGTAAATAGGTAAATCAAGCAGGTAAGAGTCCATAAAATTGGTATTTATTAAGTATATACAAGAGAAGCTAAGGTCACAAAAAAATTTTTGGCATTAGCCACCCCCATTACCGCCCCCACCCTCTTATTAAAGAGGATGAAAAAAAATTGTGATTTAGTGTATGTACAAGAACCAGAAACCTCAAAATATTTTTTTACTTCATCCACCCCCACTACCACCCCCCTATCACCACCCCCCACTCCCACTACCTCGAGTAGAATGGATGCGCAGTGGCTTTCCTCGACTACTATGGATGCGCAGTAGGTTTCCCCGAGTATTATGGATACGCAGTGGCTTTCCTCTAGTATTTTGGATGCGCAGTGACCTTTCTCGAGTATTATAGATCGCAGTAGGTTACCTCAAGTAGTATGGATGCGCAGTGGGTTACTATAAGCAGTATGGATGCGCAGTGGCTTTCCTCAAGTGATATGGATGCGCAGTGGGTTTCTTCGAGTAAAATGGATGCGCAGTGGGTTACTTCAAGAAGTATGAATGCGCAGTGGCTTTCCTCAAGTGAATTGGATGCACAGTGGGTTACCTTGAGTAGTATGGATGCCTAGTAGGTTTCCCACTGCGCATCCATATCACTTGAGGAAAGCCACTGCGCATCCATACTGCTTATAGTAACCCACTGCGCATCCATACTACTTGAGGTAACCTACTGCGATCTATAATACTCGAGAAAGGTCACTGCGCATCCAAAATACTAGAGGAAAGCCACTGCGTATCCATAATACTCGGGGAAACCTTGAAGTAAAGACTTTACTTCTATCGTGTAGTTTACGGCACACAACGATTTTTTAGATCCTTGTCATGCCATTTTCTGCGTATTAGTTCGACATTCAGTTAAAGTATATTAACACAAAAAAAAATTTGGAAATTTTCACTGTTTAAATAGGCTTAGAATATCAGGAAAAGTCAATATTTTAAGTATGAACAAAATAAATTTGTCTGTTGCGTCGGTCTGTCTGTTAGTCTTGTATCGTTTTGGTGCTCACGATTACCCTGGAACCGTTTAAGATATTCGCTTAAAATATGGCACACGTATGTTTTTTAACGAGATCTTCAACTAGATTATATTTTGATCTTATTCCGTTGCAGAGTTGAAGGGTAAATTGGGGTAAATGGGGGTAAGTAGGTAAATCAAGCAAGTAAGAGTCCATAAAATTGGTATTTAGAAAATATAAGGGAGCTAAGGTCTCAAAAAAAAATTGGCATTAGCCTATTACCACCCCCACCTCATTATTAAAGGTGGTGAAAAAATAGTGTGATTTAGTGTGATTTAGTGTGTGTACAAGAGCCAAAGTCATCGAGAATTTTTTTCACTTCATTCACCCCCACCACCAACCCACCTCTATTACCGATGTGGCATGTAATTTTATGGGTTTTTGGGATACATGATTTCAAATATTATACTATTAAAGTTCCATAAACAATTATTTCCACATCGTGGAGTGCAAATATAGTATTTTGTTGTAAGAAACTTGGATCTGGAAGTAGTGATTCCTTGGGCAGCGGTTTTTGATACCAAGTGACTGTACTAGTAATTATTAATTCTGTACCTTTAAAAACCTAGAATTTACAAGTGTATTTTACTTTAGATTTCCTCTAGTTTCTTTTTCTAAAAAAACATCTAATTTAAAATCTTATAAAATACACATTTGATAAACATATCTCTCTCCTACTTTCGAGTTCATATTCTAGGTAGGTGTGGTATTATTATAATACGCCTCCATGCATGAGAATTAAAATTATAACTGCCGCTATTTGCGTTGCTCCAAATTATAGGTCAAAGCTTAAACGTGCTGTTTATAGGGGCATTTAATAATAAGAATATAAACCTTCGCAAATTTCTTATTCTTGTTTATTAGGTCTCCTGTTATTAGCTCAAGACTGAGCGGTGCGTCGGTATATTGTAAGGCCATATCACCAATTCAAAATACTTCCGCTGTCGACCCTTAATTAATTAATGTGTAAACCGCTTTCATTGATGACCATTTTTTAGGGGAGAGTTGATCATTATAGAAAAAATGAACCGGAAACTTTAAATAATTTCAGGCTTATCACACTTTAATATTTATTATGAAATTACCTACATTCTGTATATTGTTGCCCTAATCTGGGCACGCTAATATACTAGTTTGGCAAATACTTTAAAACACTCATTATTAGAGAATCAATCAAAACTACTCCTCTAGCTAATACTGACGAAGTATTGAATTATATGGTAGGATTTCTAGCATTTTAAAGCAAAAAATATATTTAAAATACTTAAATCATTTAAGTATTTGAATTCAGTCACTTACACTTTTTTTATTTAATATAAAATTATCTATTTTCTGTATATTGGTACCTTAATCTGGTCACGCTAATATACTACTTAGGAAAACACTTTAAAACGCTCATCATTGGAGAACCAATCAAAACAACTACTCTTCTAGCTAATACTGATGAAGTATTGAATTGCATTTTCAAGCAAAACAATATACAGTGTGTCCCAGGATAGATATAACAAGAGGTGTAATGGACCAAAAATTTTGGTATTTGGGGATGGAGTCCTGCTTGTTGTAAAACTAAAGTATACCGAAAAATGAAGGTACTTTATTAGTGGTGATTTTTTCAACTTTGCTTATAAAACACCCTGTAGGACACCAAATCAAGTCATTTTTGGTATACTTTAGTTTTACAACAAGCAGGACTCAATCCTCAAATACCATTCCAAAATTCCAAAATGTTTGGTCCATTACACCTCTTGTTACATCTATCCTGGGACACACTGTATATTGAAAATACTTAAATCATTAATTGAAATTCAGTCATTCACAACAATTATTGAACCTTACATTCTATTTCATTTCTAGAAAAGCTGTAAAAGTTTTTTCGAACTCCTTAGTTCTCATCAGTAGAGCATAGAAACATTCAATCATTATTTAAAAGCCTATCCTTGATTTATTTTTACACTTAAGTATTTCTATTTATTTGCTTTCAACTAGTAATGTAATAAACGTTATTGAAAAGATAGGAGAAGAGGAGAAAGAAGGAATACTGATTCAAAATTGGACCAATTTTACTGTTAATGTTAAAAATAACTAAAAATGGATTGTTAAATTTTGTTGGTTTTCTGTAATTGTGCTTTTTAATATAATTATGCTATTTGCCAAAAAGTGTCAAATATTTAATTGCCATGACGACCAATCATTTTGTAAAGTTCTCACTTTGCTGCCTAGTCAGAAAAGTTATATTTTGCTGATTAATATTAGTCAGCAAAATTAGTATTTTGCTGTCAATCGGCGAAAAAAGAGTTTTATTGGAATAACTTTCAGCCGTACGTAAAACCACGAGAAACATTTTTAAAGTTCGGCGCCTACCTTACCTGATGACCATTGTAGGGCTGTAAAACTATATATTTTGATATTGACTGAAAAAATTGTATATGAGATTTATACATTTGTTTAATGATAATACATATTTTTTACGTAAGGTTTACCAAAAGTGCCAAAAGGGAGAAAAACATTATTCGACTGACTTATTCATATTTACCTTTCTCGAACTACTAGTACAGTAAGTGAAGCTTTTAAATCCCAACCAGAAAAAACGACGTAATGAATTTCCAAATTTTTTTCTTCAACATGCTTCATAAAGTAGTACATAAGAATCTATATTGTCATTTTTCCTGCTGTTTGGTTAGGGGTGGTTGCAACCCCTTCTTACGGGTTGCCGCAAAAAAAAAAATAAAACATACACATAATCTGATAGAGAATCAAATTATAAGAAAGGAAGGTTATATACACTTTTTTGTTAAAATGCATATTTTTCGAGATATTGCGAACTTAAAATTGCAATTTTCACTCTCTAAAATCAGTATTAATAGAGTTTTTTTTTAAATTACTCGAAAAATGTGGATTTTAATTATAAAATGCAAAATTAAAGCTTTTACGAGAACAAATCGAATGGTTTTTTTTTCTTATCTCCGATGTTTAGCTTTGGAAATATGGTATTTTCAAAATGGCGCCGAAACATTCAGAAAAAGTATACGACGTCAAAATCTAAAATTACTCAAAATCTACAACTATGAGGAAAATTTTTATTCTTGTAAAAATTAAAGGTATTAAAATTTTCTTTCGATTTAGACAGATTGAGGGAGTATTACAACATTTTATAATACAAGCTAAAAAAGTTACAAATAAGTAGCGCATTTAAAAATTTAGGCGCCATTTTTTTAGGCTCATTGCTAATTCAAAATTTTGAAAAATCCTTCTAGATATTGTTAATGCATACTATTACTAACATGCTCAATTTTTTTAGAAATTTTAAAATAATTATTTTCCATTCTGTACCTATTTTCAATACCTAATGAAAATTTTCATAATTAAAAAAAAATCGGGTTTTTGGAAATTGCTCAGAAAATATTTTTTCATAAGAAATGGTAAGAGTACAAAAATGAAGCTTATAAAAAACGAATAGTTTGGTTTTTTTTTAATTTTCCTACGACAAACTGTTCCAGAGATATAAAGGCGCTTGAGCGCATACACAAGAAAATTATATATTTAAAAACTGTAAGATTGATAAAAACATGATATAAGAATGAAATGAAGCTTATAAGAAAACGAAACGAAACTACGACAAACTGTTTCGGAGATTTGACAATTTGAAATAATAATGAAACTTTTCAGTTTGTATGCATATTTTTAATGTCTACAGTACACTCAAAGAAATAGTATGGGTAAATTCAACAAAAAAAAAATGGTTAACTAACAATATCGTTAATTTTGTTAAACTAAATTATATTGATGGTATTTTTAAACAAGAGGTGATTGTTATTTTAATTAATAAAAAGTTGTCGTACAACAAAACAAACATTAACTTAAAAAATAGATGAATAAGACTATTATTTTTTTCGTCTGACTATTATTTTGTTGAATTCTGTCAAATTAAACTAGATAATAGTATATTTTATTTTTAACTATTATCGAATTGTAATTCTAACCCAGTATTAGTTCGCTGTATTATTGTAGTTGGTAGACAAACCAATATTATTGTCGTCTTCTAGAAGTTCTAAAAGAATTACCATAAAATTTGCTTGCTTACCACGTAGTCTATTACAGAAATTATTCCCAGATGACGCCACATACAAATCACTGACAATAATCAATCATGCATTATCTTATACTCTTATGAATTTATAGAAAATTAATAACATGATTGCAATGTTCAAATTCTCTCAGGGATCATCGATATATTTGGATGGATCTTATAAACGATCTGTAATCTTTGGTTTGGGTGATCTGATGTCTCAATACTGAGATTTTGGCTAACCAAAAAAACTTCATCATATAATAAAGTGTAGATCAACCTAAAAATTAGTTGGTGAACAAAAAACAAAGTCGTTGTACTATTTAATTGTAGACCAAATTGAAAATGGTTAGTGAACATAAAAAAATGTCATTGTACTATTTAATTTGTTACAAGAAGATATGATTATTAAACTCCTATTTGTTTACGAAAACAAATAAAGTTGTATGACTATTCTTTTCTGATTGATTTAACTATGAAACTAGATAGGCGCGATTTCATATGCTCTTTTTGGTTGAATTTACCTATCATTTTCTTTGAGTGGCCGTTTTTAGCTTGTTTTAAGATTGTTCTTTCTTACATTTTAATTTCAAATTCATTGCTTAAATCCTTGATTTGTTAACAAGATTTATATGCTTTGAATAACACATTTTTGAATTGCTTCTCAGCGATGAAAAATCAGATTTTGCAAAATTCTTCCCTTTCGGTAGCAACCAAAAATAAGCGAGATAGAGGAACGATTTTACACCACTAACAGCCAGTTTCACAATCGTTATTTAACTAGTGGTTAGGATTTGGCCAACAGTTTATTACAAAAATCTGTTACATTATCAGCCAGTTTTGCAATTGTTGGTTAATTAATAGTTAGGATTTGACCCAATGATTTATTACTATAAAGATAAGGATGGCTGATAAAGTTGTGTTAACTAATAATAATTATAACTTTCAGGTTCCGGTTAGTCAACCAAAAAGATAACCAGCGATTGTGAAACTGGCTGTAATTATTTAAGGAGTAGAAACAATGTTTTATTTATATTTGTCGTAATCGAAAACCTAAGCATTAAATCCTAATGCCAGCATTTAATACGCGGGGTGATAGTTTATCTCTGGTTTTTTAATAGGGGAGGGTTGTCCCGGCATTAAAGACACAATACACAATCCTTATAATCTTGGTCTACAAGTATTACGTCCAACCCCCTGGAAGAGTGGTTTGTTACTTTTTATCCTGCAAGAATAAATGCAAGTTCAGTATCTAGATGTTCTATAATAAGGACCTACGCCACATGACGTCTCTAACAATTGCTACTAATCAGAATAATTGATGGGTAGTTGGGGCGTGAATTTTGAATATTTAAATAAATATGAAATCCCAATAGTGGTCATTAAGTTTGTATACAAGATGTGTTACGGCTAGACTATTATAGAGCTGGTAAACACGCAAGGTAAAATATGGTATGTAGGGGTTGAGTGCTGTCTTGGTTTTGTTATATTTATCTGATGTTTAATTATGATTCTAATGAAGTTAGGTATATTTTATGAGCTGTAAGGATGTTTAGGTGTACACAATATTGAATTAAATTGGTCAGCTTTGTTGAATTCCCACAGTCTTAGAAATGTGTGGCTGTTCATTAATTTTTATTTACGAGTTTATGCAGGTATTAATACGCTTAATGAAGTAGTTTGCATAAACTAAAAAAAATGAATCAGTGGAGTGTCCTATAGTGATCACAAACCAGGGCATTTGAGAAAGATCCGTTACAATTCGGGTGGCTTAAAACTGACAATGACTTAATAATCCAGGGAAATGAGGTTTTGGTCGGGACTGTGACTCATCTAGGCAGAGACCACGATTTTTAGGTAGTATAGGTGTCAATAAATGAAACCTATATAAAATCTGCGGTCGATTTTCTGCATATGTTTATTTACAGCCATTTTAATGCAAAAAAATGGAAAAAACGTGTTTTTTCACACTTTTTCACCTGCCAGTAAAAAGTAAACTATCTTACAGATAAATCAAATGAATCACCTTGTAGGAAATTAAAAAAGCTTTAAAATGGCGGTTGTTAAATGTCGATATAGTTAATTGTTGCTAAGATAATTGCAAAATGCGGAATTTTATTCAATAAACAATATCTTGTGTAAAAAAACAATCTACTGTTTTGTCCTTGCGTAAATAGTTGTCTCTCATAGTGCTTAATATCTGGTAAAAATTTCAAATCGATTCGTCAAATAGTTTTTGCAAAATTGCATTAATTTATCCCAGAGACCTATTTTTTGCAACCCCACCACGTCCAGAGAAATCAAAATACAATGATTATACGGCCTCCACCTGAAAGGGAAAGACTTGATTTACCAAAATGCTTTGTTAGATATCGAAAAAATTAATTTTCAGACCTGCAAAATGACGTTGCAAAAGAACTCAGATTTTTACCTTATAAACAAATAGAATAATTTTTTAACAATTGATTGTAGAGCATCGGTTTTTCGATATTTGAAAAGCTGATATTTTTACACGAATTTTGGAAAAAAAAAGAAGGTCCTAGGTCAATTTGGGGCATTTTTTTTCAATAATTCATAGCTCCTTTGTTTATAATAATTAAGAAACGTAACAAGCGCCATTTTAAAGGGGAAGAGTTCAACTTTTAGTGTAAAAAATTTGAAAATGATTGCACTTTCTCAAAACTGTTGGCAAAGCTTCTAAAATCAGGCTCGAATCAACTTAGCTCGGAGGTTGTGGAGGGGGAACTTTCAAATCCGCGCATTCAAAAATTGAAACAGCATCTTCAAACTGACCACATAAGTCATAACTTTGGTGTTTGTTAACCGATTTTGATGTTTCTTTTTTCAATTTAGGGTACCTTTTTGCGTACGTTAATAATATTCAATCTGTTAAACTATTAACATTAATATTAACAATGTAATTTGTTTAAACATTAAAAAAATATATTTTTTTTGGAAAATATCAAAATTTTTTGTTTTGTTCTTGTTGAAAGTTGTAGAAAAGGCTTATGTACACGTAAATATATATCTTATTGTTATAAACAATTGAATTTTTCAAATTTGTAAAATAAAAACACTCTATTCGATATAATTTACATTTTTAAGATATTTTTCAAATGCAAAATTACCATACAATTTATGAAAAGTGCTCTTATTAATTTGCGTATTATTAATTATTAATACATAATAAAACAAACCATTACTTCCTTCGTAGAAGTATACAACACGCGTGTGAATGTACATGTAGTGACAGCGTTTGTCATGTATAATGGTTTGTATGATACAGTAGAAACTTTCTATGGTTCAACACATCTGCTCCAAAATAATAAGAGAGTAATAATTACCTGTAATTTGTTTAAACATTTTACAAAAAAATATTTTTATACATTATCAAAATTTTTGTATTATTCTTATTGAAAATTATATGAAAGGTTTGTGTACAAATAAATATATAAATTACTGTTATATTAAGTTATAAACAATAGAATTTGTAAAGTGTGAAAAGAAACACATTCTTCGATATAAATAACGCTGTAATTTATAATAATACAGAATATTTGTCGATTCACATACACACTAAAAGTTGAACTCTTCCCCTTTAAAATGGCGCTTGTTACGTTTCTCAATTATTATAAACAAAGGAGCTATGAATTTTTGAAAAAAAATTGCTAACTTTGCCCCAAATTGACCTAGGACCTTCTTTTTTTTTTTCAAAATTCGTGTAAAAATATCAGCTTTTCAAATATCGAAAAACCGATGCTCTACAATCAATTGTTAAAAAATTATTCTATTTGTTTATAAGGTAAAAATCTGAGTTCTTTTGCAACGTCATTTTGCAGGTCTGAAAATTAATTTTTTCGATATCTAACAAAGCATTTTGGTAAATCAAGTCTTTTCCTTTCAGGTGGAGGCCGTAGAATCATTGTATTTTGATTTCTCTGGACGTGGTGAGGTTGCAAAAAAAAGGTCTCTGGGATAAATTAATGCAATTTTGCAAAAACTATTTGACGAATCGATTTGAAATTATGAGAGTCAACTATTTACGCAAGGACAAAACAGTAGATTGTTTTTTACACAAGATATTGTTTATTGAATAAAATTCCGCATTTTGCAATTATCTTAGCAACAATTAACTATATCGACATTTAACAACGCCATTTTAAAGCTTTTTTAATTTCCTACAAGGTGATTCATTTGATTTATCTGTAAGATAGTTTACTTTTTACTGGCAGATGAAAAAGTGTTAAAAAACACGTTTTTTCCATTTTCTTGCATTAAAATGGCTGTAAATAAACATATGCAGAAAATCGACCGCAGATTTTATATAGGTTTCATTTATTGACACCTATACTACGTAAAAATCGTGGTCTCTGCCTGGATGAGTCACAACATGGTACTTTTTTTACTCATTTCCCTGGACTATAATGCCTGATGTTAAGAATGAAAGTAATGCTTTTCCTAAAAATTTACTAAGTGATATTTCTTGTAAATGTCAGAAAGGCTGTAAAAATAATCAGTGTATCTGTAGAAAACTGAATTTATAATGTTCTATTCTATGTGTCTATTGTAAAGGAAATAATTGTGCCAATGCTTCTTCTACCTTTGATGAATCGGCCATCGATGAACAATGCCTTATGTGACGGTAATGAAACTAATATAGTATATTTCATTTTGTTTTGATAAAAACTGGGTGAAAAAAAGGAGGGTAAAAAAAATGCATTTTTGAAAATTGTAAAAATGCACCTTTCGAAAAAAAAAACGCACTTCTTTAGAAAATTTTAAAAAAGAACTCTATCCTCTAAAAGTACATAAAACAACGTACAATCGAAAAGAAAAAAAAATACGTACAATGCCTCCTTGATAATTGACGAAGAATTAAACATTTTATTTCGTCCGCCATCTTTGACCGTTCTCTTTGACGTACGGTGTCCGGAATTGGTGCATTTTATTTGACCATAAATGAGTTTTTTGCCAACTTTGGTGAAATTACTACTTCTTATAGAAGAGATATTCAATTTTGGTTCTTTCGACCATTTTTGGTGTTTTCTATTTTTTTTCCAAGATGACGGATTAACCAATACATATCGAACAGGTCTATATTTTTTAAGAATTTTATTTCAAATAATCCAGTATTTTTAAAATCCCCATCCGATCACTGGTACAAGATATATTAAGTAGATAAATTGAAAATGCGCGAAAGCGCGTCAAATAGTGCATATAACTTTTGACGCACGAGGAATTTTTGGGAACAAATATTTTTGTCGTATTCGGGAGGTCATAATACATAAGAATCAACAATAAAATTTCAGGTGGAAAAAAATTAAATTAAATCAATTCTACCGTACTAATGGTAAGTACCTAGAGGTAAAAAATATGCAAAACTTCGGAATAATGTCATATTGAACGGATTTAGTTATTTTTGACAATATAATAGTAAATGCTTCACAGAAAAGTTTCTATATTGTGCGGTGGCTTACTAATTTATAGGGGGTGGATGCCACCCCTTCTCAGGGGTGGCACTTAAAATGTCTTTCCAAACGGCTTTCGTCAAGTGTCTCGAAAAGTATTGCTTTATCGAAAAAATGTTACAGACCAATTACGGAAAGTATAAAATGGGAATTAATTATACTTTTTGTTTATTGTTGTAAGATTAATAATTTCGGAAAGTTCAGTTTATATTTGGCATCCAAGTGTTCATAAGATAAGAGAGTTAAATATCTCAGAAACTGTGACACCTATGTCAAGGATGCTAATAGGTAGAATAATAGGTTATTAATTAAGGTCTCAACTAGTTTTTTTATTTGTTTCATAGAAAACAAAGAAGTTATGATCGAAGCAATGTGCGTCTTCACATTTTTTTAATAAAAATGGCGCCATTTTGTTATTGTAATTAGCCAGTAAATAAAAAAAAAAGGAATTTCAAACACTGTTTCTCATTAATATATAGCATGAAAGGCGAGCGGTGCACCCCTAAAAAGATGAATAAAAAAGTCGCAGAACCTCCCAAATAAAGTTGCCGGATTGAAACCAATTGAAATCGATTAGTTACGTTTTAGGGAACAAAAAACCTAAAACATTTTTTTGTCCGAGTGGCAGGTAATTTGTTATTAACAATGAAATTGCATAATAAAAAAAAATGTAAAAAATCCATTTGAAAATACATTTTCTAAGTTAATTGGACACTTTTTGTCTCTTGTAATGTTTTCGAAAAATGCACTGTTTTTGAATTATAGGCGATTTAAGGGCCGAAAATGGCCAAAAGTCTACAACTTCAAAAATTCATATCTCGGCTTCTACTGAACTTTTTTAATGTTTTGTATCGCAAAATGATCGTTATACTTATACTTAAACATACTTACTATTTTTTGTAATAAAGCAACTTTTCATTTACATCCTGAAATTTATTATCGAAGTATCGCTATTTTTTCTTACTTGCGCAGAATAGGTGAAATACACAGGTGGCGAAGAACTGATCTGCTAATTTTTGCAAATGACTTCAAATGAAATATTTCGTATAAGAATCGAAATAGAAATATCTTTAAGACAAACTAAATCTGGCAAACCAGATTCACTATAAAATGATATATTGTAATCTTGTGCAGTTCTAAAATTTTTGGCTTTATATGATCTACTCGGTATGTACATTGTGTTTTATTTTTTTCTAAAAATATAGCTTTGAAAAATGAAGTTATTTCTTGAAATGCTATAATTTCGTTATCGGTAAATCTCTGTTTCAGTTTGTCAAGTGTTAATTTAGCAATTTCCTCTTAAGTTAAACAACTTATAACATTATTTTCCTCTATGTTTATGGAACTGTCTAATTCATAATTATCGCGATCGTTTTTGAAATCACTACTTGACTCTTGATTAGACGGTGTACTTTTATTCACCTTTAATGCTTGAAGATTTTTTTCGTTAACATAATTATTGTAACAGGGAGTCTTATGATAACCAGCTCCAACTGTACTTAAATCAATCTCACTAAGTTCCAATCGTTTTATTATTTGCAAATCATTTCTGATTTTTGCTGCCTTTAATGTTAAATTTATAGCATTGCTGCTAGAACGTACACGTTGAAGATTTGAATTTCCATTTTTTTTTGAAGTCCGCAGATAAAACACAACTTACTCCAATCAAATTCACTTTTCGATGAACGAAGTACTGTTTTATTTAAGTGTTCCTGATTCAAATCAGTTTCAACTAGACGTTTTTTCGAACTTGTTTTCCTTTCGTTATCCATAGTGAAATATAATATATGTTATTTGAAAAAAGAAAAATGATGAAAACACCAAAAAAAGTGAGTTGTTGAATGGTATCTTACCTGCAATGTGTTTTACGCATTTTCGCAAAGTTCAGTAATAGTTACACGCAATCAATACATTCAAAATGAATTGATTAGACAATATTGCATGAAATTTACATGAGTGAATTGTAAAACTACTATTACCCACGAAATGGTTGCAGCTTCTTCAAATGAACTTACTTGTATATGAACGTTCGCGGTGCAGACTGCTTCACTTGTTCAAACAAATTAAAACAAATGAGTAACGTGGGATGCGCGCGTGATTTGAATTACGTTCGAATAATTCAATTAGAAAGAAAATATTTTACATTAATTCATAATTTTGAAATTATTAATTATTTAATTCTTAGATTTATATATGAATAGATGAATACATAGAAAATAAACTCATTAAAATATAAATAATTTAGGTGCCTATTTAACTATAAATATACGCGTATCTGTCTTAGATTAAGCATCTTTGAAAAAAGTAGAAAAAGAATGAAAATTTTTAACTTCAACACGTATAATCTGTTAAACTATCGCTTTTTATGAATATCTTATTAAAAATGTTTCAATATATCAAAAAAGAAATTAGCAGATCAGTTCTTCGCCACCTGTGTATTTCACCTATTCTGCGCAAGCAAGAAAAAATACCGATACTTCGATGATAAATTTCAGGATGAAAATGAAAAGTCGCTTTATTACAAAAAATAGTATGTTTAAGTATAAGTATTAACGATCATTTTGCGACCCAAAACATTAAAAAAGTTCAGTAGAAGCCGAGATATGAATTTTTGAAGTTGTCGACTTTTGGCCATTTTTGGACCTTAAATCGCCTATAACTCAAAAACAGTGCATTTTTCGAAAACCTTACAAGAGACAAAAAGTGTTTATTTTCGCTCAATTAACTTAGAAAATGTTGGATTTTTCAAATGGATTTTTTACATTTTTTTTTACTTTGCAATTTCATTGTTAATAACAAATTACCTGCCACTCGGACAAAAAAATGTTATTTAGGTTTTTTGTTCCCTAAAATTTAACTAATCAATTTCAATTGGTTTCAATCTGGCAACTTTATTTGGGAGGTTCTGCGACTTTTTTATTCACCTTTTTAGGGGTGCACCGCTCGCCTATGATGTAGATGCTCAAGTTTTTTCGTCTGTATACAGCACTTGCTTTAGAAAAAATTACAGTTTAAACTAAAAAGGTATTTTCGATAAAACGTATTTTTTTTTCCTTTTCCAAATATCTCAATAAATATTAGTTTTATTGAAAAATGAGTAGAGACCAAATATAAAGCTCATAAACTGATAATGAATTTCGATTTTTTATTTATTTACATAGATTTAATAGTAGCGGAGATATGAAAGTTTACAAATGGCGTCCGAACATTTATGAAACGAAAAATGCAGTTTAAATGATAAATATCTCAGAAATTGTGACACCTACGTCACGCATGCATGAAATGAAATTAAAGAAAATTAATTGCACTTTCAAATTATTTTTTACTCGTTTCTGTAGCATAAGAGATAAAGAAGTTATGACGGAAAATATACGTATTTACATTTTTTTATATAAAAAGATCGCCATTTTGTTACTCTAATTAGCTAGTAATTAAAAAAAATAATCTCAAATACAGTTTTTCGTTAAAATGTAGGATTACCTAGATGCTCAACTTTTTTTGCTCATTTAAAACACTTGCTTTAAGAAAATGCATTTTAAACTTTAAAGGTGCACTTGGATGCAAAATATAAACTTAAATATCTCTGAAATTATTAATCCTACATCAATAAACAAAAAATATAATTAATTTCCAGTTTGTACTTTCGGCAATTGGTCTGTAACATTTTTTTCGATAAAGTAATACTTTTCGAGATACTTGACGAAAGCAGTTTGAAAATACCCTTTTTTTAAGCTAAAATCGCAATTTTGAAGTCGTTATAACTTAAAAACCATTTATGTGAAAAAAATTGCATAGAACTTTTTCTTCCTAAAATTTGATTCTTTTTCAGCTCCAATAAATATATACATTTTTTAAGTGCCACCCCCTGAGAAGGGGTGGCATCCACCCCCTATAAATTAGCAAGCCCCCGTACAGTATAGGAACATTTCTGTGACGTATTTACTATAATACTGCCAAAAATTAACCAAATCCGTTCAATATGACGTTATTCCGAAGTTAAAACCTCTAGTTACTGTGCTAATATGTGTACCAAATTTCAAGTCAATATCTTAAACGGTTCCAGATTAAACGTGCGCACAAAAAAAGTTACAGATAGACAAACCGACAGACCGGCAGACAGATTGACAGAAATTTTTTTTCGCTGAAACTTAAAATCTCGACGTTTCATGACAGTTTAAGCCTATTTGAACAATAAAAATTTTCTCTCGACTCGTCACAAAACTATCACTTTTACTCCGAATAAAATAAAGCAATATACTAATTTAAGGGGGTGGTTCCAAGCAAAATGGAACACACTACGAAAGCTGTATTTAGGCAAATCCATTCAGGTTCACCCGATTCCCTCTTTTCTTCTAAGTATTAGTAGCAATATTACAATGCAAAGCCACGTAAAAAAAACATCGGTAATTCTACTTATGGTGGTGAACTCCATTTAATAAATTGTTTACCGATATAGTTGCGAAAATTCCATAATCACAGACTTCACCCAATGGACCACAATAGTCGTGACGTCATGCATGAGGCGGTTAATTTGAATTCCATTCCATGCAGTCTTTGAAGCATGCCTTCTGTACATGTGTTTTAAGGGTCAAAATATATTACTTAAAAATGTAACTAAGGATTGGTACGTTATTTTTTATATTTAGCTATTGAAACCTAACTACTGATATAAAAATAGAGCTGGATTATAGGTTTTTTACATGTGGTAATCAATTATAAAATAAATATTTTCTGGATGGCTATTTCTGCGCATGCGTTCTACAAGTGTCTGGAAAATTATTCGGAACGTAGTTCTTTGATTATTTCTTTGTATTCTAACCTCAAAGCCTGTTTTATTTATTTTCATTTGAAATTGGATTGCTTTCCATTATTTTATACTATTATCATAGATTTTCAACCTATAACTTCGTGTTTAAATATTTGTAAGTAAGTATTTTCACTTAGAAACACAAATAAATAAAGAAATTACATATTGTATCATTTATTCACAACTTATTTCTATTAAATCTATAAATGATTAAAATAGTTTAAAATTGAACTGTCTAATAAATACGACATATTCCATGAACATGCTTCATCTGTTAGGGTACGAACATGCCAAAAATGCTATCCAGCTAGAAGTTCATGCCGCAGTTTCAGAAGATGTATCGAAGCCATCAACATGTAAAACAAACCTATACATTTAAATGTGACCGCACATACCGTGGATGCTAGCAGAGTGAACTGCTCTTAGCACAAATTGATAGCTTCGATGCATCGACTGAAACTGCGGCCTGAACTTCCATATCTGCGTAGTATCTTCGGCATGTTCGTACCCTTACAGAAATATTATAGTGTGCAAAGAGAGCCAGAGCAGCTATATATGATGTTATAACCATAATCCCCTTGGACAAGTATATTCTGCATCTGTTATATTTTTATCGTTATTCAAAAATATCTGAAAACAATTAATTACGTTAAAAGTCAAATATGATAATGTTTAAAAAAAAATGCACACACCTCTACTTTATAGATTCTATCTCTCATGCTAGCATGAACTGGTCCCTTAACAATCGGTACTTCGGGATCATAAATCATTCCTTTCACATGGCTCGCTTCAACAGAACTTTCTGCCTTGACCATGAGTTTTCCTTTATCTCTAAAAAATTGAGCAATCGCAGAAAAATGCAATACGTGTTTTTGAACCATTTTTCAATGCTAAAAATAGGTAAGTATATTGATACATACATATTTAAAAATTACTTTGTTATAATTTCAATCACAAACGTAGGTACTTACGATGCCGTTGAAATATATTATTATTGACTCCAGTACAAATTTGGAATGCAAACGCTTTAAATACTGTAAAATCCTTGAAAATTTTAAAAGAAATAATCCACTATACATAACCTTAAATTTCATCTAGTCCAGGTAAACATAAACAAATAAAAAGATGCAGATATGTTCGACATACGTATACACGCGTGCGCAATAAAAAATTAATTTCTGAAAAAATTTCAAGAGGACTTTAAAAATTACAGTTTTATTACAAGAAGGCGCAGCTTTTAAAGTTAAAACATTTGTATGATAATTCAATAGTTAAATATTCACAGATTTTCTGAAATTTCAAATTCAATTTTGACCAATGTCTTATGTACAGTGGTAATAAGGTCGATGTTAGAAATAGAGTGGAATAGTTAGAGTGGGAGTGAAACGTCACACTATTTCGGTCCATTGCTAAAAAGATAAATTACTTATTTGTCTTAGTGGCAGTTGGCAGTAGGTATTCTTATGATACTAATAAATTCCAGTTTTGGTTTGAATAAAAATCCCTCTAGCCCATAAGTTAAATAAATAACAAGAACACTTCTCATATAAATCAGAACAAGAGTACAATATTTTCTTAACAATCGGAAGAAGAACACTTCCCTGCTATTATTGACACCCAGCAGCAGCTTGCGCTGTACGGATTTTGACCCAATATCAAGAAAATTAAATAAATATGAATAGACGCCCCAAAGGTAACTGTCAGTAGATTTGTGATGCGGAACTTTAAGGGTAGTTTGCTCCAAATTGTATTGTTCCTTCTGAGATTTTATGCGGCTTTCATCGCAAAAATCGGTAGTGCGTTATGCCAGGGTCGGCTTTTCCCAGCGATCTCCTGTTGAAGCATCGTACAATGCTCTCGTAAAGTACTGGATAAATTCGATAAAAGTGTACATTTTTTTTCTTGAAAATCGCTTTGACTTGTCAAAAACTTCATAACGAATTCCATTTTATGATATATTAAAAAAATGTACACGTTTTCACAAATCTATAACGTCATCAATATATTTAAAAAAAATATATTTTTGAACGGAAGCCATACCTTTGTGAAAGTTTGCCAAAAGGCATTTAGAAAAAAATTAATAGTTTAAAAAACTAAAAAAATACGCTTTTATAAATGCTGCACTAAAAGCAAAACCGCTGCACAAGGAATCACTACTTCCACATCCAGATTTTATATCCAAGTCTCTCACAACGAAAAATTTTGTATGTGGAAATAATTGTTTGTAGAACTTTAATAATATAATATTTGAAATCCTCTACCCCAAAAACCCATAAAACGATACCCCACATCGGTAGTGGGGTAGGGGTGGTGATAGTGGGGGGTGGATGAAGTAAAAAAATATTTTGAGGTTTTTGGTTCTTGTACACAGTACACACACTAAATCATAATCTTTTCTCATCCCCATTAATAAAGGGGGTGGGGGTAGTAATGCCAAAAAATTTTTTGAGACCTTAGCTTCTCTTTTATATACTAAATACCAATTTTATGGACTCTTACCTGCTTCATTTACCCACGAGCAGGGATTCCTTTGTGGGTCTACTTATGTTTATTTGTCGTTTTCTGTATACATGTCTTATTGTATTTTTTCTCGTAAATTTAAGGATATTAACTCTAAATGTTATGTATTTGCAACTGTTATATGAGATGAATAAACATTATTATTATTTACCTCACAACCCTTCAACGGAACAAGATGAAAATATAATCCAGTGCCAAATTTCGTTAAAATACATACGTGTACATTTCAAGTCAATATCTTAAACGGTTCCAGAGTAAACGTGCGCACAAAAAAAAAGTTACAGACCGACACACAGACAGAATTTTTTTTCAGTCAAACTTAAAATCTCGACGTTTCATGACATTCTAAGTCTATTTGAAAAATAAAAGTTTTTTAAAATTTTTTTGTCGTTACTATACTTCCACTGGACGTGAAAGTAAAAAATAATCATCGAAACTGTTTTCTCCGTCTACCCCGTAGGGGCCTTAGTGTAAGCCGTGTTTGTAATTAAGTAAAATATTTGAGTATAAAACCGTGGGGCGTTTTTCGAGCGCTATTTCGGACAGGTTCGATACACAGGCGCACACACAAAAAAAAAAGTTCAAACCCAGGACACCGACATATCATTTCCGAAGGATTTTCGGGCGCTGAACACGATGCCTTAGTCAAAATATTTGACTTGAGGGCAAATTTCGGAGATAATCGCAATTACTTTTAAAATTTTTTATTGTTTAAATAGGCTTAAAATGTTATGAAACGTTTAGATTTTAAGTTTGAGCGAAAAAGAAATTTCTGTCTGTCGGTCTCTGTCTGTAACTTTTTTGTGCGCACGTTTACTCTGGAACTGTTGAAGATATTGACTTGAAATTTGGTACACATATGTACTTTAACGAGATCTAGAACTAGATTATATTTTCATCTTGTTCCGTCCAAGGGTTGGGGGGTAAATTGGGGTAAATTTGGGGTGAATGGGTAAATCAAGCAGGTAAGAGTTCATAAAATTGGTATTTAGTACATATAAGAGAAGCTAAGGTCTCAAACAAATTTTTGGGATTAGCCACCCCCATTAACACCCCCACCCCATTATTAAAGGGGATCAAAAAAAATGTGATTTAGTGTATGTACAAGAACCAGAAACCTAAAAATATTTTTTACTTCATCCACCCCCCACTACCACCCCTACCCCACTACCCATGTGGGGTATCGTTTTATGGGTTTTTGGGGTAAAGGATTTCAAATATTATATTATTAAAGCTTATGGAACTTATTTCCAAATACAAAGTGTTTCCGTTGTGAGTGACTTCGATAGAGAATCTGGATGTGGAAGTAGTGATTCCTTGGGCAGCGGTTTTTTAAGGTTAAAACTGGCCAAACATTAAACTTAAAGTGATTTTAACATACATGCCGACCAAGTATATCATTTCCGTAGTATTTTCACGCGCTGAACACGATAAAAATAGTGAAATTTATTTTTGACATTAAGATTTCAATAAAAATCCATTTTTTTGTAGAAAACTGGACAAAATTTTTCCACGAAGATGTGCCTCTAGGAGAATTTTTTGGTTGCTGATCATGATTTTGAGGTCCAAATTTAAGAATTCCATATTCCAAACTGGAATACGTGCCATGGAAAATTTTTGTAAATGGTGTAAATTATATGAAAAAATAATGATAAATTAATAACTCTTTTATCACACAGAACACCACCTTTTCTACCAACACAATTAATGCTATATTTTTATAAAAATTGTTATCTTTTAATCACTTACCTCACTTGAAAGAAGAAAAAAATTTGCATGCATTCCTGCAGTGTTTATAAAATTGCCATCTATATTAATTTCATACATAACAATTTTTCTTCAAAGTAAAATTGACTTGAAAAATTAATATTCATACATAACTTTTTTCTTCAAAGTGAAATTCGACACGAAAAATGGCTCAAATACCAGTAGAGAATATGGAATTCTTGAATTTGGACCTGAAAATCATGATCAGCTACCCAAAAAACCCCATAGAGCACACTTCCGCAGCACAATATTTATATTTAAATTTCCGCCCGAAAAAGTGGAGTTTTCATTAAAAAAAAGGCATGAATTCTATACTAGAGTATGGAATTTCTCAATTTGAATCTCGGATTCGTGATCAGCATAGAGCTCCTAGAGCCCATTTCCGAGGTGAAATATTAATTATAAATTTTTTTACAGCTACTTTTTGAGGCACTTCACCCCCCCCCCCCCCCCAACTTTCTCATTTTCGGAGGTAATGTGCTTTTCCACCACTTTTGCACATTTTCCAGCTTATTTATTGGACTACACCTGAAAGATAAGAAGTCTCTAACCTCAAACAAACACAAATTTTAACGCCGCTTTTTATGTCACGTTGACCTTTCAAAAATCGCTCGAAATAAACTCGCATAGGGCATGAAATCCTCCGGAGTCTGCCCTGCCGTTATGCCAAATCAATATAAAAACACCTGGTCTTTTTCTTGCATAACAGTCCGTCTGCATTTCTTATTGTAGCCCGTAACATAAAGGGATGTCTTTACCACCTTAAAAAATCAGTTGACTCAAGGTTGTCGTCGAATTACGACCCGTGCAGAGGAACTGTTTTCTTTTGTCGACAAGCTAGTTGCATAAATAAGAAGGAGACCATAGTATATCTTTGTAGAAAACTGGTATAGTTCCTTTGAGGCTGACAGTCTGGGTCTTGGAGGGATCCCGAGCACGAGCCACTGCATTTCCGTGTGGAAGTTGCGGTCCATTGGCGTATCAAGTGGGGGGTGCGTCTCCAGCACTGGACACGAAACGCATGTATCTTGTTTTGATGTTAGTTATCCAATGAAAAAAAATACCATACATAGTAACAGAACACAATACTACAGAAAAGTGTGGCTAACGGAAGAGTTAACAAATCACAGCAATTTTACAAAAAAATCTATATGGCTATTGACATTCAGAACAGTGACGTCAAAACATTATAGAACTCAGAAGAGATGAAATACAAAAATAACATTAAGTCATATACATAGAATCGTCTAATATACAGGGTGTTCCTTAATGAAGTACTAATATTTCAGGCTGTGACTCCTTAGGTCATTTTTTGAAAAAAGTTCATATGAACATATGTCCACAACGACTTTTTTGCTACAGGGTGATGATTTTTTTTATCGTTATTTTTTAATATCTCAGAAAGTACCGTAGATATTATTTTCAATTTTGGTATGTTAATAGGATATAAAACCATATTATTCTAGGAGCTTGTGTCGAAAAGTGAAAAATGTATCAAACCACTAACCGAAATGGTTTGATGGTAGTATTCGTCCAAACAAGCAAACTTGTCTCTTGTGAATATGGGCCTTAAGGGCCGGCAATTTATATTCCGGGCCTGTGAAAAATTGAACGTATTTCATCGTAATCAAATCACTAGGTTCTTCGGTTTGACTGTAGAGAGAGTTTTCTCATTGAGCGTTGCGAAGCGCGCACTCAGAAAAGAAAACCCGAATCGCATTGTAATCAAACCGGCCAAAGTTTGCAGCAAATGTTTCCAATTGTCCAAAAAATGAAAAAAATACAATTGGCGGAAATTTTGAAAGAGAGGAGGAAGAATTATTGGGGCAATTATGAGCATAAAATCCAGGTTTACACTGTAAATTTCGTCAAACTAGGAATTCAGGCTAAAAACTATCGCCTAAATTTTTATATACTCCAAACACCCTACAAAACATTATATTATCATCGGCGAGTATTTTTGTTAAAATCAACCCCCGGCAAAACTACCCCATTGGGGGTGAATCGTAGTAACGTTAACTATATTGCCGTTTATTGCAATTTCGTACATTATTTTCAGCAGAAATCTCTAATGACATTTTATTCTTGATTATTCAATGGTACTTACCCTCAAATAACGCTGAAACCACCCCTACAAGGGGTGAAAACGAGAATCTTCACTGCAAACTGATTGATTTTAATCAAAATAACATTCGTCCTGTAGATTATTTTATGATTACATGTTTTTGAAGACATGATGATGCAACGGTTATTCATCCCTTTCTTCTACACAGGGGGTGGGGGTGAGGGGTAAATTCGCCCCTTAAATTTTAATAAAAGTTAATATAGGATAAAACCGAAAAATTTTTTCTACAGCGATGGGAACGAATATGTACAAAGAAGGATTTTGACTCCCTCGAAAATACTCTTTTCATCCCCAATTTTTTTGTGAGGGGGGGTGGAGTACTATCAAAAAAAATTTATATTTTCCGATTTTTCTCTTTTCTCTTTCTCTTCAAGTTTGCTGCCCACCCCAGAAATCGTCTTTTCTCAGGTCTCCGATGAACGCCTCTCTGTCTTTTCGTTGTTGGTACTGTGTTGATTTTAACAGGGTTCCAGTTCGTTGATGGATGCTAACATGGACGGGGTGAAATAATCTGTTATTTTGTATATAGTCCGCTACTTGTTTCCGTAGATTTTTCATAGGGTTGGTGTGTGCCGGGGTTGTTATGTTTTTTAAAATATAATTTGTATGTTTTCTCCTTCTAACTGATGGCTTAGTGCTCCATATAGACAGTTCCCGTCGCCGTCGAGTTTTTGTACTAGTAGTTGATGTATCTTCGTTTCTTAAAAACAAAATTTATCATTATCAATGTTAATAATAATTAGATTCAATTTGAATTTAATTGTTTTAATCAAGAACTGTGCGTCTGACGAGAAAAACGCAAGAGACCGTTTTCATGTAGAATTGGCCAGGCTAATAAAAAAAATATCCACATGGAAAAATGTCAGTGGCGTTTCACTTTTTTGGTAAAAAATATCAAATGACATGTTTGCAGGGATGCCCCTAAAGACATTTTCCCAATATATTCCTACAAGTAATTGCAATACCAGTTTATAGAAATTGAAAATTTCCATAAGGCAAATCTTTATGTTAAGTGTCTTTTCTAATATTTTTGAAGCTCCTGAATTCATTCTTGACGGATTTAGTGATTATTCTAGCTATGTCTACTCATCTTCAACTACTCTAGATACTGATACTGAACACAATTGTTGTAACTATTTAGCTACACTTATATCAGCGAATTTACTGAAAGAAATTCCTTCTCAAATGACTAATTATAGGGCCATTTCTATTATTTGTGATTTTGCAAAACTTTTGAGGTATCACTCTATAGTTATATTTATACTGCGATAAAAAAACCTAATCTCACCGCACCAATATGGATTTATGGAGAGCCGGTCCACTATAACAACTGAGAATTATGGACAGGTGGACGTTATATAACTTAATCTAATCCATTTTGTAATTCTATTTAGACAAGGTGAAAACCTCGCCTTGCAAACATATATCTGGAAAAATTCTTTAAATATGAAACTTTAAATGAAGATTTTGGATACATCTTGCATGAAACAGGTGAATTGTTATCTAGATTTAAGTTCAAAAATTCAGTACCTGGTAATCTTATTTCTCAGTACAAATGTTTAAAGACTTGCAAAATCAAAGCATGCCTTTTGTAAAAAAAAATAATATTGCTTGTGTACCTTTATGTGGTTGTAGATGAATGCAAGAATATCCTCAAATAAATTTTTTACTAATTCAAGATTTTTCAACTTTTTTTTGTTTAATTTACCATTTATATTTATAATTGTTTATCAAATTATATTGATTTATAAAACATAGCAACAGTAACTAAAGCGTATGTAAAAGTAAAGCATCGAGAACACATAAGATACTCTATAGTCCAGTCGACAGTAGCCAGTGCGAGCGTCCGGCTAAAAACGTCTATTTAACAATTTAAAATTTAAGCTTTAGAATGAAAAAATCTGTCCTTACTCTATAGGATTTTGTGAATGGATGTTCAAAGATTATATAAAAAGTTTGGTGAACTCAAAAAATCCATTTTTTAATATTGTGTTTCAACTTTGAAAATAGCCGTTTTTGAGTTTTTTCAAACATTAAATTGTTTATAAGTCGGAAACGGTCGACTTTACGAAAATATGACAAGAGACCAAATAATGAATTATTCGAGACCTTTTTTCTTCAAATGACCAAAAAAAAACCTAAAAATATTCATTCGGGTCAAAAAAAGCGATTTTTGCAATTTGTTTAAAAAAAACCGCTGCCCAAGGAATCACTACTTCCACATCCAGATTTTCTATCCAAGTCACTCACAGCGAAAAAATTTTGTATTTGGAAATAATTGTTTATGGAACTTTAACAATATAATATTTGAAATCCTCTACCCCAAAAACCCATAAAACGATACCCCACATCGATAGTGGGATGGGAGTGGATGAAGTAAAAAAATATTTTGAGGTTTCTGGTTCTTGTACACACACTAAATCACATTTTCTTTTCATCCCCTTTAAAAATAGGGTGAGGGTGGTAATAGGGGTGGCTAATGCCAAAAATTTTTTTGAGCCCTTAGCTTCTCTTGTCTATACTAAATACCAATTTTATGGACTCTTACCTGCTTGATTTACCTATTTACCCCAAATTTACCCCAATTTACCCCCCAACCCTTCGACGGAACAAGATGAAAATATAATCTAGTTCCAGATCTCGTTAAAGTACATATGTGTACCAAATTTCAAGTCAATATCTCGAACGGTTCCAGAGTAAACGTGCGCACAAAGAAAGTTACAGACCGACCGACAGACAGAAAATTTTTTTTCGCTCAAACTTAAAATTTCGACGTTTCATGTCATTCTAAGCCTATTTGAACAATAAAAATTTTTAAAAATTTTTTTGTCGTTACTATACTTCCACTGGATGTGGAAGTAAAATTAGTTTAAACAAATTGGGACCAGATTCTCGTCCGGAAAACTCTTATTCAGTGGCATGTCCCGAACGTGAATATGCAAAAAATCGAATGGGAAAATTTTCTTAAACGAAGGCGAGGTTTTCTCCTTGTCTAATTTGATAATTTTTCTTCAAGTTTTTATTTTCTGCTTTTTACCCGATACTTTTTGTTACTATTGGTCCTTTTATACTGCTTATACTTAACTCAACTTAAGTAATTTGATGTAATTTTTTATTTATTACAACATAATGTGAAGACTCCAAATAACTTTAACTTAGGTTAGTTTAGCTTAGTTTAATATTACTTAATAATTTTATTCTGTAATTGGATTCATTGTAATCTGTTGGGCAATAAATGTGTTTATTATTTATTTATTTATTTAAATTTCAGTAGGAAGTATCCTATCATGCTATTTTACATAAGAACCGAATTTAAAACAAAAATTTTGGATTTAAGTTATGGTGTTGACAACAAACGATCTAGATGCACTTTACAAATTCACTTTGGAAAATCTGCAAGGAGTATTCTGTGGAATGTTAAAACATGACTTAAAAAATTTAATGAAAAGGCGAAGATTATGATGTTTATATCCAGTTTTTCGTACGTTTTTTCAATAGTTAACTCAAAATATTTACACTTCCATACCCCACAAAATCTCTCGAATGGTGCAATACAAAATGTTTTATAACAGATGTGAACAATACGTATTTTCTTAACAATTAATTATATTTCTTCCCCACGATAAAATTTCCGCTTCCATGAATTCTTAATTTCTTCCTATCTAATAGTCATAGCACCCTAAATATAGTGCATTAATCACATTAAGAGAATTAACCTTTAAGAGGGAGGTATCATCCCTTAAAAAATAAATTATATTTTTGTCTTTATCAAACATGACATCTACCAGTAATGACTATCTAACGATTTTTACGCCCTGGTGGTTTTATTTACTTTCTCAAGGTATCTTGAGGAATTAAATATAATTGTGGATATCTCTTTTATAGTAAGTAATTACATATTTAATTACTTTCTGCGATGCACAGATAACTGTTTGAAATGAGATACCTACTCCATTAAAATATTTAAGTCAGATCATGAAAATGTATGTGAAATCTTGTGTATTTTTTGCACGATCAGACAATTTGTCATGTTTACCGACGTAACTAAGGCTATGACAGGTTTTTTAACTGAGAATTTTACGAAGTCACTCTTGGTGTTCATAGTGGGTGCAGTACTTTTTTTGCGACATCTCAATTTTTAATCGAATGTTTATCGATATCTGTCTCTTAAGAGCCAAGACATTTTCCATAAAAATAGAAAAGATCACGAAGCAGCCAGATTCATATTAGTTGGAACAACTATTTAATATTATTTATGAGTAGAGGTTGCACTCGGGTGTAGTCGACTGCGAATATCTATTTTAACAGTTTGTTCAAAGACGACAAAAAACATTTAGATTAAATACACAGAAAGTATTGTGAGATGTTTCTACCCCCAGAGACATCTGTGGGGATTCCCTCTGAATTCCAATTATAAAAGTAACAGGAAACAATTAAGCTAGTTGGTTAGTTCCGATGTCGGACCAGAGATGGCGCGCAGTGTCATAATCTGGCCTTCTAGGAATATCTAGAGAGCTGGTGACATCATAACAGAATATTCTGGAACTCCCATCTTTGGGTATATAAAGGTATGAAGAAGACCAAGTGGACAGTTTTAGTTCTGATAACAAGAGTAGTAAGATCAGAAAGATATTAAAGTGATCAAATAACTAAAGTAGTGAATTATAGTACTTAGTGGAATATTAGTAAAGTAATTAATTGTTGTAGTTATCAAATCAAATCAAAACGTATTAATCTTTTGGGCCACTGGCTACAATGGATAGGACAAGTCACCGGTACATGGGTATAAAAAAATACACAGATTAAAATATGAAGTACAACATGGGATAAAAAATATTACATTCAGACTAACAGTTTTTAAAACTCGCGACATAAAATGATGGGTAACAAATTAATAAGAGCAAAATGAAAATATGACGGCTCATAGTCTATCTAAGCCGTTTAGTGCCTCTGTGAACTCATTAATAGTGTAGAAACACTTACTGAGTAAAAATTTTTTCAGTTCTTTTTTAAATTGGAGGGATGTTAATTCTTTCATATAGGTTGGGAGTAGACTATAGAACCTAGTTCCTGCAAATAATGGTGATTTTTCATATTTTGAGTAGAAGTGTTTTATGGACTGAAATTTTTTTTTACCTTTGTTATTGAAGTGAAGTATTTAGGCATGAGTTTGGAAGAGATGTTTGTTATCATGTACATATGCTAAAATTTTTAACAGGTAGGTGCTAGTTAGAGTTAAAATTTTATGTTCTTGAAAAATATCTCTACAGGATATACGAGGGTTTACATTGAAAATTAGTCTAAGAATAGCTTTTTGTTTTATAAATATTCTATTAGCCTTCGTAGATTTCCCCCAAACAGCGATATTGTAGGTCATGACGGAGTGGAATTTCGCATAATATACTGATACAAGAGATTTTGTGTCTAATTTGTTTTTTAGAGATTTAATTAGAAAATATATTTTGTTTAGTTTTTTACATGGAAGATCAATGTAGTTATGCCAAGAGAAGTGTCCATCAACCATTGTGCCTAAGAATTTTGTTGTATTGACTGCATTTAGAAGTTCGTTGTGAAAGTGGATATTGAAATTGTGTTCAGTTTTTAGACTCGTTCCGAATTCTATATAGATGTTTTTTCTCATTTAAGGTGGTGTTGACTTTCTGTTGTACTTCTGTGGAAGTTTTACCCGATAAAATTATCGCATATATAAATACCTTTCTGTTTGTGATGTAATTGGATAAGTCATTTATGTATAACAAAAACATGAGTGGACCAAGAACGCTGCCTTGCGGAGAACCAGTATTTGTTGAGAATATTTCTGATTTTATATTGCCTTGCTTTACATGGAAGCATCTATTAGTGAGATAAGAGACTAGAAGATGGTTTATGTTTCCACGTAGACCCAGGTTTAACAGTTTTTCAGACATAAAGTCGATGATGAGTGTGTCAAAGGCTCGGGTTAGGTTAGGTTAAGAAAATTTCAACAACAATTTCTCTATTGTCGGTTAGATTGTGTATGTGTTGAAAAAACGAGAGTGTTGCAGTTTCTGTGGAGTGATTTTGTCTGAAGCCATGTTGGCTGCCTGTGAGGAGATGAAAAGCTTCAGGGTAACTATTTATTCTTTCAGCTAGTATAGTTTCGATGATTTTGGAGAAGATATTTATTAAACGAGATAGGTCGATAGTTATCAATATTTGTAACATCTCCTCTCTTTAAGATGGGTACGAGAATTGCAAGTTTGAGCAAGTCTGGAAATTGTCCGTGTAAGATTGGCGATATGTGTAATTGGTTCTATGAGTATGCTATTACATTCTTTGATGAGTTTTACGGACACTTCGTCAAATCCCGTGCTTTTTTTATTAGGTAGTGACTTGATGACTTTCAGAACCGCATCTGGGGTAAGGTACATATTGGAGTTGACATTGGAGGACGTCGTGCATCTTTTAGGGGTAGTGACATTAAAGTGTATCTTTAACTTATCCTCTACGATTGAGGAAAAGTATTTACCAAAAGTTTGTGCTACTTCCATATCGTCAGTGATGGTTTTGTTGTCATGATTAATAGTTAAGTTATTTTCACTTATCTCATGATTTGGGTTATTAACAATGCTTTACTATGGTTATTGGATTGTTTGATTTTACGCATGTAGAATGTTTGTTTTTCGATTTTAATTTCATTTTCTATGTTTTTCTTCGTTGTTTTATATTTGTTGTATATGTTTTCTTAAGTAGTTTAAATGTTTGAGATCTTGTAGTTTGTTGTGAGGTTAGGAGTGAAAATGATTTTAGGCTATTTATTTGTTATGTTCTTTTTTGTGATTATTGGAAAGGCAGCCTCAAAGCACCAGTGGAAGTGTTCCCAGAAGGAACCGTATACCTCCTTTATGTCCATGTATGCAGTGTTCTAAAAGTTTTTTGTGGAAACTATATCGCTCTTAAAGAGTTTTTTGAATTCCAATATGGAAAGTTCATTGACCTTTCTAAGTTGTGGTCTGGATTTGATGTTCTCATGAGTTGTATTATCAGTAACGTCTCTCCAGGTTACTAGCTGTGCATAGTGAACAGAAAGTCCTGGATCGAAGTTGTCGTATAATAAATTGCCTACTTTAGTACGTAGGTTAATAAATTAGTGTTTAGTGTTACCCTGGTGTTATAATTTCTCATGTTTACAAAAGTAAGAGTATCATGTTGGATCTTATTGCTCAAAGGATATTTGCAATCGGCAACGCCCAACGTTTTAAAATAGCAACGTGAGTATCCTGAAAAAAAAAAAGAAAGCGTATGATTAACTATTTTTAAATTAAAATTAATGATTTAATGATCCTCATACCACAATTATCTTAACACGCAACAAACATTTTTTTACTATTTCACCTGCTTGTCCCAAATATATCTAAAATATATATTACTTCCGTACTTAAATCATTATTCAACCTTGTTATCAGCTCTATGAAATAATATCCTTCATTTTATCCTGTCAAATAGACAAGATGTGATATAGTGTAGCGTTTTTCTGGGTGTTTACATGTTGTAATAATCAGTCATAATTGTTCAAAGAACTTTAAGAAGTGGTGTGAGGTTTCCCAGCGTCACCAAGACGTTAGTTTGACTTGACGAACTGCAGCAGGTGATTTCAGCACCTGTTTGGTCCGCACTTCTACAAGATCAAAGACATCGTTGTGTGGCGCCTTTCAATTACGTATCTACTTGTCGCTGTTGTGGATTAATTTATCGTTTTGTTTCATTGTCATAGACATTGCGAACGGCGTTTTAGTATAGGGAAATATTGGAAAAAATCACTGTAACTCGAAAAAGATTTGTGCAGATTTTACACTTTGGTTATAAATTCACGAAATAAAAAAGTTTAAGTGTTTTACGGATCCGCGGGAACCTGTAGGGGGTATTTTTAATAAAGAAAATCGATTTTTCTTTACTTTCTCGGGAAATATGGCATTTACAAAAAAATAGTTTTAATAAAAGTTGTTTCTGGCAAAATCATCTTTAACTTGGTGTTTTTAAATTAATTTTATAGCAATAATTAACCGAAATACGGCCATTTTTCGATGGGGCGGGATGGCGGATGGAATTTTTTTCTAAAACAAGTGTATTAAAGAGATTATTTCACTCATTAGCGCTATAGCCAATGAGAGCCCGTTTTTTCAAAACATTGCACCAATCAAACGTCATTATTAGTGGTAATTCAAGCTAGATCGGCTTTTGACAGGACCAACATGCAAAATTTATCGCTCTAATTTTTTAGGTCGCTGCAGCGGCAAATATGCGAAAATTTTTTGACGTTTTCTGTCGAGCTTTTAAGTTTTATCTATAAATATCTTCTCTAGCTTATTACTAAGCAATTGTTAACGTACTTACCTTGTAAATTGTAATATTGTATTATGTAGTAGCAAACAAAAACACACCTCAATTCCAAAGCGAATCTTGTCTGAAATATATAGGCTGTAACTTTTGCCTATCTGTCAGTTTTCCTAGTGTTCAATCAGGTAACAATTACACACAAAGATTGTACTTAATATAGCTCATAATACAGGAACAAGTCAAGCACAGCTTTCAATAGCTCAATAACGTAGTTACAAAGGTAAGCAAATCATTTATTATAAATGTCAAGTACACATTCGCTCTGGAACAAACTAAAAATGTATAGTACTTACATATTATGGTAATCTACCAAAAAGTAACTCGTTGAATCAAAGCTGTGCATCAAACATTATAATTTGTTGTATTTAAAATTCTCTTTGCTTAACAAAGCAAACCTCAACATAATTCATAAATTTCGTAAGTTAAAAGTAAGGATTAAATACGTAAATATGAGTCGACGAACATTTATTTATTATGGAATATAACTTGTAGCGCTAGATGGCGCTCTCTATGTCAATCTCGGAACCATGGGTGTACATTTTATTTGGGCGAGACATCGGTACTAAAGTAGTGCTCTCTCTATCGTTCCTCGTCGTATTGCACCTCAGAAACGCCTGAAAGGTGTTAAGCCAGTCTATATATTATAATATCTAAGGTTTCAACTCGTTTTATTTACTAGTTGCCATGGAAACGTCACTAGATTATTTTAAAATATAGCGAATCTCCGTTGTTTCTACTGCGTTTATTTCAGATTTGCTGTTTTGACAATATGAGTCGGTTTGGAAATATTTCTGTATATCAAATTAATGATGAAATTGAAAATAAAGGTCAGTAAACTCCAAAAAGTGACAAGAAAACGTCTGAAGGCAGTTAATGAGAAAACATAATATTGAAGATGTACTTAATGAATTATTTATTCGTGAAATATTCTCCACAAATACCACTCGTGCTTTAAATTTTATCTAAAAATTTTTTCTCAAGCTAAGTCGCCCCTAGTTAATATAACTCGTGCAAATTGGCAGTTTATTATCAAAGATTAAATCCCTCCCGCTAAAGCGGTCGGGATTTAATCAGATAATAAACTGCCAATTTGCACTCTTTATATTACCAGGCAACACGCTTTCGAAAAAATTTTCGATAAAATTTTAAGCACTAGTGATATTACATACGATAAAATAAATTGAGCATTTAGGTGATGCTATATATTAACGAAAAACAGCATTTTTGAAATAAAAATTAATTAACGAGCAATTACCATAACAAATGCCGACATTTTGTTAACAAAAATGTGAAAACGCACATTGAATCGGTCATAACTTCTTTATTTTTTGTGATGTAGAAACAAACAAAAAAATAATTTTAAAGATATTCAACATTTTAAACTAAATACTTCATCCTAAAAACGGTCGGATGCCATCTATAAAATTAAATATCTCCGAAACAATCAACCCTACACAAATATTGATTGATTGATTGATTTACCAGCGTGCGGTAGGCATTTCTGCTACTCCCAAGGATTATACAGCTGGGCCTGCTACGTCCACGCTGGGTTGGACTAAGGTCATGCTTGTTGCCAGCAGCGAGTGCCACATGGCGCATGGTATAGGAATGTGGGATGGGAGGTGTAGGTATTTGTGACATGCGTTACCGCATTGTGTCGTGAGGGAGCGTTTAAGCTCCCTTTTTTTTTTGTATTTTTGGTTCTGGACTTCTGCCTCTTCTGGGTCTTCTTGTGATATATGTTGCCGCATTGGGTCGCTGCTGTTTGTGCTCCTATTTTTGTTTTTCTGCTTCTATAAATCTTCTTCTTCTTCTTCTTCTTCTTCTTCTTCTTCTTCTGAATCTTCTGATTCCTCCGTTTCTGATTCTGGTACTTCAATTTGTTCATTGTTCTCAGGGAATATTCATCTATTTTGTGTTCCACTCCGCTGGTCCAACTCTCTTTTGTTGACGGCTCTCACTCCATTATTAGGCTTTTCTTGAAGTTTGTTTTCAGTCCAGATGTGTCCTGTGCAGGTGCGTACGCAGGAATGTGTTCTGGGGGGGCAACCAAATAAACACATAACACAGCACAGTGGAACTTAAAACCTTACTTTTCTTTTTGGCATAAGCGTAAAACGAATTTAAACTAATATTTGGTATGTAAAACACATATGAAATGATTGCCACTATCCCAAAAATTCTCAACCGCGCCGCGCCTGGGGGAGGACAACCAGGGGGGAACCAAATAAACACATAACACAGCACAGTGGAACTTAAAAACCTCACTTTTTTTGGCATATGTTTAAAACAAAGTTAAACTAATATTTGGTATGCAAAAACAGATATGAAATAATTGTCACTATCCCAAACTTCTTAAACCACGCCGGGCCTGGCCCTCCCCTTGCCCCCCTGCTTACGCACCTGGTCCTGCGGTGATTAGGAGATCATCGGCGTATGTGTATATTTTCTTAGAAAATACCATTTTTCTGAAAGAAGCGTGCACCATGCATACCTCCATTGAAGTGCTGTGAGAATCTGAGAATTCAATTTTGACGCCGTATATCAACAATGTCTCATGGATTATTTCGGGTTTAATCCAAATTAAATTCGTTTGAGTACTTTTAATAATTATAAAAAACCTCACTTGAAAATTATACGTAAGAAATTTTTCTGTCCCTAGTTTAAAAAAAAAATGTTTCTTAAAATGTTTTCTTAACCGCTTCTCAAGTCACTGTTTAATATAAATTAAACCCGCAATAATCAAATGCATTACTTTTAAATGCGTTTGAGTATTTTTTATAATTATGAAAAAAAAGAATTATTTGAGAGAAAGAAATATATGAATGACCATATTTTACGATACGTTATTGATTATTTCGGATATAATTTAAATTAATTAATTTGAATATTTTTATAATGATTGAAAACAATTTATTTAGCCCTATTTTTACTCCTCTCATAAATTTTTCAACAGATGTCGATTCTTCAAGGGTCTGGACCTAAACATTTCGATGGTTTTATGGGCAGACACTTGTAGTCATTAAGACACAAATAAACTAAGATGTACTCATCTCTTATACGCCTGAGTTTGGGTAGTGTTTGGGTCGTGTTTCTTTAAGCTCAATTATGCACCACACTGCCACTAAATAACTCTGTATTAGTTATTTCAAAATATTAATTATATTTCAACTTTGTCCTTTTGTTATGACACATCAATTTAATCCGGATTTCTTAAGCTACAATTCACCTAAACTTTGTCAAATTTAAAACAGTTTTACCGGGTTTTTAAGTGGGAGGGTTTCAGACGATCACTCCGACCTATCCCACTGGACCACAATCAACCCTACACAAATATATAAACAAAATAAATTTATTCTCAGTTTATAAGCTTCGTTTCTAATGTCCACCATATTTTCTCTTAAACTAACATTTATTGAGATATTTGCAGAGAAACAAGAATGTTACGTTTTTTCTAAAATCCCTTTACAACTTAAAATGCATTTTTTTTTCTCAAGCAAGCGCTGTAAGCCGATGAAAAAATTTGCGCGTCTAGGTCACACTATATATTAACGAAAAACAGTATATGGAAATATATTGTTTTAATTACTGACTACTTACATTAACCAATTTAAAAAAATGTGAAAAAGTACATTATTTCTGTCATAACTTCTTTGTTTTTAATGCTATAAAAAAAAAATAGGAAATAAATCATTTGAAAGACTAATTAATAGTTTTTCATTTTGGTTACTAGCGTTTTTGGTTTAACTGCCATAATTTCTGAGATAATTACATTTAAACTAAATACTTCGTCTCATAAACGTTCGGACGCCACCTTTGGACTTCCAGATCTCCAAAACTCTACAAAAATTAGAAAAAAATGAAATTCATCCTTAATTAAGTAGCTTGTCTCTAGAATGTGTTTGCTCAGTGCACCTTTCGAGTTATTTGACGAAAACGTATTTGAAATACCAATTTTTAGGCTAAAATCCCAAATTTTCTAGTAGTTATAAATTAAATCTGTCAATTTATGTGAAAAGTTGCATAGAACCTTTTTTTTCTTAAAATTTAATTCTCTCTCAGCTCCAATGATTTTGTTTTTTGTTTTTTTAGGTGCCACCCCCTGAAAAGGTATGGCATCCACCCCCTAAAAATTAGCAAGCCCTCGCATAATATAGAAACTTCTTTTTTTATGCATTTACTAGTAAGCCGCCAAAAATGAACGAAACTGAATTCATATGACATTATTCCGAAGTTAAAACCTCTAGTATTTCGGTTAACTATTGCTATAAAATTTAACTGTATTAAAAAGTAAAAATATTTTTTTTAAAATTCATACACCTGGAAACCAAAAGCTTTGGGGGCGGGCATATAGCGCTATTGCATAGTTACTTTGCTCAATTAGCCGCCCTCAAAGCTTTCGGTTTTCAGGTGTATGAATTTAAAAAAAAAAATTTTTACTTTTTAATACAGTTTATTCAAATAAAAGCTTTTTCTTAAAAACATTTTTTTTATATAATTTTATTTTTTACGTTTTAGTCTACTTATTTTACAGACAAACAGACAGACAAAACCCTTTCATTTGCCACCGCCATTCGCCTCTTCCCTCTCCCTCTAACACTACTCCCCACTTCTTCCCACCCCTTTCCCACATCTTCCCACCCTTTCACCTCCCCTTTCCCATCTCTCCCCACCTCTTTCTGAAAATTAACCACTTTCTCTAGAGATAAATATGACATATGATATATCGTTGGATAACTAATTTAAGTTGTGATCGAATTATGAAATAATTCACAGGATGTTCCATTTAAAAAACACAAGTTATGTCTACAATGTGTCCCACTTTTCATGGAGCCACCCTCATATCTCGCTCACCTGATATCCAAATATTTTGAAATTTTGGTGGTGAATGTATACCTATAAAGTGAGCCTTTAAACGTAACCACATTCGACTAAAGTCAGAGGCGTTCGATTCTATGATGGAAAAAGGGGGTCGATTTTTGAAAAAAAAGTATTAGCGATTTTTTTAGAGAAAAATTAGTAAGATATTCTTAATCAGCACCTTTAGATACCTCTTTGTACAAAATTACATCGTTGTGGGTTCAAAGGTGTTTGAGATATGAGCCGTCAAAAAAAAATTTTTTTCAACTTAAAATAATTTTTATCTGTAAAACGGATTCTCATATGAAAAAAATGTATTCTTTATTTTTTGTTCAGAATAATGTATTGTACTAGTATGAAATGATTCTATAACAAAATTACTATTTATTTAATAAAACAATAATTCTAATTTGTACATACCTACCATGTTTCTAACAAATAATCTTCAATAAAGACCTAAGTAAGCCATGAAAACAAAAGTTATTGCAAGTGTCAATGTATTATTGAACGTCAATAAGTTAATACGTTAAAAATTTAATGAATGCTGGTTTAATGTTACATGATAAGTGAACTGAAATTTTTTATGATAATGGCTCGGCGTTTAACAATGCAAGAAAAAGTGGAATTGGTTCGTTTAGTCGGAGATAATGCCAGATCATATAGAAAAGCTGCTGATGAATTTAATTTACGGCATCCTGGCCATCAGCATCCCATTCGCCATAAATTGGTAGCAACCATCAATAAAAATTTTGACAATGCAGGAAATGTATGTAAGTTAAGACCAAAGAATTATAATTTACAAAATCGGCAAAATCAATACGAGGAACGCATTTTACAATATTTTAGAGAACATCCAAGATATAGTATAAGACAAGTAGCATTAAATCTAAATATTAGTAAGAACATCGTTTGGCGTTGCTTGAAAAAACATTCAAGCCAAAATTTCTACATACCCTAGAAGAAGGTGATACTGACAGAAGATTGTATTTCTGTTTTTGGGCCCAGGGTGAATTTTTAAACAATGTAAATTTTCTGAAAAACGTCATATTTACTGATGAAGCAACATTCACTACCAATGGGGTAGTATGCTCTCAGAATTGCCGTTTTTGGGCTGACGAAAATCCCCACTGGTTTATCAGTACTAAAAGGCAATACGTGTCAAAAGTTAACGTTTGGTGTGGTTTATGGAAAGACCAGATTATTGGGCCTTTTTTCATTCCGAGATTGAATGGAGAAGCGTATTTAAATTTGTTGCAAAGAGAAATTCAACCCTTTCTCAATAATCTGCCTCAAGATGTCAGAAGGGACTTGTATTATCAACTTGATGGTGCCCCGGCTCATAACGTTGCAAGGGGTTGGCTAGAAGATAATTTTCCAGGTAGATGGATAGGTTTAAGAAGTCAAGTGCATGAGTTTCCCCCGAAGTCTCCGGACCTAACACCACTTGATTTCTATTTGTGGGGTCGTCTAAAAAATATAGTGTATAAGGACAGACCACGTAGCCAAGATGAGTTAATGATCAAAATTAGACAGGCATGTGTTGAAATCACTCCAGCCGAGATTAGGAAAGTTGTACTCCATGTAAGAAAACAGATTGAGCAATGTATTCGGAATGATGGTGGTTACATAGAAATGCAAAGAATTATATAATAAAATTATTTGTGTAGATTATTTGTTAGAAACACGGTAGGTATGTACAAATTAGAATTTTTGCCTTATTAAATAAATAGTAATTTTGTTATAGAATCACTTCATACTAGTACAATACATTATTCTGAACAAAAAATAAAGAATACATTTTTTTCATATGAGAATCCGTTTTACAGATACAAATTATTTTAAGTTGAAATTTTTTTTTTTTTACGGCTCATATCTCAAACACCTTTGAACCCACAACAATGTAATTTTGTACAAAGAGGTTTCTAAAGGTGCTGATTAAGAATATCTTACTAATTTTTCTCTAAAAAAATCGCTAATACTTTTTTTCAAAAATCGACCCACTTTTTCCATCATAGAATCGAACGCCTCTGACTTCAGTCGAATATGGTTACGTTTAAAGACTCACTTTATAGGTATATATTCTCCACCAAAATTTCAAAATATTCGGATATCAGGTAAGCGAGATATGAGGGTAGCTCCATAAAAAGTGGGACGCATTGTATATCTCGAACACTGGCATGCATAATTTTTATCTCATCAGCAACGGACTCTACTCAAAAAAGTGCCTTAAGAATGTGTTACTTGATTTTCGATTCGACACTTGGTAATTGAGATATAGAGAAAAAGATAGAGGATCGCGGTTTTCATCATTGGTTGTTTCTTGGAAATGGAGCTCAGGACACCTATTTTGGTTTTTGTCATCCACCATAGTTTCATAGAAAACCTCAAATCCCTGGTCCATCCTGTACTGAGGGAAGTCGAAAATTCCTACCACAATTTGTCACCCGAAAAGACAGAAAACCAAGTTAATGTCATTTTCAAAGTATCTCGTGAAGTGTGAGCAGGATTAACCCATTTTGATAGGGGGCAGATTGTGGGGAGTGTTCAAACGATAGGAAACAAATGAAGTGGCAACCTGGGAATATCTTACTTTATTAGTTTTCACGCTCTGTGGGTGATAATCACACCTTCCAGGTAGTACAAAGCGAGCCACTACGCTCGTTATATGAGGATTACCGTTCATGTCCGTTGGTGTGTATAGTAAACAAAAGTCTATATGCGAAAGGTTACAATGTAGGTTTGTAGCCATATGTTCCTGCCTGTATGAACATCTTGTATACTATTTGTTGATATACAATTACCCATTCTTTATTGCTGTAAAAAAATATGAAAAGCAAATAAGAGACTGGTATGTCTTAATCTTTACTTGCAATAAGCTTTTATACTGCTTATTGATATAATAGATAAAGAAAAACGTGTTTGAAATCTGCGACTTGTTATATGTAGCCCTTGTACGGTTGGCGAATTTTTTAAGTATGATATATTGAATGTCCGAGGAAGGAAAGAATAGACCTTTTCATTGTAAGCGCGCGCATGTGCTGCCACTATGTTTGTTTGCGGGAACTATGAAATGTTCGGACACTTGGTTTTCAAAATGGCTGGACCGGTATCATTTTTCCACATTAATTTAGACTAAAGTGTGATTGACGATGCAAAATTAGTACACAACATTGTGGAAGAACACATTTGTGCTCAATTAAGGCGCTAGCTCAAGTATCCTGGCCGTAAAATGACTGGAAGCAAGAATAAAGGACTGGTTGCAAGGTTAGAATTCAACTATCAACTTATCAATTTATATACAAGTGCATTAAAAGAAAACAAATGTGTTTAGTCTACAATATGCTTAATAACATTCTTCGTGCAGTAATTGATAATGCAGTAAAAATATTTTCTGTTTTTTTATGAAAATGTAGGGTCAAAAATGCAATTGAAAATGAGGTTTTTTGTCGATCCTTCTGTGGATAAAGCTGGCTCCTTTTTTTCTAATTTTTTTCAAATAGGTAAACTATACGATATGGCACTACCTCTTTTCAGAAAATTGGTAACAGATTCATCATTTCATTCATCAACCTTGATTACTTGTGGTAAATCCAATTTCATTAAAATGGTGGAGACAGTTGGAACTTGAAAATTTATTTTAGGTTTTAATTTACAAAAAAATTTAACTTGCAGCAATGACAATTTCTTACACTTCTACATACATAGGCTAGGTAAGTGAACTATTGTTAAATAATTTTAAAAACAAGGCGGTTCACCTGATAATCTATCAGGGAGGATATGTGGCCCAATCAAATGATTGCTGAAAACAGTAAATCGATGTTGGGATTTATTCTGTCTTATAGCATGTGGATTCTCTTCTGTCCAAATGTGAATTTTTTAAATTATAAACACCAGTCTCCTGTAAATTGTGCCTCATCTGTGAAAAGACATCTGTTGAGAATTCTTCGATTCCGAATAATCCATTTGCTAAAACTTAAGAGATGATTTTGTAACATAGCTGCTTTTTCGTCAAGTAGGCAATGCTGAAAATTTTAATATTTGACAGTTCAAATTTACTGGTCCAACATACTTGCGTTTTATTATTCTAAAATATTTTTTATTTGTATTAATATTATTACCCACATTACAAAGTACATAATTATGCTTCATCAATTTTCAGATGTCGAATATGCGGATATAATCTAAGGTGTATGGCAATGGACGGGTTGCTGCTACGGGCTACTGCTCATAAAACTTTTGCTAGAGTTTCAATAATTCTAAAAGTCATGTCGGTATCCAACGGCCACCTTAAATGAGCATCAAGTAATGCAACCTTTAGCTGTAGAAGAGAATATACTAAATAATCCAAAAATTAGCACAAGAAGAGTGGGTCATGCTTAAGGTGTTCCACATATCAGTGTTTGAAGAACACTAAAAAAAAATAATCTCTTCATCGGTTAAGTTTTAGTAACTGGATTATTCGGAATCGAAGAATTCTTAACAGATGTCTGTTTACAGATGAGGCACAATTTACAAGAGATGGTGTTTATAATTTAAGAAATTCACATGAGCAGAAGAGAATCCACATGCTATAAGACAGAATAAATCCCAACATCGATTTGCTGTTAATATTTGGTGCGATGTTTTCAACAATCATTTAATTGGGCCACATATTCTCCCTGTCAGATTATCAGGTGTACTTATTTAGACTTTTTGCAAAATTTTTTACCAGTGTTAATGGAAAATGAAAATATTGCGGGAATGTATTTCCATCATGATGGCGATCCACCCCATTTTAGGAATATTGTGAGAAATTTCTTAAATGAGAATTTTCCCAATATGTGGATAGACTTCATCATTTGTCTCCAAGGTCACCGGATTTTAGTCCTGTTGATTATTATCTTTGGGGACGTTTAAAAGCAAAGGTATATATCGTAGCCATTAATAGTAGATAGCAACTTTTGGAACGCATTAATAACACTTGCGTAGAAGTTAGCAATAATCCAGATATGATCAGACGTGCAATTAGCCAATTAGCAATATTACTACTAGAGCAAGGATATGTATTCGACGAAATGGAGGCCACTTTGAACAGTTATTGTATTTACTTATTTGTTACTTTCACCTATTTATTATTATTGTACATACATACATTAAAAATAATATTATTTTTAAATGTAGACTAACAAAACTACATCAAAATCGGATCACCCATTGAAGAGATATGAAGCCCTCCCTCTTTTGGGGTCGGGGGTTAAAAAGTAAGTAGTATTTTGATTTATGTGTGCAACTCTACCTTGTTTTTAAAATTATTTTACAATAGTTCACTTCCCTAGACCATGTATGTAGAAGTGTAAGAATTGTCATTGCATCAAGTTAAATTTTTTTGGTAATTAAACACTAAAATAAATTTTCAAGTTCCAACTGTCTCGACCATTTTAATGAAATTGGATTTACGGCAAGTAATCAAGGTTGATGAATAAAATGCGCAAACAAATTAAGTGAGCTACTCTATTCAATTTTGTTCGCTCTTTTCGAATATCGAAACAGATCTACAAAATTTTACCATACAGTGTGTTGATTTTGACATGCAACATGTTGTCAGTTTTTTATTAAGCCGGACCTGGATTTCTATGTCGGTTTATTATGAAGTTCTCGGAGGCGCATTGCTTAAGGTGTTAGGCTTGCGACCACGGGGTCCCGGGTTCGAATCCTGGCTAGGGTATGGATGTGTAGTGGCGTTTTCCACGTGTTACCGAGATGGTAGCAGTAAACTAGATTGCGGTTGTGTGAGAGACAACACAGTCTAGAATGGGTGTTGTGATGTTGTCTATGTGTGTCCGTCCGTCCTGGTTGAGTGGTAGAATAGCCTACGGCTAAACTCCGCCAGGACATTAATATAAATAAGGCGATTGAAAAAAAAAAGTAAAATAAGTGAAACATATATTCTAAATATGAACCGATTATACAGGGTGGTTGAATAGTCATGACCAAAGAAATATTTGACCAAAATCACTAAAACATCCTGTTTCTCAGTAAGGAAGGACGATGGATGCATTAATGCCGGGTAATTTTGAACCGCCAAAGTGCCGTCTATCCACAAGTAACGTATGTACCTTTAACTTTGAAACACCCTGTATAACTACTACTATTGCATAATAGAGAAAACGATCATTTATAACGTATCTACAAACTATCCCATCAATTCCAAAGTAATGGCAGTTTACCGTAGATAGTGGAAATTGCAGAGATCTATCTTTTAAATTGATGGTTTTTATTTATACAACGGAATAATAACGTGACGTGGAGCCTGTTTTGCAAATGCATTAGTGGAAATAATTGACCACCAGGCCCCGCACGCGTCTACCTCGACAAACGGACGTACGAGGGGTTTTCTATTTCATCTGCTGCCCGCATCATATCTATGTAGTTATGGCTTAGATCAAAATAAATTGTTACGTATTATTAATTTATATGCGTTGTTATTGCAACGTTTATATTTGCACATAGTCACTAAACACTACTAGGCCAGTGGAATTAGCAAATATGCATATTGTAATTCGTTTCAAGATGCCACGTGGATTAAACGATAGTTTTATTGATGACGAACATGACCCTGAATTTGGTCCACTTTTGGACCGCCGGAACATTGTTTATTTAACGATTTATTGTTGAAAAATTCCAAAAAATCGACTTTTTTAAAGATAACTCAAAGATCCTTGACGATAGGTTTTTCAATTTGTAGATACTGTTAGAACTTTGAAAAACGGTTAATTTCAGAGGTGTTTCGTTTAAAACGCTTGAAAATTTGTTTAAATAGTTGCAAAAAACCGCGAAAATTTTCGCAATTTGCAAATATTTTTCATTCTTTAACAAAATCACTTTAGTACTTGAAACTTTGACAAAATTTGTCTTTTATCACCCCAAAGTTACCTCTAAAATTTCATCAAAAAATTTTAATTAGTTTAAGAGATATTCAATTTGTTTATTAAAAACATGAATAATGTAAAATGCAAATTCACCCAGTTCCCGTTGTCGTAGAGGGTTAATCTAGACATCATTTTTTTTTTGTTGAGACTTAAACTTTAGGTTTTCATTAATGGTAAATCAAATTTGCATTATTTTCAACTTCAAAATGGCGTTTGAAAAAGTATCACATTTTGAGGTCAGGTTTTTTGCTAATAACTTTTAAACAAATGAAAATCTTGCAATATCGTTCTGATATCTTTATTGCTGAGGTTTTTTCACACATTTAAAAAAAAAAACACTCTGTAGCCTTACTAGAAGCCGAGATGATTTTTTTTTAATAAATTCGTAATTTGTTTATTAATAAACATTAACAGCTGAAACTTGGCGAACAACTAGTTTAATAGTCTATCTTTGTAATAGAGCTGAGTTTGGGGGAAAAAATTCAATTTGCAACGATAACAATAATTAATTTTAAATCAGCGTCAGAACAGGAGTGAGAAGCATGAGTAGGGTTGCCATAAATATCCGGAAACTATATCGGAACACTATGTATTTCCCTAATAAAAAGGCATATATGTTAAAGAAAAATATATCATTGTCTTTTTAACAAAATTAAAACTGCTCCTTATTTTAAGAAATTTCATTGTTTTTATCGTGACCTCAAGACACAGAGGTCAATAACGGTGACTGTCCCGACGACCGTCCCGATATATCGGGACGGTTGGCAACCCTAAGCATGAGTCATATCTGTAACACGTTCATAAAATGATCGAGATGAGTTCAAATCCGTCAACCAAAGATTTACGGTTTCTCCGATTTTGACTTTTTTTTTTAATTTGGCGTGATAATAACTGTCATGTTGATTTTTTCCTAATTAAACAATAATTTGTGATAAACAATTATTCTTTGTTAAAAAAATTTTTACGAATTTATTAAAAAAAAAATCATCTCAGCTTCTAATAAGGCTACAGAGTCATTTTCTTTTTTTGAAAATGTGTAAAAAGACCGCAGCAACAAAGATATGAGAACGATATTGCAAAATCCTCATTTGTTTAAAAGTTATTAGCAAAAAACCTAACCTCAAAATGTGAAAGTTGAAAATAATGCAAATTTACCTCACTCTGACATAATACCAGCCTTGAAAACAAATATGAAACAACTATGGGAAGAGGAGTGGACTAAAGTTTGTAATAACAACAACTATATATATTGTAAAATTAACGACAAATTACCTAGTTCTTCTTTGGCTAGTAGAAGTCATCCAAATAGAAATATTAACATCAAATATGTTAGATGTTTATTTGGGCATGGAGCTGTCAACTCTCAGTTATGCAAAATGAAACTTTCGGAAACACCCTCTTGTGATTGCGATGGAAACTTGGATGACATCAATCACTGGATCTTTCAGTGTCATCATAATTCACGTGCTACTACCTTATTAATGCAAGAACTAATCAAAAACAATATTCCGTTGCCACAATGTAGCACATCACTTTGCTTCCTTATAGTCAGAAATGATCGGTTAAGAATAATGTTTTATAATTTTCTAAAACATACTGAGCGTAAAATTTGATAAGGGAATTTAGCTTAGCTGTTGTCTCCTTATGTGGACATCCTTTGTGGGTTAACCCATTTACCGTTGCCTACCTTGTTTTGTCTAGAAAAAAGAGTCGCCATGAACGGCACCTTGGCGTGAAGTGTGTGTCCCTGTCTATTATCCTTTGTCATTGGTTTTTTTTGGTCTTGTGTTAGATAGGATACAATAATAAATTTTCGTGGCTGGATGGGCGCAGCTCAAAGCCAACTAAGAGGAGAAAAAAAAAACTCTTAAACCTTGAAAATCCTGGAAAATATGGCTGGTCTAATGATTCCGTTGACACCCGGTATTGGCAACTTAGCTACAGAAACAATTTATAGAAAAAAAATTAAAAACACGAGTGGTGTATGGGAAGAATATTTCACGAAACAAAACATAACATATGTCAACATTGGTACAAACCGAAGTAGAGCAATGATTCTGTAAATAAAATTGCTTCGATAATTGTGTATGTTGGTACTGTCAAAAGTCGACCTAGGTTAGTTTACCACTAATAATGACATTTATTGGTGAAATGTCAAAAAACATCATTGGCTATCACGTTAGTGAGTGAAATAGTCTTTGTAAATGCTTCAATAAAACTGATTTTTTTTACATCAAACTATGTTAAATTAAATTCCCTTTTTTCTGGTATAAGCATTATGGGGGTTAAAGTTACAACTTTTCGAAATATTGGCTATTTTATTAAATGTCCAAAAATTTTTAATAAAAATTGTCATCAACTTACTTTTGTTATTAGAAACAATCATTAATGTCAGTAATTCTGTTATGTTAAAAAATGCCAGCAAGTTTAAATTACATCCACGAAGACTTTTAGGTTTGTTTATTATTTATGGAGAATGTGATAAAGTAATACCTAGAACATGTAACACATTTGCTACTCGATATCCACAAGAACAGAAACCATCCACCATACACTGTAAAACGCATATTGGATAATTTTAGAATATTTGGCTCTGTCAAATGGCACGTGCCAAATTTTATTATGGCAATCGATGTAGAATTAAATTTGAGGTAGACTTATATCAGCATGTCCTATATCTAACACATGTACTTTTTGAAGTTTTTGTTGAAAATTATAATTTATCAAAAAAAAAACGTAGAAGCCTATGAAACAACTGAAATAATAAAGTGGGTATCGGTTAGCAAATGTGTTACATGTTCTTGGTATTATTACTTCATCACATTCTCCATAAATAATAAACAGATCTAAAAGTCTTCGTGGATATAATTTAAACGTGCTGCCATTTTTTTTAACAAAAAAGAATCACTGACATTAATGATTCTTTCTAATCATGGGTAAATGATGGAAATTTTTACTAAAAATTCTTGGACATTTAAGAAAATCGACAATATTTCGAAAAGTTGTAACCTTAACCCCTACAATGCTGATACTAGAAAAAAGGGAATTTAATTTAACATAATTTGATGTAAAAAAATACAGGGTGTTCCGTTTGAAATAAAGAAGTTTTTGAGGTTCGAATTTGACAAAATGTAACGTGAAAAATAAAACACTTGGTATACTATTTTGGAATCTATTTTTTTTTGCAGAGAGTAGCTCATCTTGTGTTCTTTCTACATATCAAAGAGCAAATAAGGATCGCTTACACGAAGAAAGTTATAACGGTTCTTGCAAACCGCTGCACAAATTTTTTATAAAATGTCAAAACTGCTCGGTTTAGGTATAGGGTGTGCTACATGTTTTGACTCAGAATTTTATGGTCCTTTTGAAAAGTCAAAAATATATAGGGTGTTCCATTTAAAATGAGCAAGTTGGTATCGACATTTTGAGATTATTATTTTCGGACTCGCAATGGTCGACTAGGGTAGGGTACCAAATCTCAAATGGCTATCTCATCTGCAAGTGGGAAATATTCTAATGGCCGCCTTAAAAGAATCACCCTGTATATAACAAGCTAACCTACATTTTGACATCTTTTTATCCCTGTTGGGATGATTCAGTAACTTTTCAGCAGAGGGTCGTAGGATGACTCAGTACATTTCGACATGTTTTATTTTTCTTTTTTTTCTTTTTGCACTGACTAAAGTAAAGGCTAACTACATTTTGAAATACAGAAAGGGCATCGGTTATATTGTGGTCATGCATCTTTGAAAATAACTCGTTTATTTTCAATTTTTCGAAAAAACTCTATTTCAGATTTTTTGTCCGAAAAGGTCCGTGCCTTATACTGGTTATAAAGATTGATCAACGGAATACTTAATTTTCGATTTTTATTAGGAAACTGTTCGGTATTTGTAGAATGTATCAGAAAAATAAAGTTTTCCAGGATTTGTAGATTCGCTTTTGATTTGTCAAATTTCTCACAAACGTCACCTAATAGACTTAATCGAGCCCTGCAATCGCCATTTTTGAAAATCAAAATCGGACCTTCGGTTCGGGAGTTATTAATTTCTTTGGAATATCATACTCGGCCTTGGAAAAAATACTTGCGGTCAATGGATTCGGGCCGCCAGTAATAGGCTTCATTTGTGGCCGTGTACCTTTGTTCCCACCAAGTTTCATCCAAATCGATCAATATCCTGGACAGTTATTTTCATTAATTTCATTTGTTTTTTGACATAGTCTCTGGTATACTTATCTGTAGATCGTTGATAGCGGCACCATTTCTTTTTTGAAATATCTCGATCCGACTGCCTGTTACCGAGTTAATCAATTTTTTCCGAAAAACTTGAAACGTCTATATCGGGTACTTTCGGTTTCCGAACGGACCCGAGCTTCCAGCGTTAAGGATTTGTAAAAGCCTCCTATTAACTACCCAAGTTTTATCGAAATCCGAAAACAGATTAGGGGGGGGGGCTGAGCGTGACAGACAGACAGACGACACACCGACAGACAGACCGACAGACCGACGGACGGAATTTTTTAAATTCGCTCTCGAGTTGATAGATATGACTTTCATTTCGATCCAACGTTTTTTTCGGGTTTCGATGGTCCACTGGAAAAATGCAAAACCTATACTAAATTTCTTTTTAAAATGTTGTAACAAGAAAAACCACTAAAATTTTAAATAGTTTTCATATATAATCGCATTGTGATGTAGAAAAACGTTAAAAATAAATCATAGATAATTTGCGAACAAAAATGGAGTTTGACGATTTTTTAAAAAATATTCGTCAAACTCCATTTTCCCACCGCTGTATCTCGTTACATATTAAACTTACAATAAAAACCGCTGCCCAAGGAATCACTACTTCCACATCCAGATTCTCTATCCAAGACACTCACAACGAAAAAACTTTGTATGTGAAAATAATTGTTTATGGAACTTTAATAATATAATATTTGAAATCTTCTACCCCAAAAACCCATAAAATGATACCCCACATCGTTAGTGGGGTGGGGGTGGTGATAGGGGAGTGGTAGTGGGGGTGGATGAAGTAAAAAAATATTTTGAGGTTTCTGGTTCTTGTACATACACTGAGTCACATTTTTTTTCATCCCCTTTAATAAGTGGGTGGGGGTGGTAATGGGGGTGGCTAATGCCAAAAATTTTTTGAGACCCTAGCTTCTCTTGTATATACTAAATACCAATTTTATCGACTCTTACCTGCTTGATTTACCCATTTACCCAAAATTTACCCCAATTTACCCCCCAAACCTTCATCGGAACAACATGAAAATATAATCTAGTTCCAGATCTCGTTAAAGTACATACGTGTACTAAATTTCAAGTCAATATCTTAAACGGTTCCAGAGTAAACGTGCGCACAAAAAAAAGTTACAGACAGACCGACAGACAGAATTTTTTTTTTCGCTCAAAATTAAAATCTCGACGTTTCATGACATTTTAAGCCTATTGGAACAATAAAAATTTTTAAAAATTTTTTTGTCGTTACTATACTTCCACTGGATGTGAAAGTAAAATGTATATACACAAAAGGTAGGAAATTTTGTCCTCTGTGTCTCGGACATTTTTCTCGTAATTATTTTGAAAAAAAAAACAAATTTCTGCACCTTTCAATCAAGATGCAACTCGTGCTCCCCTCCTCCCCACCCAAGGTTGAAAACTTTTATTTTTCATCAGGGCCTCGACTTAACAACATATATCAAAATCATTACTAGTCCACCTTTTATAATGCAAAGGCCATTTTTTGTCCCTACTGACTGAATTATAATGCCAATAAAAGAAAAAGATTATTAGTTTCTACTTTCTATTTTTCCTTGCAATTTTCTTTTTATTTTCAATATATGTTTTAAAGTATCATTACTCGACAGTACTACATTAATTAACGGTATAAGGGGAAAGGATAGAATGGAAATGATGCAGTGCGAATACAACTAAGAGAATATTATATTTTCAAAGTGCCGCACTTGAAATATATTTTATTTTTTCCAGCGCCCGTCAGAGACAAATTACATTCGATTAGTATGGTATTGCGTTATATCAGCCAAGTCTATCCTAATGACATATTTTATTGTAATTAATTCCCGTGTTAGTTAAATATTTACATTTAAATTTTAAATCGTATAAAGTCGATCACTTTACGCTCTTCTAACTTTATTTTTATGCAGTTTCGATTAATACATTACTAAAGTTGGTTGTCATTTAATGTCTTTCTAATGTACTGCTACACATGGATAAAGAGTTTATGTATTTATTTGTTCACATATCTTTTTATAAAAGTCGCCTGTACATTAGAATTACCGTATGATTGAATATTTAATTAATGCCGCTAACTACCATAACAATTATCGTTACCTACAAGTTCATCTATGATATAAGCGTTTTCTGTACAATATTGCTTTATTTATACATTGTTTGTGTTAGAACGTTGAGCTAGTTGCATTGAGACAAAATAAACATGAAATCATTATTTCAAAATAATGAGAAGAATATGCAAGGTAAATAATCATTAATTTTTAATTTTATTACACTAAATAACATCATCAATAAGGAGAAAAATTAATGGTATTGCAATATGAAACAAGCTAAAAACGTACTCTTCGCCTGTTCACTGAACTTTTTATATAATTGTTACACATTCTGTAGGATACTCTTTGCAGTTATTTGTAAATAATGTTAGTTTTAGACATTTTAATTTTATAGTACGAACTTAGTTGGTAAAAGACTCAGTGTAAAATAAAGCAAAAATAAAAAGAAAACTACACCATACCAAATTTGGGGTTCGAACCCGGGACCCTTGGATTCCGAGTCAAAAGCATAAGAACTACATCACCACTTAACACGTAAAAAAATGTAAATTTTTGCATTATAAGAGACGAGCTAAAATCATATTTCCACGGTTGTATATTACATTATGAAATGCATATTTGTAAAATATATAAATATTTAGCTTATTTCAGCAAAAACATAAAAATCAAAATTTTTTTTTTTTTAAATATTAATAACATTTTTATTTATTGATAGATTTTGTTCAAAAACAATAAGATTCTTCCTCTAGCCAACACTAACTTACTGTCCAAATTTCAGTACAATCGGATTTTTCTTTCTTGAGATATCGTGCTTACAAGAAACGTGACGAACGGATAGACGGACAAGACAGACGGACCGACATTTTGAAAGTTGTTCAATAACACAATGATATGAAAATTTTTTGTCTGCGAGCGATATTTACGGTTTTAGAAATGTGCCGATCAAATGCAACATACTCTTCGTTATCGTATTTGCAAAGCGTATAATAATAATTTATACTAAGGCGTGCGTAGAATAAAATACTGGCATTTTTTAAAAATACATGCACTAATCAAAAGTGCATATTTAAGTTAAATATATAATCCTCATTAAATAGTTTTTATTTACATTTCAGATGATCCGCTACATTCTTTAATGAGACTTTTGGGATTTCACCATCTAAAAATGTTTGGAAAATGCAAAATGATTATGATTTTAACAATTTTTTTTGCTCAAGTTTTTAATATCTTTTCAACATGGTTTATACTACACACGAATCAGTTTCGTCAATACATCAGTATTATTCTATTAACACAGCCGGTAATTATATATTTATTTCCATACATTTCCAAAACCTTGAGGTTATAAGTGCACATCATTTATGTACCGATATTTTAGTTTATTTATAGATCTGACAACTACTATAATTCTGTATGGCATGGTTTATATTCTAAAAGAATTACATTGCGCATTATTATGGTCCATTCGGAGATATTAGTAGATTATTCAGCAAGCGTATAATGATGGCTATTACTCGCGAGGGTGATGTTTACGTCACGAGCCGAAGGCGAGTGTCGTAAATCATCCGTAAATCGTAAATCATAGGCCAGTATTGAATACTTAAAATTTCCAAGAAACAATTGAATATTTACAATTACAAGAGTAACCCGTAATTCCTTAACAGTAGAATTTAATTGAATATTTAATTAAAATTAATAAATTAAAATAGCAGGCAGTAAGTCACTATACATACATTAATTTTTAGGCAATTTCTGGATTACTAACTACTATAGATTTCATGAGCAAAATACAAGAAATTAAGGACACGACACTTGACTGTTGTTGGGCCATCAATACAGCCGGCGAAAAAATTGAAAATGAAATGTTACATCAAAGCAGAATTTTAAAAATATTATCAATTATAATTATTGTAATGTGTGTTGGTACCCATTTAACAACAGTTTTACCGTTAATTGGAGATGAAGAAGACATCAATCCCACAATACTCATAATAAGTCAGTATTTTCCACTATGGACACAGTATATCTTGCGTTTTGCTTATTACTTTGCGGCATTTGTTGCTGGTTGTGGAATGGTTTACCCCGTCCCTCTAGCCCTATATATGATATATCATTCAATTTTTCAGATGAAACTGTTAAGTGAGCATGTACGGAGATTATCGGAAGATTTTAACTTATCCACAATTGAAAATATTTATTCTGACGAAATATACCAATCAACTATTTACCAAAGATTAACTACATGCATTGCACAACACATTAAAATCAGAAAGTAAGTAGTTTTCTATAATATTTAGAATGGTACACATCGTTCCAATTTGCATCCAAAGCCACCTTCCTAAGTATACTAGGGAGATAAAATTTTAAATCCTCAATAGCGCTACATATCTCAAATTGAAGAATGCTATTCGAAACCAATTCAGTGATTATACAGCCACACACACAAAAAAAGTGGGTTGGCCTGCGAGGCAGACCAGTGTATCTATGTGTATTTGGACCCTCTGAAACCGAATCCGATATCAGAATTAGGTTGTTGACGAATTTTCAAAAATGGTGAAATATGGTAGTGGAGGATATATTTAATTTGGAAGAAAAATTCTTAGCGCAACATATTTTAAAAAATTGTTAAACTTCGAATGTGCCGCGAAAACGGTAGTGACATCATAACGGCAGTTAGATGTGAACTTATAAGCAGAACAGATGAAGATGAATACGTTGACATTGCTGACAAGAAAGAAAATAACCTCATATGTCAAAATAAATTTAACGTTTAGCTAGCAGTGATTGATGTTTGCAGTTATTGATAATATTTTTTTACAAAACGACTAAGGCAGTATATCTGTAAAAGCTAATTCTGACATTCTACTTGCGGTAGATATATTTATGGTCAGCGAATTTTTAAAAAAAGACGATCATTTTGACATTGCAATGGTTAGAAATGCAAAAGCTGCAAGGTACTTACGTTACAGCTGCTATAAACTGTAAAAAACACACAATAATTAACTACGTTATAATTACTGCGTTATTACTACGTTACGTTATAGTCGTTAAAATGAAACCCTGGATTCGTAACAAGCTTTGTATATTGAATAACTTAACAACTGATAAAAATGCAAAATGGTAAAAAGAAAGTTGACAACAACTAAACGTTAGTCTTTGCACATGTGATGCACTTTACGGTTATCACTTAAGTCCCGTTTTAAGTCTCTTCAGCCCTTGACCTGTTCTCTTCTTTGAATGCAACCCCGTTGCACCCCGCCTACCGTTATGTACAGGTCCGTCTCGTTAATTTTCGCCTTGCGACTTATTATTTTTAACATAGACAATACAAACTATTGTAATTTCTGCAAGAACTTTGCGACGTATACTTTCCGGTGAGGCCGGAAAGTGGTCACTTTTGGCACCTTAGCAACGGTTCGGTTACTCGGGCGCCACCTTTACAATTTTTTACGTGGGGCAAAGGTCCCACACTAGCCTCTTAACACAGCCTGTTACAGTAGGGCTGGGATAGCTACAGTGGAGAAAACAGTAACTTCCAGTGGGTCAATTTGGGAAAATTGGACTGTTACACAAACAGCAGTAAAACACAGAATTCGGTAAAACAGAATATCTATTTATTTCCTATAAGTTACAGTGATAACGAAACTATTTACAGCTTAACTAGTTTAATATATACAGTATATTCATAACGCACATACGAGCAAACCCAGGCTGTGACGTGCTGATGATTACGGTAAGTGCTACCATGCGATACGGTGACGTTACTAAGGTAGGCAGGAGTGAAGCAGCGGTATGACGAAAAAAATGGCGGTGACGTACAGTTTGACAGCAGGCAGTGATAGGCAGCGGTATGACGATAAAAATGGCGGTGACTATAACAGAAGATTCTCGGTTAGACTGGGGGACTCTATATTTGCTGCGTGCGGTAATGACGTAGTCGCGGTAGGAGCAATCTTCGAGGATCGGTCTTTGCACGGTTGGCGGGGCTCCTGTTTACTTACAGCTGGGTACGGCTAGAGTCGTGGAACGGCCGACCACGACTGTTTGATATCACGAGTTTTAATAAAGACTTTCCTCTTTCAACAAGCCGGTAGAGTGGGAGAATGTGCAGACACGGTGCGTAGCGGTAAATGAATACTTGTATTATTTTCAGGTGAAACGGTTAAATGAAAAATATTTTACAAGTCAGAAATCGCGGACTTTACCATTATTTTCTGTCTCCCGGTCTTAGAAAAATTTCACTTACTCTTATTTCCGGAGCTGGCTGCAGTGGGCACGTCTGGTCGCTGTTGGAGCTCGTGAGGAACTGACTGTCTGCTCTCAGTGCATCGGGTATCTAGTCCACTATCCCCTCTATTTGCGGTAATGACGGGGGAACGGTGCGCGTGGATATTGATTGACGTAGGCGCAACTTAGTACAGTGTTGCGGAAATATAATTAGTGATGGGAATAATCGAGATATTTCAATATTCGATTATTTTTAATCGAGATATTTTGATAATCGACTAATATTAGTAGTACTAATTTTAGTAGTATAGAGCCCTACAATGAATACTTATTTCAAATTTAAAATACTACTTTTATATACCCTAATTGCACACAAATTAAATATGTACTTATTTATTAAAATTAAAAAACAGTTTGTTTTTACTTGCGTACTGAGCAGTGTGCTTGCAGTGCTAACTGATTACCTTTTTTATATCCGTATCCATCATCAAAACCATTCCAACTTCGAAACCTAGAGAATAATCGACTCGCCGCGTCGCATTCATCGAGTATATCCAACGAATTTTCTTAGTAATATACTAATGTAAATGTAAGTATATACTAATTTCAGTCATCCCGAGAATAATAAAATAATCGACTTTCGGTCGCCATCGCATTCACCGAGCATAGACGAACAATTTTCTCAGTACTACTAATTTTAGTATATACTAATTTTCAGACTCATAATCGATTATCTCGAGACATTTTAATATTCGACTAATTGGATTTTCGTATCTCGATTATTCCCATCACTAAATATAATTCAAATATTGTAACTTACGTCTGCTGGCGGTTTCCCTGGAGAAGGCACTTCTGCTCGCTATTGTTCACTGGTAGCAACTGAATGCTTTCTGCGGAGATCACGGTTTAGTATGCATTTTCAGTTTCGGTTGGGCCTGGTGGGGCCTATTAGTTTATGCGGTGATATAATTGTTTTTCACAGCCTGGTAATTTTTATTAAATAATCTAACAGAAACATATTTATTTTTGGTAAATATAAATGGTTTATTGGGGTTTAAAATATGCTTCATTACAACTTCCTTTATCTTATCTTATTAATATTACATAATATGTCTAATATGTATTTTATTATTTAATTTAGATGAATTTGTTAACTATACTTTGTATTTTATTAAATTATTTATCCATTAATAGTCACTTCTAAGAAGAGCCAAAATGAGACTTACGAAGATATCAAGAAAGGTCTGCATTATAACAAAAAATAATAAATAGGTAAGTACTTTATGCTAGTATCTATCTAAGCAATAAACAATGATATGTATTTATAACACACATAATTCAAAGGGCATTTATAACTACAATTCAACGCATTCGTAGCCATTTTCGACTGATTGTGTTCACCGACTTTAGACGACTTTCGGACTTTCACAGTTTGTTTCATATAGTTTTTCAACGGCGAGTTTTTAAATTTCCTTTCTTAATTTATTGATCATCCTAGTATTATGGGGCGTCTAGGGAGCTTCATAAATAATCAATAGCTAACAAAAACAACTGCACTTTATTCCAACATAAACTAGATAAAATACATAAAAGCAGATCAAAGCCATTTCCTTCCTTTTAGGAAGTCAAAGCATGAATAACATTCTAAAATAGAGCCGTTAAGAATACAGTAATGCACCTGTTTTATCCATCAGTTTGGCGGGTAATTTAAATTTGTAACAGCTAGAACGCCACACAAGTCTTGTAATGCGGCCGTTTTTCCTACAACATAAACCCATATTAAAAATCAAATTCCTACATTAAGATACAACGTACCACAAATAAAACGCTTAGAATACATTGTAATTTGTTACTTTACTTGACACTGAAATGGTCTCCACAATGAGAAGACTTGGTCCTTCTCTGGTGGCTTTGAATCATTCATTATTACGTTCAGCGTTTATTATTGGAACACAACAGTTTTTCTGTTGAATTGGTGGTATTATTTACACAGTACGGCAGAAAACACTATCTGTACTTATATTTATCCATAACTAGATGCTGTTAAACTATACCGAATTGTAACCTATGAACGTCAGTTAAATTTGAAATATAATGTCAGATTAAACTGTCGTTCGTGATTGTCTTCTTTCTCCGTCGCTATCAGCGAGTTTCTCGTCGTTTTATAACTAACTTCTCTACAGACTGCCGTTATTATGTCATCTCCATTTTAAATGCACGTATTTTTGTAATTAATATTATAATATTATAAGACTTTGTTTTCAACTTCTACATGTTTCTAACGATTTTTTATGAATAATTGTTATTGTTTAACATAGATTCTCCTCAAATTTTAACTTAGTGCAACAACCCAATTGTCGGATTCTCTCATTTCTCACCCCTGACCTCAAAAAACACCCCCAAAACAGTGGCGGCTCGTCAGGGTAGGGAGGGGAGGCTAAGCCTCTCCTAGCATCATATCCAGGGGTGGTGAGGAAATGTACAAATTGTAATCATATTGCAAGTGAATTGTCTTTTAAATATTAAGCCTCCTCTGCACACAATATCACGAGCCGCCACTGCCAAAATAAAAGAAGTGGTCTGGCCTGCGGACCACACCAGTGTATCCTTATGTATTTGGACCCTCTGAAACCGAATCCGAAATCAGAATTGTCAAATTCTCCCGTTTTTCATCCCTAACCCCAAAAAACTCCCCTAAATCAAAACAAAAGTGGTCTGGCCCACGGACCAGATCAGTGTATCCTTATGTATTTGGACACGCTGAAACCGAATCCGAAGTCAAAATTGTCAGATTGTCTCGTATTTCACCCCTACCCCCTAATAAACACCCCCTCTCTAAAAAGTGGTCTGGCTTGCGGACCAAACTAGTGCATCATTATGTATTTGAATCATCTGAAGCCGAATCCGAATTTCATCACTTCATCATTTCTCACCCCCCAACCCCAAGAAAAACCCTTAAAAGAAAAAAAAGTGGTTTGGTCTGCGGACCAGATCAGTGTATCCTGATGTATTTGGACCTGCTGAAAACGAATCCGAAATCAGAATTATCAGATTGGCTCGTTTTTCACCCCTAGCCCCAAAAGAAAACACCCCCCAAAAAATGGTCTGTCCGGTGTATCCTTATGTGTTCTAAAATCACGTCTACAATAATTGATCTTCTCTCCCGGATAAACCAAGAGAATAGTTAAAAATTCTAATGAATCGGACTGATGAAATCTCGAACATTTATTTAAAAATTTAGCTGTAGAGAAAAATCTTTACTCTTTTTTTTTATGGTATCGCTGTCTTTTACATTCAAAAGATCGATGGAGAGGCAGTCTTTTCCGTTTTACTCCTCTTACTTCCCTTTTCAACGCTCAGCAGAAATCAGCTATCATATTTATATCCCACCTTCCTTGATACCGACCCTCCATTTCCTTGATATCCTGATGGAACCGTTCTCTCTGTTCTTCGCTATAGTCCCCAAGATTTTCTGGAAAGTAGTCTACATGTGCATCTAAAAAACACAGCGTTAAATTCATTAGGCAGCCCAACTGTTCAAAATTTGTAATCATTTCCGCTACTATTTTTTTGTAATTTGGATTCTTATTATTTCCTAGAAAATTCTCCACTACATTTTTTAAACTAAACCACGCAGCTTTTTCAGTTTTGTTCATTTTTGTGGGAAATATTTTTATGGTTTGGTGGTGTTTTTTGCCGCCTTAAAAAAATCACCCTGTATAAGGATCCACTGGTACAGTCCGCAGGCCAGACCACTTTTTTGTTTTGGGGGTGTTTTTTGGGGTGAAAACGAGCGAATTCGACAATTCTGATTTAGGATTCGGTTTCAGAGGGTCCAAATACATATAGATGTACTGATACACTTTTGAAATATCTCGATCCGACTGTCTGTTACCGAGTTATTCAATTTTTCCCGAAAAACTTGAAACGTCTATATTGGGTACTTTCGGTTTCCGAACGGACCCTCTCTAGCTTCCAGCGTTAAGGTTTTGTAAAGGCCTCCTATTAACCACCCAAGTTTTATCGAAATCCGAAAACGGATTAGGGGGGCTGAGCGTGACAGACAGACAGACGACACAACGACAGACCGACGGACGGAATTTTCTAAATTCGCTCTCGAGTTGATAGATATGACTTTCATTTCGATCTAACGTTTTTTTCGGGTTTCGATGGTCCACTGGAAAAATGCAAAACCTATACTAAATTTCTTTTTAAAATGTAGTAACAAGAAAAATCACTGAAATTTGAAATAGTTTCCATATATAATCGCATTGTGATGTGGAAAAACGTTAAAAATAAATCATAGATAATTTACGAACAAAAATGGAATTTGACGATTTTTAAAAAAATATTCGTTAAACTCAATTTTCCCACCGCTGTATCTCTGAAATTTGAAATAGTTTCCATATATAATCTCAATGTGATGTGGAAAAAACGTTAAAAATAAATCATAGATAAGTTACGGAAAAGTCGAAAATATATAGTGTTCCATTTAAAATAAGCAAGTTGGTATCGACTTTCAGTATACCCGGAAGTGCCGCCATTTTGAAATTATTATTTTCGGACTCGCAATGGTCGATTATAGTAGGGTACCAAATCTCAAATGTCAGTCTCATCTGCAAGTGGGAAATATTCTAATGGCCGCCTTAAAAGAATCACCCTGTATAAGAATCCACTGGTATAGTCCGCAGGCCAGACCACTTTTTTGTTTTGGGGATGTTTTTTGGGGTTAGGGGTGAACGAGCGAATTCGACAATTCTGATTTCGGATTCCGTTTCAGAGGGTCCAAATACATATAGATACACTGGTATGGTCCGCAGGCCGGACGACTTTTTTGGGGGGGTGTTTTTTGGGGTTATGGGTGAAAAAAGAACCAATCTGACAATTCTGACTCCGGATTCGGTTTTTAGACTAGTAGATGGTGACAGAAAATCAGAACTGATAGCCTACCGTCTGCAAGTAATTTAGTCAGTATTATGTATATATTAAAGCTCAATTTGGGGTACTTTCAAGGTTTGCACGCATGCACGGGATGTAGGACACGATTTCCGGTTTGCATAAAAAAACTAATAAATTACCGTCTGCAAAGTTCATAATTCGAAATTAAAGGAATAAAAATATGTCGGAAGCGCATTTGCAGACAGTCTTGTCATGCACCAAACTTTATACAGGGTACTCGAAAATGTATCAAATTTTCGTAAAAAAAAATAATTATTTACCGTTTGCAAACAGTACAAAATGATGATTCTGGTTCATGAAAACGGGTAGGGGAAAGGCGCAGACGTTTACGATATGCACATCACCATATCGTGCGCATGTCAACATGTTATTTTTTTTTACAATTTTGAACAATCGTCTACCGTCTAATTATAGTTTTATTAGAAAATTTAGGTTGCAAAACTGTTGTATTAATTATTTGCAGACGAATCCAGTGTGCACGGTCGTCCATTGAATTCTATAAACTTGTAAAAAAATGGGGGTAACTTTTACCAATTATTTACTGTCTGCAACTTGGTACGAAGAAAGATTATTAGTTTAAATATGCAATTATTTAATTTGCAGACATTGCCCACATGCATGAGAGTCACAATAAAGTGTCCAAATTTGGCGAAATACGTTTGATATCTCTCCGTTTGCGATATGTACCAAGAACAACTATCTACCGTCTGCAACTTGGTACAAAGAAAGATTACTGGTTTAAATACGCAATTATTCAATTTGCAGACGATGCGCACATGCACGAGAGTCAAAATAAAGTGTCAAAATTTGACGAAATGCGTTTGATATCTCTTCGTGTGCGATATGCACCAAAATCAACTCTTTACCGCCTGCAACTTATTAAGTATACTATTTTCTCATAGATAGTCCAGTGACCTCCATTTAAACTGGACTGCTAATACTAACGGGCTGCGCATGGAAATAATAAGACACAAAGGAGCTCATGAAATAGCTATTGCGCATGCTCAAACCTATCTAAAACTATCAAATTTAATCTAGAATATTAGTTTCTAGCATAGGCGTAGTGATAACTGATAATTCTGGGTTCAATCAAGTGATGTAAGTTGGTTACTAGTTTTCTTTCTTGTATATGCATTTAGCTCACATAAATCTAAAAATAATTCTTTTGATTTATTTTCACTTAAATATTTCTGATTTTATTTTTCGTAAAATAAATGATTATAAGTAACTCCTAACTTCGAAACCCAACGGTGACGCCCATGCTTGTCTGTAAACAGTTTGTCGGTAATACGCGTGTGCGTAGGGTAACTTGCGCAGTTTCAATTTGTTGCAGAAATTGAACTATTGTTTTGTTTATCCAGTTTATATAGAGATCAGTGGGATAGACAGCATGCACATGCACACGACCCAGAATTAGTACTGGTATTCGATAAAGTTGGTCAATTGCGTCATTCAATTGAATAAATAATATTTTATTACAATTGTAATAAAAATCTTATACATATTTTTATACATATTCAGATCCAGATCCAGTAGTGTAAGTACTGTTCACGGGTGTGGTATGCTCTTATCAAAATTGAATATTTTGTGTAGTTAAATACAATAATAATACAGACATTATATACCTATGGAACAGTGAAGTAAATGTGCATGTGATAAGAAGTGAAAGAACTATACGCAACTATGTTGGAAACAGGACATATATTGGATAAAAATCATTACAAAAATTATTAAAAAAATTACAAAAAAGTTATTATTGCCGCAAAAAAAGCTTTACAATGACTGACTGTATGAAGAGTGACAATAAACGGAAGACCGTGTGAACAATAATCTATTAGTAAAAATAAAAGCAGAAAGGAAATTAAATTCGAAAATACCATTGTACAAGATGATAAAACTATAGCTACTTCCTTTCGTGATTATTATGTTGCATTACCTCACAAACTGTCCAATGAACGAAGTCAAGATACTGGTACAAATGATAACCTTACACCTACAAGAATTTTTTATACTATGACGTAAGACCAGTCAATGAAAATTCCGTATATAATGCTATAATAAATCTTAAGGAAACAAATTCGGCAGGAGCTGACTCAATTTCATCACATTTACTAAAGTTCATTGCGAATTATATTACTTATCCGCTAACTTATCTCGTAAAATCGTAAGAACAAGGAATTTTTCCGGAAATATTTAAAATATTTAAAATAGCAAGGTTGTTACCTTATATAAAAAAGGCGAAAAAATTAATATTGAGAATTATAGACCCATTTCAAGCCACTTAAACAGGGTATTTAAACTACAAAAAAAGGCCATAAGGAACATAGCAGATGTAGGTATCAGTTCGAACATCATGCAGGCCATATTTTAAAAAATTACGATTACTAACATTACCTTTCATATATATCTTGGAAATTTTAATGTATGTTAAATCAAACCTAAACAAGTTTGTAGCTAATAGTAACTTCCACGAATATGAAACCAGACATAACCATTTACTGTCAATTCCTTCACATAGTTTGTCAACGTATGAAAAAAGCCCTATTTATGTAGGAATTAAATTATACAACAAATTAAATCCAGAAATCAGGCAAATAAACAATCTAAAATCATTCAAAACTATCATATGTTACTTGATAAATGTTTTTTATAGTGTTCCTAAATATATATACAATATAAACAAACTTCTAACTGACGTTTCAACTTCTCGAAGCTAGCCAACAGTTGCACGTTGCACCTGCCAGAGCCACCTTTGTTAATAGACCTACGGCCAAGAGGCAAATAAGTTACCTCATCGGGTACAAAAGATTTGAGTTTTTGTAGCAAAAGTACCACATATATGTAGCAAAAAACCGACCGTCTGCCGGGGCTCAATGGTCAACTTATTATTAGAGCTTGTCAAAAATGGTTAGAATTTAAATAATAATAAGTTTTCGTCGATTTGGTTTGATAGACCTCAATTACCTAGTGCCCTAGACGAAATAGTTGTACGCGAAACCGGCATGGAGTAAAGGGATATTGATGATGAAAATGAAGAGGGTTTTAATAATTCATATGATGACGAAGATGACGAATAGTTATTTTTCTTTAGATTTATTATCAAACAAAACAAAAAACCTTGTTATTTTTATTTACTACCATTGTATTGTATTGCTGTTGTTTCTTGTATACGAAGTTGTTTTGCCTACATATTCACGGAAATCTGCCAAACAAAATAATAATTGTAATAGTTTTCCTAGTGCATTGTCAAATTTCTGAACATGTACTGAATAAAACCCTGTACCGACTTTGGCATTATTCTTTCAGGTTAGATTTCCTAGAGCGTCTGCTCTTTGTAGTTGACCGTCTGCCGATGTTTTTGAAAAATATTTATGATCTACATAAAAAGAACTTTGATTTGAACCCAGGTTTGTACATGTACCTCATGAGGTAAGAAACGTAGGAATTTTGGGCGTCGCGACGGGCGTCTGCTCTACGTCTGCGTTCAAATACTGACGTCTGCCACACAAAATAAAAATTGTAATGGTTTTTCCAGTGAATTGTCACGTTTTTAAGAAGCATGCACCCAATGAGGTAACTTTAGCGAGTTTTTTCGTCTTTTTGACAAGCTCTAATAATGAGAAGTTGACCATTGAGCTCCGGCAGACGGTCGGTTTTTTGCTACATATATGTGGTACTTTTACTACAAAAACTCAAACCTTTTGTACCCGATGAGGTAACTTATTTGCCTCTTGTTCGTAGGTCTATAATGGTCTATAGTTTAAGATGAACTATAGGTTCTCGTACATGTGCGCATCGTCTGCAATTTGAATAATTGCGTATTTAAACCAGTAATCTTTCTTTGTACCAAGTTGCAGACGGTAGATAGTTGTTTTTGGTACATATCCCAAACGGAGAGATATCAAACGGATTTCGATAAATTTGGACACTTTATTGTGACTCTCGTACATGTGGGAAATGTCTGCAAATTAAATAATTGCATATTTGAACCAATAATCTTTCTTCGTACCAAGTTGCAGACAGTAAATAATTGGTAAAAGTTACCCTCATTTTTTTACACAAATACGTTCGGCGGCAAGTACTTTGTACACGTTTAATATATCTGCAAATAATCCTATATCGAAGCTCTATTTTTAAATCATGATTTCTTTTTAGCTGCAGACGGTAGACGATTGTTCAAAATTGTAAAAAAAAATTCATCATTTTGTACTGTTTGCAAACGGTAAATAATTATTTTTTTTTACGAAAATTTGATACATTTTCGAGTACCCTGTATAAAGTTTGGTGCATGACAAGACTGTCTGCAAATGCGCTTCCGACATATTTTTATTCCTTTAATTTCGAATTATGAAATTTGCAGACGGTAATTTATTAGTTGAAAACATTGTTTTTTTATGCAAACCGGAAATCGTTTCCTACATCCCGAGCATGCGTGCAAACCATGAAAGTACCAAAAATTGAGCTTTATTAGATACATAATACTGACTAAATTACTTGCAGACGGTAGGCTATCAGTTCTGATTTTCTGTCACCATCTACTAGTCTATTTAGCTGGTCCAAATACATGAGGATACACTGGTCTGCTCCGTAGGCCAAACCACTTTCTTTTTGTGTGGCTGTATTATCGGAAAATTAAGAGAACATCCTCTTCAACAAAAAAGTGGGGTAGCTGGCAATGAAAAGGTGAATGAATTTAATATTATGCTACCTCTCAAGTTATACCTGCAATGTGCAGCAAACAGTTTTTGACTAAAAAATATTGAGAATAAGGTGCTGTGTATTTAAACTACACTTTCTTACATTTATTGCTACACTTTCTTACGTTTATTTTAACTCTCTTACAAATAAATATTTCTTTGATCTCTTTCACGTTAGTCTTAAAGTAACTATTGGTGTAGTCGGTAGGATAGTTGTAGGTGTAATCTAATGACTCAACATAACACTTCAGCATTATTTACTTTTTTCAGATTGGTAAAATTCTATATGAAAATCAGTAAGTTTTGCCTGATGTATATCCCATTCGAATCTCTTGCACCCGCAACAGCTTGTTACTTTGTACTCTATGTAAGTTTAATAATATTTTATCTCTATATTTTGACACAAACTGGGATCTCGCTTATAGTGATCAATGAATCATTAATGTGTTGAAGTATTGAAATAAAATGAATGTTAATTAGTTACTAATTCTAAAACTACCATCGCTCTTGTTGTTGTTTTTCTGCTAATAACCTCATTATATTTACTATAACATCAATCTAAACTACCGATCTGCAAACACTAATACAATCTGTGAGAATAGAGTCGAAGTAGAAGAAAACATTTAGGATCCAAAAGACTAAACCGTTTTTCGTTAAAATACCTCCCCAAACCACTATAGGGCCACCATGGTAATTGTGAACTTTTTGGATTACTGCAAGATGTTAATACCAAAAATCAACCTTGGTACTATAGTGGGGCAAAATTGCCTTTCAAAGCTTTGACGGCACGCGATGACCTACGACGATTAATGACCTATAAATTATTTTTCTGATACCCGGAATATTAACTTCCTGCGCAAATAAAGTAATATATAAAAAAAGTTTTACAATAATTCCAATTTTATTAAGCTTAAACTCTAACTATACTAAACAATAAAATTTTAAGAGAGTATGCTACTGACACTACACTATTGACATTTTGTAATAGAAGCATTCAAAATTAACCTCTGTCTGATCCTTTTGACGCAGAGGTTTATTTCATCAACTTTTTTAAATATTTTTACAGTGGCAAAATACCCAACAAATATAAGAAACTACTGATAAGTTTACATTTTTTAGTATTGATCATGTTTCATAGATTGTTTTGATGTAGGTAAATCGTATATAAGATATATACGAAACAATAGTATATTATATTACTAGGAGTAGAACGCACTCTTTTTTTGTGTTGAGCCCAGGATTTGCGGCTGAGGCGAAGCCGAAGCCGCAAACTGGGCGAAACCCAAAAAAAGGCGCCAATATTCTTGGCTAAAGATGTCGGTCTCGGATGACTGGGGCCGGGCAGGACTATTGCCCTTTACCCCAATACATCGCTGTAGACCGGGGACCAGCCTCGTGCAGGGCGGGCGAGCTTACTTTACGTCGGCCCCACTCACAAATGTGAGCGGTGCAGACGATTTCGGCCCACCTCCCTGGGTCCTGGCTCGTTGGACCTTGCTGGCTAAGGCCTCTTCTGGCGTTCTTCTGTCTTCGTCTTCTTTTCTTCGCCAGCTTGTTTGCCCCCCGGGGGGTAGTCATCGGTCTGTTGGGTGTTTTTGGGTTTGTGGCGGGAGTGACTGCCGGTACACAAGATGCCAAGAGGCATCCTGTCATCCGGATCATCGGTAGGGTAAGGATCAAAAAAAGGCGTTCTACTCCGTGTAATATATACTATTTTTTCTTCAAGCATATTAAAATGCAAATATTCATTTATTTATCATAAATGTACAAATATTCAAACTAGTCTTACATGTTGACACAATATGACAAGTGGCTAGTGGATAGCGCGCCACCGGTGGCTTTCGGTGTTAACATTATGTTACTAGTAATACAATACCCACTGCGGTGGCGCTTTCGGAACTAACATTATGTTACTAGTAAAACAATGTCCACTACGGTGGCGTTCGGTACTAACATTTTGTTACTAGTAAAACAATGTCCTACTTCTACTTCTGTTTTTGGTGACATAATTTAAACATTTTAATACGCTTGAAGAAAAAATATTAAACGTGCGGGATATTTACGGGGATCACTATTATTTCTAAAAAAATTAACATCACCTTTTTTTTTCAGGAAATCAGTCCTCGCAGTAATTTTCGGATGATACTTGTAGTGTTAACATTTTGCATGCTGACAACAATACTGTGTATTACTGGCCAACGTTTCAATGATCATGTTAGTGGACAAACATAAGTATTTATTTCATAGCCTTAGGGGGGACATGCCAAAGATAACACATCTTGACTGATCCACAGCACCGTTTTCGGGGTAAATTTTAAACAGAAACAGCACCAACAGAGTTTGTGTAAACATTACATGAAAAATTAAAAGCTAGTGAATACGTAATTGGCTTATTGTTTTACTTTTCAAGTACGTTGGACACTCTAAATATGCCATTTGTTTCAGATAAGCTAGATTGTAAAGTTAATGACTGGTTGATTTCATATTTGTTAGATAGAAGACTCTTTGTTAAGTTAGAAGATTCTCTGTCAGACGAACATGAACTATCAGGGTAGTGCGCTTGGCCCCTTGATATACCTCCTGTTTACTAACGATCTACCCCAATTTATCTGTCACGGAAAATTATTTATCTATGCAGACGACACCTCTATCATTACTTCACCCAAAATCCTAGAAGAACTTGGAAGAACTAGCTAATTTAAAACTTCATCAATTTAATGATTTGTGCTACAAAAACAGGCCGATCATCAACTAAGGGATAACCGTATAGCGGAGCGGATCTGGTTTTGAAATGAAACCAACTTTTTTTAAAAAAAATTTTTGACAATTCGGTTACACACGTTCTCTTTTATTATGTTATCAACTTAGTTCAGCTTAATCACACGGGGTGGCGGAGGAATTCGCATTTAAAATTTGCAAAAACACGTTTTTCCACGATAACTTTGTTATTATTGACCTGACAAAAAAAAAGTAAAATTAAAAATTGAAGATCCCTCGGAAGCGCATAATCTGACATTTTATCGGACGGTAACTTTTCATGAAATTTTTTTTTGAAAATACCCGTTTTTTTGCCCTAACACTAATACACAAAAATAGTAATTCCTTAATTTTTTTACGAAAAAAAAGGAAGTTAGGGGGATGAGATTTTTTTTTGAGGTAGGTGAAATAGATAAGAATTGATGGAGTCGGAGGATTGGGGTGGTGGGCCAATTAGGGGAGGGGGGGGGGGGGGGTAGGGAAAGGAAAATTATTCAATTCCCTCAAACTTTTTTCCCTGTCGTGCGATTTTCAAAAACCAAAATGGAATTTGTTCATTATTACGTCTAATATTTGACTGAATTATTTTTTTTATTTTTTTCAAATGCAATTAATTTCTATTAGAATTTCACACGTTTGCAGTACCTGGCCAACAATCACTCATTTGCAATTTTCTCGAAAACTGCTAATTCTAGAAAAAAAGGTTTCAAATAAAAAAGTTACGTCCATCTTTTATCTTCGTTACTTCTCGATACACTTGGTATCTATTTCGAAAGATAAAAAAGTTTCCCGCATGTTACATTTGAGAATGCAAATTTTCGACATAGCCTTAGAAAAAAAATGCTTTCTACACTTATTAAAATTTGACCTACATATTAACACATTATGTTAACAAATATATAGTGATAACACGGTAAAAATTTAAGAGTAATCCATTGTGCCGTTTTTTAGTTAGAGCGAGTTAAGCGGAAAAATAATTGTTATATATATCCAATACACACCGTCACGCGAAAATTCGTGACGGTGTTAAATAATTATTTATAATAAGTTTAATATTTGATGGAGGGTAGACTGATAAAATATTAAGATGGAAAAAAGATTTATATATCCGAATATTAAGCTCCGAAGTCCCTATCCCTTTCCCTTAACCCCTTATTCCCGCAAACGCATTATGCCCCCTCCCTCCCTTCCTATTGCTTGGATTGCGATAATTTTAATATTTTTAATTTAAAGATAAAAAAAATCTCACTTACCTGTAAAAAAATTTCTCTTTTGAGCCCTTTCCTTCGTACTCAAAAACGCATTTTAAAAAAAATGCAAAAGGTTTTTTTCGCCTCCCACAAGTTTGTTTATTTGAAAAAAATAAAAAAAATATTCAGTCAAATATTAGACGTAATAACGAACAAATTCCATTTTGATTTTTGAAAATCGCACGACAGGGAAAAAAGTTCGAGGGAGTTGAATAATTTTCCTTTCCCTACCTCCCTCCCCTCTCCCTAATTGGCCCACCACCACAATCCTCCGGCTCCATCAATTTTTATCTATTTCACCTACCTCAAAAAAATCTCATCCCCCTAACTTGTTTTTTTCAAAAAAAAATTAAGGAATTACTTTTTTGTGTATTAGTGTTAGGGCAAAAAAACGAGAATTTTCAAAAAAATATTTCACGAAAAGTTACCGTCCGATTTGAAAAATTTTTTACAAGATTATGCGCTTCCGAGAGATCTTCAATTTTTAATTTTACTTTTCTCTCTTTACGTCGCGACATCATACGGCCGTCCCAATGGTGTTTTTCGAAAAATATGAACGTGCCAAAATTGCATGTTTTAGCAATTTTTTCGGCTCTCAAATGCAAGCTGGCTATAAACTGCCGGTGCCTGCCAGCGAGTATAAAGGTGTCCGCGCCCGCTTGCTGTTGGCGGAATCATGTATTGTGACGTAATCGAGCCTCAGCCCAGATGATCGCAGCATTTTAAACTTGGAAGGACCATAACTTTTTTATTTATAGAGATAATTTTAAAAAAAAATTACAGATATTTTTTAGATTTTTACGATTATTTATTAAGAGAAAATGAGAAAAATGGAAACTTCCTAATTGTCATAATTTTACTAAATGACTTCTAACTAGTAAACCGTGCGTTTTATTAACTTTTATATATAAACACTTTTTGTTCTACATACTATAAGGAACAGTTTTGTTTCTTTTGTAAAAGCCCAGAAACTTAACCGTTACGTAATTATTGGGACTTATTTTTCAGCGAATGTCTAAAGTAAAATTTCCAAAGAGAAAACAATGCTTATAATTCAGAAATGACGTATTTAACCAATTCGTTCGTAGATGTGAAAAATTTTCCTCGTTTTATATGGAACAAAAAGCGTTATAAAATTTGCAGGCTCTAGGAGATACTGTTTCCGAGTTAGAAGTGATTTTTTACACATCATTTACACCATACCATTTGTCTTCAGGAATAGCGAATTAATAAGCATCTTTTGCAAAGACAGCTGAATAAGAAAATTGATATAAAAAGTATTAGCTTGATGAGGGCTTCCACAGCACGGGGTGTAGTGAGCGATTCAAAACTTTGTGTAATATGCCAAACAGACACTAGTGTAATTCTAACTTCGACCAATAATCGCAAGTAAATCCAATCATAAGTCTATTTAAACTAAAAAGTAGCAGGCAACAGTTCAGCATATTACTGGCTTACCACTAGAAAGAGGATTCAGTATGAAAGATTTATATACCTACCTACTTATGATATAGTAAGACCAAGAAAACTTTTTGATAATGAAGCACAAAGGATCACCCTTGTTGATGAGCTCAAAAAGGTTTTGCAACCAGACGACAAGTCTCCCTTGAAATCTTTTGATGTATTTTTTGAATATATTTACCACCTGGCTGGAAAGGATCCAGAGCGCATTAACTTTGCATTTGATTCATACACTGACATGTCACAGAAAAGTTATGAATGAAAGGATTAGTCGAAATTCTGGTGGTCGTATTTATGTACTCGACATATATGTTAACACACCACTTCTTATAAAGATTAAATTTCAGGAGTTTCTCAGGGTAATTATTTTTAAAACTGCTGGAGGGAAGTGGCCTGGTCTTCAATTTACTACAGTGCAGCATCAGGAGCAAAGCTAATGGCATGTGTGTCAAAAAAGTAGGACTCACCAGTTCAGCATCATGATGAACTTCCTTTCTCAAACATTGAACAGCTTGACCCTGTTTGTTTTCGGATATGGGTATGGTGGAGATTCTCTAGAACTACTGTGAATATAGGTTTTACCTGGACGATCATCTAGTTGAAGGTTGTAAATGCCTCAAATGTGAAAAAAAAACGTGTCAGGAGCGGAATTACTTGCTGTGGATTCTGTCTGATTGTATGACTCATCAATACAAACGAAATACAGTACTGTATAAAAAAGTCAATAAATTTTGCACTTCCCTTTACAATTTTCGTAAATTTTGAAAATCTCCACACTCCCCTTTGCTGAAACATAAATGTGCGTGCACATACCATGTGTGTAGTCGCGGGCTAGGCATGGGGAGTAAGAATTACAACATCGCGTGTGCCAGCTGGCTGGAATGAAATAACAGCTGGGACGCTCCATCGACGGACGAATTTACGGCTGCCGGTGTTGTCATATTGTCTCGCGCTACGTGAATGTACATGCCTAATGGGAAATTACACGCACGGTATTACGTACCCTAAACCATAGGAAAATGTCGATACTACAAAGAATGGCTTTTAACTCAGAAACTCAGATTCCTAGCTTCGTCAGTGTATAATGACACTTCTTGTTCCTTGTGATATAGGGAACGATTTTCGTCTTTAAAAAAAAAAATTAAAAAGTAGACTGTTTATGAGTTATAAGCATTTTTTATATTCCTAACGTTTATGTTAGGCTCTCGAGGCCATAAAAAATAAATAATATAAATGGTCAACTTTAGAAGCTTTATTATAAGAACTAAAATTGTTCCTTATAGTATATAGAACAAAAAGAGTTTATACATAAAGGTTAATAAAACTCACAATTTATGAGGTAAAAGTCACAAAGTAAAATTTTATCAATCGCATTTCCGCCATTTTGAAAATGGGGGATTCTGAGCTTGTGCCCACTCTGCCATGCTGACACTCTGATATAAATTGATAAGGACTATGCTACCTACATTATCCAAGTGGTTGATTTTCTGGACATCAAAGTGCATACAGAACCACCCTCAGCGAGTGGACTATGTGGATGAACGTGTCTGTCGAATTGATCAACTCTGCAACAAATTTAGTCAATCGTGTTTTGCCATTACAATGTTGACAAATAGCTTGGATCGGAACTCTCTAATAACTGTTGTACTATGCTTTGTTTTATTCCAAAATATTCTCTAATATAATTGTCTACCTACAATAAATTACAATTTTGACACCTTGTATCTTTTTCCACAGCAACAGTTTGTTTACTAAAGCATGTTCGGTTATACCCTCATATTTTGCTCCAAAGAATCTACCCTTGAACTATGGCCTATTATTAATGGTCCACCCTGTATCATTTTTTTTCTTAAATCCATTTTCCTGGCGCTGTATCTCTCTAAACATTAGACTTACAAATCTTACAATACAAAAGTCTTTGTCTTGAACATTTTTCTCGTACGATCGCGCGCTGCCCAATTATTTTGAAAATCAAATTTTTTGCAATTTTAATTCAAGATGGCGGCTCGCACCTCTCCTGCCCAAGGTCGAAAACTTGTATTTTTTATCAAGGCCTCGACTTAACAACATATATCAAAATCATGTTTACTCCACCTTTTGCAGGGCAAAATCCCCCACTGAGCGGACTAAAAGTTTTGCCTAATCATATTTACAGATTTTTTTATGTAGTAATTGCTTTCTCTCCGGACAAATTTATGTTTTTTAATCGGCAATGAAACATATTTTATTTATTTTTTGTATATATGTATCTGTATAGTACACTCAAAGAAACAGTATGGATAAATTCAACAAAAAAAAATGGTTAACTAACAATGTCGTTAATGGACTCAATTAGTTGTGACGTTACGAATTATGCAACCTCTATATACTACTGTCATGACACACGGGTTGCCTGTCAAGCACACTGAAACTTTGACCCTTAATGCATATGTTTACAAGGCGACATTTTCGAAGATAGAAGCAGAGCCTAGAATTTTATTTTATTTCTCTTGTCTAATAAATATTTAAGGACTTCTAATACCCATTTCACATTTAAGAAATACGTTAAAATGTATATATCCATATTTGATTTATAAAAACTTTATTTTAGTTTCATAATACAGTTTTTGTAATTCTTTATACTTTTGTATATTTTCTTATACCTTTTGCATGATAAATGGTAACTGAAAGTTCTTAAACATTTCTTCCAAGGGAGAAATAAAATAAAATTCTACGCTGTTTCTATCCTCGAAAATGTCGCCTTATAAACATATGCGTTAAGGGTCAAGTTCTGTGTGCTTGGCAGGCAACCCGTGTGTCATGACAGCAGTATGTAGAGGTTGCATAATTATGTGACGTTACACTAATGCGGTCCATTTTGTTAAACTAAACTATATTGATGGTATTTTTAAACAAAAGGTGATTGTTATTTTAATTAATGAAAAGTTGTCGTACAACAAAACAAACATTAACTTAAAAAATAGATGAATAAGACTATTATTTTTTTCATCTGACTATTATTTTTTTGAATTCTGTCAAGTTAAACTAGACAATAGTATATTTTATTTTTAACTATTGTCGAATTGTAATTGTAAACCCAGTAGCAGTTTGCTCTACTATTATAATTAACAGATAAACCAATATTATTGTAGTTAACCCGCAGTTCTGTTTACATAAACATAACATCGTTCTGCAATCCACTTTGATGAAATAAGACGGTCGCATCAGCGCTTTTGTTTGCAAATAGTATGGGTTAAATCAATCAAAAAAATAGTATATATATTGTTCATTTTGTTAAATTGAAGTATATTTAATGGTATTTTTAAAAAGAAGGTGATTGTCACACAACAAAATAAACATTAACTTAAAAAATAGGTGCATAAGACTACAATTTATTCATCTTACTGATAATTTGTTGAATTTTGTCAAATGAAACTAGATAAATAGTAGATTTTATTTTTAAGTATCACCGAATTATAATTCTAACCCAGTATTAGTTCGCTGTATTATTGTACTTGGTAGACAAACCAATATTATTGTCGTCTTCTAGAAGTTCTAAAAGAGAATTACCATAAAATTTGTTTGCTTACTACGTAGTCTATTACAGAAATTATTCCTAGATGACGCCACATACAAATCACTGACAATAATCAATCGTTCATTATCTTATACTCTTATGAATTTATAGAAAATTAATAACATGAATGCAATGTTCAAATTCTCTAAGGGATCATCGACATATTTGGATGAATCTTACAAACGATCTCTAATCTTTGGTTTGGGTGGTCTGATGTCTCAATACTGAGATTTTGGCTAACCAAAAAAAACTTCATCATACAATAAAGTGTAGATCAACCTAAAAATTAGTTGGTGAACAAAAAACAAAGTCGTTGTACTATTTAATTGTAGACCAAATTGAAAATGGATAGTGAACATAAAAGAATGTCATTATACTATTTAATTTGTTGTTCTACAAGAAGATATGATCACAGCATATATGATTATTAAACTACTATTTGTTTACGAAAACAAATAAAGTTGTTGTATGACTATTCTTTTCTGATTGATTTAACTATGAAATTAGATAGGCGCGATTTCATATGCTCTTTTTGGTTGAATTCACCTATTTTCTTTGAGTGTATGTATACGTTTACTGCCTTCTGTTCGTTTCAGTTTTATATAGTTTGTATTTATGTTGTCATTCAATCTAAGTTGTAAGTCTGTAATTTACTATTGGCTATATTTGTACTCAGTTTTACTATTCATTTTACATTTACCTAATACATTCTATCTAATTTTTGTAATTGGCATTTAGAATGAGTACCATCTATTTATCTATCTATCTATCTGTCTATCTTCAGCGCGGTAGATGTCGTGTTCGCGGTGAAAGTCTCGTTCTCGGTCAATACATCGCTACATCGATGTCTCGAGTGGTTGAACATACCAGAGAAGTTTATCTTTTCACTGTTAGAATTTTCAGAAGCATGCAGTCGATTGGAAGAATATCACTTAATCTGAGTGAACCAATCAGGTTCAAGTATCCACGATACTTTCTTTGCCATAGCGAAGGAAAAAGAAACTTATTTATATCAACCGCAACATTGCACTAGACCTCGATATACATAGCGAGAGTGAACTGGTGCACCCATCTTCGGTATGCTCGATCACATTTAAATATGCATGTTTATTTTACAAATATCGATGTGTCGACCGCGATCTACACCCCGTGTAGCGGGGCATCTTTGGCATGTTCGTACCCTTACAGTTTATAGTGAAAGCCCAACTGGGTTTTAAGGATAATTTTTGATTAAACATCATTTGCACTAGATTAGGCCTATTTCACTAGGCACGCACAAGGTGCAAAGCTATAAACTATAGCTTTGCACTAGCTACTATACTTCTCAGCTACCGTCCCTGTTAAAGTGTATTCCACAATATAATTCAGCGATATAAAAAAGCTTGCAAAAAAGCATAAAGGACGCCGACCGCTTCTAGTTAGTGTACCGCCCGCCGGTCCACGTTGATCACATACTTTATTCCAACTTACCATAATTCCGGTAGAGAAAATTTCAACCAATTGTATTCAGTGGGAGTGGGCTACACTGTTGCTAGGAAATACCATTGACCATTTTTTTGTGATGATAAAGAAGCCGAACACTTTTATGGCCTTTTATGTAAATAGACTGAAATTGATACACGGTCGGTCGGTACCCTTTACGTTTTTTTACGAGTTTGCTTATATCGCTGGATTATCGGTGGTACAAACTATACTTATATACTTATAAAATATATTTTGACGATTGAATATGCTTCATAAATGAAAAATTTATATAAAAATTGTCTTTTTTAGAACTCGATGTTATTTGACGTCGTTAGCCAAACTCCCTGGATTTATTGGAATAAAAAAAATCGACAGGCCTTACTATTGTTTCTCACAGCTTCATTAAATCCTATTAGAATAAGTAGTTATACTACTGTTGAACTGAATTATCCGTTGCTGTTAACAGTAAGTGTAATAAATAATGTGAGACAGTGTGATGCATATTTACCCTAAATATCATCTCAGATACTGATTTTTGGAAATCAATATAACAATTTACCATTCCGGCGAAAACTCTGTACAGTACTTTATCGACTGCGACTGCATGAAGTCTTAGATATTAGTTCAAAAAGTCTGGGGGGGGGGGTAAGTATGGGATGGCGGCCCCAATGGAAAGTGAGGATGACATTTTTTTCTGTAGGACGGCCTCAGTAAAACGTGTTTTTGTCTAAAATGTCCAGTCGTCGCCCGTGCTAGTTTTTGAGATATACGCAAAATGAAAAAAATTCTCTCTAATGGCTTAATATATTTTGACCGCTTTTATATATGTATAGACTCATTAAAGTGGCATCACATAATAATAAATTTATTAAAAAATTGAAAGAAAACATTTAAAATATGCATTTTTCTAATTTTCCAAAACAATTATTTTTTGCTTATATGACCTGGCACAATAACGAAATTTGTATTAAGAAGCCCCGTAATTATGTACTGAAACATATATCTTTTTCAAAAATTTTGTTAGGGTGGAAGAGTGGTAAAATAGGGCAGGTCAGGCCGGGTCTAAAATACAGAATAAAGTAAAAAAATATTTTGAGGTTTTTGGCTCTTGTACACACACTAAATCACATTTTTTTTTCATCCCCTTTAATAATGGGATGGGGGTGGTAATGGTGGTGGCAAATGCCAAAATTTTTTTTGAGATTAGCTTCTCTTGTCTATACTAAATATCAGTTTTATAAACTCTTACCTGTTTGATTTACCTATTTACTCCAAATTTACCCCAATTTACCCCTTCGACGGAACAGGATGAAAATAATCTAGTTCTAGATCTCGTTAAAGTACATACGTGTACCAAATTTCAAGTCAATATCTCAAACGGTTCCAGAGTAAACGTGCGCACAAAAAAAGTTACAGACCGACAGACAGAAATTTTGTTTCGCTCAAACTTGAAATCTCGACGTTTCATGCCATTCTAAGCCTATTTGAACAATAAAAATTTTTTAAAATTTTTTTTGTCGTTACTATACTTCCACTGGATGTGGAAGTAAAAAACAAATCAAATTATGTCAGTTATCATTAATTATTTTCTATAATTTGGTGCCAATATTACGGTAAACTACTTACTCAGTTTGTTTAATATTGCAAGTTTTCTAAAATGTGAATTTCCTCCCTATTGATGGACCTTCCATCGTAAGTGCAAAGTATCCCCCACCGTTGTTTATATGATTTTGATTTTGTTCGTAAATTGGTATCTGGGTAGATATTTGTCACAGGCAGTTCTAAACTAATTTATCGTTTCAATTTTAGCTTGTAAAATGGACTTATTCCATGGTAACAGTGTTTTACTAATAAATATGGGAAATAATACACCACATTATAGAAGATTGGTCACATTACCTTGGCACTTGTTCATGCAAAAAGAGTAATACATTTATAAAAATATAAAATAGTCAATTCATAATAGCAATCTGCAATATTTCTCACCAGTGACTGAAAAGTTTAATTAGCCTTGTCTTGGCATTGAGGCTTCACAGAGATGATTGATTGCTGGTCTCTGGACCCTCTTCCACATTGAATATGACGAATGTTTGACACACGATGATGGTTGAATTTTGTGGTCCTCTTCTAAAGCGAATTGAATCTTGCTAGAATTACTCCAGGGAAATAAGGTTTTTGCCAGGACACTAAATCATCCAGGCATCTGACAAGTTTTTCAGGTAATATAAGCCTATAGGAACAAAACCTATACTTTTCCTACAGTGGATTTGGCGTGTTTTTTTAGTTATTAACAATTAAAGGCCACAAATTGTATATTTTTGCACATTTTTGCCTATCAGTAAAAAATAAAGTATTTGATCAGCAATTCGGAGAAACTATCTTGTAGGGAATTAAGAAACCTTTAAAATTGCTTTTTCAAAATGTCGATATGATTATTTGTTGCTTAGAAAATTGCAAAGAATGGTCTATATTCGCGTAATATTCCATTAACAATAAATATTGCAAAAATCAACCTACGACTTTGTTATTACGTAAAAAATTGGGTCTTGTAGTACTTAATATATGGTAAAAATTTCAAATCGATTCATTGAATAGTTTTTGCAAAATTGTAATTGTTTATCCCAGAGATGTTTTTTTTGCAATAACATTATACGCACAATAATGAAAATACAATGGTTCTACGGGTATCTCATGAAAAGGGAAGAGTTGTTTTATCGAAATAAATTATTGGATCTGAAAAAAAAAGTTTTCATTATTGTTAAATCTCATTCCAAAAACCCTATAATTTTTAACTTATAAACAAATTGAATAACTTCGTTGCTATTGCTCGTAGAAAAATGCTTATTTCATATTCGAAAAACTGGCATTTTTATGGTGAATTTAAAAAAAAAATGTCCCAGGTCAATATGGGCCATAGTTAATAATAATAATAATAATAATAATCTTTATTCACATATCAAATTAGTGTACATATGAATGATAATATTTTAATTATTGAAAAGGTGGAGTTCAGCTGAAAAAACAGAAATGTCAGATCAGCTGGTCTTACACTCAACACAAGTTAGCCGTTTTTTTTAAATTCACAGCTACTTTGTTTATAACAATTAAGAAACGTAACTAGCGCCATTTTAAAGATAAAGAGCTGAAGTTTTTGCGTGAAAAAATTGAAAACGATTGCACTTCAAAAGGGTCACTGGTGAAGCTTCAAATATGTAGCTCGAACGAAGACGGCTCGAGGCGAGAGAGGGGGAATCTTCAAATCCGCGCGCTCAATAGTGGAAATTAGGGATGCGCGATGTTCCTGAAACATCGATGTTGACATCATTTGATGCAACGAAATCAAAACATCGATGTGTTAAAAATATCGGATAAAACATATCGATTTTCTTAAACATCGATGTTTCCCATAAGATAAAGTGACCATATTTGAATCTTGCTAATGCGGGACAAAATGGAAAATAGAACAAAATTTAAGTTTCAATACTGATGAGCGGGGGGAGTGAATCTGAAAAAAATAGTTCTGCCAATACTCGCCAGACGAGCGCACAAAGTGTAAACAATCGAATAAAACATCATAAGGAAACATCGATGCTGTCCGATACCATCGAAAAAAATAAAATCGATATAAATATCGAACATCGAAAGTAGAATATCGATGTTTAACAGACATCGATAAACATCGCGCATCCCTAGTGGAAATATCTGATATCGCAAGCTATATCTCTGGAACCTGTTGACGGATTTTGATGTTTCCTTTTTTAATTCGTGGTACCTCTTCGCGTACATTACGAATATGTAATTTGTTTACCAAGTAATTTGTTTAAACATTTTTTCAAACATTTTTTTATTTTTTTTTTTGTAATTGTTATCGGGAAACAGAAATAAATTACTTAATACACTTCAACAAACAAATTTTTTTTATAAACAATTAATTTTTGTCATCAATTTTATATAAAAAATAGGCTATCCTTTATAAATTGCATTTGTTTTACCCCATTAGTTTTATTTAAATATTCTTACAATTATTTACAAATGTATTTTTTACTATTCGACAATATTGAAATCATTACTGATAAATGTATACGATGAAAAATCTCTTACAAACATACAAAAAATTGACAATCTGTATTATACTTATAGTAGAGTCAAATTAGGATTTTAATGTAAATTCTCACGGCCGTTTTTTTTTTGTTTTAACGTGTTCAGTGGGTCAACTATAGTTCACAGTTAGTTTTGCAGTTTCTGCGAGGTCGGCGTATTGTTTATTTAAACAATTAAATTTTTTAGACAATGTTTTTCATCAGTTTTCTTTGAATATCTCGAAATCTATTTCCTATGGGAATCAACAAAAAGAAGAAAAATGTTCGTTATGAGTTGTGGAACAAAAGTACATAAACAATAATTCTTTCCAATTGTTACTATTATTCAAAAAATATTGAACATTGCACAATGATGCGTCTTTAAACGAATTGCTGTTCTTTCAAAAATAAAGGATAATTTTCAATGAAATTTTGGAAAAATATAGCTCTTACAAAGTACAATCATTGCTTAAAATTTCAAATTTCAAATGATTATGGCTCAAAGTGTAGCATTCTATAAGTACTTTAAAATCACGGAGAAAAACATTTTTTTTTTTCAAAATGCAAACCCGTTTTATTGCATTTGTTTATAGTTTTCGAAATTTTAGTTATAAACAAATTCAAGTAACTCTCTGGTTTTTTATGAAATCAAAAACGGTAAATGAGTAATGAAATTAGATTAAGAAACACGAGTTTTGAAAAAAAAATTAATGCTCTACTTGCATTTGGAGCTGAGATACGTTAGTTTTTACGTTTACGTCAATTATAAATAAACAAATCGATATTTCTTCTTGAAATTTGGGCTGGTTATTCCCCAATTCTTATTATTTTGTTTCTGCTATTTGAAGATAATCCAAAGCTACAATTGTTAAAATAACATCGAATAATGCGGCTTTGAGAACATAATGCACATTTTCAATTTTTTATAACTTTTTAATTTTTGTCACGAAAATGGTAAACCAACCTAACTTGAACAACTACCCTAATAAGAACATAATATAACTTGTAGGTTCCCCCTCTTTTGCCTCGAGCCGTCTTCGTTCGAGCTACATATTTAAGCTTCACCAATGACCTCTTGATGTGCAACCGTTTTCAATTTTTTCACGCAAAAACTTCAGCTCCCTATCTTTAAAATGGCGCTAGTTACGTTGCTTAATTGTTATAAACAAAGTAGATGTGAATTTAAAAAAAAACGGCTAACTATGGCCCATATTGACCTGGAACATTTTTTTTTAAATTCACCAGAAAAATGACAGTTTTTCGAATATGAAAAAGGCATTTTTCTCCGAGCGATAGCAACGAAGTTATTCAATTTATTTATAAGTTAAAAATTATAGGGTTTTTGGAATGAGATTTTGCAATAATGAAAACATTTTTTTTTTAAATCTAATAATTTATTTCGATAAAACGACTCTTCCCCTTTCATGAGATACCCGTAGAACCATTGTATTTTCATTATTGTGCGTGCAAAAAAAACATCTCTGTGACAATTTTGCAAAAACTATTCAATGAATCGATTTGAAATTTTTACCATATATTAAGTACTACAAGACCCAATTTTTTTCGTAATAACAAAGCCGTAAATTGATTAGAGAATATTATTTAGGTATTATGCAAATCATAACTTACACACTTTTTTATTTATTATGAAAATACTTACTTTCTATATATTGTTGCCCTAATCTGGGCACGCTAATATACTAGTTAGGTAAATACTTTAAAACACTTATTATTGGAGAACCAATCAAAACAACTACTCTCCTAGCTAATACTGACGAAGTATTGAATTACATGATAGGATTCTTAGCAAAAAAAAAATTGATTTTTGCAATATTTATTATTAATTGAATATTATGCGAATATAGACCGTTCTTTGCAATTTTCTAAGCAACAAATAATCATATCGACATTTTCAAAAGGCCGTTTTAAAGGTTTTTTAATTCCCTACAAGATAGTTTCTCCGAATTGTTGATCAAATACTTTATTTTTTACTGGTAGGCAGACATGTGCAAAAGTATACAATTTCTGGCCTTTAATTGTCAATAACTAAAAAACCACGCCAAATCCACTGCAGGAAAAGTATAGGTTTTGTTCCTATAGGCTTATATTATCTGAAAAACTTGTCAGCTGTCTGGAGGGTTGAGTGTCCCTAATAGGGTATTTTTTGCTTATTTCCCTGAAGTAAATGAGCTCCTCGATTTATATACGTTGCACTTACCTCTGCCCCCTGATGACGCAACATGTATAAATTGGCAATCTCATTTCACCCAGAATTCACTTCGATTCAGAAAAAGGCCATACCTCAAAGTCAACGCTGAAGAACTCCCGAAAATCAGCACACTAATCACACTAACACCATTTGATTCACAGAAGACGTTAAATATTCATAGTACATAATAATATAAGTAATCTAATCAAAAGGATATCTTTGAGAAGCATATTCGGCACATAAAAAGGGGCAAAATTTTTTATATAAACATGTTTGAATATGCTTCAGAACGCAAAGATTTCAATAGAGCGAAAGTTACTGTGGTGTTTTTTCTGGGGACAGACTACAGAATGGGAAAGAATATTTATTAGTCAAAAGACTATTGTTTAACCTAAGTTTTCGAGAAAGCTGTAGAAGTACATTTAGAGAAAAGCGATTATTAACGTTCCCATGCATTTTTATTCTAAAATATGTTACTTATATAAAAAATTACTGTTCTAATTACAAAAGTCAAAAAGATACATAATTATGAGACACAATAATCCAATACATTACTGCCCAATTAATATAAAACGACTACATTCAAGAACACGCCACATTATAGTACTATATTTCTATATAATAACATCCTCGAACACCAAAAATTAATTGCATCTTATACTAAATTCAAATCAGAAATAAAAAAATTTTGATTTACCGACATTAGATGAATTGGTAAATAAGTTTAGTTCTTAAATAAATAAAAATTAGAAAAAAAAGTCTATGTATTATATAGATCTGTTTTGTCTCATATAAAATTGTATCTATTTATAGTAGCTTCTGTCATTTTTTTTATAATAATATTACCTTGATATTTCAACTCGTTTGTAATCGTTATTTTATAAATTAAACTTTTATCTATGTTCTAGTAATATTAAATATTGTGACTTGCCCTTTGTAAAATTTATGTTAGTTTGGGCCAATATAACTCTATTTTATTCGATTCTATGTATATGCTAGTAACATAGTAATTAACATTGTTCGTCTGAAATGCATGTTAATATCAATGTTAGCCGGGAGTTTTCGTTAATTCCCGCTATTCTTATATTAGTCTGTCAAATAAACAATATAGTCCGGTTATGTCTAAACCATGCGTGATCGATCACCTATTTTGTCAATCACAGTGCTTTCAATTAATGAATCAATAGGAATTACATTTAAAGTACCACTGTTTAATCTTTTACTCTAATAAATGTTTGAAAAAGCTATGAATTTGTTTATTAACCTCTTTCCAGATCACCTCGGAAATGTAAGATCTATATTTATCAGGACTTGGGGAACTATTTATAGTGGGATTTGAACAACGCCTTGGGGTAATGAAAAATTAATTTGCAGTTGGTGGAGCTCGAAGCTAGCTCGCTAAGTATGCCCAGAGGACAAACTGGACACTAGACTAAGCTAACTTTGCCTTGAACAATGTAGATATACCTCCAAAAAGATGCAAGTGGAAAATAAGGTTTTCCTTTCCAAAATTTGATGAAGTGATTTCTTTCGGGTGTTGCCGTAGTCGTTGAATTTTACTTGACGTTTCGCTGATCATACTGTCAACTTCTTCAGAAGGATTCTAAAAACTGAAGTTGTTGTGTTCTGCTCCTCGGCGCTGCTTCGCTTCGCTGTTCAGTAACCGAGACTGTTTTAAACCACTGGTGCTTGGCAAAGCCAGTCTTCATGTGTTACTCGACACTCTTAAAAAAAGCACTTATTATACAAATAACTGAAAAAGGTGTTTTATCACAAATTTCTAACTATAGAGGCATTGCCTTTCTCTCGACTTTCTCCAAACTTTATGGATACTCGTTTCATACATGATTATCAAATAAATTTTCTAGAAACTGAAAAAATTCTGTCAAACAACCAGTTTGGATTTAGAAAAAAACTTTTAACACAAGATGCCATTTCATCAGTCTACAACTTCATTTTAATACATTTTTGGCAATAGAAACAAAGTGTATATTATTCGATCTCAAACGTGCTTTTGATACTATTGATGTTAATTTATTACTAAATATATTGTTCAGATATGGTATACGTGACCCTGCATTAGGCTGGCTGTCACCCTACTTAACGGGCCGTTGCTAAGAAGTCATATTAAGAAACAAAGGTTCATTTGGCACAGGTGTCCCTCAAGGAAGTGTCCTTTTCTCTTGTCTATTATTTTTATAAATAATATTCTTTCCTATCACTGCATTTGTTTCACTCTTTGCCGACGATGCTTGAGTAGCAGTCATATCAGATAATCTTAGTAACCTTAGTCTGAAGGCAAATAACTCTATTCATTGTATGAAAGACTCTTGTGGAGACAATGGTTTTGCATTAAATGATGTGAAAATTGACTTCATAGTGTTCTCAGTGAGAGAACTAATAGAAAGTTTATTGGTGAAGATTAACAGTAATAGTATCCAACAAAACACTTCTGTAAAGTTCTTTGGTGTGTTCATTGACACACACTTATCATGGGATAATCAGATTGACAGCATTCTTAAAAAATTATCAACCACCTGCTTTGTTATTTTGGCATCTTAGACAGCATATTAACCAAGATACCTTAAAAATGTACTATTATGCGTATGTGCACTCAATCTTGAGCTATGTGTTGGGGCAACTGGGCAAGTGAAAATGTAACTTTGGAAGTGGAGTATCTTTTTCAGGTTATTTCTGTATAGGTGACTTCATTTGATATCTTGCTTTTGCGAACTCTTTTCGAACGACCTCTGCATCGGATTTCTTTTGCGCTTCTTGCTCTACATCACATGTTTCCTTTTCAACATCCCACAAAAGTCTGTCATCATATACTCATTCTACACATTCCTTACCTTGATATCGTAAGATAAAAGAATTGCAAAAGCAAGAGATCAAATGAAGTCACCAAAACAGAAATCACCTGAAAAGATACTCTACTTCCAAAGTTACATTCTCATTGAATCCTCAATTAAGATTCCCTAACTTTCTTTTATTGAATACCCAGAACCACGGGGTTATATGGCTAAAATTTTTGCTATTCAAGAGATAAGGGATCATGGGCTACTCGATTTCAAGATTCCGAGAACACAATTTTATGAATTCCCCTGTTTAGATTCTTCACATTCTTCTATTATATTCCCAGAGTTATACAGTTATGGGTTTACGGGGTAACTATATGTATGTAGTAGACGGGTTTGCTCCTAGAGCGCTATAGGCTTACTTCGTAACAAGGTAACAAGGTTCTGAGGACACATTCTAATAGATTCCTCAATCGAGAACGTCCTATTTTTTTCATTGTATTTTCAGGGTGATGAAGTTATCAGGATAGAAGGATTGCCGCTGAAGAAGATGGCACCATGGGATGCTTGATTCCAAGATTCTAATGTTACAGTGACACGAATTCCTCTACTTAGAATCTCCATTTTTTCCATTGGATCTTCAGAGTTACGAGGTTATGGGATGTTGAGGTAGGCAACTGCCCACCCAATATTTTGAAAGAGCATTAAATTGTTTCTCTACTCTTATTAGGTTATATACTAATTAATGAACTGCTTTTGATCAATTAATAGCATCCATAAACAAACAGCGTGAGTTCCCTAGCAAAGGCACGTGAAAATGACGTGAAAAAATGGTCAGGGGTGACGAGAAATGACATAAATGAAACGTGAAAATGACTTCCTAATGTCTCAGACGAATGACGTCTTTTTCAGGTTATATTTGGTGATCCCCCACAGGTTTTTAGTAATAGGAACATATAAAACTACATACTAGTTAGTAATCTACTTGATAAAAATAAAATAATTAATGCATAAATAAGTTTTGTCCTAATGAATTTGTTTGTTAGCCATCCGTAATTTTATTTACATTAACATATATAATATTGTTTTCCATCACTCCAACTTTTTCTCACAAGCAAATTATAATGTTTATTAAGTTATTAAATTCATTTTTACTTACCTTTACCAATTGCGGTCCGTAGGATTCGGACCGACATGTCTCCCGTTGTCCGTATTACAGTACTGACAACAACAACAACAACAAGCATTTATTAATATTCACATACAATAATGCGTCATTCCAGAGTCCGGCCCGGAGCCAGCCAGACAACCACGGCGAACATCGCCGAGGTGGGTATGAGGTTGGGCGGAGAGGGTCCGGTTTGGCGGTGACGAAAATTAATTGTGAGTTAAAACTCCTGCCTAATGGGGAAAGGCTTAAATTTAACAGTATCGTGCAACGTAGTACACGAGGGTACTTAAAAATAATTAAAATTAAAACTGTAAAACTATCGATTTCGCGCACACGCGAACACTTACAAATTTTGATTGCTGGCACGAGAAAACAAAACTCAACGAAAAGACCCGTTTGAGACAATTCCACCCTAGTAGTCTTCCTGACGCCGTGGATAGTTAAAAGTGTGTAATGTTATGTGAAATTGTTGTTTGTTAAGAATTTATTGGTCGAGACTGAATTTAGAGACAAAAAATGGGCAAGGAACAAAAAAGATAAAAACAAATAGATTGAATAGAGAGGGGTTGGTTGTAGGTTTTGGTGAGGATTAAAGGTGGGGAAAGGAGAAGTTGTCGTAGAGGAAAGTGTGGTTAGAGAGGTTGCCGAAAGATAGGCAACGCCTGGTATGGTAGGGGGGTGTCGGATATCGAAAAGGATCGCATTATGCTGTCTGATTCGTGTTATGTTGCGGGTTAGCGGACTATCGCCCAGCTTGAATTGATAGAATTTTTGGGAGATGTCTTGGACGTAGTCCGCTAGTGGCGTTATGTCGTAGCAACGCTTCAACCAACTGAGCTAGCTTGGCGACCGCTATTTCGGATGCTAAAAGCAGTATTTATGGTGGTGAATGAAGTCTTTATTATGTGAAATTGAATTTCTTGCCTTATTTAAAATATATGAAAATCTTTCAGGTTCTCGCCTCGAGTTACTAGTATTTTTATTTATTTATAATTATTAAGAAGAGCTTATTTAATTTAATTAAACTGTCACCAGTGTCACCTGAGAAGTACGAGTAGTTGTTGAATAATGTAATTATTACATTAATTAGTCTTAGTGGCGGTTCGTTAAAAAAAATATATTTTCCCCAGATCTCGAAATTGAAGAGCACAGAGGGAGAAATCCGAAACAAAAATTTTCCTTATCTCAAATTTGATGAGCGGTGGAGGGGAAGTCAGGAGTCAACTATTTTAAGAATTAAAGTTTTAAGTTGAGCTACTTATACAAACCTGGGAAGTGTATTGGAGAAAAAACGGTAAAGGTGTAATATCGTCATCTACAACATAAATAGAATATTTAATGGTCTAAAACAGACCTAAAATTGAAAAAAACCAATAAGCAATTATTACCTTAAAAAAAACAACTAAAATTTTTTTCGCAATAAAAAAAAACGGAATGAGCAGGGGCCGAACCGCCGACCTCATGACTTGGAAGACGACGCCTTAAGCACTCGGCCACCAACCTTTCTGAACTTTATAGTTCGAACACGCAACGGATAGATTTTGCTTTTTAATGCATTTTAATCTAATTTTATTATTAAAAGAATAGATAGAAATATAATTTAAAGAAATAAACTGTCGAATCTTTGCAAACTCTTTCGAATATAAATTATTTTGGATAATGTTAAAAAACATTATATCCTCGAATAAAAACGCCAATACTTATCCCTCACGACACGGTTTATTTTTTTTTAAAACTTTACACTCTGCTTACGATAACAAAATGCCATTAGCGAGTTTTAAAGTTTGTAATCCGATAAAATATAAATAAATTTAACACCGAAAAAAGACGACAATATGACGTGATGTGTAGCACGTCATTCTAATGTCATTTATAAGACGTCATTCTGTCGTCGATTTTTAGTGCCCTGACGTCTTTTTGACCAGAATCACCAGATTTTGACGTCATTATAACGTACCCTTGCTACCTGGGTTATAATGCGTGAGTTATTATAACTCACTAGGAACAGAGCCAATCACCTTTATCTTCATGCCTAGCCTGTCCAATCGACGTAACGCGCAACACACGAAGGTGGAGCCAGGGAAGTAGTGACAGATTATTCGCGGTAATCTATAAAAATTTTCTGAAATGTCACAAAATGCTACTTTTGATTCGTTCGTGCCGAGCCGAATTTTCGAATTTCGCTGTGCAATTTACGATCAGGTTTATCTAAAAGACTTCCTCTTTACGTCGCGACATCGTACGGCCGTCCCAATGGAGTTTTTCGAAAAATATGAACGTGTCAAGATTGCATGGTTTTGCAATTTTTTCGACTCCGAAATGTAAGCTGTTTTTTGTTATTTTTCGCAAATATCTCCGAAACGGTGGGAGTTAGCTCGAAATAAAAAAAAAGGTCAAACGAGTATTTTCTGTTACGAATCTTTTGCTACTATCAGAATTTTGATTTCTTTTTTCGTTTCGGAGATAACTACTGAAATGTTGGCCATGTACGGCAAAAAAGCGCAAATTTTGAGCTTCTACAGTTGGCAACCTTTTAATCTTGGCTCCTATGCAAAAAGACTATTCTAGTTAACTTAAATAGGATTAAATTTGCTAAGACAATTTTTTTAGTTTTTTGAATTCCGACAAAAATGAAGGAATTAGAGGGGACTTTTTTTTTTTTGGTAAAATTTCTCCATTTTGTCACCGTAATTAATCGGTAATTAATTGAAATCGATCTCATATACGATGTTCACTTAATATCATGTACTACTTTGACGCTCCGTTAATCTTGACCCTTCGAAACAAAGGTTTCTGAGAATTTTTTTTCTTTTAAGATTTGCAGTTGTAGAAAAAGTATTGTAAACAACACGGTTGAAAACATCTTTTCACACTCATTCGACTTATGAAACTCGCCTTCAGCTCGTTCCAACAAACTGTCTCACTCGTGTGAAAAGATTCGTTTTCGAAACTTGTTGTTTAAAATACTATTAAGGCAAATCTGGCGAATTCCGAAATTCTTCCGGAAAAATTACGCCAATCAAGTCAGGTTTTCAGTAGGGGCGGATTTCTTGTCTATGTTGCAGCACTCGCATTCTCTCGGTCATTTGGATTTACAGGGTTATCGTTTAAGAATTACAGGGTTCGCTTTGCTTCCGTATATTGGGTTATCTGTGAAAAATCCCTGCCTACCCAATAAAAATGCTGATATTACGCCAATGTCTAATACTGTCTAGTAACGTGAAAATTTAGATTAGAGTTGTTATTCCCTTGTTTAAACTGCTGTTGTTAAACCACGATTTTACTTGTGTTGTTAAAAAAATTAAAATGCCTTGATTGCCCCTAGACAAAAAGAGTGTGTCCTTTCCATATTTTCAATCGTGTTCTTCTCATATTGCTTACATTAATAATAATAATGATAATAATAATAATAATAATAATAATAATAATAATAATAATAATAATAATAATAATAATTTATTTCGTCCATAGAGATCACACAATGATATTGGATAAGTCATAAAATTTATATAACAAACATATACACAATTGACTAACAAACATTTAGGTATATACATAATCGAATATAATCAGTAATTTACACAAATATAAAACAAGGTAAAACAAAATTCTCACAAGTGGTAAATTAATTACTAAAATTATAAAATTCAGATACGCTATAAAAACATTTGGTAACTAAAAATTCCTTTACTTTAACTTTAAAGGCATTAAAGTTTTTTTCTTCTTTAATATCAAGAGGCAGATAGTTCATAAATTTTATACCCATATATGAGGGTGATTTTTCATATAAGCTAGTGTTATGATGTGGTATTCTAAGAAGATTCCCATGTCTAGTGTCATAATTATGTGTGTCAGAATTGCTTTCAAAGGAACTAATATTTTTGGCTGTATGTAGTATACATTTGTATATGTAAATACAAGGAAATGTCAATATTTTATGTTTTATAAAATATGGTTTGCAAGTGTTAGTTGGCGCAATTTTAAATAGTAGACGGATAACCTTTTTTTTTGACAAACTAAAATTCTATTGACATTGAAACTACATGCGTTACCCCAAATAATAACATTATATGCCAAGTGGGAATAAATTAGAGCGTAATATATATTAAGAAGTTGTTTAATATCAAATACTGTTTTTAACTGCAGTAAGGCGTAATAGCCACTGTTAATTTTTTTTGCATACATAGTCACAATTACTCTTCCAACTCGTATCACAATCTATAAAAGTACCTAAAAATTTAGTAAAATATGACAACTGAATTGTTTTGTTATTCACGACAAGATTAAGGGAAGTATTATTTTTTCGAGAATAAAATTGCATGGCAACAGTTTTCTCGGCATTTACTATTAAGGCGTTTTTATAACACCAGTTAGTAAAATCAGCAGATAAAGTGTTTAGACGTACTTGAAGTTCCTCAGCACTATCCGCAACTGCTGCAAGTGTGACATCATCAGCATATAATACTGTGCAGTCAGTACAAACATGGGATGGAAGATCGTTAATATAAATAAGAAATATGAGCGGACCAAGTATTGAGCCCTGAGGAACTCCTAGGTCTGTATTTTGAACGTCGGATATATTATTATTTAATTTGACATAAATTTTTCTGTGCTGAAGATATGACATTAACCATGATAAGAAGTTGCCTCGAAAACCGACAGCGTACAATTTATCTCTAATGAAAACAAGGTCCAAGCAATCAAAGGCCTTGGAAAGGTCAAAGAACATTGCTCCGACATATTTACCCTTATCGAGTCCTTTATGTATGTACTCAATAAAATCATAGGTGGCACTTTCCGTTGATTTACTTGGACAAAACACATTTTGCCATTTAGAAATTATATTGTATTTATTAAGATACGATAGCATTTTATCATATATTATCCTCTCGACTACTTTACATAAGATAGTTGGAACTGTAATGCCTCTATAATTGTTAATATCTAGCGGCTCATTTTTTTAAATATTGGAGTTATTACACCAATTTTCAAATTGTCAGGAAAAGTTCCCGTCTCAGCGGATAAATTTATGATATAAGATAGAGGTAGAGCAATTTGAGTACATATGTGTTTAATTATTTTTGTCGATATACAGTCAATGCCCATAGAATTAGTATTTTTTAGCCTCAGAATTACATTTACAACATCGTTACCTTCTACACTATGGAAGAAAAATGTATTATCGATATTTAAGTTGGTTAATGTACATTTAGTAGAAATATTATTCCCAAAATGACTTTGTATGGCTAACTTAGCAATAGTGCTAAAATAGTTTACAAAAGTATTAGCCAGGATATATGTTTCCTCGACGAGACAATCATTGACATGTAATTGAATGGGTTTTTGATTTTTAGTTTTGCCTGTTTTTTCACCTACTAAATTCCAGACATATTTTTGTTTTTGATTTGCATTTTTATATTCAAGTTGTTGTTGAAAAAAGAGTTTCTTAGTAATGTTAATTTTTGGTGTATATTCTCTCTTAAAATTTCTATAGTATTCGTCCAGTCCACTATTTTTCAAATTGCCTTTTAGCCAGAACAGGTTCTTTAGTTTATTACCCATGTCAATAATGTCGTTAGTGATCCATGGTTTACTATTATGTTGAGAAAGTGTCTTTGATAGTGTTGGGCAGTGTATATCTAAAGCATAAAGTAAAATATTCAAGAATGCATTAAAGGCATCATTGACATTGTTGTATTCATATACTGCTTGAAAAGTTTAGAAATAGCTTTAGCTTTTTAACTGCTATAAAATTAAATAGACTTTCTGTCTGTCTGAACTATATTCTAATGCCAATAAAAGAAAAAGGTTATTAGTTTCTACATTCTCTTATTCACCAGCAATTTACTTTCAATATAGTACAGTATCTAGAGGTAAAAAATATACAAAACTTCTGAATAATGTCATATTGAACGGATTTCGTTCATTTTTGGCAGTATAATAGTAAATGCTTCACAGAAAAGTTTCTATATTATGCGGGGGCTTATTAATTTATAGGGGGTGGATGCCACCCTCTCTCGAGCAGTGGCATTGAAAAATATATATACTTATTGGAGCTGAAATAAAATCAAATTTTAAGAAGAAAAGGTTCTATGCAATTTTTCACATAAATTGATAGTTTTACTTCCACATCCAGTGGAAATATAGTAACGACAAAAAAATTTTAAAAAAGTTTTATTGTTCAAATAGGCTTAGAATGTCATGAAACGTCGAGATTTTAAGTTTGAGCGAAAAAAAATTTTCTGTCTGTCTGTCTGTCTGTCGGTCTGTCTGTCTGTCTGTAACTTTTTTTTGTGCGCACGTTTACTCAGGAACCGTTTGAGATATTGACTTGAAATTTGGTATACATATGTACTATAACGAGATCTAGAACTAGATTATATTTTCATCTTGTTCCGTTGAAGGGTTGGGGGGTAAATTGGGGTAAATTTGGGGTAAATAGGTAAATCAAGCAGGTAAGAGTCCATACAATTGGTATTTAGTATATATAAGAGAAGCTAAGGTCTCAAAAAAAATTTTGGCATTAGCCACCCCCATTACCACCCCCACCCCATTATTAAAGGGGATGAAAAAAATTGTGATTTAGTGTGTGTACAGAACCAGAAACCTCAAAATATTTTTTACCCCCACCCCACTACCGATGTGGGGTATCGTTTTATGGGTTTTTGGGATTTCAAATATTATATTATTAAAGTTCCATAAATAATTATTTCCACATACAAAATTTTTTCGTTGTGAGTGACTTGGATAGAAAATCTGGATGTGGAAGTAGTGATTCCTTGGGCAGCGGTTTTTAAGTTATAATGACTTCAAAATTGCGATTTTAGCTTAAAAAAAGAAAGTATGATATAAGATTAATAATTTCGGAGATATTTAAGTTTACATTTGGCATCCAAATTATTTAGAGTGAGAGTTAAATATCTCAGAAACTGTGACACCTACGTCAAGGATGCTAATAGGTAGAATAATAGGTTGTTCATTAAGTTTTCAACGGTTTTTTATTTGTTTCTGTAGCATAAGCAATGTGCGTTTACACATTTTTTTAATAACAACATCGCCATTTTGTTACTGTAATTAGCCAGTAATTAAAAAAAAGGAATTTCAAACACTGTTTCTCATTCATATATAGCATGACGTAAATGCTCAAATTTTTTGATTTGTATACAGCACTTGCTTTAGAAAAAAATACAGTTTAAACTATAAAGGTATTTTCGATAAAATGTAATTTTTTTTCCTTTTCCAAATATCTCAATAAATATTAGTTTTATTGAAAAATGGGTAGAGACCAAAAATAAAGCTCATAAACTATTAATGAATTTCGCTTTTATTTATTTACATAGATTTAATAGTTTCGGAGATATGAAAGTTTACAAATGGCGTCCAAATGTTTATAAAACGAAAAATGCAATTTAAATGTTAAATATCTCAGAAATTGTGACACCTTCGTCACGCATGCTAAGAAATGAAATTAAAGATAATTAATTGCACTTTCAAATTATTTTTTACTCGTTCCTGTAGCATAAGAAATAAAGAAGTTATGACGGAAAAATGTGCGTATTTATATTTTTTTATATAAAAAGGTCGCCATTTTGTTACTCTAATTAGCCAGTAATTTAAAAAAATTATCTCAAATACAGTTTTTCGTTAAGATTTAGCATTACCTAGATGCTCAAATTTTTTTGCTCATTTAAAGCATTTGCCTTAGAAAAAAATGCATTATGAAACACTTGGTTACCAAATATAAAGTTAAAGATCTCCGAAATCATTAATCCTACATCAATAAACAAAAAATATAATTAATTCCCAGTTTGTACTTTCTGTAATTGGTCTGTAACATTTTTTCGATAAAGTAATATTTTTCCAGATATTTGACGAAAGCCGTTTAGAAATACCTTTTTTTTAGGCTAAAATCGCAATTTTGAAGTCGTAACTTGAAAACTATCAATTTGTGAAAAATTGCATAGAACCCTTTCTTCTTAAAATTTGATTCTATTTCAGCTCTAATAAATATATATATTTTTTAGAGAGAAAGGGTGGCATCCATCCCCTACAAACTAGCAAGCCCCCGTACAATATAGAAACTTTTTTGTGAAGCATTTACTATTATACTGCCAAAGATGAACGAAATCCGTTCAATATGACATTATTCCGTTAGTTAGTTAAAGTCTCTAGTTACTGTACTAATATATCTTTCAAAGTATCATTACGGGGCATTTAATCAACTTTGTATTGGGAACGGATATAATTAAGGGTAAGGTTGTAGTGGAAATATTATATAAAACAAAGAATATTAAATTTTCAAAGGGAGTGTCAAAGTGCCTCACTTGAAGTATATTTTATTTTTTCTAGTGCTCGTAAGAGCTAAATTACATTAAATTAGTATTGTTTTGAGTTACATCAGCCGAGTATGTCCTAATGACATCTATTTTATTGTAATTAATTCCCGTGTTAATTAAATATTTACATTTAAATTTTAAATCATATAAAGTCGATCACTTTATGCTATTCTAACTTTATTTTTATGCAGTTTTGATTAATACGTTACTAAAGTTTCCTTTAATGTCTTTCTAATGTACTGCTACACATTAATAAAGAATTTATGCATTTATTTACTCACATATCTTTTTATAAAAGTCGCCTGCACATTAGAATTACCGTAATAATTGAATATTTAATTAAAGCCGCTAACTACTGTAACAATTATCGTGATATAAACTTTTTTTGTACAATATTGCTTTATTTATACATTGTTTGTGCTAGAACGTTGAGCTAGTTGCTTTAAGACAAAATAAATATGAAATCATTATTTCAAAATAAAAAGAAGAATATGCAAGGTAAATAATAATTCATTTTTAATTTTATTACACTAAATGACATCATCAATAAGGATTAAAAATATTAGTATTGCAACATGAAAAATAGTGGGTGCTGCTTAAATAGGGCGAATACTGCACTTGAACTCCAAGGGGTGTCACTTGGAACAGTCTGGTCCTTACACCGAAGAGATTCATCTTCGATTAGGACGCGTCAACACTTTCCTTTAGGAACCAAGATGGCATCCTAACCGAAAACTAATCTCCTTTTAATAAGGAATAACCATGTCAAATGACATACCGTGGAGTTCAGATGCCGATAGCCTCCAGTAGTATATACAGTGTGCAATTTAATACCGCAACCCTCCGTTACTTTGGAACGCGTTGGTCGATTTCAATTTTTTTTTTTGAGATATAGTGCTCAATGAGCTTTATTTGATTCTTTTGAAAAATTTATAATTTTCATATTTTCAAGGCCTACTAAATGGGTCGAAATTTCGAGATCGACTATTAGGAAATTTTATATCGTCAAATTGGATTCACACTTGTCTCAAATACCAATACAATAATAATAATAATAATAATAATAATAATAAACTTTAGTTTCCTGTCAGACAAAGTGGTACACTTGTATAGGAATGGTCATATGCTTACTTACAAACTACTTACTTTCATAAAACTCATTCAAACTATAAAAGCACTTATCAACAAGATAATTGTTTAATTGTCTTTTAAAAGATTTTAAACTGGATGCATTTTTTACACGTGTCGGTAATTTGTTAAAAATATTTAGACCTAAATAATTTGGTTAGTTTGAAGTTATTTTATATTTACAAAATTGCACATGAAAGTGGTCCTTTTGCCTAGTATTTATTTGATGAACATTTTTGTTTAAAATATAGTTTACATTATTTTTATAAATACAAACACATAGTTCATATATTAACAAGCACACAAGAGTTAAAATTTTGTAGTTTTTAAAAAGGTCTCTACAAGAATACCTATTAGACACACTGGCAATACATCTTAAAATACGTTTTTGTGCAATAAATACACCCAATGATTGTGTGGAACTACCCCAGAAACATACCCCATATCGCAGTCTAGAAGAGACTTGAGCATGGTACACCATAATAAGCTGTTCAACTGTTAAAACAGTTTTTAAGTTTCGAAATAAATAACACAGTGAATTTAATTTCGAAATTAACTGTGTGCACTGCGTCTTCCAGTTGAGAGATGCATCGATTGTAACACCTAAGAATTTAATTACTTGATTACAACTCAAAATATCTGAGCCTATGCCAATATTTAACGAAGAACACTGTTTCTGTCTGTTATGGAATCGTATTACCTGGGTTTTTTCAGTGCTAAGGTAAAGTGTGTTAGACTTGTTACCAATCACTCATAATTTGTAATACATTGTTACATTTGGATTCCAACATTTTATCTGCATTATTCGATATTAGAAGGGATTTGTCATCAGCGCACATAACAAAGTATGCATCAGTAGATAAAGTATCAAGCTCGTTCGTATATAATAAAAATAATATCGGACCCAGTACAGAGCCCTGTGGGACTCCCATTTTTATACCTAGATATTCAGATTTTATTGTGTTTCTGTTGTTATTGTCAGAATATAATAGGCTAACATGTTGTGTACGGTGATCCAAAAAAGAACCTACCCATTCATGAGCTACCCCACGTATACGACACGAATAAAGTTTAGATAAGGTAAGAAATGAGTGAATAGCTGTTTGTGTTGACATATAGCCCGAAAGCCATGTTGATTTTTTGTAAAAATGTTATGTTTTTCGATAAATTTGAGTAAGCGATCTAAATAACAATATTCTAATATTTTTGGGAATCCAGATGGAATAGTCACTGGTCTGTAATTTTCCATTAAATGGGGATTCTGTTTCTTATAAATTGGAACCACCTTTCCTACTTTCAAAATTTTCGGAAAACATAACGTTATAAAAGAGAAATTAACTAAATAAGTAAGTGGATCTATAATAAAACCAATCAGAGGCTACTATATTGGGGTCCTCACAAAGCTCACCTTCCTTTAATATACCTATATTCTGATACGTTTTGTTTTTATTGGATAATTCAGTTATAACGTTCCATGCAGTTTTAGATAAGTTGTTTGAATTAAGGATTTTATTTTGATAGAATTTTTTTTTAGTGTGTTGAACTAATAAAGTGTGAGCTTTTTTAGCGGTCTTGTATATACTGGATAATTCCGGACACATATTTTTTAAATTATGAAGATCTTTTAATTTTGAGCTTGATACTTTTACCTCATTAGTAATCTATTTTTTTCCACGCCTGGTACAATCATTATACATTTTCTTGAGTGGAAAATATTTGTCAAAATAATACATAAATATGTTGAAAAAACATTCAAAGGCTTTTATTATGATTAGAGAATATTATTTAGGTGTTATGCAAATCACAACTTACACACTTTTTTATTTATTATAAAATACCTACTTTCTGTATATTGTTGCCCTAGTCTGAGCACGCTAATATACTAGTTAGGTACATACTTTAAAACACTTATTATTGGAGAACCAATCAAAACAACTACTCTCCTAGCTAATACTGACGAAGTATTGAATTACATGATAGGATTCTTAACATTTTAAATAATATTCTCTAATCATGATAAAAGCAAATAAATAAAAAAATAATTAAATTGTAATAAATAAATCAAGAATAGGCTTGTAAATAATGAATGAACGTTTCTATACTCTACTGATGAGAACTAACGAGTTCGAAAAAACTTTTCTAGAGTTGAAATAGAATGTAAGGTTCAATAATAATTGTTGTGAATGACTGAATTTCAATAAATAATTTAAGTATTTTCAATATTTTTTTTTGCCTTAAAATGCCAGGAATCCTATCATGTAATTCAATACTTCGTCAGTATTAGCTAGAAGAGTAGTCGTTTTGATTGGTTTTCTAATAATGAGTGTTTTAAAGTGTTTTCCTAAGTAGTATATTAGCGTGACCCGGTTAAAGTACCAATATACAGAAAGTAGATAATTTCATATTAAATAAAAAAGTGTGAATGACTAAATGTAAATAAATGATTTAAGTAATTTCAATTTTTTTTTTCTTTAAAATGCAAAGAATCCTATCATGTAATTCAATTCAATACTTCGTCAGTATTAGCTAGGAGAGTAGTTGTTTTGATTGGTTCTCCAATAATAAGTGTTTTAAAGTATTTACCTAACTAGTATATTAGCGTGCCCAGATTAGGGCAACAATATACAGAAAGTAGGTATTTTCATGATAAATAAAAAGTGTGTAAGTTGTTATTTGCATAATACCTAAATAATATTCTCTAATCATTCAAAGGCATCATTAAAACCCTTTATTTCATAAACATCAGACCAAGACTCCGCTTGCAAGGCTAAAGAAAAATGATTTATTGAGTTGTCACAAAAATCTCTACGCGAATAGCATGTGTGATTACTATTTACATTTACAGAACACAGTTCAAATAGCACAGTTCTGTGATCTGAGATAACATTATCCACGACACAACCTACACTATTTTCTGAAAGATTAGAAAAAATATGATCAATTGTAGTTGATGTATTCTGAGTTACTCGAGTAGGCCAGCCAATCATTGGATGTAAATTAAAGGTAAATAAAAGATTCTTAAGGTAATTAAAATCATTCAATTTTTTTTGAATTTGGGGATGAATCAAGGTTGAAGTCACCACATAAAATTATATTTAGTGTAGGTTTATATAAATATTCCAAAACGTTAACAATTTCATCAAAAAATATATTTGTGTTACCAATGGGAGACCTATAGCAAGACAAAATAATGTAGTCTTTTTTGCAGGCATAATCTTTATAAGATATCGCACATATTTGTGCTTTTCTATACAAAAGTGATGTAAATCAGTTTTATTAACATTTAAATTAGTCTTGGAATATATTGCTACCCCACCCTTTTCATAAAATTCTCTACAGAAATAAGCACTTAAAGAGAAGCCATTAATTTGTTTAGTTTGTATCGATTCGCCCTTAGAATGAATTTCAGTTAGACAGAGAAATTTGATACTCTGATAATTGTTTATATCTACCTCTAAAGAAGCTATTGTTTGTACATTTAAGCTCTGCACGTTCAATAAAAAAATATCTGGAGAATACATTACGTTACTGACGGTACTGTTGTCCTCTTCTGAAAAAACCTACTGATGCAAGCTCCATCGGGCCAGACATTCGGGTTCATAGCGTTCCTAAAGTTTTCTTCAAATGGATTGGACGGAATAGCTTTCCTTTTTTCTATCCATTTATTTAAAAAATGTTCATTAAGGCAACTACGTACAGCAAACGAATAATGTATAGAAACACTATTTATTTAAAGAATAACTTTTCTTTTTTCTTCCTCATTCAGTGTCTGATGTTCCTTAAGTCAAATGACTACTTTATCTTTTTAACAAACCTAACCGAGTTTTATACAGGACCAGTCGAAAAAGGAAAAATTTTAAATTTGGCTATTGAATAATAAACACCCTATATCCACTTTGCCGATAAAAAATTGTCTAATAGTCTGTCTCGAAATTTCGGCCCATTTAGAGGAGCTTAGTAGGCTTTGAAAATACGGAAATTACGAATTTTTCAAAAGAATCAAATAAAGCTCATCGAGTACTATATCTCAAAAAAAATGAAATTTTAAAAGCGGCCAACACGTTCCAAAATAAGTATTAAATGGCACACACTGTATAATAGGGTGGACCGAAAAGCACGAAAATTTGAATGTGCAGTAGTTTCTAATTTGTTACTATGTATCTAAAACTGTTCGGGTAAATTTTTAGCCAAATCGGTTAATATCTAGCCGCCCCCACGGCCTTGAAAATGAAGTAAAAGGACAATTATTCAATTTTTAACATTTTTCAAATTGACATTTGATATTTTCTATGACTCTTTATTAATGTCTATACGCATGTTGCAAAAGTTTTCCAAATAAAACATTTTTCGGTTCCAGAGAAATTAGAAAGTTGTTACTAAAAAGTTAGTCTGTTGCCTATGTACTGTAGAAAGGAACTAAAACGTTAAAGGGTTGTTTCTTATGTTCAATTGAGAAGACCGCGGAGTGCTACCATTTTGAAATCGAAGTAAAAAGGTCCACTTTTCACATTTTTTGAGTTTTGCTCGAAAACTGTGCATTTTTCCTATGATACGTCAATAGAAAAGTTGTAGAGAATTTCCAATCGAAATGGCACCTTCAGAAGTCATTTTTTTCTACAAGAATACGTCCAAAAAACAAAACAAAAAAAACGAAAAAATGCAATTTTTTTTTTTAATTTTGGCCTTTTTTCGGGTACATTTAGGCATAGACATTGCTGCATAAAAAGAGCTGGTGTTTTACCCGTTAAAATGAGATTTTGTAAAAATGTTTACGATTAATAGCAACCGAGATATAGCGTTTCAAAGTTTAGTTTGCAACTTTTAACTTTTTTTGCTAATTTTTACTATTTTTTTCAAATTTCGTCCTGTAACTTTTTTCTGAGTGAATTTAGGTATAGACATTATTATATTAAAGTGAAAGCTGACTTTACGCCTGTTGAAATGGTGGATGGTAAAAATATCTACGACAAATAGAAACCTAGATACAGCGTTTCGAAGATTGTTACTTTTATTAACTTTTTTCTAATTTTTACGTTCTTTTTTAAATTTCGGCCTATAACTTATTTGTCAAATACTTTAAGTACAGATATTGCTACATTGAATGTACTCGCTGCATTCTTGTTTCAATGGTCTGCAATAGAAGTTTAACCCATCATAAAGTATTGTTTTATCTCCTTATTATAATTATCCATTTTTCGTATTTATTATGGGGTTTCCCTCCCCTACATCGTAAACTCTTTCTCTACTTTTGCCATGACGGCATTTTTTTTACCTAGGAACTTAGCCGAAATAAATAGTTGCCCGCCGTCGCCACGTGGAGGTGCCCTAGTCACAAAAATAGAAAAAGAAACAAATGGCATATGATGACAATCAAACAGAATAAAGAAAACTATATAATTCTAAACAGCTCTAAGAAAAAAAAGTAAAAAATCATCAAGGTAAATGTTAAATCCAAACGATATTCCTCTCTCAACAGAGCAAACTTTGTCCGAAAAATTTTTCCTAAAAATGTCACTATTCAGTAATATTTTCCATCGAGATACTTAAAAATTTAAAAGTTACCCACATCCGCTTACTAGGGTTGATGAGAATATATGCTGAAATAATATTTCTCTATGAAGTTTGACTAAAGTCAATTTCGGGCTATGATTCAGTCATTTTTGGGTACGTTTTCATCCTAAATATGGATTTTACAAGATATTCGATCGTCACGCATAAATTTTGACCTTGGATTCGGTTTTAGTGCCCCAAATTACGTGTAAATATAGTTATTAGTTCATGAAAACTTTTTATTTATTTGTTTGGGATTTTTCGGGAATTTTTTAGTTTTTTTTTGACGTTATGTCAAAATTCCTAACTGATCGGCTAATTCTGACCTCATATTCAGTTTTAGCGCCCCAAATTATGTATAGATATAGTGATCAGCTCATTTAAGCTTTTTATTTACTTGTTTTGGGTTTTTCGGGCATATTGAAGGTGTTTTTTGAGGTCAGCAAAAATGCAAGTGCCAATCCGGCAAAACGGACATCGAATTCGTGTTCAGCGGATCAAAATGCATGAATACATAGGTCTGCCTGCTAGCACTCGACTTTTTTTGTGTGTGTCTGTGTAATTAAAAGATTAAGTTAAATATGTCACAATCATTATTAAATAATTTTTATTCACATTTCAGAGGATCCGCTACATTTTATAATGAAGGTTTCGGGACTTGACCATCAGAAAATGTTTAGAGAATGCAAAATGATTATAATTTTAGCAGTTCTATTCTGTCAAGTTTTTAATATCATATCAATACTGATTATTCTACACACGAATCAGTTTGGTCAATACATCAGTATTATTCTCCTAGAACAACCGGTAATTATAAATATGTTTACTTTCAAACTTTTCCAAAATCTTGGCGTTGTCCACATCATTTACGTATTGGTATTTTTTCAAAAATATTATGAATTTCTGTTTCTCTCACTACGATTCTCTAATATTAATAATTTCTTCTAATAATAATGACTGTGAAATTTACAAAATAATACAATTATTATCCAGTATTTTTCTGCACAAAAGTAAACCGCGAAACCATGACCCAAATTCAAAAAACTGCATTACGTACAGGGGTGGACTAACCAGGTGCGGAGCCCCGGACTATTAATGCTTTGGGGCCCTTCCCATCTCATAAGATAACATTTTTTTTGAGATCAGGTCAGATCACGCACCACCAAGACACGTTTCACTTTGTTTTGGTTACATGCTGAACTAAACTATAATAATAATAGCGAGTTTCCGCATTATAGTCTAAGAGCTGGCTACATGAAAAAAGTTTGCATCAGCTACACGATTGATTCCTATTGGAATAGGATCCTTTAGTCTAGCTAAGTCGTCTGGTCTGCCAGCGTAATCCAGTGGCTTAAAGCAGGGGCGGGGGGTCAAATATATAAAATTTCGGTATAAAAAAATTTACAAGATACATGGATTACAATTACGAAAACAGCTTCACTTATCCTTAAGAAATGCGGAAAATTGTTGGTGGAGAGTTTGTTAGTGGCGAAAGTACCGGCAGAGGGCGTCAAAGTGTCGTAAAATTTTGAAAAAAAAATCATCAGATACATGCATGCGGATTCATTTTTTTTTTTTTAATAATAATAACATTTATTTATAACAAAGTCTTACATTTGAGTATACAGTAAAATTAAATTGTGTGTGAAAATAGCGCAATGTTAATAAAAGATTTTAACTAATACATCTGTATCCTTTGAATATAAATAAAACAAAAATAACTTTAGAGTATTGATATACCCTTGAATGTGATGAAATGCATTGTATGTTACATGTGCAAAATGGCAGACAAAAAAACGATGGCTAAAACCACGGCAGTCGGTTATAAAAAGCGCACTGTCGCTCGAGCGCTCTCAGCGAACGCTCGCCACGCTTTACATTTAAGTATAGAAAAATAATTAAAAATTATGGAATACATGCGGGAAATTCTTTTTCATCCCCTTTATTACTTTAAAGTTTAATAAATATGCCAAGGTAATTTAATTTTTGTATATTTATAGTAGAGTAGCAGATGGCAGTAATGTGTAAGAAGCACCCATAATAAAAGTGGGCTCTTGCTATTATATCAGTGTATTCACATACTCGGGTCAAACATTTTATTATTTAGAAAAATGATACTTTTTAATATTTATTACTACGGGAGCCCATCCTAAGTGACCGTGCACCCCCCCCCCCCCGATCCTTGGAGACATTATTTTTCATAAAGATTAAAGCCTAAGCAACAATTTTAGACATGTCTCCAAAAAAAAAATGGCTGTACTTTCAAAATGGCGTCCGTTAAAAAAAAGAAAATTTGCAAATATTGTTTTTGTCATTTAACAGAAAATAAAAATGATGAGGAAAAACTTTCTGCACAAAAAACAAAGTGCATAAAATTTTCTACAATTTTGTTCCTATACAATATTTGAATAGGAGTTACCATTTTCCAGATACCATTGTTACCGTTTTCGACAAATTATGACATTATTATTATTATTATTATTATTATTTTATTTTTTGTTATGCTAATAATATAAAGTTATATTTTACGACTTACAATAATTGTCACAGTTATTTCCTCTAAGTGATTTACCCATATATGAATTTCCATGTTTTCTTAATTTCGGACTCATTTATCTGGAAAATGGTAACTCCTATCAAAATATTGTATAGGAACAAAATTGGCAGGTTGTTTTTTGTGAAAAAAGTTTTTGTCCAACCTTTTTAGTTTTTGTGTTGATGACAAAAACAATATTGACAACAGTTTCTTTAACATATGGCCGCCATTTTGAAAGTACAGCCATTTTTTTAGAACATGTCTTAAATTGTTCAAGATGCTTTAATCTTTATGAAAAACATTATCCCCAAGGATCGGGAGGGGGGGTGCACGTACAGCTAGGGAGGGCTCCCCGACTATATGTAAATATGAGTATTTTTGATGTAATAAATCTTTGAAAAGTGCATAATAAAATAAATAAATAAAATTAAGCTTGAATACATTTATTATCATGTTGTTGTCGTTCCAATCTCCATGTGTCACTTGGATCATCCAAGATTGATCCATCCAAGTTGGATGGATCAACTTTAAAGTACGGTGCGTATACCCACCAATTATATTTATATGGCAATATGGACGTCATTTTTAAAATATGAGTGAATACAAAAATATACTTATCACAATGTATGTATTTTATTTATGTATAGCATGAAAGAATTGCTGTTATTTTATAATTGCTAACTCAAAAAAATAATTTGATGGTGACGTACATAACCGGTTAAATTGTGGCATATTCAAAAAAGTTTTAAAATATGAAAGAAAGATATTTTTAATAAAACAAAAATATTCGTACACTCTCTGAACTGTTGATATACATTCTGTAAAACCTAGAAGTGTAAAAATATTGGTCTCGAACTTGAAAAAAAAAATTTGGTTGAAAGAGTGCGTTTACGTACCTTTGGCCGTTAATGGGTTAATAGAATAGAATAGAATAGAATAGAATAGAATAGAATAGAATAGAATAGAATAGAATAGAATAGAATAGAATAGAATAGAATAGAATAGAATAGAATAGAATAGAATAGAATAGAATAGAATAGAATAGAATAGAATAGAATAGAATAGAATAGAATAGAATAGAATAGAATAGAATAGAATAGAATAGAATAGAATAGAATAGAATAGAATAGAATAGAATAGAATAGAATAGAATAGAATAGAATAGAATAGAATAGAATAGAATAGAATAGAATAGAATAGAATAGAATAGAATAGAATAGAATAGAATAGAATAGAATAGAATAGAATAAGCAGGCGGTCCCTTGTCTATTAAGAAGAGTAGGGATCTTTTACTTGCAAATATATTTTATTTCAACCATAAATTGGACATTTAAACATAATTTACACGATGCCGATGATATATTTCGTATTAATATTTGTTATATTCACTTAAAAAAAAAACAAAAAATAGAAAAGTAGCATTGTTCTTTCGTATGTAGCTCTTAAACTAAAAACTTTCTGGGAAAATGTCAAGAATAATAAAATGTTCAAGATCAATTTTCTCAGCTTTTCTACTTCTTGATATATTTTCGAACAATGCTTCATTTACGAGTTATATTGCAAATAAAGCGAAAAATAGCAAAAAATTTACGATTTTTTAATTTTAAAGTATGTTGCCCCACCTGTCTGTCACGCCTGCGGATAGTTGGCATATGTTTGTGGCCATCCCAAACTCTACTTTAAGAAGAAAACTTGCGGGTAAACGACATTTCGCACAAAAACTATTCCGACTGGTTTATTGCACTCAGAGAAAAAACATGGTAAAATTAAAAAAAATCACTAATGATTGAAAATAAATCAAATATATTTTTTCCTCATTAGTGTTTATAGTTAATTCAAAAAGACAGCATATGGTTTTGTGAAGCGTTTTCAAAACAAAAATGCCTAATGATGATTTAAATATTTGACCCTTTTAAAATAACTGCATAATGTTCAATTGAATTTATCAGAAAAAACCGCTGCCCAAGGAATCACTACTTCCACATCCAGATTCTCTATCCAAGTCACTCACAACGAAAAAACTTTGTATGTGAAAATAATTGTTTATGGAACTTTAATAATATAATATTTGAAATCCTCTACCCCAAAAACCCATAAAACGATACCCCACATCGGTAGCGGGGTGGGGGTGGTGATAAGGGGTGGTAGTGGGGGTGGATGAAGTAAAAAAACATTTTGAGGTTTCTGGTTCTTGTACACACACTAAATCACAATTTTTTTTCATCCCCTTTAATAATGGGGTGAGGGTGGTAAGGGGGGTGGCTAATGCCAAAATTTTTTTTGAGACCTTAGCTTCTCTTGTATATAAACTAAATACCAATTTCATAGACTCTTACCTGCTTGATTAACCTATTTTCCCCAAATTTACCCCATTTACCCCCCAACCCTTCGACGGAACAAGATGAAAATATAATCTAGTTCTAGATCTCGTTAAAGTACATATGTGTACCAAATTTCAAGTCAATATCTCAAACGGTTCCAGAGTAAACGTGCGCACAAAAAAAGTTACAGACAGACAGACCGACAGACAGACCGACAGACGACAGACAGAAATTTTTTTCCGCTCAAACTTAAAATCTCGACGTTTCGTGACATTCTAAGCCTATTTGAACAATAAAAATTTTTTTTTTTTGTCGTTACTATACTTCTACTGGATGTGGAAGTAAAATAATATAACTTTGTTTCAACTGTGCTGTTCTTTAAAAATGTTAACTATCGTATACACTAAACTAATGAGTTTCTTTAAGATGTAAATGTTCAACTTTTGTTTATATGGATGAGTTATTAATATATTCAGGAAAGTAAAACAGTCATTTTAAATATTAAAGGAAAGGAAATTCCCTATATTTTGAAGTAATAATTTGTTCAAATCAATATAAAAGTAAAAATATATAAACTTGATATGTTGAGTTTTGACGACTTGAATTCAGTACATCAATATATTTATATTCAAGTGATTTCTTGTGCTTTTTAAAACGCCAAATTTCTCTGAGTGTGCGCATTATTATATCTATTCATAGATATAATATGTTAACTATCTTCCTAATATTAACAGTAACTATAAACAGCGTGTGGTTCAAATAGTCCAGTATTTGATAATAAACTTTCTAGGAAATAATTATATATTTAGAATTACAATAGCTACCGATAATTCCTTAACAATGGAATTTTATTACCATTTTATGGCCGGTACTAATAGCAGGCAGTAAGTCCCAATACATATATTTATTTTTTAGGGATGTTCTGGATTATTGATGACTATGTACCTCATAGGCAAAATACAACAAGTTAAGGACATGGTACTTGAATATTGTTGGGACATCAACACAGCCGGTGAAAAAATAAAAAAGAAAATATTACATGCAAGCAAAATTATGAAAATTATTTCAGTTATAACAATTGTAATGTGTGTTGGTGCCCATTTAATAACAGTTCTACCCTTAGTTGGGGATGAGGAAGATATCATTGCCACAACATTTATAATACACAAATATTGTCCATTATGGACGCAGCATATCTTGTGTCTTGCTTATTACTTTGCAGCATTTGCTGGTGGTTGTGGAATAGTTTACCCTATCCCTCTAACCCTATATATGATATATCATTTGAAATTCCAGCTGAAATTATTAACTGAACACGTACGGAGAATATCAGAAGATGTTGACTTATCCACAACTGATCATATTTATTCTAACGAAAGATATCAATCAATTATCTACCAAAGATTGACTACATGCATAGCACAACACGTTAAAATCAGACAGTAAGTAATTTTCTAGAATACTCATAATGATACACATCAAGACAATTTGAACCTAAAGCTACCTTCCTAGGTATAACTAGAGACATAAGACAGCTCTACCTCAACTGTGATTACCTCGAATAGGGAATTCTGAGAAATGGTATCTGAAATTTGAAGCTGATAAAGTGGTAGTCGAAAAATTGTAAACACTTTAATCAAAAAAGTTGAGTAGCTGGCAATAAAGGGGTGATATATTTTATGAATTCAGTGTTATGTTGTCTTATATATAGTTGAAGTAATCGTATTAGTGAGAAGTGTGGTGAGAGGCAAGGGGAATAAAAAAGGCGGCAACTGATATGCCGTCTTCACTCCACTTTTACATTAAGTGAGAGAGAAGATATCGGATATTCGATATCGGCTATCTGACGTGACATGTGGGCGTAAACTTATGAGTGTTTTGTTTAACCCAGGACCGCAGTTAGAGACACCGCAGTCGAGGGTGAAGATATAGTTCGATAATTACTTTATATTTCTTTATATGGTAATGTGTTTTTGAAAATAATTTTAGAAAGTTTTCTTACCAATTCATAGCAGTGCTTTGGGGATATTGTAAGTGTAATATTATAAAAAGTAAACGAGGGAACAATATAGTTAAATCCGGTTCTCCCAACGTCGCCTTCCAATGCGATTGTTTCAACTATACCACGTTATACCTACATTGAGATGCCAACATTTTACGATTAGAAAATATGGAGAAAGACGTGTTTTAAAATTGACACTGTGTATTTAAGCTATGCTTTCTAACGTTTATTAATAAGTTAGTTACAAGCAAATATATGTTTTATCTCTTTCACGTTAGCTTTAAAGTAACTATTGACGTAGTCGGTGGTATCAGTGGCGGAGTGTTGCTGTTACGGGCCTGGGTTCCAATGGTTTTTCTTGGGCCCTGGCCCCCCGCATCAAATCACGGGCTCGGTACTAAATTCACTGGCGGGCCCCCGCGCCCAATAATTGATAAGCGGGGCGGAGAAATTTGAAAAAGAAATTTTCGCCAAAATCTCTGGCGGGCCCCCACTACGGGCCCTTCCAAAACCAACGAGCCCCCGTGCTTAATAATTGATGAGCGGGGGGAGATATTTGAAAAAAAAATTTTGCCAAAATCTCTGGCGGGTCCCTTAAATCTCCCGGGCCCGGGTTCCGCGGAACCCCTATAGGTCCGCCACTGGGTGGTATAGTTGTAGGTGTAACCTAGTGGCTACATATTACAGTATTTACTTTTTCAGACTGCTAATATACACCCTTAAATTGGGTAAGATTATGATTATGTGTATCCCATTGGAATCTCTTGGACCTGCAACAGCTTGTTATTTCATACTTTACGTAAGTTTCATAACATTTTGTCTGTATTATTCACACAAACTGAATTTTCGCTTGCCACACAAAAAAAATAGTGTCTTGACCTCAGAGACTGACTAGGTAGACTTTATGTTTTTCGGGTCGCTGAATCCGAATCCGGGGTCCATTTGATCCCATGTCGTCAGGTTTAAGGTCATTTGAAGGTCAAATTGAGATAGGACCATGCAAAATTCCGCAAAAAATTTATGTTTATGTTTTTGAGGTTGCTGAATCCGAATCTGGGGTTTACTTGATACCATCATGTCAGAATCAGGGTCAAATGAAGGTCAAACACATGAAATTCAATAATACAATCTTTTTTGATCCCGGATTCTGAAAAAGTAGAAAATTTTACGTCCAAATACATCCTGAACGGTTTATGGAATCGATTTCTTAGGTCACTTGTTGGTTATCAAGCAGTCAAATGCTTATTTTCCATTTCTCAACTGATATATCGATTGTAAATCGAAAACTTGCGTCTGTGACTAGTGACCTTCAAGTTTTTGTGGTCGCTTATCACGATCCCGGTTTCCATTTGATACCATGACGTATAAACCAAGGTCAATCGAAGGTCAAACGCCATAATTCGAATGATATAAATTTTTTAACCCCATATTCTCAAAGAACAAAAAATCTTACGTCCAAATACGTCTTGATCTGAATCGAACCGAACTTTAGGTTTCATATGGAGATATTAAACTATTTTGAGATGTTTAAACCACATTTTTAAGTCCAAAGACCTTAATCCAATTCAGTTGAAAGATTCAAAAGAAATCTGTATTTGACCTGCAGATGGTCTTTCAGGGTCCAAAAAATTATATCATTCGAATTATAGCGTTTGACCTTCGTTTGACCTCAGTTTATACATACACCGTGGTATCAAATGGATACCGGGATCGTGATAAGCGACCACAAAAACTTAAAAGTCACTAGTCATAGACGCAAGTTTTCGATTTACAATCGATATATCAGCTAAGATATGGAAAATAAGCATTTGACCGCTTGATAACCAACAAGTGACCTAAGAAATAGGTTCCATAAACCGTTTAGGATGTATTTGGACGTAAAATTTTCTGCTTTTTCAGAATCCGGGGTCAAAAAAGATTGTATTATTGAATTTCATGTGTTTGACCTTCATTTGACCTTGATTCTGATATGATGGTATCAAATAAACCTCGGATTCATATTCAGCAACCTCAAAAACATAATCATAATTTTTTTACGGAATTTTTCACGGTCCTATCTCAATTTGACCTTCAAATGACCTTAAACCTGATGACATGGGATCAAATGGACCCCGGATTCGGATTCAGCGACCCGAAAAACATAAAGTCTACCTAGTCAGTCTCTGGTGTCAAGACACTTTATTTTTTTTGTGTGGCTGTGTAATTAACAATTTAAAAACTAATACCAGTGATATCTAAAAATGCAATAATACAAAAGAAAAAGAATCAAATAACCGTAAATTATAAATATTTAGTTAGTTCCACAGAAACTACACTAACTACAGACAGATAAAACACAATGAAAATCAAAAATACTCTTTCTAATACAACAAACAAAGAAACAACAAACAAAATATATTAAAACTAAGACTAATCTGGTAATCTGACTAGACTACTTTTTGGTATTTAACGACAAGAAAAAAGTGAAATATTGAAATAAAATATAAATACCTACCTACATATAAATATTAAATAAAACAAAACAAAAGGAACTCGTTACATTGGTTAAATTAATTATAGTTTAGTCTAAAAAATGTAGTGATGAAATCCCTAGTTTTATAAATTCGGTTCTCTAAAACGACGTTCTTTTTTAACCTGCGACCACAAAAGAGGGGTGTTATAAGTTTGACGCGTATGTTTGTATGTCTGTCTGTCTGTGGCTTCATATCTCTTCAACGGGTGACCCGATTTTGATGCACTTTTTTTTATTTGAAAGAGTATTTTGTCGAGAAGGTTTTTGCCATATTAGATTTTGATGTTTGGTTGCCATCTTGATTATAAGCTTTTATTTAACTTGCTTTGTTCTTGTGGGTCGTATCTTGCAACTGAATTTTAAAATAGTTATCCCCAACCGATTGAGCTGAAATTTTGCATACACGTTTAGTTTGGATGACAATGCATGGTTAGCTAAGTGACGTCATTCCGAATCCAATATGGCGGACCAGTTATTTTTTATGCACCACCATGATACGTGTATCAAATAAAAGGGTTTGCTGAGAAGAATACAAAAATAAAACAACGTCACACTAAATTCAATATGGCGGACGCCCCAAGATGGCGGACAACATTTTTTAGATTTAACGCTATAATTTGATCGTATAGCGTATTCGCTCATACGTTGCATTCTAAGAAATGGTGAAGGATTCGGTTTAAACTATAAGTTTTATATCGAATAGGAACGACGCAATGAATATACACTTCTCCAAGAAATTAACGCACCACCAAAAAATAACCAAAAGGTTGAAGTTAGTTAATTTTTAACCCCCGACTCAAAAAGTGACGTCATTGTAAAACCAAAAAGTTTATAAGTTTGACGCGTATGTTTGTCTGTCTGTCTGTCTGTCTGTGGCTTCATATCTCTTCAACGGGTGATCCGATTTTGATGCACTTATTTTATTTGAAAGAGTATTTTGTCGAGAAGGTTTTTAGGCCATATTAATTTTGATGATTGGTTGCCATCTTGAATTCGCCATGTTGAACTTCTCTAGAAATTGTCCGATTGAAGTAAAATTGAAAATGTGCAGACAATTCGTCACTGGAAAGACGAAGAGGCGTATCTCACATAAATATACATTATAGATACGCCTCTTCGTCTTTCGAGTGACGAATTATGGTAGCCGAATATGATTTCGGCCTCATTTTGATTCGGTCATATGAAACTGGTACGATTAGATACATTGATCGGGAGTTTTTAAAAATTTTCAATTTTTTAACCCCCGACCCAAAAAGAGTATCTTTGTATGTCTGTCCGTCCATCCGTCCGTCCGTCCGTTCGTCCGCCTGCCTGCCTGCCTGCCTGCCTGCCTGCCTGCCTGCCTGCCTGCCTGCCTGCCTGTCTGTCTGTCTGTCTGTCTGTCTGTCTGTCTGTCTGCCTGCCTGCCTGCCTGCCTGCCTGCCTGCCTGCCTGCCTGCCTGCCTGCCTGCCTGCCTGCCTGCCTGCCTGCCTGCCTGCCTGCCTGCCTGCCTGCCTGCCTGCCTGCCTGCCTGCCTGCCTGCCTGCCTGCCTGCCTGCCTGCCTGCCTGCCTGCCTGCCTGCCTGCCTGCCTGCCTGCCTGCCTGCCTGCCTGCCTGCCTGCCTGCCTGCCTGCCTGCCTGCCTGCCTGCCTGCCTGCCTGCCTGCCTGCCTGCCTGCCTGCCTGCCTGCCTGCCTGCCTGCCTGCCTGCCTGCCTGCCTGCCTGCCTGCCTGCCTGCCTGCCTGCCTGCCTGCCTGCCTGCCTGCCTGCCTGCCTGCCTGCCTGCCTGCCTGCCTGCCTGCCTGCCTGCCTGCCTGCCTGCCTGCCTGCCTGCCTGCCTGCCTGCCTGCCTGCCTGCCTGCCTGCCTGCCTGCCTGCCTGCCTGCCTGCCTGCCTGCCTGCCTGCCTGCCTGCCTGCCTGCCTGCCTGCCTGCCTGCCTGCCTGCCTGCCTGCCTGCCTGCCTGCCTGTCTGTCTGTCTGTCTGTCTGTCTGTCTGTCTGTCTGTCTGTCTGTCTGTCTGTCTGTCTGTCTGTCTGTCTGTCTGTCTGTCTGTCTGTGGCTTTATATATCTTCAACGGGAGATCCGATTTTGATGCAGTTTTTATAAAAATTAAATATAACACATAAATATATTTATTATAGAACCGATCTTGTAGACCGTGTGCGACTAGTAGAACACAAAATTGGGCCGCGTCGGCTTAAAGGTTAAAAAGTTCTGTGTAGGACTCGTGATATAATAATACGCTATGTTGCATGTATATGTTAAGTTTAAAAAGTATAAAATAAAATTAAATTACAAATTTAAAAAGCCCCCGACACAAAAATATCGACTAAATAACTAATAAAAAAAAATAAATTAACACAACTTTAAAAATTATGAAATAATTTTGATTCCATATACGAACTCTTATGATTTATTTAAATCTAGCTTACATTTTCTTTATGTCCTCGAGATTTGCTTTCTTATGCGCATGAATATGTCGGGGGCTGTTGTAAAGACGAACTACTAAATAGTTATATTCAAAACAGCATATTCCGATATATTCATGCGTATAAGAAAGCAAATCTCGAGGACATAAAGAAAATGTAAACTGGATTTAAATAAATCATAAGAGTTCGTATATGGAATCAAAATTATTTCATAATTTTTAAAGTTGTGTTAATTTATTTTTTTTATATTAGTTATTTAGTCGATATTTTTGTGTCGGTTTTTTTTTAAATTTGTAATTTAATTTTATTCTTTAAAAACTCCGCGACTGCTGGTCTAACATCAAAATGAGCTGTTCCAACTCCGTTCAATGACACTAAGATGCGAACATCCATTGTGTCTTCATTCAGTGAAATTCTTCCTTATTTTGATGAAATGAGAAATAATCCTCTCAGTATTAGCAGCAACGGGACTAATAACTTTTGCATACATGGATACGCAGTAAAAAATCACTAAAAGATGCTTTGGATGATCGTGTTAAATAGTGCTTTTTGTTCTTACTTCTTGCTAACTTACTACATTACTTATAATGTCGATCTAAACACATGATCTACACACACTAAAAGAATATGTGAGAATAGTGTTTCGGTAAAAGTTAACACTGAGGATCCAAGCAACGAAATTGTTTTGTTCGCCGATACTGATGCCGTCACAAACCAGTACAGTGCCACCTTGGTAATCATGAACTTCTTACTGCAAAACGTTACCACCGAAAATCCGCAAGATAAAATCGCTTTTTTGAAGCTTTGACGATGCGCTGTGAACTAACAACTAAATAATTCCTTTTAAGACACCCAGCACATTGATTTTCAATATAAATAAAACAATATAGTGTGGGGTAATAGTGCGTCGGACCAGAAGTAAACTGGATAAAAAGTCTAAAACCAGAAATTATTTTCAAATATACAGGGCGAGCCAAGACGTAATTACAGGATCAAGTGCCTTTTTTTAAATGGAATGCTATGTATATCAGTACATTTTTTTGAAGCCTCTTTCTGGACTTTATTCATTCCTATATCATTATTGGCTATCTCCCAACCACTTAGATGTAATGAATTTTTATGTTGAAATAATGCCATCTGCAGATGCATATTGTAAAAATCACCAAAGTCACGATTATGGGTTTTAAGAGAAACTAATGCTAGTTACGAAGCATCTAATTAATGTTTTTGAATCATTGTTACTTCCTAAAAATGTACAGGGTGACCAATAATTACATAGCCCCACAAAAAAAAAGTGGTCTGTCCGACGGACCAGACCAGTGTATCTGTATGTATTTGGACCCGCTGAAACCGAATCCGATGTCAGAATTGTCAGATTGGCTCGATTTTCACCCCTAACCCCGAAAAACACCCCCCACCCCAAAAAATGATCTGTCCGGCTGGCCATACCAATGTACCCTATGTATTAAAATCCGCTGAAACCGAATCCGAAGTCAGAATTGTAAGATTGGCCACGTTTTTCACCACTAACCCCAAAAAACATCCCCAAAACAAAAAAAAAGTGGTTTGTCCAGCGGACCATACCAGTGTATCCTTACCAAAAACATAAGGATAGACTAGTATGGTCCGCCGGGCAGATCATTTTGTGGGAGGGAGGTGTTTTTTGGGGGTTGGGGGTGAAAACGAGCCAATCTGACAATTCTGACTTCGGATCCCAGCAAACATTTAGGTATTATTTGACGTCAAAACTACCTAAATTATGTATAATAAATTTAGTCGCAAAAATAAAATTAACCATGTTTTGGTAAAATTTACGTTGACGCTACGTGGAATCGACATAAGTGGAGAATAAGACGACGTCGATATTAGGTTATATTGACTAAGACAGGTAAAATTACACATAAATCGTACTTGTAGTCGCACAATATATTTGGTTAGTAATACCTGTTTAGGTAAATTTTACTTAAATTCGATGTCAATTCGACATCAAGTTGACTAGCTTTTGGTAGAACTTACGCACCTATTTAAGTATGTGAAATTGGAAAATGACACCAAGAGGAAAAAATAAGGTTTTTTATACCTGTTTGGTAATTTTCTCTATAATATTGTTGTCAGTCACCTACAAATTTGAAGAGATACCTAACTCACAATGACGATACAAGATGAATGTCGGTAACTAAAATAAATCCAATTTATAAGTGAAGTATTTGCAGTACTCGTTTGTTGAAATCAATGCGACGAAAATTTTTTTGTGTATAATAGCAACTGTACTTCGTAAAATAACAATGCGCCTCCAAAATATTCATCTATAAGGAAATTCTTATTGCCAAGTAAAAAAATTATAGTAATAATTTGAGCCGAAAAGTATGCTATACTTGTTAAATATGAGTTTACGGTATAATTATGTATTTTTTTTAGCTTTTCGTCAGTTTGTTTCCATACACACTCATTTTTTAAATTCTAATTTCGAATCATATTTCAACTGTGCTGAGAAAATATGGCGTCTTGAGCTAATTTAACCTTAAAGTTAACTGCCTTTGAAAATGCAACTACAAAAGATAATTGACTTAATGATTGAAATCAGGTAGATAAGCCAGGTAGAATTTATCTATTTTGTCGACCTAATATTACTTCAAAGGTGTATAATAATAGTGACCAAATAGGTTGCTATTTAGGTATACATTACGTAGGATTTACAACAAAATCTACCTAGTAAGATATTCGACTATTAGGAATATTTTTAGTCGCTAAAAAGGTAAATTCTACCTAATTATATTACCTATTTCTATCCTATTATAAATTTATCCTTCAGGTCATTTTTGGTAGATTTTTTTAGTAGTTTTTCACTCGCTGCTTTCGTTAAATTTTCTTTCAAGGAAAATTGTGTATGAGGTAGATTAATTAGTATTATTTACGTAAACTGAAATCTAAAGTAAGACTAATTGGTAAATTTTTATCGGAAGTGTATTTTTCTAGTCAATTTTACGTCATAATTACCTTAACAAGTAAGTTTCTCTTTTACCAAGTCGAATTGGAGCTAATTTTAACAAAAATGTTTGCTGGGATTACATACGGATACATTGGTCTAGCCCGCCGGACAGACCACTTTTTTTTGTGGGGCTGTATTATTTTCCAATTAACCCAATAGTGCCCGAGTAATTTTTTTTGGAAAACTTTCGAAAAAATATTGATTGACCTTCATTTAGGGCCTATCAGTACCCTCCAAACCACATTTTATTTATTCCTGTGCATTTTCACCAATTTTTTTGACGTATGATATATCATACCATAGGAATATGCATGTAGAATATTATTAAAAAAATTTATTTATTATAATACAAAATATTCAATAAATTTAAGAGAAAGTAGCAGAATATATCACATAGAAGGTATGATATCTTCGAAAGCATATGTCTGGATGTAATCCTATGTTACATTTGACACAAGAACATTTTGTACAATTGCCACAATACCCACAACGTCTTTGTGTAGCAATTTTGTCAATCAGGTGATCAATTTTGTCATACCTGACCTCTTTCGATATATTCCTACTACATTTTGGTTTGGGGCCAGCTAAATGTTCAGGGCCAGTTAAAGTTGTGAGAACAATTCTCCTCAAAAACTGCAGAAGGGACACTTTTGAATAGACAAAACGATAAAGAAGCCACATATTGACTACCGATCCATTCAAGCAAAAGCGAATCATTGCCCAATACCAATTGCAAGATCTGATTTGTATACGATAGAGTCCTCTTATTTTATCGAACATATCCACACCTCCCGTTCATTGGTTATAGAGACTTATAAGTGTCGGTTGATCCACATCAACTTGCTTCCTTTGTTGTTTAGATCATCTTTTGCACGTGCCTTTTGCCAAACAATTGTCTTTGTTTTTGATGTTGGTTGCGATATTCACTTGACTATTGATATGCCATCTGGTGAGTTGAATACCACTATTAGAGTCAATCAGAGTATGAGAAGTCCCTCGTTTTTCTTTTTGCAGCTCTTTTAAAGGAGCTTTCTCTATACGGTTCAATACATTGAACTTCATTATTTTGCAGAAGTTCAAGTAATGGTAAGGAGTTGAAAATATTATCCAAATATATGGGCGAAGGCGGGGGAATATATCTCATACAAAGTTTCTGGGTGACACTGGATCCTAAAATTTTACTCTTGATTTTATCCCCACTTTATCCGTATAGGGGTTGAATTTCAATACGTACCCTGGGGGGTTGTGAGGCACCAAAATTTAAAGCCATAGCGAATTGGCTTTCCCTTTATAAATTGCTCCATATTGTTACGGCCAAAATGAGGCTCCATAGCCTCATCCAATGAAAAAGAAGTTCTGAAACAAAACTAACATTCATACCGCCATCTGCCTACCGTATGATATATCATACGAAAAGTTTTTCCGCTGCTGCAATTACAGAAAGAATTCATATGACTATGAAATGGTATAAGTACATCCTATAATATGTGTAAAGAATTATTGCATGAATAAAAGTCAAATAAATTACATCCAAATGAAAATAGTGAAACATAACCTTACCGTGAGCTCATTTTCTGCTGCATAAAAATTTACTGGTTATAGAATGCTCGGTTATAACTTATTTAAGTATAAAACAATCGAATTTTTGTCCTAAGCTTGTTGTCTATATATCCAAATAACACTATAGATGTGTAAAATTACTGAATTTATCACACTCGATTTGTTTACTCTTCATTAGAGACAAGCTAACCTCTGTATGATAAATCATACAATAAGCACTATTGGTTTAAGAGCTTTATAAATTGAAAATTTTCTCAATTTTTTCAAATGGGACACCCTGTATATTTTTCGACGTTGTGATGAGGAAATGAAAAACGAACATTTTTTGTAAATACTTCCCTATGGCTAATTGCAACCATTTCCGTTTTATTGATCAATAAGTACAACATCGAAGAATACACTTTAAGGATAGTGTTTTCTTCAAATAATTCATTAGAAAAAATTATAATAAGTGCTCATTTTGCCCATTTTGATCGACACACATCTCTATGCACTTTTGAAATGAGGTTTCTACTGTTCCTAAAATTGCCGGTGTTACAAATCTAAAAGGAGTTATTATATCATTTCCTTCATATTTTGTACTGTTGTTGGTGTCTTTATAAACAATTTCCTTCACATACCCTCATAAAAAGAAATCCATTTTTGTAAGATCTGGAGATCTAGCAGGCCATTTAGTGGGTCCATTTCTTCCAATCCATTGAAGTGGGTAGGTATTATTTAAGTGGTCTCTAACTGCATTTAAATAATGTGGTGAAGCACCATCTTGCCGAAACCACATCCCATTTCGAATCCTTTCAGGAAGATTCATCAATAATTGTAGCAGATAATTTTCAAGAAAATGAAGATAAATAGCTCCAGTCAATGTACCATCAAAAAAATGTGGCCCTATTACATGTTCTCTAATAATTCCTCCCCAAACGTGTATAGTGCTGGTTATCAACTTGCCTAAAAAAGTCACGATTTTCCGAAGCATAATAATGGAAATTGTGCCTATTAACAAATCCATTTTTATGAAAAGTTGCCTCATCAGTGAATAAAACATTATGAAAGAAGGTGACATCTTGCATTTTTCTCTGGCCCCATTACAAAACTGTAGACGCCTTTGAAAATCGTCATCAGATAATTCCTGGTGCATTTGAATATGATATTTCCACTAACGAGCGCCCTTCTCTCTGACTAATATGACGGAGCACTACGCAAAAGCAGCACTACGGAAAACGCATTTTCTTCATTCAGAACACGTTTTATTCTTTCACTTTCTTTATATTCGACAGTTTTGGAAGCTGCTAACATCAGGAATCCTTCTTTCAGGATACCTTGTGTGATAAATTCTACTGACAAGCAAACAATTTCTGTCAGACTCCCCCAAAACAAAAGTCATGTCTACCAGTTCCTCTTTATTAAAATTCATTTTTTCATCGAAATATTTTAAATTTAATACAAATGATAACTGACGAGTGATAGGTGCGATAAATGTTCATTTGTACAAGACAATTTATACCAAACTGAGCAAAAAAAATTACAAAAAAAACTATTACAGTAAGGGGCCAGTGAAATATTATTTACCCACTTCAATTGATTGGAAGCGATGGTCCCACTAAACGGTTTCATTTCAAAATTGCATAAAAACGTGTGTCAATCAAAATGGGCAACATGTGGAGCAGTTATTATAATTTTTTCTAATGGATTAGTTGAAGAAACCTCTATTTTGTTTATTCTTGAATTTTGCACTTATTGCTCAATAACACGAAAATGGTTTGCAATTAGCCATAGGGAAGTACTTACAAAAAATGTTCGTTTTTCAGTTCTACTTCACATCGTCGAAAAATATACAGGGTGTTCCATTTGGAAAAATTGAGAAATTTCAATTTAAAAAGTTCTTAATTGAAAAATAATTTTTGGCCATCCTGCACATTTTTAGGTAGTAAAAATGATTTAAAAACATTAATTATTAGATGTCTCGTAACTAGCATTCGCAGAAGTTTCTTTTAAAACCCCTAATTGTGACTGTGTGTTGTGAATTTTTCAATATGCATCTGCAGATGGCATTATTTAAACAGAAAAATTCATTACATCCAAGTGGTTGGGAGATAGTCAATAGTAATATAGGAATAACTGGAGACTAGAAAGTGGCTTCAAAAAATGTACTGATATACATAGCATTCCATTTTAAAAAAGGCACTTGATCCTGTAATTTCGTCTTGGATCACCCTGTATATTCGAAAATAATTTCCGGTTTTAGACTTTTTTATCTAGTTTACACGTTTTTTTTTTTAATTTGTAGCTATCGTAGAACCCGAGATATCGAAGTCCGACGTACTGTTTCCCCATACATACATGTACAAAATATAAAGAACAGCTCTGACATGATCATGTCAGACAAACCGCTCACAATGTTTCGAATTGTATCAAGTAAAAACTTTTACGTTTTATTCCAGTTGATATTAGATGCAGATACTGAATTTTAAGAGAATACCATGTTACTATTGACAAGTTACATCAATTTTGATCGTGACCTAGATTACCTTCATGCGTTTAATCATATATAAAATATAAATGAAACAAAATATTAAACCTTTCTATTATATCCAAAAAACTTGATATCACCTTTTTTTTTTTTTGTAGGAAATCAGTCCTCGCAGTAATTTTCGGATGGTACTCGTACTGCTATTATTTTTTTTGATGGCGATATTACTGTGTGTTACTGGCCAACACTTCAATGATCATGTTAGTAGTAAACGATAAGTATTTGTTTCAGAATTTCTTGATCTTTCATGCAGATCCTGGAATTATTACTAGGCCATTTTTTAACCGCCTTCCAACTCATCTCAATGACTCTGGAGTCTAGCAGATTAGTTCATTAATATTAGACTTAAAATCGGCCAATAGAGAAAATAAATTGTAATGTTTATATATACAGGGTGCACCACTTAAAATTCCTAAGGCTTGTAACTTTCTTATTTTTTAAGCGACGTTCATGTTGGGCACATCAAATTGTAGATATTTTTAAGGCATTTAAACATGTGTACAGAGTGAAAAAAAATTTTTTTTTTGAAAAAATTGTTAAGAAAGAAAACTTAATTTCCTTGAATCTTTTTTTACCTCACCCTGTACATGAACTGCGTTAATTTTTTCTTATAAAGGTTTTAATTAATTTCAATTTATGTTATTACGTCATATTCGAAATTCTTTTTGGTGTTAGAGAAAAAAATTCCGATTCCAAACTAATTTTTATTTTAAATAACTTTTAAAAGAATGTAAATAATAATTTTATGCTTATCACAAACAATATTCAACGTAACAAAACAGCAACATGAAACAAAAGAAATAAATATTTTTAAAAACAAACTTATATTAAAATATTAAATAGAAAATTGCAAAATTTTTATTTTTCAAATTATTTTATTTTAATAGCATAAATTGAAGGTAATTAAAACCTTTATAAGGAAACATTAACACAGTTCATGTACAGGGTGAGGTAAAAAAATATTCAAAGAAATTAAGTTTCCTTTCTAAACAATTTTTTCAATTTTTTTTTAATCACTGAAAGCATGTTTAAAAATGTCTACAATTTGATGTGCCTCTAACATGGTCATCGCTTCAAAAATAAAAAAGTTACAAGTCTGGGGAGTTTTAAGTGGCGCACCCTATATGTGTATATATATATATATATATGTAAAATATAGTCTATAGTGAAATCTTAATCGGGCCTTAGGGATAATTCATAATTAAACATTACTTTATATTTGACGAGGGTAGAATCCAATTGAGTAAGCGCTCCCAAAGTGCGAAGCTACACATTTTTACCACTGAGCTTCCGACCCCCGTTACTCGTGAACGTGAGCCGGGTTTAGCCGGCGTGAGACAGGTTAGTTTTACCTTACTGATGACTCATCGTTGCGATAGTAATCCTGCTCACTTATGAGAGGAACCGCAGATTTGGACATTTGGTAATAATGACGAATTTAATGTACGGCATTATGACGTACAAATGCAGACATCATTAAGACGTCACTTTTTGGTAATATGACGTCGCCGACGAATAGTTACCAAAAAATGACGTCAAAATGACGTGACGTGTTGCCTGGGATGTGGCCATATGTGTTCTAAATAACCTCCTCGATCACCCCAAAATTTTCTGTCGCTGTTCCGAACACCCTGTTTATAAAAATATATTTCGATTATTGAATATGCTCCATAAATGAAAATATTTGTATTTCAAAAAATGTATATTTCTAGAACTCGATGTTATTTGAAGTTGCAAGCCAAACTCCATGGGTTTACTGGAATAAAAAGAATCGACAAGCCTTACTATTGTTTCTCACAGCTTGTTCAAATCCTATTACAATTAGTAGTTACGCTAATATTGAACTAAATTATCCGTTGCTGTTAACAGTAAGTGTAACAAATAATATAATATAGTATGATATATATTTACCCTAAATATCAGCTCAGATATTAATTTATGGAAAACAATACACAATATTACGATTTGATATTTTGCCAACTACTTTATACTACACTTACTTTACAGACTGCGATTGCATGAAATCTCAGATGTAAGTCAATGTTAAAAAAAGGCATGTTTTGTCCAACAGTGTTTTTCGTCTAATTTTGGTTGCTGAACACGATTATGGCATTAAAGGGACTCCGTACCTTCATTATGGAAATGGGGTTTCGGTGAATTTTTTTGAAATTCAGGGAAAATGTAGGTTATGTCATGCTGATCAAAAGTCTTAATGGGAACAACTCTCAGAAATGCTATTTTCATGGTGTAATGTGTAATTGACATCCAATGGTGACTATTAGCGACTAAAGTATACGGGGTGGGGCAATAGTGCGTCGGACTTCGATATCTCGAGTTCTACGATAGCTAGAAATTAAAAAAATACAAGTAAACTGGGTAAAAAAGTCTAAGTCTACTCTAAAAAAGTTGTGATTTGCATAATACCTAAATAATATTCTCTAATCTTGCCTCTCTTATCTCTCACACGGTTCTTCAGAGGGGTTTTTGAGTAAGTATCCCAAGAAATGTGTATTCTGTTTGCATGGAACCTCTCAGCATCATTCAAAATTCTGTTTTTGAATTCCGTATCACAGTATTCTCCAAAGGCAATGAACGTGGATGTGGCAGCTTTATGTCTCCATTTTCTTTTTTTTATTTTTTCCTTGTTTTTCTTTTTTATATTTTTTTGTTTTTTTTTTCACTATTCAGCGGTTTTTATTTCTTTTTGTTCACTTTTTTATTTTACTTTCATATTCTGCAAATATGATTATTATGACAGTCGACAGCTGCCATAACGTTGCCAATGCTACGAGAGAAACAGTAAGAAGGTATATATAGGGCTTTTAGTTGACCGAAGCGTAGGGCCTATGACACTATGAATTCTGCTGTATTAGAAATATTTTTTCATGAGTCAATTATACTATTTTGACAGTTGACAGCTGCCAACTTCTATCGGTCATTTATACTTTAATGATTTTTATTAACATTATTGAAATAATAAAACTGCATGTTAGGAAATAATGTTATCCTTGCAATACTACATTGTCCAGTGCCAAAAGTAACTATTGGCAGTTGACAGATGTCAAATGCTTCATTTGAGCTGTTTAAAAATCAGTATTTGCATTTGACATTTATCAAAGTAGCATACAAAATAACTTGCATAAATGGAAGAAATAATATTATTATGTACCATGTGCTAATATTAGATAATATTCGATAAGTATAAATTTTACTGCCGTAACAGTGTTCAGTGACCAAAAATTAGTCGAAAAACACTGTTTTTCTGAAATCGATCAAGAATTTCTACTTTCTCGGCGCAATTTCCGATCCCAAAATTCGTTATTCTAGTGCTTTAGTCCGTTGCTAAGCAACTGTCAAAAAACAGTCCGGAAAGTTACTTTTTTGTTTCTTTCATAAATGGGTATCTGAATAGATATTTGCCATTGTTGGTTCTAGGCTAATTTACCATTTACTATTTTAGCTTGTAAAATGGATTTATACTATGGTAACAATGTTTTACTAAACATAAATATGGGAAATTATACACCACATCATAGAAGATAATTCGCATCTCCCCAGCACTCGTTCATGCAAAAATAGTAATACATTTGTGTAAAATAGTTAATCTATAAGGCACTCATCAATGTTTGTCATCAGTTGCTGAAAAGTTTAATAAACCATTTGTCTTGGAGATGAGGATATTCCTTCACAGAACTGATTATTTGGGTGCTGATTCCTGGGCCTTCTTCCACATTGAATTTGATGAATGCTTGACATTTCAACCAACTTGTGGTCTTCTGATGTGAAGTGAACTTTGCTGGAATGAGCTCCACGATTTTATTGACAACACAACTATCTAAACTGAGAATCTTAATCCAGCCAGAGCTCACTTTGAAAAAGAAGATTATACCAAGATGATTGAAACGTTATAAGCATTCTTCATACTCAATGGAAGGACACCCGAAAATCAGCATACTGACACCATTTAATTCAGAGAAACCGTTTAATATTCATAATACATAGTATAAGTAGTCTAATAATTAAGAAAGTACTTTAGAATAGGCGCCCATTCAGGAGCATATTAGGGACTTAAAAGGAGGAAATTATTTCATATAAACATGTTCGAATGTGCTTAAGAACGCAGAAAAAGGTAATTTCCAAAGAGCGAGGGTTGCTGTTATGTATGTACAATGTAATTATAATAACAATTGATATTATTTGTCCAATATTCATATTAACACCAACATAATTGCTGTTCTCAGACCTATCAAAGGTAAGCAATATAGTCAGTAGCTAGTTAATGAGTGAATGAGCCGAATCCAAGGTCATCCCACATCATCATTGCGAGTAACATGGACACGTGTTCATGGGCGCTACTATGACTTAGGACCTCGGATCTGAGTAGTCAAAGGGGGAGATAAGAGCCTAAAAGGACCAACCTCTAAGCTTAGGTCTGAAATAATAGTGAAGAGGGTGGAGGTAAGGGTGTATCTCTAACCAATGGCAACTTCCGTTTATAGTAAAAATGCAATATATCAAGTCGTCATCGTCAGGTGATCAGCTTTTGATCAGGTCAATCAAGTCGAACTGGTCAAACAACCCGAACAGGTGTGTTTTTATTACACCTGTTCGACTTGATTCACATGACCACGACTATCTGATGAGCTTTTAAAAAGACCAAATGTCTCCATAGCAGTCATTCTTAAAAAAATATATGTATTATTTATTACTTCACGTAGACATTGCGTTTTTACTGTAAACAAAAGCTCTCTTTGGTTAGACATACACCCTTAGCTCCACCCTCTAAGCTTAGATATTGGTCTTTAAGCTCATATCTCCCCTCCTACTCTCCGATCCTTGAACCTAGGTCTTAGATCCCTTTACCTCCCATGAACTCGTGCCCCACAGTTAAGTACTGGAGTCCGGTTAAGTTTAAACTATACGTATTCAATTTGATTTACCATGATATATGCTCCTGGAAGAGGTTTCAACTTTTTTGTCATTCACAATAATATAATGTTTTCAATACTATTATAATATTTAACTCTAATAAATGTTTGAAAGAATTCTGAATATGTTTATTGACCTCCTTCCAGATCACTTCGGAAATGTGAGATATAGATTTGTCTGAGCAGGGAGACGCAGAAATACAGTTTATAATGGAATATGATCCACTTTCTGGAGTAATGAAAAAATATTTTTTATAGTAGGTGAGGCTCGAATGTGGGTGATCATAAAAGTCGATTTTCGAAAAAAAAAAAAATTATTTGTGCAGATTGCTCAAAAGGTGCCTTCTGATACCATGGACAGAATCCTGAAGTAGAAAAAAAGTCAAAAATTGTATACTGCCCTCGGCACTCCTCTGAAATTTTGATATTTTTTAATTTGACGTCCAATGTTAAATACGTCGATTTAACGACAGGTTGTCTCAAAATGCTTAATTATTGACTGAACGAAAATTGTTACGTGCCCAATTTTGCAATGTGTTAAGAATAAAAGATGCGAAATCCTATACAAAGTGGGTAACAGAAGAACATTATGCTGTTGTGTAAGAGCCTGGCTCGCATTATTTTGGACATATTACACCACTTTCTGGCAATACCGAGGATATTTCGTCAAAACTTTTTGAATTCTTTGCTGAAAACTCCATCTGTACTGATGAATTCCCGGCTATCGGATCAGATGGAACTGCAGTAAATACGGAACAACACAAAGGCATTACCAGACGCTTCGAAGTGAAATTAAACAGATAGTTGCAATGGATTATTTGCCTCCTGCATTGTAATAAGTTACCACTGCGTCATCTATTTCAACATGTTGATGGTAAAACTACTGGTCCGCTTGGCTATTCTGGGTCGATTGACAAGTTAACTGTGGATCGTGAAAGGCTTCCTATTGTTGAATTTTCTGCTATAGATGACCGCAGCTTCCAGAGCTCAAAGTCAACGATCTCAGTACTGACCAAAAGTACTTGAAGGAAATTTACGAATCTGTCAGTAGTGGCTTTTGTTCTAAAGATCTTGCTTTACGTAGATCAGGAAAGTTATTTCATGCCAGGTGGTTAACATTGGCCAGCAGAATTTTACTACTCTACATTTCAACTACATCACCTCACGATTTTTTATTTATACTAGCAAGTTATGTGATGAAAGTTTATACTCCAGTATGATTTGCGATTAAAACAAAACCATTATATAAAGAAGGAAGTCGCCAATTTTACAAACTAATGTCGTTATCTTGGTATCTACCAGAAAATCTAAAAGACGTAGTTGATCCGGTTATAAGACGCAACGTGTTTTTCGCGCACCCAGAGAATGTAATATTATCTCTTCTGACAGATGAGTCCAAAATTTTTCGAGAATTAGGCTTTCGGAAAATAATAAAGGCAAGAAAAGGGGCAAATAAATCTGTTATAAGAAAATTTGAAGTTCCACAAATTAAATTAGATGCCAAGAGATATTGTGACATGATTTTTTGGCAGGACTTGAATGTGACTGAACCACCTATTACTCATTCAATTTCCGATGAAGAACTTAACAACATGGTGACTACCGGAGAAATTGGTAACATTGAGTTTCCGAAGTTTGCGCAAACAACACTCAAGGTGTGGAAAGAACGGTTAAAGTAGTGACGGAAGCCGCTAAAACCGTGTGTGGGGAATTTAGACGCGATGGATTTATTCGAAACCGGTTGGATTCTCGCAAGAACATGCCCAAGTTTTTATCTAAGAAAGACTTTTGCATTTAAGTGATTACATTATTGTTTGCGTTCTTAGTAAATGCTACAATTAATATACTGCAGTGTTTTCTTTCATTGCCGAGCGCGAAAAGCGTAGTAAAAAAAAATTTTTAATTTTGATACGTTCCTGCGGGCACGATATATTTTTTTATTTAAATATTTTGGGGTATTATTATTGAATCAAAAAGGCACCTTTTGCATACTCTGCCCAAAAGGAAAAAAAAGTTGACTTTTATGATCACCTCTAAATTGGACACACACTAAAAGGGGACGAGACCATCTTTAGTTCAGTAATATAACAGTTAATATAGTAATATATCGGACAGAATTCATAAAGTTTTGAAAATTCGTAGAAATGTTAAGGATAGCATAAGAATTACTAAATCGAAAAGTTCCCACCCCTAAATAGTGTGCTTCATCCCCTAGGACGTCGTTTCCACCCCCAGTTTGAGGTTTTCTAGATTATCTCGGGAACGGTGCACTTCTTGATAAAAATACCTATATACAAAATTATTCCATATAAAATTCTCTATGAAAAACGTCTCTACAATTTTTTTCATAAAATTAATAGTACCTTGGAAAATAAGGCGCACACGTAAGGGTTAGTTCCAGTTAACACAATAAATTGTAATCTTTACTATAATCTACTTTAAAGTTCAATGCTTAACGCAAAAGCAGTGGCTACTAAACTCCAATTAAAATTGTAATAAATGTAGCGCTTCCACCCTCCCACCTCTAAAAAATATCGCAATTTTTAAAGAAGCGAGAATATTGTATATTTTACTTGTTGCCACACCACTCCAGAGGTAAAGTAATTGCCCTTTTTTTACGTGGTGTCCCCTGTAACCTACAAACGAATATCTGTACAACAAATTTTTTCTACGATGATTTTATTAAATTTTTTTTTCAATTTATAATAAAGTTAGAACACAGTTAAAAGATATACAATCCATTACTGAACCATAACAGATACGAAAAAAATTAATAGAAACATTATTGTAGAAAATTTAGTCAGCATTAATTTTGATATGTTTACCCCCAAAATAGTCCAAACACAGCTCTCAAGTCAAAAATTGGAATCTCGGCATTTCCTTCTAGAAACCATTCATTGACAAGACTACATTCATAACAAAGGAACACGTGGAGCAAAAGCCAAACCTGTCTTGACACTTAGAGCAACGGAAATTCAACTTCACAAATAGATAATATTCTGGTAGTAAAAAAGCCACCGTTTCTGAGATATTTAATATTTAACTGAGTACTTCGTCTTTCTATCTATAAAGGACAAGGGTAGATAAAGGCCTTTTTCCGCCCATTGGCCATGTTGTATGTCATTATATTTTCCGAGTAGTATGTCTTGACGAATAATAAAAAACTGTTCTTTGGAATAGTAGATTATTCAGTGAGCGTATAATGATGGCTATTACTCGCGGGTGTGATGTTTACGGCACGAGACGAAGGCGTGTCGTAAATCATCCGAGTGTGTAATAGCCATTATACGCGAACTGAATACTATAATTTATCCACGACTATCGCATATTTTAACTGTTTTAATCGTTTAAAACTGAAAAAATAAAGTTCATTTACAGTAAAACGTTGAAGTGTTAAACGTCAAACACGAAAATATGCACGAAAACATAGAAAAATGAATTCGCCGTTTCCTTATGAATATTGCTAGTTCCTGATTGGTCAAAGGTGCGTTAGAATGAAAATAACTAGTACCTGGTTGGTTAAATATGTGTTTGAATCAGATTATATTCATTATACGTTTGGTTGGAATAATGACTATTATTATTTGACAATTGTTAAATGTAGAATGCAATGATTATACATACGATGGTCGTGGATAAACATATTCTTATTCAATACATACTACAATATGTGGTTTTGAGCGCTGACACGTTTAAATTCGCACGCAACGTCGACACTACTACGACTCCCGCAGAAACGATTTTGCTTTTTATGCATTGAAGCGCTTGATGAAACAATATAAATTACCCATTATTTAAAAGCTTAAATGCTCAACAATGAAATGAGGTACAGTTTATCTTGTTTCATCGAGCACATCTAACTGAAATATACATTAAAAGTTCGGAAAAAGGTCAAAAATTACTAGAACACTGCAAACATGCCCACTTTGAAATGATATTACTGTGACCTACTGTTGTTTTTCAAATGTAAAACATATAGAAACATAAAGATCATATGTTCAACTATAAATAAATAACGTTTAATGACTTTAAGGAAAACTTTTCTTTTTTATGAAATTAGTGGGCGAAAATTATATAGCTTATCTACCCTTGTCCTTTCCATATTTTTGGAACTATTCATTCTAAAGAAATTAGAGAGAAACATAAATTGTGTTTTAACTGCCTTCCAAGCCACTTCAATGATCACTTAAGTCTAGGAGATCTAGATTTGTCTTAATAAAGGAGGCGGGGCCCTACAGTTCATAGTGGAATCCGAACCACCTCTTACAAATATTGAAATATTTTGAAGTAATGTTTATATTACGTCATAAAAATATTTCATTGGTGTGTGGGTAAAATTTGGATTTTAAACCTATAATTAGTTTAGCTTATACACTGCAAAGTCTTAAATATGCTTGTGCATAGAAGTATCCAGTTCCTAGATACAAGAGTGTAGGAAAGAGTGTAGGAAAGAGTTTTCTGAGCATTAGCACAAAAGTGTGACTAATGCATACACCCATTTCTGAAACTGAAACGGAAAGAAGTGTGAATGATAATTTTCAAAGGATACATGTTACTTACCGTTAACAATAATCGAAAGTTGATATCCACGGAGGCATAAGTTGAAAATTTGATTGGTTTTGAAGAAGCTAGAAGCAACATTACCAACGCTTTTCGATTTTTTGCATTCCAGTAGATCCACGGACAATTGCTGGCTACATAAAACACTTTCCAGCTCTAAAAAGGATATAGAATACATTGTATGCATATTTATTATTGTTAGAAGATGTTGTGTGGACTAAATTAGATGGGATTGGGGGTTTTCTCTAAAACTATGGCAGATAGACAAAAACCAATATAGGTGTCCTGAGCTCGATTTTCGAGGAACAAACAATGCCGCAAACCGCGATCTTCTATCTTTTTCGACTACCGAGCTACGGAGCGTTTTTGGAAAACTGGCATTTTTGGACGACCTTCATATCTCAATTACCAAGTGTCGAATCGAAAATTGAGTAACACATTCTCGAGGCACTTTTTGAACAGAATCCGTTGCTGATAAGAAGAAAATTATGCATGCCTCAGTTTTCGAGGTATAGACATAACATGTGTTTTTTTAAATAAAACACTGTTAATTATTTCGTTATTCGATGACAACTTAAATTAACTATCCAACAATATATCATATGTCACATTTTTTGTCTCTAGAAAAAGTGGTTAATTTTTTAAAAATTTAATATATTTGTGAGGAGGCCATGGAAAACTATTAACAACAACACTTCTTATAATATAAAATTATTTGCCAAAAATAGAAAAAACTAAACTACAATAAATGTTCGAATAGTCTTCCATTGACATCTACGCATATTTATAGCATTTCTAATATTTATTGAGAAGGCCATGGTAAAAAAAAAGAAAATCTAAATAATCGTAAATGTCAAAAGCTAATTTGAGAGTTAATTTGTGAGTGAGCATTGTTAAAAATAGTTCAATTCAGTAATGATAAAAAATATGATATGATTAAGTGATATATAGAGTGCGTTGAAGATTTAAATTCAGCTTCAGAGTTTTATTTTAATAAGTAAGTTGTATACAGCAAAACTGTGTACCAAAAATGCCGCTTAGACAATATCTTTAAATATCCATAAAAGAGACTGGCTAGACATAAAAATATTCAAAGGGCTATAACAAAATTTAAAAGAGCTTGGATGATTTGTAAAACTTCGAACAAAAATATTGTAGCATTTTTAATTTCTAATAATTTGGTATTTAAAATAGATTTAGTGCCGCCTAAACATTCATTATTTACTTTCAGGGACCAAGTTATAGGTTACAGGTAGGCAACCAACTTGCCTCTTGACAGTACGGTGTGTTGCATACTGTGGAACTTTTGGTCCGGTAATTTGATGATATCATTTCAAAGGTGTATAACTGGATTAGGTTTAATTATTCATTTATTAGGGTTTAATAGTTTCAGTCTATGGAGTTTACTCTTCTTATGTTCTTAAAATTGGGTAAAACACGTTTTGTGGCTCAAGGTAGTAGAGGAATTTTTGTTTGTAACTAGTTTCATGTTGGTAACGCTGGGGGAACGGTCAAAAGACGTCCTTCTTGTGAAAACCGCGAAGCCTTGCGGACACGTTCTTCTTTTGGGAGGAATTTTGGTGGCATCGTAGCTAAAGTGATATTTTCATGGATTTGTGGATGATGTCCTAGCGTGTCCTCTCGTACTGCTCTTGCCGCGAATGTTCAGAGTATTCAGAAAGCTGTGTTTAGCTGAACCTTCAAGTTGGCGGTTTTTTTTGTTGAGTAATGCTCTCTTCTATGGAGGTAAGCTTTTCACTTTGAATTTGTATAATGGAATTCTTATTTGAGTTGTGCATTGCAGAGTGTTTGGAATGTTTGGATCCAGTGATTTGTTCTGGTAATGTTCTAAAAAAAAAACACGTGGTTTTATATTGGTTATGTTGATCCTCTTGAAAGCGCCTCGTGCTGGCTTGTTCAATTGGTCCTGGTCCGTGTCATCCTGTCACTCACTGTGATGAAATTTTATTCGTGTTAATCCAGGAGCACTTCTGCTGGAGTAACAGCTGTTCACTGGAATGTTGTGGGGAGAAGTCGCACGAAGACACTGAAGCGCTGGGAGATGTGCTCTAGGTATCAAGGAGGACTCAATATCTCGCCGGATTGCCGGAGTTTATAAGGTTTTTTCTTTCTTAATTTTCAATGGCTTTAAGCCACCAATTTGGTAAATTTTTTTGTGACAGTAATTAAATTAAATTGTCTTATGATATCAGATCATCTATCGATTCATAAGTTGTGAACCTTCAGTTCGATTTCAAGTGTATTTAATTAAATGAATCTTTGTGAGCATGTCGCTGTAAAAGTAAATATGGTACCATGAATTATTTAGACACTGCATAATAACTTAGTAGGACAGGATCATTTAGTTCTGTTATCAACTTTTAACCTCACATAGTAAAAATTTTTTTTATAGTAAACTTGTTAGTGAGAAGAGTATATGTTGCCCTGTCACCTACTTAAATTCATATGCGAACAATATAATTTAGAATTCTTCAAATTGAAATTTTAATTCAAATTACCAGCGCAATTAATCTTAAATGTTATTTTTGTACATACAATTTGGGTAATTTTAATAAATGTTGTCCATGTCTAAGTGCTCTCATTTCTTGATACTCATCCAAACTTTGTCTAGACTTCATAATAAATAACTACCTACTATAGTTAAAACGATACTAGTTAAAATTTCAGTATTTTCCATCGTATGTTATATGCCAACTAAAATTTTGTTTCTTGGCTGACAGAATTTCATTTCTAAATTAGCTATTGCCCAAGTGGCGCCCTCTATTGTTGTCTGTGTTTACTCTATTACTTACTCCTCTTTTTGCTTTCCGAAACAAACTGACTGCCGTACGCATGTGAATGTTTTTTTATGCATTAGGCATTAGACATTAATAAACAACAAAGTAGTTTAGATATTGTTTAATTTTTAGGAAATAATGGTCCTATTTTGTGGCCAGCTAGATCTTCCGATATAACCTCTGCTGACTTTTGGCTTTGGGGTTGTTTAAAAAATATAGAGAACGTTCGCTGCATTTCGGACAATATCTCCTGTCATGATGGAAATGCAACAAATTCTGTAAGGAGAAGGTGTCAAAAATTCATAGATGTCTACAATTCGAACATTTATTGTAGTTTTAGAGCAGGAGCTAGGTGGCTTTTTCGGCACATCCTCGTTTTATGAATTTTGAGATATTTTTATGGTTTAATGGATTATAACGATTCATAAAATCGACTACTGGCGGGGCACTTCCTGTCAGGTGCCTCACGAACACTGTCTAAAAATCAGTGAAATTATGTCATCGTTACAAGGCTCATTTTTTTTCGTGTGTACACATTTTATGTTTAGAATGAATAAAACAAGATCGCCAGAAAATGTGGGCCGTCAGGAGGCGCAGCCAGAAAGATAATAATGATACAATACATCTGAGGCACGGTAGGAAGTCGAGTTAGTTGAAAGTGTTAAATTCCTGTATATTTAAGAGCCTATGGTACTTTTGTTGACATTAAGAACTTTCTGGGGAGGCTATTCTATTATTGAAGGAGCTTTTAGAGTTTTAAAAAGGAGCCAGAACTTGTAACGATGAGTTTAGAGTTCTGAAATGAAATATGCGAAAAGAAATTCGATTTTCTTCGAAAATTCTAAACATTTTTTTTCTGGCTAGCCTACTGACGGGACTTTCTTCCTGGGATTTTTTTTCTGTGTTCAAAACATTTAAATAAACACGCTCAGCCTAAAAAAAGCTCGTAAGGATCATGTTATATAACTCCATTTTTTTTACATCTTTGACCTTTCTGGCTGCGCCCCTGACGGCCCGGCCCACACTTTCTGGCGATCTTATTTTATTCATTCTAAACATAAAATGTGTACACACAAATTAGCCTTGTAACGATGATATAATTTCACTGATTTTCATATCTTGAACCATGGCCAACTCGACGGGCTGACATATGCCAGAAGTCTATTTTGTCGTTATTTAAGTTCGACAGAATTAATCAACGCATAGAAAATGCTTGAACCGATGAGTTTCCGAAAAAGCCACGTAGCTCCCGCACCATTTAGTTTTTCCTATTTTTGGTAAAATTATTTTATATTATGGGTCGCGTGCGCCGACGTCACAGATTTTGAGACCTTAATAAAAACAAACAGCTGTTATTGAGAAATCAGCCGATTAAACGTGTTTCTTTAAAGTGAATTTTGCAGTGTTTGTACCATTTAAGAACTTGTTGGATTATTTAACATCTACAACTATTCTTAATACTGTTATATAAACAATTTTGTTCGTCAGGATGACGGTTAGTTCGTATTTTGCAGAATTGTCTCCTGATGTAGAGGTTAGGTATACGGCTGCCATCGAATTAAATCCTTATATTTTGAGAAAAAAATACTTTAGTACAAATATTGATGTATTTCCAAATGTTACACATAGAGATGTTGCAAATTACTTGATTTTTGAAAGAATTACCTAGACAGAAAGACGAATTCAAGGCATTGAGAAGTCTTGAAGCTGTTTGTGGTTAGGTGAAAGAAGTACTCTTCAAGAAATTTGCAGGATAAAAGCTTGTTACAACGGTAAGAATTAGTTATCAACCATTTTTTTCATATATGCTTGCCTAATTAAATGTTTTATAAATAATTACCAATGCAGAAATTAATTTTTCAGGATATGAACTCTTAGGCATCATGAATAAAAGCCATTGACTCCTTGGACTATTGCAGATTCAGATGGTTCCTTAATGCTCACTAGGATTGTGTTGCCAGTCTAGACAAAACATGTTCACCACTTAACAGGAAATCTTTCCTTTTAGTTTATTAGCAATGAACATGGCTATGGTTGGAGATTAACCGCTGTAAATTTTGTGACAAAGACATTATATAAAATAAACAATGAAAGACTGACGTACCTACTGTAAACTGTTTGAAATATGTAATAAGATGTACACAATTTCTTCCAGCGGTTAACCCCTCGTCTATACCTTATATACCTATAGATTGGACTACGCAAACCGTTGTAATTTTTGTAAATTTTTATTATAATATATTATATAAAATGTTTAACATATATTTTACTATTATATGAAGGTCAGTTGTTAATTATGACTTGTATTCTCTTAAATATACTCTCCCTCCGAGCAGTTCATGCTTCGCCCAACTAAAATTTAAATAAGAAATAGTTATTAAAAATAGAGACAAACCAATATAAAATGTTAATTTTCTTTACCATGAATTGTTTATCGCTTGTTTGAGCAGCAGTTATTACTATCACAATCATTCTTATGCATTAACTTAAAGCATTTCTTTTAAATGCTTGGAATTGTTTAACCTAACCTCTTCTGGCTGTATATCGACGTTATTTTACAAAAACTGATGTTGTCTCGGATTGCCACACTTCCACAATTAATAATACAATAAAAACTAGCCATTTTGTATGATATAATATGATAAAAACTCTAGGATTACGAAAAATTAAATTCTGAGGTTCAGTCAGTCGCCATTTGACAGCTAATGACAGCGGTTTGTTTTTCCTAAGGTCTGGGACCTGTGACGTCACGCGCACGCGACCCATAAGAGTTCTTGTTAATAGTTTTCCATGGCCTCCTCACAAATATATTAAATTTTTCGAAAATTAACCACTTTTTCTAGAGATAAATATGACATATGATATATCGTTGGATAGCTAATTTAAGTTGTAATCGAATAATGAAATAATTTACAGTGTTCTATTTAAAAAAATACAAGTTATATCTATATCTCGAAAACTGAGGCATTTATAATTTTCTTCTTATCAGCAGCAGATTCTACTCAAAAAAGTGCTTTAAGAATGTGTTACTCGATTTTCGATTCGACACTTGGTAATTGAGATATAGACTAAAACTAAAAGTGCCAAATTTCCAAAAATGCTGTAGCTCGGTAGTTGAAAAAGATAGACGATCACGGTTTACGCCATTGTTTGTTTCTCGAAAATCGAACTCAGGACACCTATATTGGTTTTTGTCTATCTCCATAGTTTTAGAAAAAACCTTAAATCCCATCTAATTTGGTCCATCCTGTACTGTGCAATAAGGTTTTATATGAACATATGAGTGTATTAAATACACTTAACAGCTATTTTCAGAGAAATAGAAAGATCTGAGGAATCTGATGTGTTTCTTAGTTAAATAAGCATAGAAGAAACTGAGGGTATATATAAGAGTTAATTTGCTAATTTAGTTGATTGATATTAGGAAAAATAGAAGAAATAAATTATAATCTGTTGCCGTTTAGAAATTATACCAGCAAGATGTCTAGTTTTCAGAAGCAAAAGAGTTCCCTAGGCGCAAGTGAGAGTTTCACCCCTAATGCGCCCCGCCGCAGTTTTTCGCATTTTTTCTCGAAATACCTCGTTCCCCGAAAATTTCATACTTATAGATAATTTCTATATAAAATTTACTACAAATATAGTATAGTTAATCATCATTTGATGCAGAAATCGTTCCTACAAGAGATTTTCTTTTTTTATACTGGAGAGGAACTTGCTTCATAGCTTCAATCATTAGAGAGATATGGCAGTCAGTGATACCGCACGACGTTCGCTAATTATGTTACGTTATTGAAGCAAATAACGAAGCTTTGTTTCAGACTTATGGCATTGCAGTTCCATTCTAACGTAACTAGGTTATCTTCTTCGACCGATTAATTAATAATAGATTTAATTACAACTAAATAAATAAACTAATTTCTCATCTTTTCTCTAAAATTGAAAAAGAACTAGTAAATAAACCTTAAATGTATTGAAATTATCAACTTAACCTCAAAAATTTCTAAAGAAAATAATGAACGAACCCGAAACTAACTAACAACTGACATAAATACAGATCGGCTGATTTCAAGATTTATGCTCTATAAATCTTGGGCTTCCCAATTTTCACCGAGGTGAGGATAACGTCGTTTACTCGACGTTCGCTAAATGTACGAAAATTACGTCAGGCGCTAAGTTATTACCGCATGCCTTAACGCAGATTAAAGGTGCGCATGCTTAGATGTCAAATAACGCGAACCTGTAATAGCGCATGCCGTTATCTGACTATGCCATATCTCTCTATTAATTGATGGTTTCCACAAAAATATCGTGTCCGTTACGACCGCCATGTTGAAAAATGACAGTCGAGATAAAGTTTTCTCAATTATCTCCTTTCCTGTTAGTTTTACCCTAAAATTGGGTATTGCCAATATTGTAAAAAATGAAAAAAAAGCTACGAATCTTGTTTAAATTATTTTTCTCTATTATTAATATTTTACGATTTACAGCCTACAGAATGGTGAAAATTTGTGCTTCGCTGCACATTTTTGCAATTATCTCTGTCCTCGTTGCTCCTATGTAGTAATTGGCTATAATCAGAAAATTTCATTGTTAAAAAACAAATTGTTAAAATTTGACAAGGAGCAATGGACCGATTTAATTTAAAACTGCTCAGAGCACTACTTGTTATTATACATATTTGACTCCACTACTATTATATGCAATGTCACATCTTTTGTATTGCACATCAAAAATATTTTAGGTGAAATTTAAGTTTATACAACGAGATTTACCATGGTATGCGGAAAATAAAATGGTGTACTAGTCTTCAATGTGGGAGAGCCCCTACAAGATTTGAGAGTGCTCCTAGGTAATTAAGTATATTAAAAATGGTTAAAACTTACGAAGATACACTACTGTTATTGTCTAGGTCAGGAATAGAGCGACGAACTTACTTGTGAATGAACATATTGGAGATAATTACATTTCCTTAATTGGCATAAAAAATTAAGCCGGCGAGTGCGGTCAAAGTGCCATATTTTTTGTTTTCGGTCGAACAATCAGGACACCGGCAGGTGCAAAGTACCGCCGTAGTTGGTGTTTTTGTGTTATTGACGGGTTTAAGTAAATACCTTTTATATCTACTTGTTGTTGTAGAGTTCACTAGCATAGGGTCAATGTATTTTCGATTTATTTCGCTATTTTTGGAGTGTAATTTGATTTAAACCGAAAAGTCACTTCTACTCTCTCCAGCTATGCTGTCAATAGTGTCACTCGCAAGTCTGATAATTCCGTCAGATTGGTTAAAGTCATTGACAAAAAAAATAAGGTTTTTTTTTGTCATTATTTTTTAATTTTTCATTTTTTTAACTCCTTTCGGTGGGAACAACCTACTGATAAATTGTCTGTATGCCATGGTAGATCACCCTGTATATTGCCCAAGACACTACGGACGAATTTATTTGTCTTTTCAATCGTATATGCCACGTCCGTTTTACGAAAATGGATCAATCATTATCATTCCTTCAAAATCGAAACAAAAAATTTCAAAGTGTCATTTGTTATGTAAATTATATATCATTTACTTTACTACTTACATTGTCATCAAGTCGCTGGCCAAAAATACATAAAGATCCCACTATCATACAAACGAGTACCAGAACTAGTACCATTCTAAAATTACTTTGAGGGCTGATTCCCTGGAAAAAAGTTTATTTTGCGTTATGTTCTCTTTTGCAACTAAGAGGAGTCTAGCTATAGTCTGTCAGCAACTGTACTTTTTTTGATGGAGGTATGACCCCGGTTTCAATCTCTTCGTCAAGAAACATTAGACTAGTAGATGGTGACAGAAAATCAAAACTGATAGCCTACCGTCTGCAAGTAATTTAGTCAGTATTATGTATACAATAAAGCTCAATTTTTGGTACTTTCAAGGTTTGCCCGCATGCACGGGATGTAGGAAACGATTTCCGGTTTGCATAAAAAAACAACGTTTTCAACTGATACACTACCGTCTGCAAAGTTCATAATTCGAAATTAAAGGAATAAAAATATGTCGGAAGCGCTTTTGCAGACAGTTCTGTCATGCACCAAACCTTATACAGGGTACTCCAAAATGTATCAAATTTTAGTAAAAAAAAAAATGATAATTTACCGTCTGCAAACAATACAAAATGATGATTCTGGTTCATGAAGACGAGTAGGGGAAAGGTGCAGACGTTTACGATATGCATATCACCATATTGTGCGCATGTCAACTTGTTATTTTTTTTTATAACTTTGAACAGTTGTTTACCGTTTAATTATAGTTTTATTAGAAAATTTAGGTTGCAAAACTATTGTAAACAATGTTTTCAGACGAATCCAATATACACGGTTGTCCATTGAATTCTATAAACTTGTAAGAAAATGGGGGTAACTTTTACCGATTATTAACTGTCTGCAACTTGGTACAAAGAAAGGTTATTGATTCGATTACGCAATTATTTAATTTGCATACAATTCGCACATGCACTAAAACCACAGATATGTACCAAAAACAAAAAAACAACTCTTTACTTTCTGCAACACAAAATTGTGTAAGCTAACTTATGCAAGTATATTTTTTTCGGATGGGCAGACAACATGCAGATGCACACGGACCAGAATTAGTGCTGGTATTCGATAAAGTTGATCGGTAATTCGCGTCGTAGTTAAATTCAATTGAAAAAATATTATTTTATTAAAGTTGTAACAAAAATCTTATACATATTATCATAATAATAATAATTGTTTATAAAAAATTTTGTTCGCCGTCTGTTTCTTCTTCAACATCATCATTCTCAACCACTGACTTCTGGAACGTTTTCCGATAATCCTCAGTGAAATAATACTCATCTTCCTCGATCACACTGTTACTGGTAATTGCGACTGTAATTTTAAAAATTAATCAGCATTTGAAACTCATTGGAATTAACAAGAAAACTACGGTATTTTCGTACCGTTGTAGTTATCAGCTACAGAAATTTCTTTGACGGTTTGTGGCATTTCATCTCTATCAAACAGTCCTCCGATTTGCACCAGCCACACTCCTCAACTTTTAAGCTTGATGCTTAGGCAAAGATGCGTTGCTCAATATTTTTGACACTTTATTGTGACTCTCGTGCATGTGCGCATTGTCTACAAACTAAATAATTGCATATTTGAATCAATAATCTTTCTTTTTACCAAGTTGCAGACAGTAAGTAATTGGTAAAAGTTACCCCCATTTTTTTACACAAATACGTTAAGCGGCAAGTGCTTTGTACATATTTAATCTATCTGCAAATAATTCTTTATCGAAGCTCTATTTTTAAATCATGTTTTCTTTTCAGCTGCAGACGGTAAACAATTGTTCAAAGTTATAAGAAAACATAACAAGTTGACATGCGCACAATATGGTGATATACATATCGTAAACATCTGAACCTTTCCCCTACTGGTCTTCATGAACTAGAATCATCATTTTGTACTGTTTGCAGACGGTAAATTATAATTTTTTTTATTATACATTTTGTAGTACCCTGTATAAGGTTTGGCGCATGACAGAACTGTCTGCAAAAGCGCTTCCGACATATTTTTGTTCCTTTAATTTCGAATTATGAACTTTGCAGACGGTAGTGTATCAGTTGAAAACGTTGTTTTTTTATGCAAACCGGAAATCGTTTCCTACATCCCGTGCATGCGGGCAAACCTTGAAAGTACCAAAAATTGAGCTTTATTGTATAGATAATACTGACTAAATTACTTGCAGATGGTAGGCTATCAGTTCTGATTTTCTGTCACCATCTACTAGTCTATATATTGAAACGAATTGATCGGGTAATAAGCTGTAAATTGTATGAGAAAAAAGTTATGGCTGTGAAAAGATGATTTTTCACCCCCTTGTATCTCGAAAACTGTCCATTTTCAGACTTTGTGCCCATGAGAACTTTTGATGTACAGGTCAAAAGGAACAACATATTTTAATTTCAGCCATTTTCACCAAGGGCCACTTCCCATAAGAAACCATAAAATCTGTAAAATCGTCTTTTCACCCCCTTGTATCTCGAAAACTGTCCATTTTTAATAAGGGCCACTTCCTATAAGGAATCATAAAATTCTGTAAAATCTCCTTTTCACCCCCCTTGCATCTCGAAAACTGTCCATTTTCAGACTTTATGAACATTAGAACTTTTGATGTACAGGTCAAGAGGAACAACAGATTTTAATTTCAGCCATTTTAACCAAGGGCCACTTCCCATAAGACACCATAAAATCTGTAAAATCGTCTTTTCACCACCTTGTATCTGGAAAACTGTCCATTTTCAAACTTTGTGCCCTTGAGAAATTTCGATGTATAAGTCAAGAGGAACAACATATTTTAATTTCAGCCATTTTCACCAAGGGCCACTTCCCATAAGAAACCATAAATTTCTGTGTAGAATCGTCTTTTCACCCCTTGTATCTCGAAAACTCTCCATTTTCAGACTTTGTGAACATGATAACTTTTGATGGACAGGTCAAGAGGAACAACATATTTTAATTTCAGCCACTTTCACCACGGGTCACTTGCCATAAGAAACCATAAAATTCTGTAAAATCGTCTTTCATCCCCTTTTATCTCAAAAACTGTTCATTTCCAGACTGTGTGAACATGAGAACTTTTGATGTACAGGTCAAGAGGAACAACATATTTTAATTTCAGCCATTTTCACCAAGGGCCACTTCCCATAAGAAACCATACATTTCTGTGTAGAATCGTCTTTTCACCCCTTGTATCTCGAAAACTGTCCATTTTCACACTTTGTGAACATGAGAACTTTTGATGTACATGTCAAGAGGAACAACATATTTTAATTTCAGCAATTTTCACAACAGGTCACTTCCCATAAGAAACCATAAAATTCTGTAAAATCGTCTCTTCACCCCCTTGTATCTCGAATACTGTCCACTGTGTGAACATGAGAACTTTTGATGTACGGGTCAAGAGGAACAACATATTTTAATTTCAGCCATTTTCACCAAGGGCCACTTCCCATAAGAAATCATAAAATTCTGTAAAATGTCTTTTCATCCCCTTGGATCTCGAAATCTTTCCATTTTTAGACTTCATACCCATGAAAACTTTTGATGTACAGGTCAAGAGGAACAACATATTTTAATTTCAGCCATTTTAACCAAGGGCCACTTCCCATAAAAAGCCATAAAATTTTGTAAAATCGTCTTTTCACCCCCTTGGATCTCGAAATCTTCCCATTTTTAGACTTCATACCCATGAAAACTTTTGATGTACAGGTCAAGAGGAACAACATATTTTAATTTCAGCCATTTTCACCAAGGGCCACTTCCCATAAGAAACCATACAATTCTGTAAAATGTCTTTTCATCCCCTTGGATCTCGAAATCTTTCCATTTTTAGACTTCATACCCATGAAAACTTTTGATGTACAGGTCAAGAGGAACAACATATTTTAATTTCAGCCATTTTCACCAAGGGCCACTTCCCATAAGAAACCATAAATTTCTGTGTAGAATGGTCTTTTCACCCCTTGTATCTCGAAAACTGTCCATTTTCACACTTTGTGAACATCAGAACTTTTGATGTACAGGTCAAGAGGAACAACATATTTTAATTTCAGCAATTTTCACCACGGGTCACTTCCCATAAGAAACCATAAAATTCTGTAAAATCGTCTCTTCACCTCCTTGTATCTCGAATACTGTCCTGTGTGAACATGAGAACTTTTGATGTACAGGTCAAGAGGAACAACATATTTTAATTTCAGCCATTTTCTCCAAGGGCCACTTCCCTTAGAAAAAACCATAAATTTCTGTGAAGAATTATCTTTTCACCCCTTGTATCTCGAAAACTCTCCATTTTCAGACTTTGTGAACCTGAGAACTTTTGATGTACAGGTCAAGAGGAACAACATATTTTAATTTCAGCAATTTTCACCAAGGGCCACTTCCCATAAGAAGCCATAAAATTTTGTAAAATCGTCTTTTCACCCCCTTGTATCTCGAATACTGTCCATTTTCAGACTATGTGAATATGAGAACTTTTGATGTACAGGTCAACAGGAACAACATATTTTAATTTCAACCATTTTCACCAAGGGCCACTTCCCATAAGAAACCATAAAAATCTGTAAAATGCCTTTTTATCCCCTTGGATCTCGAAATCTTTCCATTTTTAGACTTCATACCCATGAAAACTTTTGATGTACAGGTCAAGAGGAACAACATATTTTAATTTCAGCCATTTTAACCAAGGGCCACTTCCCATAAAAAGCCATAAAATTTTGTAAAATCGTCTTTTCACCCCCTTGGATCTCGAAATCTTCCCATTTTTAGACTTCATACCCATGAAAACTTTTGATGTACAGGTCAAGAGGAACAACATATTTTAATTTCAGCCATTTTCACCAAGGGTCACTTCCCATAAGAAACCATAAATTTCTGTGTAGAATAGCCTTTTCACCCCTTGTATCTCGAAAACTGTCCATTTTCACACTTTGTGAACATGAGAACTTTTGATGTACAGGTCAAGAGGAACAACATATTTTAATTTCAGCAATTTTCACCACGGGTCACTTCCCATAAGAAACCATAAAATTCTGTAAAATCGTCTCTTCACCTCCTTGTATCTCGAATACTGTCCTGTGTGAACATGAGAACTTTTGATGTACAGGTCAAGAGGAACAACATATTTTAATTTCAGCCATTTTCTCCAAGGGCCACTTCCCATAAAAAACCATAAATTTCTGTGAAGAATTATCTTTTCACCCCTTGTATCTCGAAAACTCTCCATTTTCAGACTTTGTGAACCTGAGAACTTTTGATGTACAGGTCAAGAGGAACAACATATTTTAATTTCAGCAATTTTCACCAAGGGCCACTTCCCATAAGAAGCCATAAAATTTTGTAAAATCGTCTTTTCACCCCCTTGTATCTCGAATACTGTCCATTTTCAGACTATGTGAATATGAGAACTTTTGATGTACAGGTCAACAGGAACAACATATTTTAATTTCAACCATTTTCACCAAGGGCCACTTCCCATAAGAAACCATAAAATTCTGTAAAATGCCTTTTCATCCCCTTGGATCTCGAAATCTTTCCATTTTTAGACTTCATACCCATGAAAACTTTTGATGTACAGGTCAAGAGGAACAATATATTTTAATTTCAGCCATTTTCACCAAGGGCCACTTCTCATAAGAAATGTGCATACGTTGGTCATGTTGAATTTCACTGGATTACATTAGTCAATTATTTTCTAATTATTTATTTAGGGTATAGGGAGACGACTAAGGAGACTCTAAGAAGATTCATTTTCGATTAGGACGTGCCAACATTTTCCCTTGGGAACCAGTATAGCGGCCATTTTTTGAAAAAAAAAAATCAATCACTCATATTGGCGCAAAACGTACGTTTGGAGTATGATTTCTGGCTAAATCATATTTGGCGAATACGAATATACAGGGTGTCTCACCGGGAACTGAATCGATCGATATAGAGAAAAGTACGCATCAGAAATTTTTGAAAATTTTGGGAGTTACTAAAGTGAGTGTGGCCAATCCAAATAAAATAATTACAAGCAGGTGGCACTTCCGCTTATACCGGAAGTCGATACCAACTTGCTTATTTTCAATGGAACACCCTATATATTTCAGGGTTTTCGAAAAGAGCGTAAAATTCTGAGTCAAAAACAGATACCCTATGCCTAAATCCATCCGTTTCAGAGATATTTGACATTTTATAGAAAATTTGATAGGTGCAACGGTTTGCAAGAACCGTTATAACTTTCTTCGTGTAAAAGATCCTCATTTGCTTCTTGGTACATAAAAAGAACACAAGGAGAACTACGTTCTACAACTGAAATAAATTCAATAATATCATACCATGTGTTCCGTTTTTCGCGTTACATTTTGTCAACTTCAAACCGCGAAAACTTGTTTTTTCGTCAAGTTGTGTAAAAATGAATTCCCTTTTTTCTGATATTAGCATTGTGGGGTTAAAGTTTTCAACTTTTTGAAATATTTGCGATTTTCTTAGAAATTCATGAATTGTAATCATTTCATCAAAATAGCCATGATTAGAAACAATCAGTCATTATCTTATGTCAAAAAATGCCAGCGCGTTTAAATTACACCCACGAAGACTTTTTAAATTTGTTTATTATTTATGGAGAATGTGATAAGGTAATATCAAGAACTTGCAGCACATTTGCTAATCGATATCCAGAAAAACGGAAAATAACACTAACACTGTAACATGCGTATTAATCGAATTGAAGATACAGCATGAACTAAAATAGCAGAGATAAGATCAATTTAAAACATGATTCCATTTTAATTTAATAATTGCTCAAAATTCCGCCCTCGAACCTCGACTATTTTTCGCACCTTCGGATTAGATCCTCATGGGTAGCTCTTCTAATTGAATCCTGTGATATGTTTTGAAATGCATTTCTTACTATCTGCATACAATCTTCAATGGTTGTTAATGGGCTCTCATAAACTTTATTTATAATAGTTCCCCAAATAAAATAATCCAGAACTGATAAGTCGGGCGAGCGAGGAGGCCATAAGAAAGGTCCATTATTGGCAATCCATTGATCATAAAAAGTCTTCGTGGGTGTAATTTAAACGTGCTGGCCATTTTTTGACATAAGACAATGACTAATTGTTTCTAATCATGGCTATTTTGATGAAATGATTACAACAATTCATGAATTTCTAATAAAATCGCAAATATTTCAAAAAGTTGAAAACTTTAACCCCACAATGCTAATATCAGAAAAAAGGGAATTCAATTTTACACAACTTGACGTAAAAAATACAGGGTGTTCCATTTGACCTAAACAAGTTTTCGCGGTTTGAAGTTGACAAAATGTAACGCGAAAAACGGAACACTTGGTATGATATTATTGAATTTATTTCAGTTGTAGAACGTATTTCTCCTTATGTTCTTTTCATGTGCCAAGAAGCAAATGAGGATCTTTTACACGAAGAAAGTTATAACGGTTCTTGCAAACCGTTGCACCTGTCAAATTTTCTATAAAATGTCAAATATCTCTGAAACGGATGGATTTAGGCATAGGGTATCTGTTTTTGACTCAGAATTTTACGCTCTTTTCGAAAACTCTGAAATATATAGGGTGTTCCATTTAAAATAAGCAAGTTGGTATCGACTTCCGGTATAAGCGGAGGTGCCAGCTGCTTGCAATTATTTTAGTTGGATTGGCCACACTGACTTTAGTAACTTCCAAAATTTTCAAAAATTTCTGATGCGTACTTTTCTCTATATCGATCGATTCAGTTCCCGGTGAGACACCCTGTAGTGTCTATTTTACACTTGAAAGCAATATGGCCGCTATATTTTTATCAAGTACACTATATAATTTTTAAAATAATTAATATTTTCAGCTGTAGCAATGGAATTTTCCGGAATGTTACGGGGAGAAGAGGTAACGTAATGTTATTTGCTCCTTTTCATACTGAGCAAATATTTTTAAGAATACCTAATTGGGAAGTTTATGAAAGGCTCTGACTGGATAGGTGCAGTAGATGGCTCAAATAAATTTAAGTTCGACAAGATTCTGTGTAATATGAACATAAAAATCATGCTGTTTTATTTACATTTCACTTTTGTTTTCGTACTTCGATTATTAATATTAGTTGTTTAAATAGTGCATATATAAAACAATTAAATTAATCTAACACGAAATAACAACTCCAAATTTTCAAGTGCGAAATATTTATTTATTTTAAATTGTCAGCATCTTAATATAAAATATATCGTCCATATTGATTTCCAAACAGTATTTCGTATTCAGGAGGCCAAAATTAACTACAAATTTTACACTACATGAAAAATTTAAGCAAGGTAATTTATTTCAAAAATGGCCGCCATCTTGGCTCGTAAGGGAAAATGTTGACGCATCCTAATCGAAAACGAATCTCCTTGGAGTGAGGAATAACCGTACCAAATAGCATCTCGTAGAGTTAAGATGCCGAGAGCCACTGCTAGTATATGTAATCGAAGTACGGAAATAAAAAAAAATTAAAATTATAAATAGGTACATAAAAAATTTAACTTTTTCAAATAAAGCAATTGGTAGTTTTGGGTAGCTTCCTATGAGAAAAAGAAAGTCATATTTGTGTTCACGTGGCAAAAACCGCTGCCCAAGGAATCACTACTTCCACATCCAGATTCTCTATCCAAGTCATTCACAACGAAAAAACTTTGTATGTGAAAATAATTGTTTATGGAACTTTAATAATATAATATTTGAAATCCTCTACCCCAAAAACCCATAAAACGGTACCCCACATCGGTAGCGGGGTGGGGGTGGTGATAGGGGGGTGGTAGTGGGGGGTGGATGAAGTAAAAAAATATTTTCTGGTTCCTGGTTCCTGTACATACACTAAATCACATTTTTTTTTCATCCCCTTTAATAAGGAGGTGAGGGTGGTAATGGGGGTGGCTAATGCCAAAAATTTTTTTGAGACCTTAGCTTCTCTTGTATATACTAAATACCAATTTCATGGACTCTTACCTGCTTGATTTACCCACTTACCCCAAATGTATCCCAATTTACCCTTCGACGGAACAAGATGAAAATATAATCTAGTTCTAGATCTCATTAAAGTACATATGTGTACCAAATTTCAAGTCAATATCTTAAACGGTTCCAGAGTAAACGTGCGCACAAAAAAAAGTTACAGACAGACCGACAGACCGACAGACCGACAGACAGACATTTTTTTTTCGCTCAAACTTAAAATCTCGACGTTTCATGACATTTTAAGATCGCCGGAGCGCATCACCAACCTTACAAATTTGAACAGATGGAACTACGTGTACCATTTGGCAATATTACATCGCGGATATCAACCAATAATTTCAGTGCAAATAGCAGTAGCAGCATTTTGTAATTCCTCTTCCAGGAGATAGATGGAGGCCGCAAAAACCAAACAAACGAAAATGGTAGTGACCTTGAATCAACAATGGGAAGCATGCAATCTAATTTGAACCGTTTCAAGATAGAGTAATAGTAGTTATGTATTATATTATCCGTCTCTGGACTTATAGTACAGTAACTAGAGGTTTTAACTTCGGAAGGATGTCATATTGAACGGATTTCGTCCATTTTTGGCAGTATAATAGTAAAAGTTTCTATATTGTGCAGGGGCTTGTTAATTTATAGGGGGTGGATGCCACCCCCTCTCAGGGAGTGGCACTTAAAAAATATATATGTTTATTGGAGCTGAAATAGAATCAAATTTTAAGAAGAAAAGGTTCTATGCAATTTTTCACATAAATTGATAGTTTTACTTCCACGTCCAGTGGAAGTATTGTAACGACAAAAAATTTTTTAAAAATTTTTATTGTCCAAATAGGCTTAAAATGTCATGAAACGTCGAGATTTTAAGTTTGAGCGAAAAAAAATTTCTATCTGTCTGTCGGTCTGTCTGTCGGTCTGTCTGTAACTTTTTTTTGTGCGCACGTTTACTCTGGAACCGTTTAAGATATTGACTTGAAATTTGGTACACATATGTCCTTCAACGAGATCTAGAACCAGATTATATTTTCATCTTGTTCCGTCGAAGAGTTGGGGGGTAAATTGCGGTAAATTTGTGGTAAATATAGATCAATCAAGCAGGTAAGAGTCCATAAAATTGGTATTTAGTATATACAAGAGAAGCTAAGGTCTCAAAAAAATGTTTGGCATTAGCCACCCTCATCCTTTTATTAAAGGGGATGAAAAAAAATTGTGATTTAGTGTACAGGAACCAGAAACCTCAAAATATTTTTTACTTCATCCACCCCCCACCCCACTACCGATGTGGGGTATCGTTTTATGGTTTTTTGGGGTAGAGGATTTCAAATATTCTATTATTAAAGTTCCATAAACAATTATTTTCACATACAGTTTTTTTCGTTGTGAGTGACTTGGATAGAGAATCTGGAAGTGGAAGTAGTGATTCCTTGGGCAGCGGTTTTTAAGTTATAACGACTTCAAAATTGCGATTTTAGCTTAAAAAAAAAGGTATTTCCAAACGGCTTTCGTCAAATATCTCGAAAAGTATTACTTTATCGAAAAAATGATAGACCAATTACAGAAAGTACAAACTGGAATTTAATTATATTTTTTGTTTATTGATGTAGGATTAATAGTTTCGGAGATATTTAAGTTTATATTTGGCATCCAAGTGTTTCAAAATTACCTTTAAAGTTTAAAATGCATTTTTTTTCTAAAGCAAGTTCTTTAAATGAGCAAAAAAATTTGAGCATCTAGATAATGCTACATCTTAACGAAAAACTGTATTTGAGATAATTTTTTTAAATTATTGGCTAATTAAAGTAATAAAATGGCGACCATTTTATATAAAAAAATATAAATACGCATATTTTTCCGTCATAACTTTTTTATTTCTAATGCTACAGGAACGAATAAAAAATAATTTGAAAGCACAACTAATTGTCTTTAATTTCATTTCTTAGCTTGCATGACATAGATGTCACAATTTCTGAGATATTTAACATTTAAACTGCATTTTTCGTCTTACAAACGTTGGGACGCCATTTTTAAACTTTCATATCTTCGAAACTATTAAATCTATGTAAATAAATAAACAAGCGAAATTCATTATCAGTTTATGAGCTTTATTTTTGGTCTCTACCCATTTTTCAATAAAACTAATATTTGGAAAAGGAAAAAAAAATTACGTTTTATCGAAAATATAGTTTAAACTGTATATTTTTTATAAGCAAGTGCTGTATACAAACCAACAAAATTGAGCATCTACGTCATGCTATATATTAACGAGAAACAGTGTTTGAAATTCCTTTTTTTTTAATTACTGGCTAATTACAGTAACAAAATGGCGACGTTGTTATTAAAAAAATGTGTAGACGCACATTGCTTCGGCCATAACTTCTTTGTTTCTTATGCTACAGAAACAAATAAAAAAATAGTTGAAAGCATAATTAATAACCTATTATTCTACCTATTAGCATCCTTGACGTAGGTGTCACAGTTTCTGAGATATTTAACTCCCAGGCAGCAAGGTGCCGTCATTATGACGTCGTTTTTTCGGCATTAATTACGTCAATGTCACCTTCAGCATGACGTAAAAATGACGTGAAAAGACGGCACAATGTCACAGCCCAATGACGTCATATATATGACGCCAATATGACGTATTGGTAATCAGTGAATTTTGCGAAAAGGGATGCAAACCTCTCATTATAATATTTTTCCACAATTATTAATAAAGTTTTTGACGAAAAAAAAATCGGAATGTGCAGGGATCGAACCGCGGACCTAACCTAACACTTAACTCACTGAACCATTGAACATCTTTATTTAAATATGTTTAAAAGCTGTATACCCAGTTAGAAATAGTAAAACAATTATTATTACTATGTGGCAAAAATTGAACTAGTCACTAAATACTTCTATTTATTTTTATTTTATAATGATTTATTTCACGTCATTTTAATGACGTCAAAATAATGACCTAAAAAAACGTGTATTTGACGTCTTCATGATGACGTCAGAAGTACGTATTAAATATCACGTCTCTGGTACGTCATTTATTAATGACGTCAAAATAATGACCTAAAAGAAACTTGTATTTGACGTCTTCATGATGACGTCAGAAGTACGTTATAAATATCACGTCTCTTGTACGTCATTTATTGGGACAATGACGTCGGCGACGAAAAATTCACCTTTAAAAGACGTCATAATGACGTCACCTTGCTACCTGGGCTCTGTAATATTTTTTCGATAAAGTAATACTTTTCGAGATACTTGACGAAAGCCGTTTGGAAATACCTTTTTTTTTAAACTAAAATCGCAATTTTGAAGTCGTTATAACTTAAAAAACTATCAATTTATGTGAAAAATTGCATAGAACCTTTTCTTCTTAAAATTTGATTCTACTTCCAATAAATATATATATTTTTTAAGTGCCACCGAGTGAGAATACCCCAATACAATAACAAAATTGTGACATTTTATAAAAAAAAAAATGTGAATAGGCACATTGTTTCGGCCATAATTTCTTTATGTTTATGGTACAGAAACAAACAAAAAATCATTGCAAAGGTTGATTAATTATTTTTTATTCTGTTCCTTGGAAATTTTTATGGAAGTTTCATAGTTTCTAAGATATTCAACATTTAAACTAAATACTTCATCCAATAATCTTTCCGATACCATCTATAAACTAAAAAATCTCCGGAACAATTAATTCTACGTAAATATTAAATAAATACAAATTAATTTTCAGTTTATGGGCTTTATTTTTGATGTCTATCATTTTTTCGCTTAAACCAATATTTATTGAGAAAAAATACGTTTTCTGGAAAGTCCGTTTATAGTTTATAATACAATTTTTATTTGAAGAAAATGCTGTAAACGGACGAAAAAACAGTATATGATAATATATTTTTTTAATTACTGACTAAGTACTTACATTTAAAAAATGGCGACGTTTTTATTAAAAAAAAATGTAAGGAAGCTAATTGTTTCTGTCATAACTTCTTTGTTTTTTATGGTAAGTATAGAAATAGTCAAGAAATCATTTGAAAGCCTAATCGTTAGTATTTAATTACGGTTGTTAGCATTTTTGATGTAAGTGCTATATTCTGAGATAAATTTTTAATCAAATACTTCATTTTATAGGACGCCATCTTTATACTTCTATATTTCCGAAACCATTAATTTTACAGAAATTAGAACGATATTCATCTCCAATTTAGTAGCCTTCATATTTGTCTATGGCATGTTTTGGCTCAAAATGTAATACCTTGCGAATTATTTGACGAAAATCGTGTTGCAATACCTCTTTTTTTAAGTAAATGTCCCAATTTTCAAGTCGTTATAAACTTAAAGACTATCAATTTAAATAAGAAGTCCCATAGAACTTTTTCTTCTCAAAATTTGATTGTCTTTCAGCTCCAAATGGGGATGGCATCTCCCCCATAAATTAGCAAGCCTCCGCAAAATATAGAAACTTTTCTTTTGATGCATTTAATCAAATATAATTCAGGAAAAAAGTGAAAAATTTTTATTTTTAGAAAAGAACAACCAAATTTGATATCTGGATATAACTTCACATTATAAGCAACTTCTTTAAATAACATGTTTCGGTTGTTTACTCTTGAGGTAATTTCAATAAAATATATATTTTTCGACCTAAGCGCCAGGACTAACACACATTTCTGCAGTCCTTTTTTCGTTTGAGAACAGGCACGAACTTTTATCAAAAATAAAATTTTTCAAAAAGTCAATAACAATAGTCATATGGTGCAGACTTTTTGACGGACACTGTATAAAATGCGCAAATTCATAGTTTTATAATTTTGTAATTTTTACATATTATGTGAATGGGATATAAAGACGATGAACAAAAAGACGCGTTTTCATTGCCTAGAGAGTTCGTCGCGGTATCCTAATATACTATATAAGAGTATGAATTACATAAAAAAAGTGACCTTCATAACGTATTGACAACATCGTGAAACGAAGCGATTTAATTGTAATTGTAGTCAGGCGCCACCTGCCAGCCAAGTGCTAAACTTCATTTATGACTTTTACATTATTTGTCTTACAAACCAACGCTTGCTTTATTGGCAATTTGTCTTATTTACTTTCAATGAATTGGTTCTTGTAGTTCGAGGATTTTTCAAAAACTACTGAATAAAAAATTGAAATTTAAATATCGATATGTTTCATATACTATAGCAGATGAGCTCAGACTAATATCAATAAGATAATATCTTTTTTATTATTTTAAAATTAGGTTCAAAGTTAGAGGATGTTTAAGAGCTTGACAAGAAAAAAATATTACTTTTCGTGAATTTGCAATAGTCCAGTACCATTCTATCGAGTTTTTTCTCAAAGCCTGTGAAATTTCTTTTTAATCAGTTCAGGGATTTAGAAGAAATCCTCGAACTACGAAGTCATGTTTTTAAGTAAATTTAACCTATAATTCCGGCGCCCTTAAGCCTATTTGGACAATAAAAATTTTTAAAAATTTTTTTGTCGTTACTATACTTCCACTGGACGTGGAAGTAAAAATAGCCGAACACTATACCCAACATGTTCAATATGAAAATATTAATTTGTTTAGTGTATTTGATAGAAATATAGTGGCATAATTGCTTTCTAGTGAAAATAGACACCCTATCTTATTCGCCAGGTACAATTTAACCAGAGATTATACGCAATGGCCGCCATCTTGATTCCAAAGGGAAATTGTGCCCAGTGGCACCCTGTGGATTAAAGTGCTGTATTCGCCCCATTTATGCGGCGTACCGTACCCTTCGACCATATATACATATAGACCTAGCTTGTTTACATATAATGATGATGGCATGAATAGCGGTGGGGAAAGGAGGGTAGAACTTAATGCAAGTTTGCCATGTCACTCCATTAGTCATGTTATTGAGGAAATATCCCAATACTTAGGATAGGATATTGCGTTTTTAAAACCACCCTAATGTAAGTATTACTAATAACACATATGTATTGTAGCCTAACCTTATCTATGAATTAGATATTTTTTTACACACTTTTTTATTTATCTGCAAAATTTTATTAAGTGTTGGCAACTGTGCAATACTGGACACATACTGTCAAAAGTGTCAAATATTAATTGTCGTCGCTATATTTACTTCTTGTTGATTTGTGCTCTTTTCTTGTATGTTCGAACTGTTAATTAGAATTTTCAGTTAGTTTGAGAATTATTAGTGTTCATCATGGTAAATAAATGCATTGTATGCAAAAAATATTGGGGTAAAGGATGTGGTCGCTCATTTCACAAGTACGTAAACAGAAGTCATAGGCGTGGAAAAGGGACAGTAAATCACTTGAGGCCATTCATTAAACGTAACTTGTTTATTTTTTACAATGATTAGGTATTTCATGAAATCTATGTATTCTACTAAAACTTATTTAGACTCCATTTATTGTTTATGTATTTTATCATGAAATATATAAATTTTTTACATTTATTTTCTTCACCAGTCTTCCATCTTAGCATTCATCCTTTCAAGGTATTGATAACCAGTGTAGACAATGAAACAAACATGCATATTTTTTTTTTATAAGTATTGTACAAACAGGCTTAGAATGTAATGAAACGTCGAAATTTTAAGTTTGAGCATAAAGAAAAATTTGTCTGTCTGTCGGTCTGTCTATAAGTTTTTTGTGCGCACGATTACTCTGGAACCACTTAAAATATTGACTTGAAATTTGGTAGACGTATGTATTTTAACGAGATCCGGAACTATATAAGATGAAAATATAATCATTTTCATCTTATTCCATTGAAGAGTTGTGGGTTAAATTGGGGTAAATAGGTAAATCAAGCAGGTAAGAGTCCAAAATTAGTATTTAGTGTATAGAAGAGAAGCTAATGTCTCAAAAAAATTCTTGGCATTGGCAACCCCCATTACTACCCCTACCTCATTATAAAAAAGGGGGTGAAAAAAAATTGTGCAGTGTGTGCCAGAGCTGGGTAATTACTTGTAATTGGAAAATAATTACAATTACAAGGCGCGGATTTATAGGGGGGACGCAGGGGGCGCGCGCCCCCCCTGATCCAGTAATTTATAAGGCCAAGGTTTGTAGATTTAGGTTTTTTTAATAAAAAGTTCAAAATGCTATATATTTAGTTTAAATGTGCGCCCCCTCCTCAAGAATTATCTAAATCCGTGCCTACAATTACAAATTACTTTTTAAAAAAGGAATTAATTACAATTACAAATTACTTTTTTCAAAAAGGAATTAATTACAATTACAAAGTACGTCTTTAAAAAAGGAATTATATTCATTTAATACAATTATACTTAAATACAATTACAATTACATGAAAAAAAATGGAATTGTAATTGCTAATTACTTTTTCAAAAGGAATTACCCAGCTCTGGTGTGTGCACAAGAGCCAAAGGCCTCAAAATATTTTTTTTACTTCATCCATCCCCACTACCACCCCCACCCCATTACCGATGTGGGATATCGTTTTATGGGTTATTTGTGTGGTAGACGATTTCAAATATTTTGTTATTAAATTTCCATTATTAAAGTTCCATAAACAATTATTTCCACATACAAAATTTTTTCGTTGTGAGAGACTTGGGTAGTAGATCTGGATGTGGAAGCAGTGATTTCTGGGACAGTGTTTTTTTTTATAAATATCCGATTTTGATATTTTTTGGTAAATTTTTAATGTGTATTGATTTTTCAATAAATTACAAAAGTTGGTCCCCTAATAACTGATACGCCCATGGAAAGGATTCTACCCTCCTTTCCCCAACCCCCCTAATGCTGCATTCAAACAGTTGTCTATGTAGAACAAAGAAATGATAGGTCTATATGTATATATGGTCGAAGACCGTACCCACTACAGAAAAATTTTCAAAACTCACGTAGGTCATAAAATAGCAGGCAGCCACAAATCCCAAAGAACCAATCGGAATGTACAGCAATGCAAATTTACAACTTTTCACGTACAAAATGGTTAACCTGAAAATAAAAACGTTATACATGTATTATTCGCGTATGTTAATTAAATATCCTATTCATAACACAGCCACACAAAAGAAGAAAAGAGTGCAAAATATAGTATTCCTCTCTATTTTGGGCCGCCGAGTACAAATCCGATGTCGAAATTCCCCCAGCATTTCACAACAATTTTCTAACCTCAAAAAACCGCTTAAAATCGTCGATATTGGGAAAAAAAAAAGAAAAGAAACTCTTATGCAAATGACTAAAATATTGTATTCCTATGAATTTTTAAGCACTGAATATGAAATCAATGTCGGAATTCCCCTAGAAAATTACCAGAATTTTCTAACCTCAAAAAATAGCTTAAATCTACAAATCTACAATTATAGAAAAAAGAAAATAAATACCAATGAAAATGTCTAAATTATCGTATGCCCGTGTAATTTGAGATTTCCTCCAGATCACCAGAATTTTCTAACTTCAAAATAATAGCTATAAATCAATATTGTCAAAAAAATGAAAGAAGTCCTATGCAAACAACCACACCTTGACACTTAAAGTAATAATTCAAGATACCTTTTAAAGGAGTCAAACTAACGCGAAATCCACTACATAAAACATTTCCTAGTAAAAGGAAATATACCATAAAAGAAATAAGATCTTTAACCCTTTGATACCCAAACTCTCTCAAAGCTTCTGAAAACTTTGAAAGGTGCCTTGAGTTACTACTTTAAATGTTAAGATTTTTTTGACAATATTGTAGATTTAAAGATATTATTTTGAGGTTAGAAAATTCTGGTGATTTGTGCTGACATCAATTTCGTATTCAGCGTCTCAAATTACATGGGTATACTGGGTATAATTTATTTTAGACGTTTTCATAGGTATTTTTTTACCATATTGTAGATTTTAAGTTAGATTAGAAAATTTTGGTAATTTTCTAGGGGAATTTCAACATTGATTTCATATTCGGCGCTTCAAAATTTATAGGAATACAGTATTTTAGTGATCTGCATGAGGCTTTTTTCTTTTTTTCACGATATTGACGATTTTAAGGGGTTTAATAATAATAATAATAATAATAACCTATCTTTTTCTTTTGTGTGCCTGTATAATTATTACTTATTTATTTCAGTCAGACCAGGCTAGATAAGGGTTGGACAACAAAATAATTCGTTACAGCAAACTGATAGTGGAATATTATAAAACATATGATAACTAAGGAAGGAAAAATAGTCCGAACCACCTGCGATTTTCTGGGGTGAAATGGGGTAAATTTTTGGGGGTCAAAAACGGTTTTTGCGATTTCTGGCTAAACTACGCATCCTATCGAAAAAAGTTAAATATAAAAGTTGTAGGTAATAAAGTGATCTAAGATTTTTGTGGAAAGCATTTTTATCCTAACCTCAAAATTTTTCGAGAAATACGCAAAAAAAAAAAGTCGATTTAGCTCAAACTTGGTGCAAGTATACCTTTTGGTGTCCCACAGAAGCACTATTTTGGACCAAAATATTTAACGGTTGTTGTTTAATTCAATTTTTTTTTAAGTGAAATTTTCAACTGCGGTTCCTCATAAAAGTACTTGTCCGACAGAGTTCGGACAGAGCTTATTTTTTTCGTTTTTTTTAATTTCTTTTTTAACAAATCAAAATATTATTGACAATCCCAGAAACTTGATAGAATCAACTAAAAATTCGTTGCGTCAATGGAAATATGTTGCCTTTCTAATATTGTCTCCCGAACAACTAAAATTTAAATATATAAATATTACCTGAAGTTTTTATTTTAATAATATACACATTTATTATGTATCTGACCATATGAGAGTTTACCTCTCACCGTCACTTCATTTGATTCAGTTTGTATAAGACTAGCAAGTTGACCACTATCATTTGTCTGTTCCATGACCTATGACATACTGAGGAGAACATAATAAGTTCGAAACCAGTCTATGTCTGGTTAGGAACAGACAAATGATAGTTGGTTACTGATCACGATTTGAAGGTGTAATTCAATGCAGGTCGGGGTATTTGCCCGGTGAGTAGTTGTTTCCTTCAAATCCTATTTCATAAACAGTGGGTATAGCCCACCAAGGCTAGAGGTCCCCGCTCTTGGTACTTGCAAAAAAGCAAGTCGCTATACGCCAGTGACATTTGTCCGACGTATAGTAGCATCTGGCCATATGAGAGTTTACCTTTCACCGTCACTTCATATATGTACATTCATTTATTGAAAGTAGAAGGAAGTAAGAACAAAAAAATGAGCCCTGTCCGAACTCTGTTGGACAAGTACTTTTATGAGGAATCGCAGTTGAAAATTTCACTTTTTTTTTTTATTGTATTAAACAATCGTTAAATATTTTGATCCAAAAAAATAGTGCTTAAGTGAGACACAAAAAGGTATACTTTCACCAAGTTTGAGCTAAATCGAATTATTTTTATGGAAGAAAAAAATAAAATACCGAAAAAAACGTTTTTTTGCGTATTTCTCGACAAATGTTGAGGTTAGGATAAAAATGCTCTCCACAAAAGTTGTAGATCTCTTTATTACCTACAACTCTTTTAATTTTTTTCGATAGGATGCGTAGTTTAGCCAGAAATCGCAAAAAATCGTTTTTCACCCCTAAAAATCCACCCCATTCCACCCCAGAAAATCGTAGGTGGTTCGGACTATTTTTCCTTCTTTAGTTGTGATATGTTCTAAAATATTCTGCTATCAGTTTGCTGTAACTTTTTTTTTTTTTAATTCTGACACTATCAGCTGGCCTATCAGCCACTTACTGCCTAATTTTATTGTGATGTGCAATGCAAATGGATAGCCTCTTATAAATAGTTTTCTGGTAGTTTTCTGAATGTAAAAGATTGGCATCTTTATAATTATTGTAATCTTCCGATATTCTTTCTATGTGTTCACTTAATAGTTCCAGCTGGAAATTCAATTGATGCAGTTGATACGCAACAAATATGATAGGGTAAACCATTCCATAACCATATACAAAAATTTCTGAGTAATACAGAACGCACAAGATTCCTTGCAATGGTGGAGAGCATTTCCTTATTATAAATAATGTGAAGTTGAAGTCTTCTTCATCAACAACCAATGGCAAAACCATTAATAAGTGGCTCAGAAGTGATACACCGAGCATAACACTTGCATAAATTTTAAAAATTTTACAACCATGTAATATCTTATTTCTTAATTTTACTCCTGCTACATCAACGGACCAAGAATGCTCTAATGTTAGTACTTTAATTTGACGAATTTTTTCAGAGAACTCTAGTTGCAAGCAAAGCGACGAATCCCTTAAAAAAATTATTTCATTAAGAGAAATATAATTACATTATTAAGTATTTATTTAACGAAATAAAAAACATTTTGTAGTATACAGGGTGTTCCGAATTGTGTAGGTTAAACTTCACCAAGTTATACAATTTTTCTAAATAGAAAAATAGTTCCTATAAACATGGGTTGAGAAGAAATATAGTCTGCAGAGCAAGAAAATGGATGAATAATTCCTACAAAGAATTTTTTTTTTGATCTGTATAATGTTGAGGGGATTGCCACAATCATTAATTAATGTTTTCCACAAAAATATCGTTGTCGCTACGACCGCCATGTTGAAAAATTGATGGTCAAAAACACTACTTTTCTCTGTTGTTAATATTTTGACTTACAACTGTCAGAATGGTCGAAGTCTATGCTTCGCTGCAGATTTTTGCAATTATGTCTGCCCTCGTTGCTCCTGTAGTAATTAGCTTTTATCAATAGTTTAGATCATAAAATTTCCCAAAACTCTTTCACGGTGAATTGTTTTAAAATTACAGCAGGTCGAACTTTAAAGAATAATTAAATTTTCGAGTTGCTGTAACTTATAACGATTGACTTTGAGTACAGTCCCTTGCTGATAAGAAGAAAATTATGAATGCCTCAGTTTTCGAGATATAGACATAACTTGAGTTTTCATAAATGGAACACCCTGTAAATTATTTCATTATTCGATCACAACTTAAATTAGCCATCCAACGATATATCACATGTTATATTTATTTGTAGAAAAAGTGGTTAATTTTCGAAAAATTTAATATATTTGTGAGGAGGCCATGAAAAACTATTAACAACAAAAACACTTCTTATAATATAGAATAATGTTGCCAAAAATAGGAAAAACTAAACTATAATAAATGTTAGACTTTTCTTCCATTGACGTCTATTTATATTTATCGCATTTCAAGAATTTGCTACATGCCTTGATTACATCTTCACACACCGGAATAAAATAGTCTGTTTACCTTAAAGAATTTTATATTACTTACTGGTAATAACAATTAAAAATTAAAAAAGGGAAATAACTTCACAACCGTAGAAAAAATAGTATGTAACACACATGTGGCAAGCTTCATTTCAAAACGATGTATGAAAGTAGGAACACGAATGTAGCGAGTGTTCCTATCATACGAGCCCTTGCCACACTTGATTAACAATCTACTAATTTTTTCATCCATTTTTTCAAAATTTTGATATTAAATCAAGTTAGAAAAAAATAAAAAATACAAATAGATGGATCACGTATTTATGAACAAAAAATGTGCTAACAAAATTTATCGTTAAAGCCACGATTTTCCCGGAAAAAAATAGTCACGTGTAACGTTATAACTCTGAGTGAGATCCATGACTGTGACACCAACGCACTGAATTACATGTCACTAAATCAGAATTTGTTCAATCTATACGAGTGTTGGTTCATTTAAAAGATGGAAATTGTAGCTTTCTAATGCTTTTTTGTTTTAAACAATACAAGCAAAGGATGGATGGGAAAAATATACTTATATACCGGGCGTAAACGAATAGTGGGCCACCCCTGTAACTTCCTATTTTTAAAGATATCAGGATGAAATTTTGTATGGTGAAATTAGGTAAGATTTACAACTTTTTGAGACCTATCCACCATATTTATCATTTCCGGTTTTACCGGAAATTACCCCAATAGTCTTTTCTAAATGGACCACCCTGTATGTTTTTACATTTTTGAAATAAAGATCACATTTTGGATACATTAATACTATTTTGGACAATTTCTACAGTGTTGCACGAAAAATAATTCGAATTTTAGTTGTCAATCTAGATGGCTGCGAATAAATTACCGAAAGAAATTCGTGGTAAACAAAGTTACACCGCATTTAAATCGGCGGTAAAAAATATATTATTAAGTAAGTGCTATTACAGTGTAAAGGAATATTTTGACGATAATTTTTAAAATATAATTTGTGCTTGTATTCTGTGATATATTATTATATGTGTAAGCCTAAATGTGTTATGCATGTATTAAGTAATGACACAGTATAAAGAAATACCTTGACAACTTAATTTATGTGCTCGCATACTGCGTCTTATAGTTACAAGTTTGTGAATATATGTGTAAGTCAGAATGTGTTATATATACTAAGTATTATATATTGTAGTTATACATATTTATGTTTGACTTGTCTTATCTATGTAAATAGTGCACAAGACCAATAAAGATGATTATGATTATGATTATGATTATTATGTTAAAATTATCTTTGATCCATATAATTCATATGAAAAATACGAAAACGTCAATATGTCGAATAATAAAACATACAGGGTGCTGTAAACTCATTAAAATCACATTTTTCAAAATGACTCATTTTTTTTTAAATTATGATATGGGCCACCTGGATATTCAGAAAGCTCTATTTAGTGGGGGTTGAACGGTATCAAAAGTTCCGTAATGTGTAATCGTTACCGGCAGGAATGATAATTTTTCTTAAGTAATTTATGATTTATATCTAACTTCAATTAAATTTTGATCAACTCTGTATATTTGTGTTAATATTTTATAATACGCAAAGTTGGAAATCTTACCTAATTTCACCATACAAAATTTCATCCCGATATCTTTAAAAACAAGGAAGTTACAGGGGTGGCCCATTATTCGTTTACACCCGGTATATTATCACGCCTGAACTCAATCCTCGCAATAAAAAATATAGAAAAAAATAAAAGCCCTTCAATAAAATTCTTTCTTCATTGAGAACTGTTGAAAAGTGTGTACACTTCATGATTATTATGGTTTATTACGTTGTAGTGTAGTAACGAGGATTAAAAAAAAAGTACATCTCAAATTATTTTAATTTCCTTGCGTATTGGAAGCAGGGCCCCCGTATGGGGGAGTCTATTGGGTACTGAGTTTAGGGGCCCGGGCTTCCGAGGGGCTCGTAGTGGGGGCCCGCCAGACATTTTGACAATATATATTTTTTCAAATTTCTTCCCCCTGCTCCTTCGCTCATCAATTATTAAGCACGGGGGCCCGCCAGAGATTTTGGCAATTTTTTTTTTCAAATTTCTAATCGAAAAAAATACCAACCAATAAAGTTTTCCATGGAATTTGTTTTTTTTTTTTTTTTCGAAAATTATAAATATCTCGGAAACTATTTGTTTTTCTGATACCAAAAAAATCATGCTTATTCAATGCAATGCAAAATTTCGTGTAAATTGAATTATTATTACGAGTGAAAAAAATAATAAAGCGAAAAATCAGTTTTCCACCATTTTCTCGGAAAATTTGAGGTCATGATGAAAAATGCCTTGTAAAAAAGTTTTAAATTTTTTATTATCTACAACTTTTGTAAAAGACATTTTCCGCTAGGAGGTCACGTTTCGCCGAAAATTGAAAAAAACCGCTCTCAACCCCTAAACAACATTTCACAATTTCACTTTATCTCGTGTTTAATTTTTGTTTTTTCTCTTCTTTATAACCTTAACTAAGTCTCCGGATGGTCCTTTCCTGTTAATAAATTTTTTTTCAGCATTCTAAATCCGCTTTGGCACCAGCCTAAAAATATTAACAATAGAGAAAAATAGTGTTATGTGTTTCAACCCTCCAGAGACATGTAGAAAAATCCTTTAAAATATTGTAGAATGTGTTGGAATGTAATGGAAAGATCTAGAACACATAACCTGGGTATATAAAGGAATGACAAGCTGTATGTAGAGACAGTTAAGTTAGTACAGTTCTATTGGTCAGTTGAATGTGCAGTTCACTTCAGTATAGACAGTTTTTGGAGAAACATTAAGAAGTAAATACAGTGATCAAAAGTGACTGAAGTAGTGAATTGTAGTATAGTAATTAATTGTTAAAATTGTAGTAATTAGTATTATTATTAGTAAGTTAATAAATTAGTGTTTAAGTGTTTAATGGTGTTATAATTTCCGGATCCACGATACAGGGTGTTTACAAAAAGGGTGTAAACACGTAACAATAGTTTAAAGAAAAAAACGCAGCTATTTTCATTTTCTGCAATATCTAATCTTAGGATAGAATTGACAGAAAGAGAGGATATGCATGAAAAACAATTTTCAGGGTTCTACTTGAATAACTTGTATAGGAACTTCTTTTCTCATTTAGAAAAGTTTTATGACTTAGTGACGTTTGACCTATGCAATTCGGGACATCCTGTATATTTGTAATTGATTATTACCGGCTGTCCTAATAGAATAATTGCGATATACTGTCGAAATTGCTGTGTTTTTGTTATAATTATTATTGAAGCAATGTCGTTAATTTTGATGATTAAAATGCTCAAAATTATAATAATTTTAATTGGTCCAATGATCTTCTGTTGACGAATCCCCAAGAGCTTCAATATAAAATGTAGCGGATCCTCTGAAAAGCGAATAAAAATAAATAAATCAACAATAGTTCAAAATGTAATTACTTAAAGCAATCGCCGATATGTGAACGTTTTCGTATTGACGCAGAGTGGTTCATTATCAACTTCTAGGTGGACAAAAATCTTAAAATGACTAAATAGGCCGATAATAATCGCTACGACACGAGAGAAATAGTGAAAAAATTTTGTGGGCTCAGAGGGTTTATTTTTTTGGATGAAAATAAATTTCTGGAACGTTATAAATTTACTGAAAAGGCCTCCGAATAGAGAAAAAAACATTAAAAAAAGTTGTGCTTGTTGGAGGTTGAAAATAAAGGACAATGTTAAAAATAGCTGATTTTTTGGCCCCCATCCGGAACGCATAAGACCCAGAGAAAATGGTCGAAAAAGGCTCAATATGTATAAAAATACATCTTCGTGGTATCAAAAGGCTGCGGAAAATTCTACTTCGCCCCTAAAAACATAGAAACAACCCCTAAAATCGCTTTGAATAATATCTTATACTGAATGTGAAAAATTATATATCTATTAGGTATCGGTTGAATAGAGGTAAGAAAAGGGCAAAAACTACCCCTATTCACACCCTATGTAGGGGGCGAAACGCTATACACAACACCTAATATTAAAAAGTGATTAAAATGAACAAAGTGGTTTTTTAATACTAGTTGAGCCAGACCTTCAACTGATCCTGACCTCAGCATCCGTATTTTCAAAAGCAACCCCCATAAGGGTATGAAATAATATTAAGTATTATTACAAAAAAGCGCTTTAGTTAGAGATCCTGGAAACCACCAAACTACCCTATTCGGGGGTGCAATTCTATTCACAGTCTCAAATACTAAAATAAATGCCACGGCACTTAGTAATGCACCAAATTATTTTCTACTAGTAAAACGGACAGACATCCACTTTGTCTTGACGTGAGTATCCTTATTACGAAAAACTATCCATATATGGATATGAAAAATATTTACTGCACGTAATGTTCCAATATAGAGCGGGAGCTAGGTGGCTTTTTCGGCAACTCGTTTTATGAACTTTGAGATATTTTTATTGTTTAACCGAATATTAATCTACAAAGCTGATTTTTTGTCTACAAGCAGTTTATGCACTATTTCGATTAAAAATCACATTCTACCTCAGCTGAAAGTTGGCTAAATCTTTGGTAGACGTTGCCAAAATGGCAATATATAGTCAAATCGTGACAATTATATTCTTCATTAATATTAACGAACAAACTAGATAAGGTTTTACTTTTTAATATTGCTAGTGGTCGAGCTACAGACGAAAATATTCACTGAGAATAAGCTTACTTTATCTCTCACATTTCTATCCATAACGTACCCTAATAGCACATGGATATCCTGTGGATGTCCAATGGACGTCCCTACAATCGGGACGTCCTATGGACATCCATTTTACAGTTGGACGTCCTATGGACGTCCCAGGGACGCCCGAATGTCACAACTTTGGATAATTTATGGAAGTCAAGTGTTGGATCTTAAACGGTGGTCCATGATGGACATTATTTAGACCAATTAAACTAACATACATTTTCTGTACAAACGCCCTCCAGTGTTGGACCTTAAATGGTGGACCATGATGGACATTATTTGGACCAATAAAAATTGTCCTTATTTGGACTAATAATGAGTGTATCTATAATCTCAAGCCATTTTGGAAAAAAATATATTAGTGAACAAACACGAAATCTATAAATCCTTTTAATATAAAGCAATTATATACATAATACTATCAATTCGATTTTTAAGATCTACAAGACAACTTTGATTTTCTTATTTCTTCCTTCTTTTGGCATTCTACCACATTCTCTTCTAACAGATCTACAAAATATACTGGTTATTTCCATTATTTTGTAGATCTGTTAGAAGATAATGTGGTAGAATACCCAAATGAAGAAAGAAAAATTGAAAGTATGCCACAATTAACATTTCGACAATGTTTTCAAAAGTATTTAACATCTTTAGATTTCTTCGCTTGAGGATATATAATATATAAAATTTATAAAATGAAATGATCTTAAAAAGCGAATTCGATTTGCAGTTCGCAGCATTATAACAGGCATTTTGGAAAACAATTTTTTTTTAGACTATTACGATAGCTGCACTTGAAATAGAGTTGGGTCGTATTGATTTGTTTTTAAATACTTTGTAGATTCATACCAATTAATATAACCTTTACAAGTTAATTATTTTCACCAAAAAATGGATTGAGAATAAGATAATATACTAAATGGTTTAGTGTGGAATTTCTCCTCTGTCTAGTCTTACTCCCCTTTTCAACATTATCTCATCACCTCTGTCCGATATCCGATATCTAAAGGAACACAGAAACTACAATTACACTATTTCTAGCTAGAGGCATATAAATTAATAAAAGATTAATAACTTTTCGGCAAAAAATGAATATACATATTTAAAAGAATATTTATATTTTCCAGCATCTTCCAAATGAAAAAATATAAAGTCTATAATGGATATTAGATAGTCCACGTCCACGTAGGAACAAATAAAACGTAAACAGATGATATATATCGTTTTACGTACATATGTGTACAATAAATGGACATTAACTGGCTGTTCAAATAGGAACATAAAATGTGCTTTCTTCTATGTACATTAAATGGACGTCCTTCGGACGTCCACACAACGACCATAGAAGATGTCCTTTATGTACATAAAAGGGACAATTATGGGACGTTAGTTTATTCACCATGAACGTTTGTACAATAAATGGGCTTTAGCGGGACATCCATTAGTTGTCCAAGCAGGAACATAAAGTATTTGTACATTCATGTACAGTAAAAGAACGTCTCTAGGTTGTCCATTCAATACCCCATAGAGGACGTCCTTGTACGTACATAAAATGAGCATCCATAGGATGTCCATCCAATGTCCATGGACATTTGTACAGTAACTGGATCTTAATCGCACATCCAATGGATGTCCTGTGCTATTAGGGTATCTATACCATCTGAAATTTTTATACATGCTTTTTACTATTGAAAATTGAATAAAAAGAAGGAACTGAAATTATGGAAACAGTAAAATTTTTATGCACTCGGGAAAGAAATTCAGAACTTTACAGATTGTTTAACTTTTTTCATGCCCTATAAATTCAGCAACGTCTACCAAAGATTTAGCCAACTTTCAGCGGAGGTAGAATATGATTTTTAATCGAAATAGCAAATTTTATTTTATTTGAATTAGCTAGAGTAGTCTTTTGGCGCAAGATTAAAAAGTTGCCAATTGTAGAAGTTCAAAATTTACGATTTTTTGCCGTACATGGCCGATATTTCGATAGTCATCTCCGAAACGAAAAAAAAAATCATAATTCTGATGATAGCAAAAAGATTTGTAGTGGAAAATACTCGTTTGACCTTATTTTTTATTTCGAGTCCACTCAGACCGTTTTGGAGATATCTGTGAAAAATGGCAAAAAACAGCTTGCATTTCGGCGCCGAAAAAATTGCAGAAGCATGCATTCTTGACACGTTCATATTTTTCGAAAAACACCATTGGGACGGCCGTACGATGTCGGGACGTATAGAGGAAGTCTTCCAGATAAACCCGATCGTAAATTGCACTTTGAAACTCGAAAATCCGGCTTGGCACAAACAAATCAAAAGGGACATTTTGTGACATTTCAAAAAATTTATATCTCTTTTTGCAACATGTTATTTAATTTTTTACTCATTTTTGCAGGACTTTTAGATTGGCAGAATTGCACTTTCATCATTGATACTCTCTAAGCTAGCTATCATTCAGATGGTAGAATCGTATTCACCGCTTCAAATACTAAAAAATAGAAAACAAGGTGGCGAAACTGAATCAAAATCTATTCCAGTTTAGGGTTGATAGGTACTTTAGATAATGCAATATTAGAAAAAAAAAGATTTTCGTTTCATGAAATATATAGATTCAATAAAATATTATATCAACACTCATTCAGTATAAGCTATTGGTCAAAGCAATTTTGGGGGTTGGTTTTATGTTTTTATGGGTGAAATAGAATTTTTTCCAGCTTTTTGATACCACGAAGACGTATTTTTATTGATTTTGAGCCCTTTCCAACCACTTTCTCTGGGTCTTACGCGTTCCACGATGGGGGCCAAAAATCAACTATTTTTAACATTGTCCTTCCTTTGCTCAAAATCCTGATATGTTATAATTCCACTAAAAGTAAACTTAAAAGTTTTAAAATTGTATTCGGGTGCAAGGGTGGTTTTGCGGGGGTCGGAAAAAATTTCTAACTAAAATTCAGAAACTTTGGAAATTCATCATCACAATGATTTTAAAATGCATTGGATAGTTTTGTTGACTAAACTAAAAATTAATTTTTATTTACCTTTCATATATTTTTGTTTATTTTGGAATAATAATCTCATATTTGTCTCGAAGCAACTAGTTCAACTCTATAGCACAAACAGTTTAAAATTAAAGTGATTTTTACAGACTATGCTTAATGCATAGGAGCACTTATAACGATAATTAATACGTAATTAGTGGAAATAATGAAACATTCAGTTATTACGGTAATTTTAATGCACAAGTTATTTTTAAGAAAATCAATACTTAAAGACTATTTCTCTCACAGGCTAGATTTTACATGTGAATTAAAAAAAACTCTCACACCTTGGACCGTCACGTGAGATGCAAATGAATGTGATTTATGCTTCTCTTCGTCTTGCTTGTAAAGCTTATATAGTATTACCAGATGTTGTTAGCCTCTTCGGCAGGGCTGGCTCTATGGGGGGTGGGGGTGAAGCGGGCGGCAAAATTTTAGGGGCGGCAAATTCTTCAAATCCACAGTTACCAAAAAATATAAAAAAGCTAGGAAACAATTGTTTCACTAATATAGTAATAGTAATGTTAACTTTATATAAATAATTTGTTATGGTTAGTTTTTTTTTGTATATAAAGTGGGTTTCATTTCATTTTTCATTTATTTTCCATTTTGCTACAATATATTACATATTTCAAATTAATACATTAATTTGGAGCACCTAAATTAAAAAATTTGTGATGTGCTCCATGTAGTTTATAGATGTGTAAATTAAAGCAAGTGCTTAATGTTATTGGATGAAATGCCCTTATGTAAATACGAACATGGGTGTGAATTGCAAAAAAGAAAAAAAATATATATACATATATAACCTATATCGAATGTTTACCCACCTATATATAATATATACCTAAGCAACACAGTTACATTAAAAAATCCATCTATCCAAAGATACTGCAGGAGAACAGAGAACCAGACCTCAGTCTGTGTGATTTAGCAGAAAAACTATTAAACATACTGCATGAAGTGATTTTTGTTTTGTATAACGTACATTTTTACTTTATTTTTAAATGCTTTTAAATTAGTTAATGTTCTTATATCATTTGGTATATTATTGTAAAATTTTGTTCCTAAAAAAGAAATAAATTTCTGACATGTTGTTCTTGTAAAATGCTGTTCTTGAATATGATTATTTGTTATTGCCCGAGTGTTGATATTATGTTTTAACGAATTTTTGTCACATTTTGTATGTACGAAGACGATTGACTGTATAATATACATAAGCCTAACATTTAATAGCTTGGTTTCGTCATATAGTAGTTGTGTAGAATGATTTTTGGGTTTTTTAAGCATGACTTTTATTACATAATTTTGTGTTGTTTGTAGCATATTAACTGTAGTGTTACATAGCATACCCCCCAACTTATGATAGCATATCTGATTATAGATTCTACTAAGGCTTTATATACAAGTAATAATTGTTTTTTATATAATATATTGCGTAGTTGGTAAAAGATGGGGATAAGTGTTCTAATTTTTTTTGACATTAATTCTATGTGACTCCTCCATTTTAAATGGTGGTCAACTATAACTCCTAAATATTTCATTTCATTTACAGAGTCAATTTTCTTGTCGCATGTACAGTTTTGATAATCATTTAGAATACAGTTGTTATTATGTAGGGGTAGATTTTTTGTGTGATTAGAGTTAACGTTTGTGATTGAAAAGCTAATGAATTTGGTTTTAAGATAGTTCAATGTCAAGAGATTTTTATCCAGCCATGTTCTAACTGTGCTGAGACCTATCAATGCATTTTGCATCGTGTCTTGCCAATCATTACCATGAAATAATAATACCGTATCATCAGCATATGATACTATTTTCATTTGAGCATTTAACATGAACATACTGTTGATATAAATTATAAACAATATTGGTCCCAGCACAGTTCCTTGTGGAACGCCAGTTTTAGTGGTTAGAGGCTCACTTAACTTATTATTAATTCTGACATATTGCTGTCTATCTTTTAGATAATTTTTTATTATAGTTAGTGCAATACCTCTTATGCCTATTTTTTCTAATTTATTTATTAGTATATAATGTGAGACCGTGTCAAAAGCCTTAGCTAGGTCTAGAAACACAGCTGCACACTTCTTTTTTTCATTTAATTGGTTATTTATAAAATTAATAACATCATAAATCGCAGACTCTGTATTTTGATTATTTCTAAAACCATACTGACAATGTGAAAGTAGTCCGAATTTCTCAAGATAATTCACAATTCTTAATTTCATGGCTTTTTCAAATATTTTTGCAAAGTTGTTGATTAGTGTAATTGGTCTGTAATTACTAACGTGTAATGAATCACCTGATTTGAAAATTGGTGTTATTATAGACTCTTTGAATTTTTGTGGAACTATTCCGGTTGAAAAAATTGAGTTAATAATATGTATAAGTGGCTTTAAAATATGTAAGTGATTTGTTTTGATTAATTTACTTGATATTTCATCAATACCTGGGCTACATTTATTTTTTAAAGAGTTTATAATATTTATTAGTTCCTTTTCATCCACAGGGTTTAAAAATACTGAGTGTGTTATATTAGGCTCTTCAACATTACATGGATTACTATCATTATTTATTTCATTCGCCATTTTTTGTCCTATTAAAGTAAAATATGAATTAAATGTGTTCGCATTTTGTAAGTCATCCTTAATAATTTTGTTATTTTCATCCCTTAAATTTATTAAATTTGCACTCTTACTTTTTATATTAGCTGCTTCTTTTATAGTATGCCAAAGTTGTTTATTGTTTGTGCCGGCCCTCTCTAAATTTTTTTTATAATAATCATTTTTTGCATTCTGAATGACTTTATTTAATTTATTTCTGTACTTTTTATATTTATCTAATATTTGTAAGTCATTATTATTTAAGACTTTCTTCTTTAATTTGTCTCTTTCTTTTATGGAATTAATTATGCCATAGCTGATCCAAGGTTTTAATTTTTTATATTTGTTTTTTATTTCAAATTTTTCTGTTGCTTGGTTAATGTATTTTTTTATGGTAGCAATAAAGTTATTTGTTGATATATCTGGGTCATCAAAATCTGTTACCATATTCCAATTTTCATTTTCTAGTAGTTTTGTTAATTTATTTTCGTCTACTCTGTATATACTAGTGTTTTGTATTTGTTCTATAATTTTCTTTTTATTAGTAGACAGTAATACACTTGTCAGAAAATGATCAGTTATGGAGCATTCTAGAATGGTTGATAAAAATGTAAATTTGTTGTATTTTTCACTTATAAAAATATGGTCTAAACAACTGCTATTATTTTGTTCGACAATTCGAGTAGGTTTGTTAATATATGATTTAAAACCATATATACTCAATAAATTTTTATAATTTACGGTTACGTTATTTTCGATAAGTATATTTATGTTTATATCTCCAAGTAAAATTTCTGTGTAAGTCTGATTAAAGTATTCAATAAAATATTGTTCTAATTCCATTAAGAAATTGTTAACATCATTACTAGGTGATCTATACACACTGCTTATGGCAACATTTTGGTTGTTGAATTGTATGATGGTTCTAGAGATAGTTACACTATTATATGTTTTGTGTGAAACATTGCTAACAATATTTTTGCTTATATATATTACCATTCCGTCATTTTGATTTCTGCATGAGTTATTATAATGTATATGGTAGCCCGGAATATTGTAATACTTAATATCTTTAATGTTCCAACACTCGGACAAAAATATTAAATCAATGCTAATGTCATTGAGTGATTGCAATAGAATTAAGAGTTCTTCAAAATTTTTATTAAGACTCCTTATGTTAAGATGGACTATATTTAAACTCACCTCATCAGAAAATTTAATAGTTTGCTTTTTATATTCCTCTGTATTACAGGTCTCAATATCTGCCTCCTCCAGCAAATTGTATATATCATCAATCATATTTGTATATGACCTTTCCTTCTTTATTTTACATACATATATTTCTTATATGTGATTTTATTTCTTGTCTAATTTCTGTGGTGTGGTAATTTTTTAAAGTTTTAATACGGCTAATTTTTTCAATTATTTTATTTCACTCTTTTAAATACAGTAATCATATTGCTGAAAATTCAAAAATTGCTGTAAACCTTATAACTAAAAAATGAACCATCAAGAATATTCAGTAGGTGACTCTTAAAATGTTATAAAAAATAACGGACTGAGAAGATAAGGGTAAAAATGAGACAGACAGGTAGCGGGGTAAATAAAAGACAAGGTGATATCCAACCCAGATTGAAATAAATCAAACTTAATTTTTTATTCCAGTTTGCTTTGTACATTCAGGACTGTTTTATGTTATCCAATCAGGTCCTATGCCTTCTGTTAATGCGGGAAAAAACATTATTCAGTAAACTCTTTAATTCACTTTTAAAAAATTTTTGAACGCACCTTAGTACTTTTTTGGGGATTTTATAGTTTCTCTATTTGCATTGTCCGTATCTGGCAGACGTCAACTAGAAGTGTCATACTTCACATTTTGTGATCAAGTTTATTAATCTGCTAGTTTTAAATAATGAAAAATTTGATTTTAACGAAAAAATTAAAAGCGGGATAAAAAAGAGAATAAAGAGACCAAATGGGCAGGCTGAAGCAGGCACATTTCAACTTCCTAATTTAGGAGAAGCTAACCCTTCTGCAAGCCCCTTCTTGTTTAGTAAAAAATCTGAATAAATTACACATAAAAAAAAAACCTTCCGCTGTCTTATTTTTGCACTTCCATTTGTACGACGTCAATAAGAATGGGAATAAATCACGTGTATTTCATTTGCCCTACACTGTCTCTTTTTTACCCCACTTGGAGGGTAAATAGGGCACTGTTTATTTTTGTTTATCAATTAACGGTAGTTTTTAGTAAAAAAATACATAGAAATATAATTTTTTCTGTCATTTGTACATATGATACCAATATTTCATTAAATATGACTCGATTATAAGCAACCTAAAAATTGAAAGATGTCATTTTGTCTCATTTTTACCCCGGCTGACCCTAGTTATTCATATAAGAGAATGGCGGCAAAATGAAAATATTATGGCCAAAATGAATGAAAATGAAAATTGTCAAAATAGCTCTTTTAGTTAAAAAGCGCTCGATTTGAAATGGATTTTTAACATCTTTTATTTACCTTTAACAGTATATTTTAATGCAAAGTAAAAAAAAGTCACATATATTATTTTATTGACAGATATTCCAAATATATAATATTTTCACGGGCCCGACGTTTTCATAAACAATTCACCATAACTTCGTTATTTTCAAATATTGTGACATGTTATCCCCCCAGAGACATCTGAGAGCGTTCCCGCTAAGTTAAAAAGGTAGACAGTAAACAGGAAATAAGCTAATTAGTTAGTTCGGATGTTGTCCTAGAGATGGCGCGCACGGTGTCAAGGTCTAGAAACGACGAAAATCGTCGAGGAACGTGGTGACGTCTGGTGGAATAATCCAGAAGCCAACTACCTTGGGTATACAAAGGTATGGAGAAGCACAGAGTGGACAGTTAACAGTTTCAGTGTGTTTAAGTACAGTTCATATGGTTAGAACAGATCGAGGAGTGGGCAAAGTGAAAAATGACAAAGTATTTCTACTATATATAACTCCATCCTAACTGGTTATCTCTCTCTGTTTCTTCTTTTCCCAAAAATGTCTAACGTATTTGCCTATCATAAAGTGTTGCCGCCTTGGGAAAGGAAAAAAAGAAAGAAAATTGCGTGTGTATTTCTGTTGTTTAGATATAGTACAGTGAATGAAGGTAAAACTCAACTATTACCTCCGATTTCGGTGAACCTCCATCGATTTGCATGAAAATTTGGGATTGAGTATATTTTACCCTCAATTTCAAAAGTGACATATGCTCGACTTGCGCTTTTTGCATTTTAGGGGTGAAATCCACCCCTTTTGTTAAAAATGGGAAAAAATGCAGATTTAAGCATTCTGGCGTAAGCAATCTCGTTTAATTAGATAAAATAAATATTTTTCAACACTTATATGCATGATTTATGGTTTTAATTAATTTTTCAACCCTTTTAGCAACCACCCCTCAAATCGAAAATCATGAAAAAATCATTTTTTGTATTTCTGAAATATGAAATCGCATATTAACATTACACAAACGGTTTGTTTAATGTTTATGATATAATTTTTGGTTGACTGTGAAATTTCAACCCTTAAAAACCAACCCCTTAATGCAGAATCATTGAAAAAATTGGTTTCAAGAAACTTTAATCATTTGAAGAATACATTACTGAATTGAAATCTCATTTACTGAGTATTAAAGTAATTATTTATTTATTGCGAAATTTTCCACCCTTAAAAACTACAACTTGTCATAAAAATAATGGAAAATTTTTTTTATCAGCTTTAATAGCTTTAATTATTTAGAATCTACTTCTTGCTATCTATCTTTTTTCCTATATATGCATACAAAATCTCTGCTCAAAAAATTTTTCCAAAAAAATGTTATTGGTTTTTTACAATAACTCCGTTAATTTTTATGATATCAGGTTCATCCAAAAATCATTTGAAAGGTAATTTCAAGGGCTATAAGATCGTATTAAATTTAATCTTTTAAAACCATTATTTTTTAAAAGATAAAAGGTTAAAGGGCCCCGGTTACATGGTTCTTGCAGTAAAATTTAGGCTTTAAACGTTTCTATCTCGGTTATTTTTTATCCTACAAAAATTAAAACAAAACTAAAATCTTTGCTAAAAAAAAAACTCAAATTTAGTTCTCTATTATTTTTTACGTATATCGAGTATTTTTGGAGTTATTATCAAAAGAAAATGAAATTTACGAAAATTTGATTTTTTTAAATCATTTTTTTTTTTCAATAATACGCATTCTAAACCGGTCAAAATTTTTAGAGTCATTACTTATGCTAAAATAAAGAAAGTTTTATAGGGATTACTATAAATTTTAATTTTTGTGGAAATGGCGTAGGTTTTATTTTTCACTTTTTCCTACAAAATTCGAAAGAGTCCTCTTATTTTCATCATAACTTGCTTAATTTTGATGCTATCAACTTCTTCTACAACTCACACTTTGAAAAGTGTTCAGTAAGTATATTTTATAAAATGCATCGTTTTCTCGTTATTTAAGCTTGAATACTTAGATTTGAGTACTCGCCGAAAAAAAATATACATTCAATTACCTATAATAGCTCACTTTGAATTAATATTAAAAGGTTTTTTAAGGAAGGAATTTATCCGTTTTTTTATTAGCTTCAATTTTGGTAATGACAACTTTTTTGTAAAAACTTATAGTTTTTGAGTTATTTATGAAAAACCGCTTTAAAACATGCATTTTTTTCACGAAAAATCAAAATCTTTCATCTTTAATAACTCAAAAAGTATTGATTTATTTTGATAACTTTATATAACAAATTTTGCTTAGAATTGGTCCCTCTATCGATTCCTGGGGTTACTTTTCATAAAATAATTTCCACCGCCGAGAAGGGGTGGCATCCACCCCCAGGGTAAAAGCGCAAGTTGGCACTATGTCACTTTTGTTTCTTGGGGTATCCTCTAACTACTCACAAATTTTTATGAAAATCGATGGAGGTTCAACGAAATCGGAGGTGAAAACCTTCAGTGACTGTACTAATAAGTGTGTATAAATATATACATATATAAATAATATGTATATTGTTAGGTATATTTCTATTTTTAAAATTTGTTGCTTTGTTGTTGAAGAACAGCTTTTACAGCGTCTGTGCTGTACTAAGCTGAACCTTTCATGTCATTACTGAATAAAGTGTATTATTATTATTATATATGTAAGCGATTTATTTGACGAGTGTATGAAATTAATTTAATTTTAAAAAATTCTGTATGAAATAAAAATAATTATTCTTAAATAATTGTGTATATAATTACAACTGCCATCACATTTTAAAAATATAAAAAAAACCGCTGCCCAAGGAATCACTACTTCCACATCCAGATTCTCTATCCAAGTCACTCACAACGAAAAAACTTTGTATGTGAAAATAATTGTTTATGGAACTTTAATAATATAATATTTGAAATCTTCTACCCCAGAAACCCATAAAACGATACCCCACATCGGTAGTGGGGTGTGGGTGGTAATAGGGGGTGGTAGTGGGGGGTGGATGCAGTAAAAAAATATTTTGAGGTTTCTGGTTCCTGTACATACACTAAATCACATTTTTGTTCATCCCCTTTAATAAGGGGGTGGGGGTGGTAATGGGGGTGGCTAATGCCAAAATTTTTTTTGGGACCTTAGCTTCTCTTGTATATACTAAATACCAATTTCGTGGACTCTTACCAGCTTGATTTACCCATTTACCTCAAATTTACCCCAATTTACACCCCAACCCTTCGACGGAACAAGATGAAAATATAATCTAGTTCTAGATCTCGTTAAAGTACATATGTGTACCAAATTTCAAGTCAATATCTTAAACGGTTCCAGAGTAAACGTGCGCACAAAAAAAAGTTACAGACGGACAGACCAGACCGACAGACAGACAGAAATTTTTTTTTCGCTCAAACTTAAAATCTCGACGTTTCATGACATTTTAAGCCTATTTGAACAATAAAAATTTTTAAAAATTTTTTTGTCGTTACTATACTTCCACTGGACGTGGAAGTAATATAAACTAAGTAGCTAATATTTTGTCTTAATTATTATGCCTGAACGCATTTTATGACTGCCCAATCCGCGCACCGCTACGCTCGCGCACACTGCTTTTTCATATTTTTCGAAAACCAATTATCATAGAGTAATGTTTTTTTTTTTTTGAAGTGAACTAAAGAAATAGCACTTCAAAAGATACTTAACTTTTATTGGATTTTCTTATGCAAAAAAAATTTCTATTTTTTCAAATTAAATTTTCACCACATTTTTCTGAATGATGACCTTATAGAAAAAAATTGTAAAAATTGAACAATTCTCGAAGAATAGAATTTTTCTTCTCATAGCAAAATCCGACAGAAAGTGAAGTACTTTGCGAAGACCATTTTTTTTTTGATTGGATATATCAAAAAATAGTGCAGATATTGAACTGAAATTTTTATCAGATGTTCCCTCCTATATAGCACATTTTTAGTAAAATCTCAAAAATTTCTCTAAAATATTACTGAAATTAAAATTTCTTTTCAAAATTTCGGTTTTTTTGAAATCACTCCTGACCTATTAAAGCTATCTTAATATTCGAGGGCTCATTTTATAGGTTTTTTTAATACCTATGACTTTCCCATTTGAACTTTCCTCTCAGATTATTAGCCTTCTATTTAAACGCGAAAAACCGACTTTTCTATTTTACGACCGCCCACCTCCCTTATCCGGTATGACATCAGTTGGTAAACTATAAGGGCTAGTTGTGGATGTCCAACCCACCAACTTAAAACAATAAGATCGTGGTTATGTATTTCGCCACATTTTAATACTATTCGTGATAATTCGACCAGACTATTAAGAGATAAATAGAATATGTAAATATAAGTGTATCAACGTTACGCTCATAGTTAAATCATGATAAGAATAACGAGAAATCGACGATTTGGTACATTTTTATATTTACATTTTTTTTTTTCAATTATGGCTTTAGGAATAGCTCCATACAGCCAGTCACAATTTTAATATCAGAACAATTATACGTGTACCTAAACTAACAAGAGAGAAGAGAACGAATGGATATGGATAGTAAAAGATTAAAATTAAATACGGAGGCACAATTTCTTCTCGCCTAGGGGCCTATCGAGGCATTTTAAAATTTTACACACAATACTGGACCACGGAATAAGGAGATGTTATACACAAGGATAAATACAGAGGTTACGATTAACTAGCTAATTGGAACAATATAATGTGATAACGGTGGAAGAAGAAATCTGATGTATATACACACATACACATTACACATATTCATACCTCATTTACAGTTTTAAACTTGCATTTTTGATAAACTGAAAAGTATGTTGCGTTTGTTAAGAGATAATAAGTAGAGTAAATTGAAAGGTGCTTATATGTGTTTGTTTATTATGTTGTTGTATAAAAGATTGTATTCGTTATTGTTTTTCTCACAACTAAATAAAATATGTTCCAGATCCCCCTTAACATTACAGTGTTGCAGAGATTAGATTGTACAATGCCAATTCTTGCAAGGAAGAATGGATTACAAGCATGTCCAAATTTTATTTTGTTTATGATGGTTATGTACTTTCTTGGAATATGTAAATCTTCAGGCCATGGTTTGAATGGAATAGTCGGCTGAATAAGTGTGTATCTATTCGGATGATTATCACAGTAGGATTACCGCAGTTCTAGCCACTGGTTTTTTAGACGTTACTTACACGTGTATATGGAATCTTTCAAACTTTCATTTAACCTTAGGATTCCGTCGTTAATGCTTTCCTTAGCTAATGTGTTAATGAACACAAACCAGACGTTGGTGTTTGTTGATTCCTGCATAGAAGACGCTGCACTATCACTCACTTTTTGCCCCGTAAAAATTGAACACTCTGTATATGAGTTTTTGTTATGTTAGGTACGAAATTAAAGTCACTTTTTTCGGAGAAGTTGTTACGTGTTCAAATGAAATTAAGCCTTCAAAAAACTAAAAGTACTAAAATGCCCATTTAACTCAAGGTTAGCTAGCTCCAGCAAGAGACTTCAGTGGTGAGATTCGTTTATTTTTAACGATTTTATATTTTGCCAAAAAAGTTTGAGCGCCAGGTAATTTCCTATAAAATTTCACCAACCTTAAGCACCTGTTCGACACACCGATTTAAAATTACCAAACTCCGTGTTTATTCTAATACTTGAAGTCTCCTTTGACAACATAATCAATAAACAGTAGAGTCAATTTTAAGATAAAATTTTTTATTACAGAAAATAGGACAAGTATATCCAAATAGAAAAAAACTTATTACAAAATGGTGAAAGATTCAGTCATGAGGGGACTATCTCTGATTTACTCTAAAAAATTCGTACAAAAAATTCTTACCTGATGGTAAATCGCTTCTAATTTAAATAAATTCAGTATACTGTACGGACGTTACTATCATCCAACATCTTTCTAGTATCCTAAGATATGTGCATGTACAAGACAATTCAATATACGTATATAACTGCGCAGTTACTCACATTAATTGTAAAAAAACAATAAGTATACTACATGAGTAACATATCAAATATTTAGGCACTCAAACTGGCCATCGGTATAAAAAATTACATGAACAAAAAATTACATGAACAAAAAAATTGAAACGTAACAGGGGGTCCTTTATTCTGGACATCACTGTAATGCAAATTAAAAATAAGTCACCGACCTCAAAAGTCCTTAAAGGTGATGAATAATGATACCAGAAACTCCAGGCTCTCCAGGTGAATTCTCGTCATGTAACTGTAACCTGATGTGTGACTGCAGTCTACGTACTTAAAGTCTGTCCTAGTAGCGTCCTCACAATCACAAACTCGTAAATTCGTAACCATAACAGCAAATTCAAATCCAAAATTCGGCACGTGGCCTCCAACAAAACTTCCATAACAAGAAAAATCTATCTCCCAAACTTGAAAGTAAAGACTTAACTCTCCAATAGATTAATTAACCATATACAATGTCTTGCCTATTTAAAAGGATAAAATGTTTAGAATTTGATATTCTAAGAAAATCGCAAAAATGCTCTTACCCAACAAAACCGGAATGGGCTCACACAAAAAAACAAGGATCCATTAGCTTCGTTTCCTACCTATTTAGAAGTTCCACAATAACCATAATCGGCTTCAAACAGCTTAACAAACAATCAGGCCCTTCTAAACTTTAAGACTTTCCAGCATCCCCAAAAGTGAATATCGGGATGTTTTTTTTTTTAAAAAAACAAGTCAGGAAAAATCTCGACTGAATGGCGGAACGACGCGCTAACCAGTGAACAGAAACCCACGTTTTCTTTTCCGGTCAACCACATGTTCTCGAGCACCAATCACAGCTTGCCATTTCATTAGGAACCTACCCATAATTCCTTTTCGCGTATTAATTTATAAATACACAGAAAATAGTCCTAACCATAGAATGATTAAAGCAATTCTTAAAATAGAGACTAATAAGCATAAAACCCATGATCGAACCATATTTACAATAAAAATAAATAAAACTAGGATTAATAATTTAAATGCCATAATTTTTCCTCCATAACCAATGTTGGTAACACTTTTCCTCAAACTGAAATATGACAGCTGACAAAAAGGAATAATAAAAAGGTCTACCAGGCTTATTCTTTTAAATAAATAAATAAGAACTTGTTAACTACAGGTAAGAGAGTGTGGTTTTGTTGTAACTAATAGAAGTGTAACTAAATCCTTTTTCCAGACTATACGCCCTGAAATGTGTATATTTGCCTACACTTACAGACATTCCCAAAGATGTTTACACACTTTGTTGGAACCGAATTCCTGAGAAAATAGCAAGGAAAAATAATAGGATTAGCTCAATTCAACAGTAAGTCATACAATATAAACTCTCCCTGGTAGCTATTACTAACTTGTGTTTTGTTTATCGTTTTAGGTTAGGCAGCCAAAATACGTCCTGCCAGCAACCAAAGGAAAAATACATAAAATAAAAACTATTATAACCCTCCAGACATGACAAATCCATGAACCTAAATTATAATGATTCTATGAAATAAAACCATAGGTAACAAGAAGGTTTCCAGAGTATTTTTATTTAACCAACGATACACAAACAAGTTACCTTCTCTATCCACTTTGCTATCAACAAAAGAAAAGAAGCAAATATAAATACCCTTTTCCTCAGGTATCAACTAAAACATTTAAAAAAAACAAACGTAGCCTCACTCATTTTTAAATTTACAACCGCATATACAACTATAAGATCGGAACCCAATTTAACGTTACAAAATAAAATAAATTTTATATTACAGCTTCACGTTCCACAATACCTGTTTTAATCGAATAGAACTTAATAAGATATATTGCAATTAGCACGATTAATTAAGATGAGTAAATAAGCACTAGAGTAGAAATTTGCCTTTGATTTTGTCCGTGTTTTGATTTGTTGTAGATACTGTTGGCTGAGTTAGACTGACTTCGCAGTGCTCGTATTTTTTCGAAATTAGAAATTTCTGGTCGCTCTGGAATCCAAAAAATGTCTGGAATGTTCGCGATGCAACTTTAGTTTATATTTATATGAAGGGCGGAGCTTTATTTCTAAGAGTTACCAATCAGAAAAGGTGCGCTGGAGTATATGCAGTATAAAAGTTAATTTGCTATACGGGAGAACAAATGGTCACCCTGGCTCCGGGCAGACCAAAAATACTACCAAAGCAGTTAGATCTGCCATTCCTCGAGCTACACAGCTCATTCTTACCCTACCGACGATCCGGATGACAGGATGTCAATTGGCATTCTGTGTACCGGCAGTCAATCCCTGCCAAAAACCCAAAAACACCCAACGGGGGACAAGCTGGCGAAGAAAAGAAAACGAAGACCGAAGAACGCCAGAAGAGGCCTTAGCCAGCAAGGTCCAATGAGCCAGGACCTAGGGAGGAAATCGTCTGCACCGCTCACATTTGTGAGTTGGGCGACGTAAAGTAAGTTCGCCCGCCGTGCACGAGGCTGGTCCCCGGTCTACATCGATGAATTGGGGTAAAGGGCAATAGTCCTGCACGGCCCCAGTCATCCGAGTAATAGTAATTTTTAAATTGTAGGGATTTTAGTGTTTTGAATTTACAACATTTTTAAAAAAGAACATTAAAATCGGTCCTATACTTACCGGTTCCCAAACAACGGTCCTCCATTATTCTCTAAGTTTAATGATACAGTGGTTGAACTTTTGAAATCAGAAATCAAAAATACACCGTATTATGGTTGAGAAGCGACAAAAACAATTCAGCATATTATTAAAATAGAAAACAAGCTAAAAACTTACTCTTCGCCTGTTCACTGAACTTTTTATATAATTGTTACACATTCTATAGGATACTCTTCGCAGTTTTTTGTAAATAATGTTAGTTTTTGACATTTTTAATTTTATAGTACGAACTTAGTTGGTAAAAGAGTCAGTGTAAAATAAAGTAAAAATAAAAAAAACATACCAAACCCCATTTGGTTTCGAACTCGGGACCCTTGGATTCCGAGTAAATTTCAATTAAAAGCGTAAGAACTACACCACCACCTTACACGTAAAAAAATGTAAACTTTTACATTATAAGACACGAGCTAAAATCAAATTTTCACGGTTGTATATTACATTATGAAATGTATATTTGTAAAATATATAAATATTTAGATATTAAAATGAAATATCAATCCACCAAATTTCTATTCAATTACAAAAACATAAAAATCAAAAAAAATTTTTTTTCAAATTTAAATCATTAATAACATTTTTATTTACCGATCGATTTTGTTCAAAAACAATAGGGTTCTTCCTCTAGCTAACACTAACTTACTGTCCAAATTTCAATACAATCGGATTTTTCTTTCTTGAGTTATCGTGCTTACAAGAAACGTGACGGACGGACAGACGGACGGACAGACGGACAGACGGACAGACGGACATTTTGAAAGTTGTTCAGAATTCGTTCACTAACACAATGATATGAAAATTTTTTCTCTACGAGCGATATTTACGATTTTAGAAATGTGCTGATCAAATACAATATACTCTTCGTTTTTGCGAAGAGTATAATAATAGAGCGACAGCTGGCTGCAGAAAACCTGGCCGATCAAGTAACAGAATGAAATGTTTTTAAAATGTTAGTACTCACAGCGACCATAAGAAAAATTATTTTGTGCCTGAGCAGAATTTGTTCATAAGTTTTGTATATGCTCTCTCCGGAACATTTTTTGGTACAGCAACAATACCAGTTGAGTAACCGGTTGGAATTACTCTCAAAATTTAGTATTTACAGAGTAAGAAAAAATGTTTTTGTGCTTCGTTAAATCTTGTTCTAATGCCTTGGCACAATTTTTTTTTATTTTTCTTTTTGGTTCATTACTTTACCTACCGATTGACAGCTTCAAACTACAACCAGATTTTTCTATTAGAAAAAATATTTGTGCCACGTCTATGCCTGTTAGAAATACCTGGCACAAAACTTTCTATTTCTCAGTCTTATGCTATTACTAATACAACCTATTACAGAAGTATTCATTCAATAAACAATCATAATGATTTCAAAAAAATAGTTTTCATTCATTTGGATATTTTACAAAGTATAGGTATGATACAATGAAAGTCGGCCATTTTGGTTCTTTACATCATATCATTGGAAACATCCCATATCACTACACCAAAGGGTACAGCCGGATAAGTTAGGGAAATGTGCCTCCGCACTTACTTAGTTAAAATGGCTTCCAGATGATGCAGTTTATAGAGTATATTACATGGTAAAAATTTAAACCCACCTACGAAGGTGGAAAAAAAATAATGTCTTTAACTATTATATATATTTTTTCGGCTTCTATGCAACCGATCGATTTGAAATTTAGCACGAGTATTGCTTGTGTGGAGATAACTTACTCCAAAAAATAAGGTCATTTTACGACCATTTCAAACATCGCAAAAAAAATATAAATTTTTTTTAGAGGACAAAAGGGTGGCTACCCTTTGTGGTACAATCACCATTCTATGATATATTATGTCTTGACACTTCGTGATTATCATACTAAATTGTCAGATTTTTTGCTGTAGTAGAACAATATGGAAAAAAATAAAATTGGGTAAAATAAAATATTTACACATGCCTCTTAGTTGTAACAGTTAATTTACATGGTATTGCTGCATATCTACAATCGACCGCGGGTGCCAGTGCGATGTTGCCAAGTCTACTTTTTCCCCAGACGTAGGGAAATTCGGCACAATCTTGCAATACCACTTCTGGAGGTCCCAGGATTAACCCCCCAGGGGCGAAGTATTAACTTTCTAGGACCTTGGGGAAAAGTTTAGCAACGAATGATGTTCATTTTAATTACTTTCGCATTACGACATCTAAGAAACGACGTACTGAAGCAGATGAAGAAAGTGAGGGAACGATCGGAGAAGACTAGCCTTTTGTGCCTTCGACGTCTTCTAGCACTACGACTAATGACTGACGAAATAATGGAACTACCATTGCGAAGACTCGTTGCTACACATAAATACTGTTGCACATGTGGTGATGATAAAGAACTGACCGTAATACCCACTCTGAGACTACAGTGCTATTGAAACAAACAACTATACATCCCTGAGGCAATCGTTGCTGTAAAATACATTTGATTAAACATCGCTTTTATGAAAACGATATTGCACATCTGGAACCATATGCCAATTGTAGCTCGATTCCTAGAACGGATTTATGCATTCTATTAAATTCCTTAACCCCAATAACAACTCCAAAGGCTCTACAGACCACTGCGGTTTATCAGAGAAGCAATTATTAACGTTTACAGGCTTAACGGTAGATGCCATTTACGAATTAAAGTCACTGTTGGAAAATTCCAGTACCTACAAAAACTTTTTCTGTCCTTATTTTTCTATTAAAACTGAAAACAGGTCGTAATAATCATAACAAAATGATCTCCTATATTACCAAATTGTTCGATATGGTGCCAGCGTGCAGCACACTTGCTAGGAAGCTGAACAAATTGACCATCCTCAGAATGGTATCATTGATATATTATTAAGGTTGTAATTAATAACCCTAATAAGATAGTCTGATAAACCGCAGTGGTCTGTAGAGCCTTTTAGCGTTGTTATGTTATTGGGGTTAAGGAATTTAATAGAATGCATAAAAATCCGATCTAGGGATCGAGCTACAATTGGCATATGGTTCCAGATGTGCAACGTCTTCATAAAAGCGATGTTTAATCAAATGTAGACATAATTCACGCGCAGGTATCCATCAGGGCGACTTAAGTTTACACATAGACTGGTCCACGCATAGTAGGTTAAACCACAAAGGTTATAAAAACAAAGGCATATTAGGAATCAATATCACAAGTCAGGATAAGTATTGTCAAACGACAACTAATGTTAAACAACTGTACCATACTGAGATAAAAAATTATCCATCTGCGTAGCTGGCTGATGGAACCCATCCAAGGCCAAAAATGAGGGGGGGGAAATCAAATGTATTTTACAGCAACGATTGCTTCGGGGGATGTATATTTGTTTGTTTCGATAGCACTGTAGTCTCGCAGTAGTGGGTATTACGGTCAGTTCTTTACCATCACCACATATGCAACAGTATTTATGTGTAGCAACGAGTGTTTGCAATGGTAGTTCCATTATTTCATTAGAGTTACTAATCGTAGTGCTAGAAGATGTCGAAGGCACAGAAGGCTGGTCTTCGTCGATCGCTCCCTCACTTTCTTCATCTGGTTCAGTACGTCGTTTTTCAGATGTCGTAATGCGACAGTAGTTACAAAGAACATCATTCGTTGCTAAACTTTTCCCCAAGGTCCTAGAGAGTTAATCCTTCGATCCTGGGGGTGAACCCTGGAACCTCCAGAAGTGGTATTGCCAGATTGTACCGAATTTCCCTACGTCTGGGGAAAAAGAAGACTTGGCAACATTGCACTGACACCCGCGGTCGGTTGTAGATATGCAACAATACCTTGTAAGGCTATAAGTATTAACTGTTACAACTAACAGGCATGTGTAAATATTTTATTTTACCCAATTTTATTTTTTTCCATATTGTTCCACCACAGCAAAAAATCTGACAATTTAGTATGATAATCATGAAATGTCAAGACATAATATATTATAGAATGGTGATTGTACCACGAAGGGTGGCCACCCTTTTGTTCTCTAAAAAAAGTTTATATTTTTTTTCTGGTGGTTAAAGTGGTCATAAAATGACCTTTTTTTGGAGTAAGTTATATCCATACAAGCAATACTCGCACCAAATTTTAAATCAATCGGTTGCATAAAAGCCGAAAAAGAATATATAATAGTTGACATTTTTTTTTTTTTTTACCTTCGTAGGGGTAGTAGAGGGTTAAAATTTTTACAGTGCAATATACTTTATAAACTGCATCATCTGGAAGCCCTTTTAATTAAGTAAGTGCGGGGGCACATTTCCCTAACTTTTCCGGCTATACCCTTTGAAAAAAATCTATTCAAAAGTTACAAGAGTATCCTTATCGGCTGAGCCACCCAGTATATGAGAAAAATTTCATTGTATTAGGTATCTATACTTTGTAAAATATCCAAATAAATGAAAACTATTTTTTGAAATGATTATGATTGTTTATTGGATGATTATTTGTTTATCCCTGAATACTTCTGTAATAGGTTGTATTAGTAATAGCATAAGACTGAGAAATAAAAAGTTTTGTGCCAGGTTTTTCTAACAGGAATAGAGGGGCACACATATTTTGATTAATAGAAAAATGTTTAAACTTTAATTTGGTTGTAGTTTGAAGCTGTTACACGATAGGTAAAGTAATGAACCAAAAAGAGAAATAAAAAAAATGTTGGGCCAAGGCATTAGAACAAGATTTAACGAGGCACAAAATTTTTTTTTTCACTCTGTAAAACTAAATTTTAAGAGTAATTCCAACCTGTTACTCAACTGGTATGGTTGCTGTACCAAAAAATGTTCCGGAGATAGCACATACAAAACTTGTGGACAAATTCTGCCCAAGCTCAAAATGATTTTTCTGATGGTCGCTGTGACATTTCAAAAACATTTCATTCTGTTACTTGATCGGCCAGGTTATCTGCAGCCAGCTCTTGGACTATAACTGTTGAAATTTTATCTTTTTGACAAGGACAATAACTAATTTATAATTTAAATAGTGATAGTAGGGATGAAGGAAATAAACAAAACAAATACGGTTTCTATTTATTTATAGTAAATATCTGTTTACAGCCATTTTATAAAATACTTTAAAGCCTGCAATACTTTATTTTATCTAGGTGTTATTTACTTTATTTTACTACTAGTTGTTTGTGTTGAGTTTGTAACATGATTTTTTCATAGTCAGTATTTTAGTGTAAGTATTCTTTATTGTGATTATATAAGACTTTGTAAGTTTTAGGCTATACTTTATATGCTTCTACTGACCTCTCCTTATATCTGTATGTAAAAGACCTATAAAGAATCTAATCTCATCTATAAATTATTTTAATGTTTTATTAAATTAAATAGTATTTTCTTTTTAACTTAATGCGTTAGAAAATTATACAGGCACACAAAATTAAAAAAGTGGTCTCCAACTCCATTGGGTAACCCTTATGTATTTCGACGTGGTGAACACTAGTCCTACAGAGTCCTAGAAACAGAACACTTTTTTTATTTTGTGTGCCTGTATTATTACAGGAAATTGTCTTTGTCATCATAGCCCGGTCAAGTTAGCCCTAAAAATAGGGGTACCCTTGCATAAATTCCCAAGAAGCTGAAAATTTACATGAACGTTAAGGATACCATTATAATGAAGTTGTGAAAAGTCTCCATTGATCCCGTGTGTGCAAAAAATTTTATGCGAGGTCAAAGTTCGCAAGAATGGGTTTTTTGAATTTTTCAGCGAAACGGTTAGTTTTATGATAAAAATAGGTTAGACAAAAATTGTAGATCTTTCAATTCTCTACAAAAATAGTCCTTTTTTAAAAGCTTTTATTTAACTTGCAATGTTTGTTTGTTGGTTTAGGTCAAATCTTGCAAGCTGAATTTCGAGTTCTAATTAAGCTAGAGTTTTGAAATTTGGCACACGTGTATAAGTTCGGTGACAATGCAACATAGTATAGCCATTATCGGTCTAAATCCAATATGGCGGACGTCCCAAGATGGCGGATCTGCTTTTTAGTCATAACCCCCCTGATATGGGTATCAAATGATAGGGTTTGACGAGTAAAATACGATAAACAATGTGACGTCATTCTAAATCCAATATGGCGGACGTCCCAAGATGGCGGATCTGCTTTTTAGTCACAACGCCGTTGATATGGGTGTCAAATGAAAGGGTTTGACGAGTAAAATACGATAAACAATGTGACCTCATTTTAAATCCAATATGGCGGACGTCCCAAGATGGCGGATCTGCTTTTTAGTCACAACGCCGTTGATATGGGTGTCAAATGAAAGGGTTTGACGAGTAAAATACGATAAACAATGTGACCTCATTTTAAATCCAATATGGCGGACGTCCCAAGATGGCGGATCTGCTTTTTAGTCACAACGCCGTTGATATGGGTGTCAAATGAAAGGGTTTGATGAGTAAAATACGATAAAGTGTGTGACGTCATTCTAAATTCAATATGGCGGACGTGGGAGAGGTGGGGAAGGGGTAGAAAGAGGTGGGAAGACGTGGGGAAAGGGTGGGAAGAGGTGGAAAAGAGGTGGGAAGGGTGGGAAAGGGGTGGGAAGAGGTGGGAAGAAGTGGGGAAGAGGTGGGAAGAAGTGCGGAAGAGGTTGGAAGAGGTGGGAAGGTTGGGAAAGGGGTGGGAAGAAATGGGAAACGGGTGGGAAGAGGTGGGGAAGCGGTGGGAAGAGGTGGGGAAGGGGTGGGGAAGGGGTGGGAAGAGATGAGGAAGGGATGGGATGAGGTAGGACAAGGGTGGGAATAGGTGGGAAGGGGCGGGAAGAGGTGGGAATAGGGTGGAAAGAGGTGGAAAGAGGTGGAGAGAGATGGGGAAGGGCAGGGGAAGTGGTGGAAAGAGGGAAGAAGTGGGAAGTAGTGTTAGAGGGGTGAGAAGACGGGAGAGGGGAGGGGTGGATGGCGGTGGCAAATGAAAGAGTTTTGTCTGTCTGTTTGTAAAATAAGTGGACTAAAAAGTAAAAAATAAAATTATATAAAAAACGTATTTTTAAGAAAAAGCTTTTATCTGAAAAAACTACTGAAAAGTAAAAATAATTTTTTTTAAATTCATACACATGGAAACCAAAAGCTTTGGGGGTGGTCAATTGAGCAAAGTAACTATGCAATATCACTATATGACCGCCCCCAAAGCTTTTGGTTTCCATGTGTATGAATTTAAAAAAAGTTATTTATACTTTTTAGTAGTTTTTTCAGATAAAAGCTTTTTCTTAAAAATACTTTTTTTATATAATTTTATTTCCTAAAATTCACCTTTTTTGAGAAAAAGCCATTCTCCATAATATGCATGACTACGCTGCCTATGTACATTATGAACGTATAATATAAGTAAAACTATTAGTCTGGGTGACTAATACATTAATATTGAATGATAATTCTAAGAATATGAGATGAAAAGAAACCCAGTCCCTAATTTTCTGTGACCACGTGGCCTTGAGCAACATCTGTCTGCTGTTCAATTGTGAACGTGGTAGTGTCCGTCTACCTGCTCTTTTTTCTAAGGTCCCAACGAAATACCGTTAGTTTTAAACGTTTCCTCGTAGTGAAAACACGTGGTGATTGCTTTTTTGAGAAAAAGCCATTCTAAAGTTATATTCTCCATAATATGCACATGTTTCCATGCCATCTATGAGGTAGTATACTTGGTGCGTCTTTTTTAATGTGGTTTCCCCGGTAGGCCTACACGGTCTTTTTATTGAAGTTCAATATAATATTAGATCTTCTTATTCAACTTCTTCTTCATCTTCATCTTCCTGAGTTGACGTAAATTGTTCAAACAGCGATACATCAGTTGTTTCGTCGTTGATGTAAGGATCATCTTCTGTTGGAGGTTCAGTATTTGAACACGACTGGCCCAATTGTAGCTTTTACTTGAAAGTCCGAGGCCGAACAGCAGTCATAATACTATGACTAATGTTAGTACAGACTAATTTCAAATACTCTAAATTAAGTCGTTTATTTTTTAAAATAATGTGTTCCAAAAAATAAGTCGGTGACTCTGGAATATCACTATTAATATCTTCAAACATACGACCTGGTGGGGGTAATAAAAATTATCGATGACTACTGATTGAATATCTTCCCTAATGATTGCTGCCGCAGCTTCCAGAATCTTGAATCGCTCTTCTTTGTCAACACATTTTTTTTTCACCCCAAGCTTTATTCAAGATATCATAATGATTATCAATGAAACACATAAATGTCAATTGTCCCGATTTTTCAGTGATTATAACTTTACCACCATAATTTAATTTCAATCGTAGTTTGATAGTTCTGTTATCTACATTTAAATTTTTACATACATTTTTCAATTCTTCCAATGTAAATTGACAGTATTTTCGATGTATGAAAAAAAATTCTTTCGTGGCGAGATTTAATGCTTCATCTCGAGGACGGCCGATTTACTTCCAGTGGTCGGTTTTAAAAAAGAAACATAACAGTCATTATGATACCTGGCCTCAGCAGCAACTAAATCATGCTCGAACCCGATACGAGAAACAACAGTTTTTGCTGTGTCATCAGAACGAGACTGAGCTACTTGAAGAACTGATTCTTTGAATGAAAGTATAGTAACCTTACAAATTCTACGCCGAAATTTCAGTGCTCACTTTTCTTCATATTCTTCATTCAATTCATCGCCACAAAAGAAACAACAATTGTTGAGGCAGAATGCTGATTCACTTACGCGTGCTCTAGTACGAGGAGGACTTATTTTAGAAGTACTGGCTTGTTCATCTTCATGTTGTCTCTTCACGGCAGCAATAGTACTCTTCCGAGTGTAGTTTTTACGACACTGCACATGAATTTTCACTGATTTTTGGTCTTTTATGTAGTGAGTAAATTCAACGCCTCTTTCAACACTTGCGTCAATCAACGTCTTCATGCCACGATCAACAGTAACAAATTCACTTGCATGCAGAAGTTGATTACAAACGAAGCAAATTTGCGACATTTTTTAAAAACTGAATACAGCACAAACTTTAGTTAAGAATATTTGCAATAACCACGTGTTTTCACTACGAGGGAACGTTTAAGACTAACGGTATTTCGTTGGGACCTTAGAAAAAAGAGCAGGTAGACGGACACTGCCACGTTCACAATTTAACAGCAGACAGATGTTGCTCAAGGCCACGTGGTCACATAAAATTAGGGACGGGGTTTCTTTTCATCTCATATTCTTAGAATTATCATTCAATATTAATGTATTAGTCACGCAGATTAATAGTTTTACTTATATTATACGTCCATAATGTACATAGGCAGCGTAGTCATGCATATTATGGAGAATATAACTTTAGAATGGCTTTTTCTCAAAAAAGGTGAATTTTAGGAAAAAAAGTGTAAGAACTATTTTTGTAGAGAATTGAAAGATCTACAATTTTTGTCTTAGCTGTTTTTATCATAAAACTAACCGTTTCGCTGAAAAATCCAAAAAAACCCATTTTTGCGAACTTTGACCTCGCATAAAATTTTTTGCACACACGGCATCAATGGGGACTTTTCACAAATTCATTATAATGGTATCCCTAACGTTCATGTAAATTTTCAGCTTCTTGGGAATTTATGCAAGGGTGAATGTCTATTTTGACCGGAGTATCAGTTTCAATTTCATGCTGTCGAAATTTTGATCAGTTTGATCTGTATCTTCAACAGCAGATTCTTCAGTAACATCTATAATTGTTGAATTGAAACAGTAAACTATTACATGGCACTTTTTTCAAAGTATTCCACAGCCACATTTGCTAGTGTAATCACCTGTGCAAATGCACGATATTAAATTTAATATAACATTTAGAGCTGGTCGTGATGGGCAAAAGCTCTTTTTTAACTTCCTTCTAAGTTCAATCTCTTAGATTTTTATTATTGCCAAGCCACATTTGAATTTGATAAAAAACTCTCAATGAATGAGGTACCCTTCAGTGATTGATTCCAGTTTTGGTGTCTTTTTTTACGGAATTTTCATACCGTTCAATTTGGTAAACATTGAGAGGTTTTTTCATGACCTTGTCTATATAAAAATGATATATGTGTCTGCAAATCTTTCAGTATTAATCTTGTTAATGACATCTTGCAATCCTGGTTCTTGCACTAGAAGTTTTATGATTTGCCTTTCCTATTCAAAGTATAGTGGCATATCTTGTAAAACATGACCTAATATATACTTTTTGATTTTAACATACTGTTTTTGTAGAATAGTTGCTATTTAGTAAGTAAAACGACAAAAACAATAATTTTGCCCATAACAGAAAAATTTTAAATTGCAGTACCTCGGCCAATTTTTATCGTGAAGCAACCAATCATGTTAAAAAAAATTAAATCTACTTTTAAAAAGGGACTGATGACTTTATTTAAGTATGTTCGCCCAGCGCCGTATAGCTAGGGACTCATTTGCTTATTCAAGGATAAGTGTTTTTATACTGATTTCCAAAAAAACTGGACTACTTTTGCTATGCTTTGTTGAGGTGAATTTTCATCTATTTTACAATCTTCATATACTAAACTCCAGATCAGTCAATTCAACAATATTGAAACTCAGTTGACTCAGATTGTTAATAATCGATAAAAGTTTCATTGCATCCCGACTTGGTTGGATTTTAAACATGTAATTAGTTTGGCCTATACGCTACGAATTATTAAGTGTAAGTTTGTGCAATGAAGCGTCCAGTTCCTAAATGACACGGTGCAGAAAATAGTTTCCAGATGAAGAACTTCAGTATAAAAGTGTTACCAAAGTATACACCCATTTCTGAAACTAAAACAGAAACATGAATTATAAACTCCAATATTAACATAGTTAGACAAAAAAAATGCTATGTATCAGAAATTAGACCATGACAAGACCGCTAGTAAAACCAACATATTGTTATAAAAATGGAGGTTCCACTCTCAAAGAGAATTACAGACCAATAAGTCTGCTTCCTTAATTTTCAAGGGTTTTCAAATAAATCGGCCATTCAAATTATTTCATTTGCATAATCTTTTTAATGAATGTCAACATGGTTTCCTTGAGGTAGGTCTATTAAAACTGCAGTGTTCAGTGTTCAATTTTATTGAATAAATCATAAAAAATATAGAAAACAACAGGAAATTGGAACTGCATGATATTCGAAAGGTATCACTGCAACGGATTTAGTCCTACCTCTCAAGCAGAAACCAAAAAGTCATCATTGAAAAAGAATTCGATGTTTACTACTCAAAGGGAAGGAAAATAAAGGTTGGAATTCCGCAGGGAAGTGTGGCAAGTCCTTTATTATTAATTCATTATATATAAAGGATCTTTCCCAGGCGTTACATGAGCAAAACATTAATCTGGTAAGTTATGCAGATGATACGAATCTCTTAGTGAGCGGTAACTCCCGCGATAATTTATTGGATAGCATTAACCTAGTACTAAAAAATGTGACCAATTGGTTATCTAAAAATAAGCTAGTAGAGAACAAAAAAAAAGATGGATTATGTACATTTTCAAACGAAACAAGCTAAAGTATAACTAGGAGAGGTTATTGAATTCAGTGATAGCGCTGAAGTTCCCGAGCATTAATATAGATTATTTCACTCATTAACGCTATAGCCCAATGAGAGCCCGTTTTTTCATAACATTGCACCAATCAAACGTCATTATTAGTGGTAATTCAAGCTAGATCTGCTTTTGACAGGAGCAACATGCAAAATTTATCGCTCTAATTTTTTAGGTCGCTGCAGCGGCAAATATTGCGAAAATTTTTTGACGTTTTGTGTGGTGACATGTTTTCGGCAAATAGGACAAATCGTGCTTTTAAATATTATCTATAAATACCTTCTCTAGCTTATTACTAATTGTTAACGTAAATTCGTCACCCAGGGATTATGTTCTATATCCATTTTTATGAATTTTACAGGAGATGAAGATTAGTATATTTTTGAGATACATTTAACTTTTGCTGAATGAAACTGAAATATATCTATTTGTGATGAATTTTATATTGAAATTTATTTTTAGTGTAGTGTCCATTTATTTACTGCTTTTATACTCTTTTTGTGAGAAAATAAATAAAAATTGAAAAATGGATATAGCACACAAAATGCTTTTTTTTTTTGTTTGACCGGATATAGAACACATTGCATTACGAGACTAAGATGCCATTTTTGAAAACTGCAATATAAGTTTAGGGATATAGCTGAATGTGCCATCATTTTTAATTTTTATAAAATTTTATTTTTCTCTTAAATAACTATATTATTAAAGTAACTATATATAATAAAAAATACAACTAAACAAACACGTTTCTAACTTTAAATATTTCAGAGTTTTCTTTTTATTATTTTCCCCCTTTCCCCTTTTTATTACCTACCGTACCTTTGGCGTTGGCAGTTTTCTTATTTTTTGGTTTCATTTATTATACTCATTATGTAATATTTAATACGTAAAACACACAAAAAACGTTGACACACTGACAAACTTCACGCTCGCACCAGAATTCTGGCGGATATAGAACAAGACAGTCACAACACTGTCTTCAATATCAGCTACTATAAATGAGATATAGACCAAAGTGGATTTAGTAGGATATAGGACAAAGCGATTTTAAAGCATAATTTCATATATTTAAGGGATATAGGCCAAATACAATTTTAAATGCGGATATAGCTTAAAATTACAACTAATTTTTATTTTTATTTGGGATGTAGCGCAAACTGGACACTGAAATCTGGTTTATTAAACAAGATACCTAATTTTTTTTGACGGATATAGAACAAGCTCAAAATTCTAAGAAAAATGGTGTATATAACGTATTTTCGACCAAATGTGGATATAGAACAACATAATCCCTGGGTGACGAATTGTAAATTGTAGTACTATATTAATAACCTAAAAAGCCAATTCTTTGTGGAACTTATATAGGTTCGGGACAAGTTATAGGTACACAGCTTTCAATGGCTTAATACCTAACATAATTAGAAAATAATTTTCCCAACTAAAATTAAATATGAATATCTACGAAGCAGACAAATCAGTTATTTCATGATAAATACACAAATGTAGGTACTTACGTATGGTAATTCATCAATCATTATCATTACAAAGCAGCTAACACTTATTTGGAAAATCAAAACTCTGCAGTATCACTATATACATTATAATTCGTTGTACTTAAAGTCTCTCTACTTAAACAAGTAAACCTTAACTTTATCAAACTTCTCAAATTAGAAACAAGGATTAAATACATAAATATATATTAATGAACACTTTAATATAATAATTCAATTCACTGGCTAGTAACTAAGTTAAGCTAGCGTTACTAGATGGCAGTACCATACCATCTGAGCCGGCAGCCTTAGAACGTAATAGATTGGTAATATGCAATTTGTGTGATTTCACCCGTAATGTGATTGGTCGAAGCGTGCTTTGTTGTGATGACTAGCCTTATAAGTCACAGTACCTATGGTTTAACGTATTTTGTTTTTCTTGATTGTCATAATTTAAACCTACTTTGTTTTTTATTAGATGAGTCGCTTTGGAAATGCATTTTTATGTGACGTAAATGATGAAATTGAAGATAAAGGTGAGTAATCTCTAAAGCAACAAGGAAACGTCTGAAGGCAATTAATTACTGAACATAATATTGAAGATATACTTAATGGATTATTTATTCGTGAAATATTCTCCCCAAATACCACTCGTGCTTTTAAATTTTATCTATAAATTTTTGCTCAAGCTAAGTTGCCAAGAGGTAATATAATTCGTGTAAATTGGCAGTTTATTATCAAAGATTAAATCCTCCTGCTAAAGCGCTCGGGATTTAATCAGATAATAATCTGTCAATTTATCCAAGAGTTATTCTAGTTCTAGTTGGCCTCCGCTAGCGCGTCTAGCGGCATTACGTCATCTGTTATTGTTGCCTGTTAGATGCAGAGTCTCATCAACTGTATTTCCAGTCAGACCCTTGGTGACATCAGTCTAATGTTTTTTTTTTAATCGCCTCTTGCCGTTTGGTTTTCTAAAATCGCGAAGAATCTCATTTTCTCGTCGGGTTGTTATTTCAAAAGCGTTAAGTTGAGACGAAATTAAACAATTTCATGCTTTTTTAGCAAGGGAAAATGTTGGTCTGATTTCTAGCACAGAGCATTTTTTTGAGTGGCTGCGTAATTTTTTCAAAAATAATCAATGTCTGAATTACTTACCGTTAACAATAATTGAAAGTTTAGTTCTACTGAAGCATAAGATGAAAATTTAAGAGGTTTTGAAGAAGCTAGAATCAACAACACCAATGCTTGTCGATTTTGTTTATTCCAGTATACCCACGGGCAGTTGCAAGCTGCATCAAACACTTTTGCGTTCTGAAAATGATATATATAAGTTCTTACTTTTGGAAGATGTACTGTTGTAATAAAGCTTTAAACAAGACAGCTTTCAGAGAGATAGAAATATAGAAAATGTCAGACATTGTTCAATAGGGTATTTTCCATTTTTTTAAATTCAGTTTTGGTGATATACAGTGTGTCTCATTTAAAATGAAGACACCCGGATATTTTCGTAATTTTTTGAAATCCAGATTTGAGCTTTGGCACAATTGTAGTCCTATATAGGACGTACATTTCGAGACTACCAACTTAAATTTATGTAACAAACTGAGACAACGGCAGCCCCCCAAATGGGGCCCATTCCCAATATTTTGCTTCGCTTTGAAGATATCGAAAAAATTTATTAGAAAAAGTTGTTCAGAATCTAACTTTGAGTCTCAATACCAAAGGACCCGCAATAATCTTATGGAAATTGAGTTTCGGTCAAATCGTCTGAGTTTTGGATATGTTTTAGGTTTCGTCATCCCAAGCAAAAGTCTCAATGGGCACAAAGTTCGAAAATCAATACTTTGGCTTTATAGACTTTTAAATAACTTATTTTTTCAATTTTAATGCCTAGGTTTATGTTTTTGTGGTTGCTGAATTCAAATCCGATGTCAAATTGTCCAAATTGACACTTGACAGCTGTCAATTAGCTGTCAAAGTGCCTTAACAAAGTGCAAATCTTATTTTTATGTTATGAGTTTATGCTGTTTAGGTAACTCAGTTCATGTATGATGTGAATACAATAATTCGACAATAGGGTCATTTAGTGATATGGCAGTTTCCTACTTTTTCTTCCTCATTTTAAAGTATAAAAAACCAATAGCATCAGAAAAAAATTTCAGCTCAATTGAATCAATAGCCACAGAGATATTCGCATTTGAATAGAAACACGCTCGGCCGGCCAACAGTCCGTAGAGTGACGTCACTTGGCGTGCTCCGATACCTATATTAGAGCAGCGATTTCGTAAATCTATCGTGTCGTTTTTTTTTTGGCGTAGAACCAGGTCAAACATGTTAGGTTCCTTTGAGTATGTCACCGGGCATATGAAATCATATTTTACGACATTTTTTTGTGGTCTCCAACTTTTTAAATCAATAAAAAGTGAAAAAAATATATTTTTAAATAAAATTGTTTCTTTTTTCTTTCCTTTAAAACTATTAAAGGTACCGAAATTTGTTTTGTGTCAAATTAAAGCGGACACTCTAGCGCTTTTACCAATATAAACGGTTTGGGCACAATTCGCACTTTCATTTCTCTAAAAATCAGATAAACTAAAAATATAATATATTTTATGTATTGAAATCTTCACCAATCGATAAACTTTTTTATTTTTGAAAATATTTACATACATGCAGCGAAGAAAATAAAGCCTAATAATCACAAAAGTTTTTGAAACAATATATTTTTTCCTAAAATGTACCGTGTGGCAACAGCGATTTTTTTTATCAGCGCTAAATGCGACATTGGGACGCAATTAATACACCTCACATTCAGGGTTGGTCAGATTAGTCGCGTAGAAGTGGCGGTTGTCGAAAATCATTAAGTATTCATTGTTCGGATAAAAATTGTGACAATCGAAAATGTGCTTGTTTTAAGGAAGGCCTAAAATGTTGCAACGAGTGCAAATGTCGTTCCTGTAACAACATTATTAAAGGTTTCGAGGCAGATATGAACGAATTAGAATGCTATTAATGTAGGGCCTACATAAACTACATACTACATATTTATCTATCCAAATAGAAAATTTATTTCAACAATAAAACTCATTTTATGCGTACGTTTTTACTTTCATTCATTTAAAAATGTCTAATAAACTTACTAATTAGGTGGGTAGTTAGTAACACTGATTAATATTTATAGATTAGGTATTTATATCTATACCTATCTGTCTTTTTATTATTAAATGTAGACTATTTTATATTTATTGTACAATTTCTTAATATTAACAACATATGATCAATACCACTGTACAATATATGAAATATTGAACAATAATATTGATCCCCTAGATGCTTTTGATCACTACTGGTTTTGTATCTATTGATATAAGTTAAACTACTACATACACACCTTCGCTGACTCAATACTATGAACGGAACATGAAAAATTTTTATCCTAAAAACTTTTTTCAACTATTGGCTTCAATTTGTACGCAGCACGTATATACAAATTTTCATAAATAAATTTTTAACATATTTCATTAAAAATCTATTTTTTTGAGTTTTTCCGAAATAAAAATGTTCTCGACCACCAAAAAATGTCGTAAAAAATGATTTCGTGTACACGATTATCTTACTAAAGAATCCCACTAAGTCTGGTTTGGTTCTACGCCGTTTTTTTTTTCTCGAAAAGTAAGAGACTTTACTTCCAGATTTTACTCTTCACGGCCGTTTTCACTGGGCGGTTCAGCCATCTGACGTCACAACTCGACCACATGGTTATCCTGAGCGTTTTTAAGCGCGCCGACTATAATAAGTTTTTTATACATGAAGGTGGTGTCAGTAAATTCTAATTTTTGGCATACTTACTATACTCACCAAGCTCTTTCAGAATATGTAATAATAAAAAATTGTTAAATGAGCCTATTGGCAGCTGTCAACAGGCTAACAGCTAGCTGTCAAAGTGCAATAACAAAGTGCAAATCTTATTTTCTTGTTATGACTTTATGCTTTTTAGGTAACTCAGTTCATACATGATGTGAATACAATAATTCGACAATTGGCAGCTGTCAACAAGCTGTCAGCTAGCTATCAAAGTGCAATAACAAAGTGCAAATCTTATTTTTTTGTTACGAACCCGTCTTCATTTTAAATGAGACACACTGTATATCAAGTAATGTTGAGAATACAAAAAATTGTTGTAAGCAAGTAAAATTGTCAAGAAACTTATTGGATTTAGTGTGTGTACAGAACCAAAGGCCTCTAATTTTTTTACCTCAATCACCCCCTCCACCAACCATCTTCCACCGCCCCCATCCCCACTACCGATGTGGCATATCATTTTATGAGTTTTTTAGGGTAGGCGATATCATTAAAGTTCCAAAAACAATTATTCCCACATATAATTTTTTTTTTTCGTTGTGAGAGACTTGGATAGGAAAGCTGGATGTGGAAGTAGTAATTCCTTGGGCAACGGTTTCTATCACTTACATTATCATTAAATCGCTGACCAAAGGTACATAGAGATCCCACTATCATACAAAAGAGTATTAGAACCAGAACCATTCTAAAATTGCTTCGAGGACTTATCCCCTGAAAAGAAATACCTGTTATAGATTTTATATTAGATACTTTACTTTTTTAAATGTCTGATTCATTAAACAAAAATAAATTTTGGAATAAGTGAGACGCAAGTACTTTAATTTTAATATTTTTCAATTTTTTATTAGTCGCATCTACGTAAGTAGAATTATATTATTAGAGAAACATAAAAACTAATGTTCATCTCCTCCAAATACAAGTAGAACAATATATGTTTATCATGTTTTTTTTTCTGCTTTCATAATTCGTTTACCGTCTCTGGTTTCAAACCAGAGAGTTATTTGAATATGTTTATAACGACAATTTCGAAAATGGTTTAAACGAAGAAAACATTTTTTATCTTAATACCATTGAAAAATATATATAAAAACCTACGAGTTGAGTAATTGTCAGTATAAAATAAAGTTTAAAAAAAAATGAACTACATCGAGATCCATTTGTGTTTCGAACCCGGGGCCCTAGGATTTTGAAAAAAAAATTGTCCTCCCTAAACACTCAGATGAATTTTGAACCAAAACTCTCTACACAATCGTTCATTGTTTCAAAATTTGTTAAAGATTTCATGTTTCGATCTGAATATCATATTTCGATAAGTTATATCAGTCAACCTCTAACTTGAGTGCTAATGAATGGATTTTGATGAAACCTTGTGCAATGTGTTTGTAATGACGTTAATAAAAAAGTTAAAAAAAGGTTAGATTAGGAAATGATCGTAAGGTAGAAAACACTCTTTTATCTCTCTAACTTGTAGAATTAGGTCAAAAATGGAAAAAGAAATATATTTACATTTCTTGGCCCAAAATAAGATGTTTTTACTCTTGTGGATTTTTTCGAAAAATGCATAAGTATTTTTCGAGATATGGCCACTCGAAAATTCCTGAAAATTGGGGAGGGGAAATGTAAAAGTTGAAGAAAAGTCTGACAAGACTTTTTTTTATTTGCAACTTTTCTGTAAAGTGCGTTTTCACCGAGATTTTCCGGAAAAACATGAAATAATGCAAATAAAAAAGAGTTGTATTTCGATGATACATTCATGAATTTTTTCAGATTTTTTTTGTCAACTTTTACATTTCCCCTCCCCCATTTTCAGGAATTTGCGAGTGGCCATATCACGAAAAATATACATTTTTCGAAAAAAAAATCACAAGAGTAAAAACATCTTATTTTGGGCCAAAAAAGGTAAATACATTGTTTTTTTATTTTTGACCTAATTCTACAAGTTACGGAACCCGTGATAAAAGGGGTATTTTCTACCCCTTCCGATCATTTCCTACTCTAACCTTTTTTATAACTTTTTTATTAACGTCATTGCAAACACATTGCACAAGGTTTCATCAAAATCCATTCATTAGCACTCAAGTTAGAGATTTTGGTTATTTTAGTGCTTTGTTGACTGAACTATTAGTAAAATAATATTATATAAGAATACGTATAAATAATACTGATAGGGATGACATTTCACAAGATTTCTATTCAATTACAAAACTAAAAGAAATTTAAGAAAATATGTTTTTAATAATTAATAACTTTTTTATTTATTGATCAATTTTGCTAAAAATAATAAGGATCTTGCTCCAGCTAACACTAATTTTAATATCATCGGACTTTTCTTTCTTAAATTATCATGTTTACAAGAAACGTGATAAACGGACAGGCAGACATTCCGAAATTTGTTCAAAATTCAATAACTAATATAATGATAAGAATTTTTTTCTCTTCGAGCGATATTTATGGTTTTAAAAATGTGCAGATCTCGTCTCTCTTCGTTTTCGTATTTGCGAAGAGAATAATAATAGAATGACTGCAGCAAAAAAATCGTATATTTTGATGCTCAAGTTGACTCCACTACAATAGAAATAATACAAAACTTACATAGATTATAAAATAGCAGGCAGCCACAGGTCCCAAGGATCCAAGTGGAATGTACAGCATTGCAAATTTGCAACATCTCACGTATAATACTGTTAATCTAAAAATAAAAAAGTGTTTATTTTCGTCCTCTTTAAAATTAAAGGTATATTTATATGCAGTTGGTACATATGAAGTATACAGGGTGCGGGAAAAATAATCAATAATATGCTTATATATTACTTATTACATTAAATTTATAAATGTGACCCCCCCCCCCCCCCCCGAAATACATAATCTGCATTTTCGTAAGTAATTCCTTTTTATTCGGATGAATGCCGGTTGATTTATTGCTACTGGAAATTATTCGAAAATTTTGCTCAGTTAGAGTAATAGGATTTAAGAGATCTTGCTGGCCACCTAATGTACCCTTCAATACACTTTCTGAATCTTATTTTTTCGGACTTTCCATGAATGACGACTGTTTTAAAAATGTTCCAATGGCTACACGAATTTTGCTAATTATGAAATTTTTTCTCGTAATTAGCATAAACCAAGGTAGTTTTTAACGTTATGTTCACACCGCATTCGATCAGTTTTTTTACTTTTATTTTTACTTTTTTCTTATAAACAGAGATGTTGACAAACAAACAAAAACGGTATTTACATTAGTCACAAATAAAAATTTGATGCTTTGTCTGATTGTTACATAGGTCTGTACAGAATTTCAGTTCAATAAACTGAGTAGTTTTAGCACAGTGCTAATTTTTACAGGAAGAAGTAGAAAATTTACCAAAAAGCCCGATTAAACTACTGACTTGCAAATAACCGTATATCGTGTTCAAGGGATTGGCAGTGATGTTGTCAAAGAACCATGGAAAATACAAAAAATATTAATTACAAAAATTTATCACCACATAACAGGTCACAAGTTTTTTTAGAACTACGCCAAACAACAACTCTGAAAATGATTTTTAACAGGTCAGAGGACGTATGGTATTAAAAGTAAAAAAGTTTACAATGGACCGAATTTCTTTGAAGATGTATGGCACTAAAAGTGAGGATATAAAAGTATTATTATTATTAAATAAGACAGTTTTCAAAAAGAGACCCCCCCCCCCCCCCCGAACGGGTGAACGAGGGGATGGGGGAGGGTTTTAAGCTTTTCGGTCTAAAGGGTACTCGTATTTCTGAAATCGCGTGAGTCAGAAACGTGATACTCCAACGACGGGCTGTTCTCAGGAAATAAGGATACACTTATTCGACGGTTTTCAAAAAGAGACCCTCCGAACGGGTGAACAAGGAGGGGGATGTTTTTAAGGAATGCAATTTGACACATACCGGCCCGTGTGCTCTGTTGTCGATTAAAATAATTATTTTCTCGTTTATCTCTAACACAAAAATAGAATAATGAATTGTTATCAAATTGCGATGCGCATGGGTTTCCTCGAGTGCAATGGATACGCAGTGGGTTTCCTCGAGTACTATGTGGGTATGTAGTACTTCTTTATAGGTAAAAGTTACTCCCTAGTAGCACAACATATTGGGTGGATATAGGTACAATATGTTACCTATATTGCATGCTGGACCAATATATGTCAGACTTAGTCAATATTGTACCAATATGCTTATCAGCTGAATTTTCAATAATAATAATAATAATAATAATAATAATAATAATAATAATAATAATAAGCCTCCGCGTGTTGCAGAGAATCCGCCGACTGTTGATCAGGTGGAAAATTTCTGGAAAACGCTTTACGAGGAGAAGCTTCCACTCAACCGAGACTCTCCGGCCCTTGCACACTTTGAAACCTTTTGTCAAAGGTTTCAACAACCACAGGAAGTGTGCCAACCAATAACTCCAGAAGAGGTTCGAAGAGCTCTCGGGGGCTCTAAGAACTTTGCTGCTCCAGGTCCCGATGGGATAAATAACTTTTGGTGGAAAAAGTTATCGAGCACCCACCACCATTTGGCCAGAATTTTTAATGCCTGGCTAAATGGGGAGCAGCAAATTCCTTCTTGGGTGGTTGAAGGGCGGACAGTGCTGATCCCTAAGAACGGAGATTTGTCCAACCCAAGAAACTACCGATCGATAACCTGTTTAAACGCATGTTACAAGGTGTTTACGCGCATCTTGTACATGCGAGTGCTCCACGCAGTTGAACCGGTTTACGAACGGATATATGAGCAACGAGGGTCGAAGAGAGGTGTCGCTGGCTGCAAGGAGAACCTGTTGATTGACAGATGTGTCACGCAGGACTCCGTGCAGTATAAGCGGAACCTCTCCATGGCCTGGATCGACTACCGCAAGGCATTTGATATGACATCACATGAGCTTATTGTTCACTTGCTCCGATGTCTTGCGGTACCCGGTCCCGTAGTGAGATGCATCGAACAACTGATGCCGCTCTGGAGGACTCGCTTTACTATTACATCGGGTAACGATAGAGTCCAGACGGAGTAGATGCCGAAGAGTCGTGGGTGTCGAGCAACGCTCCACCCAAGAAGTGGGTGTAGTGAAAAACGCTCTCCGCGGCAAGTATCAGCACCGACTCCGACAGATCTGGTCCTCAGAACTATCGGGGAAGAACAAGGTGTCTGCTACCAACATGCTTGCCGTTCCGATCCTACTCTACTCCTTTGGAGTAGTGAAATGGACTCGAGAGGAGTTGCGTCAACTCGACGTAGGAACCCGCAAGAAGATGCATCTCAATAGGAGTTTGCATCCTAAATCGTCCGTTCCACGACTATACCTCCCACGACATCGGGGAGGCCGTGGACTCTTGAGTTTGGAGTCTCCATAATAGGATGGTTCTGGATGGAGCCTGTAAGGTTATCAGGAGTTCGGATCCCCTCCTCTGCATGGTCCGGGACCATAAAAGTGCAGGAATAGGAGCATTTTTGTTTAAGGCAGCACAGAGAGCAGCCGATGAACTTGGTCTCTCCTTCGACGTCGAGCGGGTAAATCCCGATTCTGTCACCGAGTTGGAACCTGCTCGACGAAAAGCCCAAATTAAAGCTGCAGAACACAACATCTTTCTGCAGCTTCATACGGATAAGCCAATGCATGGAGTTTTCTATAAAAATATAGAGAACCTTGGCTTATCCGAAAGGCCGACCATTGCCTTCTTAAGGTCAGCCGGGCTGAAGTCTGAGACCGAGGGATTCATAATGGCTTGCCAGGATGGTGTATTTAACACCCTCGTCTATCGTAGTCGTGTCATGGGTATAGAGGTCCCTGATGTCAGCTGCAGGGCCTGCCGCAGGACGCCAGAGACTCTTATGCACTTGCTGTCGGCTTGCCCGACATATGCAGTCTCGGCCTATATCCAAAGGCACGACGGAGCATTACGAGTGCTTTATTACCATTTAAGGCACTCGTATGGGATAGACGAAACACCAGTGCTGCCTTACGCTCCGGGGGATATTGAGTCCGTTGTGGGAAATGAGAAGTGCCTAATTTATTGGAACTACTCTTTTCCCACCGTCAGGCAAATACAAGCCAACAAGCCTGACGTAGTACTCCTCGACCATCAACTCAAGACAATGTTTGTCGTGGAGTTCTCGGCTCCCGCGGAGAACAACATTGTCTTGAAGGAGGAGGAAAAACGGACAAAATATCGAGATCTGCTCTTCGAACTCCGCAAACTGTATCCAGACCATACTGTTAAGATAGTGGTACTGATTATAGGAGCCCTCGGTGGAACGAGACACACACTGCTTTCGGAACTTAAGATCATACCGGCATGCCGAAATTCGGCAGAGGTCTTAGCCGGCAGAATGCAGAAGGCCGTCATCCCGGTTCATTACGTCTGCTCAGGGCACATGATTCCCGGACCCAGTAGTCACTTACCCCACGGGTGTGGGGAGTGGCTGCCGGTACTACCAGCTCCCCTCTGTGAGGGTCGGAGCCACAGAGAAGGGTGACTGGTTTTTAACAAAAATAAAAAAAAAATAATAATAATAATAATAGTTTATTATTCATAAAGCCATACAAACGGATTGGAGTCGTCATTTAAAAGATACATAGATACATTTTATAGTTCTGGAGATGCATATTATATACATTCTACATACCTCAAAACTTATAATATAATAATAAAACCACACAATCAAAACAATTGAGTATACAATAGTATACTGGGTAAATACACATACAATAATATACTTGATAAATACACGTGCAATTAATATATATTAAAATAATACACAGGTACAGTTTGACTAGGTGGTAAAATTAATGTATTCATGGACATTGTAAAAGCAATTCTGTTGCAGGAAGCCTTTTATCCTTTTATATATTTATCCAATATACATCCCATATCTAATAGCATTGGCAAACCAGATTTAAATTAACATTATTTAACCAATATTGGCGCAATATGTAGAAACTAAGATTAGTTTCCAAATATTTACATAGTTTTCAACCTTAAAATATACATACTCTAGCGCTAATCACAGGACCCCGGGAGGCACATGTCTATATCTTAATTTAAATAAAATTCTGTTCTGTTCTGATTCTCACCCAGGGGTGTCGGGTTCGATTCCCGGCCGTGGAACTGGGATTTTTTCTGAAAAAGAAATTAATCCCAGTATACTTGGATATTGGAGGTACCTTGTTTCCAAATGTGTACCTCCTTCGGTACAAAGCTCTTCCAGAGCTTTCAAGGATAAAGGGTGGGGTGTTATTATTTGTATACCCTCTCAAATGTTTTTAATCAACTGACTGGTAGACTGGTCAACGTTGAGTAGCCTGTCTAACTATTATACAAAGTGCTTTTAATCTTGTTAGTTGCCATAAAAACAATTAATACATATTTATTTTAACACATGATGTATATTTCTAATTTTAAATTTACCACCCATAGCAAATTCAAAAACGATGACACATTCGAGTTTCGGAAATATTGCCGCGCCGGTTACAACAACGTGATGCTCCTTAAATTCGGCAAGTTCCCTAATAAAATCCAGTGTGCAGCTTGTGTCAATTGCAATAACTTAATAGGTAAGTACGCATGTTCCCATTAAAATAGTAATTAACAATAAACATCGTTTAGTTTTTCATAATTTTCCACACGCCTACAAAGCCTTGACGTAGGTATCTGTCTACTTTCTACCATGTTTAATGTAGAAATTGTCTCACAGTCGGTGTATAATATCCAAGATACTTTTGCAACTATGCATATTTAGGCACTGCGATATTTACAACTAATTACCTGTATCTTACATTCGTCTAAATACCTATGCGTAATTATTTTATAAATACAGATTGTATATTTTCTCAAGGTTAGCAAATCATATTCAATATTAATATTATTTAACCAATATTGGCGTAATATATAGAAACTAATATTAAACACTAAGGCATGACATTTATTGAGTTTTTTAATATTTCAGCATTTTTTTCTCAAAAATATCAACGGTACTTGCTGCGGCGATGTAAGCAGCATCAAGCGTGAGAATCAAAACATCAACTCACAACATATTTTTTCAAATGATAAAGAAAAAAACATTTTATAAAAATATATACATTTATATTTAGTTCAAACGTGGAATACAAATCTGAAAAAAATATACTATATGTATTTACTCTTTCTTTGAATGAAATCTTCGCCGCTTTGCCTGAAAACTTCGCTGAGAGGACCTTCGGCTGTGTGTTTTATGGGGCATATCCCGTTGTAACATCCAACAGTAGTCTGCCATCATTGACACGCTCCATCTACCTTGGTATCGCCTTTCCATTTCCTTTAGATCTTGATGAAATCTCTCACCCTGTTCTTCGCTAACTGCTCCAAGATTTTCTGGAAAATAGCCCAAGTGCAAAAACAAGAAGTGCACTTTTAAAATCATATTGTATCCTAACACTGTCCGTTTTTGTCAAGAGCTTTTACGAACTGCTTCATCAAGCCCAGTTTGATATGAAGAGGAGGCGATAATACTCTTCTGGGGTCAACTAAGTAGTAGGGCAGCTTATCATGAAAATATGGACACACCGGACAAAACCACCAAATTTTTTCCAGGTACTAATTAGGTACGTAGCTTTCAATTTTTGATAGGAACCAACTCCTCCGTTGGTCATCTTGGATTTTATAGCGGCCAGTTTGAAATATAGGTATATTATCAATATCTCGGCTTCTAAATCACTTACGACCACAAACTTGGTGTCTAAGTATACATATTTGGGGTCAGGGAATACAACTACACAATTTTTAAATGTATCACACTAAATATTTATTCACTAATATATGTACCAATTACAAACTATTCATCGATTAACTGTATTGCCCGGTGTGTCCACATTTTCTAATATGTTTTTTATTTTGTTTCAGATTGAATTGTAATACAAGATGAATTGGAACAAGTGCACGATCTGTCAGAAAACAACTTCAGAAAATCTAAAATGTCCACTCAATGCACCTGGAATCGAAGACAAGACAACACCATACCGGCCTTCCTTGAACAATATCAATGAGTTTAGAAGCTTGGAGTCATTGCCAGTAAAACTACATTTTGGAAGCGACATGAGTGCGGATGAACTGGTCCAAAACCATGGTGCATGGCACAAATTTTGTTACGTCAAGTTCAGCAAGTTGGATATAATAATAATAATAATAATAATAGTTTATTGGTGCTAGTATACAATAAGTATTTACACAAGTCAAGGTACAGTTTGAGAACAAATTAAAAGAAGTAATATCAAAAAGTATTACATAAGATGTTATAAGTAAAAATCATAAAATTATTATAACACAGATAAAAAACAAACGAAATACATAACAGCGTACATAAGTGAGAACTAACACACGTCAAAGTGACTAAAATCTGCACACAGAAATTCCTCAAATGAATAGAACGCTTGCCCGAGCAAAAAACGTTTCACCGTTTCTTTAAATTTCTTACAGTTTGACTGTTTGATGTGGGTGGGTAATGCATTAAAAAACTTTATACCGTAATAATTGATGCTGTTCCTAGATTTAGTTAACCTCAGATAGTCTGGCAAAATTGAATTACACCTTCTTGTGGAGTAGCTATGTAATTGGCCATGGGTTGCATATTTGCTTTCATTTTCTTTTATATGCATTAGACAATGAAGAATGTACATACAAGGCAATGTAAGAATTTTAAGTTTAATAAATGCGTTTTTGCAATCATCTCTATAATTCAGACCAGCGATCACTCTAACTGATTTTCTTTGTAATGAGAAAACGGAACTGGCAGATGGGGCATGACCCCAGGTCAGAATTGCGTAAGAAAGAGTGGTATGTATTAATCCATGGTAAGCAGTTAGGAGAGTTTTTTGTGAGACTTTGTAAGACAGACTCCGTAATAGATATACACTTTTCGATACTTTTTTACATACATGCGTTGTTTGAGGTTCCCACGATAATTTTGTGTCAAGGAAGACTCCTAAAAATTTAATTGTATTACTAAAAGTAGAGTTGTCTATGTCATTTACATTTTTTAGGCTAAATATTACTTTCTCAGTTTTATTCTGATTTAAACACAACTGATTGGCTAGGAACCATTTCAAAACTTTTGACTGTGATATATTTACATTATCTATTAATTCATTAAGATTGGAAGAAGGATTTGAAATAGTGGTGTCGTCGGCAAATAGAGTAAAGTGGCTGTCAGCTAGTGAACTCGGCAAATCATTTATATATATGAGGAATAATATGGGGCCAATTATAGACCCTTGAGGCACACCATATTTTATAGGTAATAAGGCCGAGCTTTTACTTTTGTTGGTAACAAATTGATGACGGTTGCTGAGGTAGGAGGCGATTAGGTTTTCACTGTTCTTGTCAAAACCGTAGAACTTTAGCTTATCTAGTAAAATATCGTGGGATACAAAGTCAAACGCTTTGGTAAGATCCAAGAATTGCGAATAAATGTATAAACCTTTTTCAAAACCATTGTTTATGAAATCAATTAAGGACAGGATAGCTAATGTAGTGGATTTATTTTTCCTAAAACCGAACTGATGTTGACTGAAAAGATTATTTTGCTCAAAATAGTCCGTTATTTGTTTTTTTAGAACCATCTCAAAGATTTTAGCTAGAAAAGGAATTATTGAAATCGGACGATAATTCGAGGGCTCATCCTTGGAGTCCTTTTTATGTATGGGTACTACCTTAGAGATTTTAAGTTCATCAGGGAAGATATTATTACGTATACATAAATTAATCAAGTCAGTTAGTGGGATTAGTATTATATATTTTATTGTTGTTAAGATTTTCATGTTAATATTATAGGCATCTTTGCTGTTTGTTTTTTTTTAAATTTGACATTATATCAGAAACTTCGTTGTAGCTTACTTCCCTAAATTGAAATTTAGTGTTAATAGGAATTTGAAATTTTGTTTTATCTAAAAAGCTATCATAATTTAATTCACTTTGTGGTAGATTTTCTATTATCTCGTTTGCAATGTTCACAAAATATTCATTGAACTTATCGGGATGAATACAAGGATCAGAGTCACAATTGGTTTTTTTATTATTTATCAAATTCCACATAGCCTTTTGCGGGTTGTTTGAGCTGTTAATAAAATTATCGTGCGCAAATCTTTTAGCTTTTTCCAAATTATTTCTATAAGTATACTTACAGTTCTTAACAAACTCTCTCAACTGCTCAGATGGACTAACTTTATAAATATCTTGTAGTAAGTGGAGGTTTTCCCTTTCCTGCCTGAGGTCATCATTAAACCAGTTTAATTTATGAGAAGATGTTTTATTCAATAGTTTTGATTTTGTAGGGAAACTACTTTCCACGGCCTGCAATATGCACTGAAAGAAATATTGAAGTTTGTTTGTCAAAGAGATATTTGTGTCTCTAATAATCATCCAGTTTACAGTAGACAAAGATTCATGTAGATTAAACAAACCTTTATCTGTTATTGGTCTGTAAATTATCCTTTCAGATTTGTTATTTAATTTATTTGTGTTAAAATTCAACACTAAACCTAAATGATCCGATAGGCCAGTGTTAACTGTTTTTATTCTAAACATATTAGTATCTGTGTTAACAAAAATGTTATCAAGGCAGTTTCTATTTCTAGTCTCTTCAAAATTTAAAAAATGTAGGTTATATGAATTGAGTGTATTAGTGACTTTGGAGACATCATTATTATTAGTTTGAAAATGCACATTGAAATCGCCTGTTATGATAATCTCTTTATTTTTCTCTATCAGTATGTCTAACGCTGATGAAATTGTTTCCAAGAAGATATTTAAGTCACCGTTTGGTGATCGGTAAACAGTCATAATTATAGTATTGGAAAGTAGTACAGCACACAATTCGCAGTGAAATTCGACAGAGAGTCTGCTGATCTGATTTAAAGGGATGCATTTATGTTTTTCCGAAGCAAATATAGCAACACCGCCGTGAATTGAGGCAGATCTACTAAAGTGAGTTATTAGGTTAAAGTTTAAGAGCTGTGTCGTGAGAATGTTCTCTCCTACAAACCAATGTTCATTCAGACATAAAACATCAAAACGTTCATCGCTAAGGAAAGCGTCGAATTCATTTATTTTATTTGTCAAACAATTTACATTTAAATGTAACAAACGAGTAACCAACTTATTATCAATAAGTTTTTTGTCGGAGATAAGATTCAATTTTTTGTCATTGCCTAAGGTCGCCGATTGTATGGAACTCTTTTCAAAAAATGTTTATTCTTGAAATTAAAGCGACGAACTGCCGCGCCCGAGGGCCAAATATCTGGGTTATAGACATCATCTATAAATTCAATCGGATATGAAACTTTGTAGCTAGCTTGCACACTATCAGTTTTTAACAAAGTAAAACGTAGCGGAATATGCGATGCAGTATTTTGCAGAAATTCTTCTAGCTCTTGTCGTGTAGTTTCCGGATGGATGCAATTCAGACTCAGATGCCCATGTTTAGGAACCGTTCGAACTGTCAACTTATTATTACTTGTGGATTTAGATCCTATAATCACTTTATTATGATTGTAATTCGTAAAATTTGATCTGGTTCCATCGTGGTTCTCAGCGTGTCTGTTGTTGTTAGGCGTTGAGCCGCTGCTGGTTGCTGCAACACTGGCGAAAGACCGAGCTGTGCTTGCCATTGATTCATTTGATTTTTGTGGGTGGGTATCTCTACTGTTTTTGTTTCCCGAGGTGGAAACAGCTGAACGTGACGCACTATTAGTACCTCCTGTTTTCGGTAGATTTCTGTGATTTATGGCAATTTGAGCTTGACTCGCGTTGCTATGTTGATTGGGAATTTTTGCAGTAGATGGAGGCGGTGAAAGAATATTGTTTATAGATTTATTGTTTAAGTTTAACTTTAACAGCGCAATAAGGTCTTCTTGTTCACTTACCCGCTTTTCTAGATGGTATATTAGTTTATTTGAGGCCTCATTTTTATCACTTAAGATTAATAAATCTTTTTGGAGGTTACATTCTAAGGTGTCACTGGCGTCACTAAAAACTTCTTTTTCTTTGTAGTGTAACAATTTTTCACTTAAAAATGCTTGTATTAACTGAATATTCACATTTTTAGGTACGTCACTAGTTAAAGATCCATTAATAATGATCTCTATTAAGTTTTCTTTCTTTAGTTTCGAGAGCTCGGTGTTTATCTCGCCCGCCATTACTATCTCTCATGTTGCGGGGAAGAAGCGGGGAAATACTTCAGGAAGCAGCACAACTGTGGAGAAACGATTCCGGCGTGAAGCGAGTGGCGTTTTTGTTATGTCGTGGAAGCGATGGACTCTTTCACGAATTTCGAACATTAACAGCTGATACGAGCATAGGAAAAATGGCAACAGAACTGCAAGAAACCCAGTTGTTGGCAGCATTAGAAGGTGGTGATCTCATTGCCCTTGACGCCAAATATCATCTGCAATGTTATACAGCACTGAGAAATCGCTCCCGGTCTCACCTAAAGAAACTAGGGTAGGATTTGGTGAGAGTATCTGCAGAGGAAAGTCAGATAAAAGCCGTTTTTTGTGAACTTTGACCTTGAATAATTTTTTATGCCGTAGTGATCTCGTTGCCGATTTTTAATCTTTTCATTAAAACACTAAAATAAATCTATTTAAAAAAAAATGAAGGATATAATTTGTTAGAACAGAAGCCATATTTTTGTCTAAAGTGACTGGAGTAAGGGTCAAAATAGGGAGAAAAGGATAGATGCCGAATTGGCACATTTCAAACAATAATAATAAAGCATTATTAACAATTGTATAGCAAAAAGTCATTGACTGAAGTCCTTCATTTTAGTATTTACAAAATAATATTGATCAACTCTAATATAGTTTTTATCGGTCAAAATGAAGTTGGCAATAAACCGTTACACAGAGAGGGATATCTTACACGCCTCGCTTGCACCCACTGACAGAGTAACAAAACGTAGATCTGCAGGTAATCGGAGTGGTCCTTGTTGTACCAGATTAATATAGCGAAAGCAGGTACAAGAAAATTTCTTTTGTTCTCGATTTTATTGCCTACCTCACTTTCGCATTTTGACTGAACTCCAAAGAAGAAAATTTTAGTTTTCTGCCCATTAACTAAACACGACACGCTCTTTCAAAATCCGCAACTAAAAAATACAATAAGTGGGCCTGCTACTCATTCATTGGGCAGTTACCGGCACTTTGAGGAATGATCGGTGGAAGATAAGGATCAACGAGGAGGCCATGGTTTTCTTCCAGAACTTCACGAAAAGTAAAATCATCACTCCAAACTCGAATGGAGGGGGGGGGTCAAAATTAAAACGAAAGAAAAAACTGTGAATTACTTTCTCAAATTCAAAACATTTTTTAAAAATATTTAAAATAACCACAACGTTTAGAATCAAATTAAGAATTTTGTGATAAATTATTTTTGCATTGTAGCGTTTTTTTTTCAGTGACTTTATCCCGCAGTAGCAAATAAACAAATGTTTTATTATTAATTTTTTCATATATTTTATTTTCAAGTTTTGTTGAGTCCCCTGGACATTTTATTAACCACACATTGATAAATCTGCCGAGTGGGGCCTTATTTTAATTGTTTTAAACTCTACCTCGGCCTTGCTGCCCACGGCGCCCCTGCACCGTGGATGCTCGACCGATTCAGGGTGCGACTATCTCAGTATATCTTAATATATATAAACAACAAATGAATTGATTTGATTGATTGGCATCATGAAGAGGCTACTTACTCTCTAATTCTGCTGTGTTGTGCAACGCAAAGGGACAGCCTTTCGTAAATAATTGTTTGGTAGCTCTCGTCATAAATAATATTAGCATCTTCATATTTGTAAGCTTCCGATATTTTTTCTATGTGTTCACGTAATATCTCTAATTGGAAATTCAAATGGTGGAGTGTATATACGCCAAATATGATGGGGTAAACCATTCCGTAACCAAATAAAAGAGATCCTATGGAATAAACAGCGTGCAGGCCTACTGCCAATGATGGAGTATATTTGTTTATTACGAATGTTATGGAGTCAAAATCTTCTTCATCACCAACTAATGGTATAATCATTAAAAAGTGAGCCAGAAGAGATACAATAAGCATTGCACTTGTATATATTTTTAAAATTTTGCAACGATATAATATTCTATTCCTTATTTTTTGACTAGCGGTATTGATGGACCAACAATACTCAAATGTTGCGTTTTGTATGTACCGAATTTTTGTAGAAAAGTCAATAGTTGCAATCAATGCGACAAACGCCTAAAAAAGTTCAATGAATTAAAATATGGTGTTTACAGTGAAATCCTTAATAATTTCTGCAATTTCTATTTGTGTTTCTAGCGGAAAGTGCTAATGATGGAATTTAAACAATATCATTTTTACAACTTTGTACAGTGTGTCTCCGAATTAAGTCTGCGATAGGTGTAATATACAAAAGAAAAAAAAATAGTACGGCAGTCTCGGTCTGCTTGACCTAAAATGGATTTTTACCAAATTACAGTTCAAATGGGATCTGACTCGCGGAGTTAATCTAAAAAGAAAATAAATCATTGTAGGTAAACTGGTCTTTGTATTTATTTTACGAAAAAGTTCTATTTAGATAAAATATTTTGCATTGAAAGTTGCCATATGCCAACTTTCATTGCATTTGAACAAAAAAAAAAAAATACTAAAAATTAAAGTAAATAGCTTTTTATTTTTGAACACAAATGTGTTTTGCATTAAAAACTTTAAACTGGCTAGAAACTGTCAAAGATTTGACATTATTAGTTGGTGTGAATCGGCAAAACAATCTAAATTCTTACACTCCAGCAAAAGATATTTGTTTTGCAATGGTTAGGTGCCACAAAAGGGTGGTCAGACAGTTTGAACAACAGTTTCCGGGGATTTCAATAAGCGACGTTACCGTTAAAAGTATTGCGACAAAATTTTCAAGAACTGGTACAGTTGAAATTCGAAAGAAAGAGAAGAGAAGATTGGACGAAAACGATGCGGCAACAGTTTTGGCTTTGGGCGACGTCAGAGTAAACGACAAACTTTCATTAAGATGTAAGGCAGCAGAACTTGGCTTGAGCAAATCACATTTGCAAAGGATATTTAAGATAAATAAGATAATTCCGCATAAACCTAAATTTCGTCACACTTTGGAATCAAGCGGCGAAGGAAAATGATTGGATTTTTGTTTGTGGATTGGAGTGAAGTATCTCACGGAAAGAAATTTTGAAAACAACATTATTTTTTCGGACGAAGCGACATTTACCACTAACGGTTGTTTCTTCACAGATGAAAATTCACATTTTAGAACAAATTGCAGAAGGCAGTATTCAAAAAAGTTAATGTTTGGTGTGTCGTTTCATACGATGGGATAATTAGATCTTAAATTTTTAATGGAAATTTAAATCAATATGTGCATTTGGAGATATTGCAAAATATCTTACAAAATTACCTTGATGAATGTATGTGGCTAAGAGACAAAAAATGTATTATCAGCAAGACGATTGCAGCCCACACTCAACTCTCTTGATCGGGAATTATTTGTACAATACATTTGGGAAAAATGGATTGGAAGCTTTAGACCACAGCCATACAAACCAAGAAGGCCTGATTTAACAATTATAAATTTTTACTTTTGGGGCAAACTAAAATAACAAAGTGTATACCGACAACTTTGACAGTGATTTGGAAAAATTAGAAAACAAAATTTCTGATGTGATCATGCAGAGCCATGCCTGTTGAAATTACAAAGAATTTAGAAGAAGGGTGGAATATGTAGGAATTTAGGTAGGGCACTATTTAAATAGGTTTTTAGTTAAATTCGCTGAAATTGTTAATTAGTGGAGTCAAAATAAAATTGAATGGAATTTTCTGGCTACAGCAATTTTATTGTTTTGATTTGTTGTAGGTTTAATAACGAGCGCTCTGAGCATTTTTTTCCAAAATCCGTCCATTGCTTCTTGTAGAATTTTAACAATTTATATTTCAACATATTTTTCTGCTATTTTTAATGTTATCTCATGTCGTAGTAATCGTATCGCAATAATAAAAATACCAAACTATTTGCTATAAAATTATGAATAAGACTGGGCATATTAAGAAACTTCTTGATAATTTGTAAATTTGTAAAAAAATAAAAACTACTGAAAATTCCCTTTTTTTAACAGCTTAATAAATATGATGTAATAATCCATCAACTTTAACGAAAGTTGGTGTAACCATGCGCTTTATTGAACTAAACGTCCCTGCCAAATTTTAGAGCAAAATATTTATTCAAACAGCCAAAAATCAACAATAATTTAGAAATTTCCATAGTGCATCGACTCGTAGTGGGACAATTTTTCTTTTCAAATGTAGGTTTTTACATGTACTTTACGGTGTTGTTTAGAAAGAAAAACAAATTTTTAATTTAAACTAATTTTTTGGAATTTAATTGTAATTACAAATTATCAAGAAGTTTCTTAATATTCCTAGTGTTATTCATAATTTTATAGCGAACAGTTGGGTATCTTTATTATTGCGATACGATTACTATGACCTGAGATAATAGGAAAAATAGCAGAAAATTTATGTGTTGAAAAATAAATTGTTAAAATTCTACAAGAAGCAATGGACGGATTTTGGAAAAAATTGCTCAGAGCATTTGTTATTATACCTACAACAATTCAAAACAATAAAATTGTGGTAGCTAGAGAATTCCTTTTTGACTTCACTAAATTGTGTTAAAAAATAAAAAGCTGTTTACCTTAATTTATAGTAATTTTTTTTGTTCAAATGCAATGAAATCTGGTATATGACTCTAACTTTCAATGCAAAATATTTTATTCAAATAGAATTTTTCCATAAAATTAAGAGAAAGATCAACTTACCTACAATGATTTATTTTCTTCTTAGATTAACTCCGCAAGTTAGATCCCATTTGAACTGGAATTTGGTAAAAATCCATTTTAGGTCGAGCTGACCGAGAGTGCCGTACTAATTTTTTTTCCATATTACACCTATCGCAAACTCAATTCGGGGACACACTGTATAAGAAAGCATCTTCCCATTTTTTTTTTTAATTTCAAAATTGAAATAATTTTCCATTGTAAATTATCCCAAAGTGGTTCGGATTCCACTCTAAACTGTAGAGCTTCGTCGCCTTCTCAAACAAATCTAGATCTTCTAGAGTTAAGGGGATCATTAAAGTGCCTTGAAAGAAACAGATTAAAATTTAAAAAAATGTTTTCAAATGTACTTGGAAAAAAATTTCATGATTAATTACCGGTTGTCCAAACAACGCACAGGCAATATATGTGCGAAATTGATGTCTCCTTGTTACAATGTACATAGAAACAATGTTGTAGATTTGATAAGTTGAGAGAACCAGAATAATAACGATTCTTAAATATCTAAATATTTTCTGTACGTGAAATCCCAATATCTTCATTATAAAGTACAAAGGGTCTTCTAAAACGGAGAAATTTAGAATTATTAATTATGTCAAAGCTGAATTCTAACTGAGAATTTAAAAAAATGTCACGTTTTTTGTGAAATTGTTAGATTATTTTGTTATTGTCTTTTCTAATGTGTCACTGTCTCAGAAATTATTAAAAATGTATTAAATGCACTTCAAAGCCAAACGAATCAGACAAAATTTTATTATTATTATTTTCTTTATATTTCCACATGCCTTACCTTTATCCATATATTTAAATTTTACAAGGTGGAGATCGAGGTAAGTACGATTACAATGGTAATATACAATTACAATTGGAAATACCAGATTAATGTATGATTGCATTTTATTATTCATATTTAGCAGATAGTCCAATGAAATTAGATTTTTCTGATCTAACAAATTATATCATTTATTTTTTTTAAATCGATTTATTTTGATGTTTTAAAGAAAATATTAAAAATCGGCAACGAGATCACTACGGCATAAAAAAATATTCAAGGTCAGAGTTCACAAGAAACGTTTTTATGTGAATATCGCGCTTTCTATGGTTTAGAGATCAATTGAGGTTATTATGACAATGAAAGACAATAAAATTCCACACAAAAATGATCTTTTCCATTTTTTATGTACAGTGAACGGTTTAGGCATTATACGTAAAAAATGAATAAAATATTTTTCGTTCAAAAGTGTACCTATAATGAGTAAGCATATTATACAAATTTTTATTGTACAGTACAGTAATTTTGATTGGATTTTTTTCTTGAATATATTATACTAACTAAGGTTATTATGAAAATGAAAGATAATCAAATTTTGAACGAAAAATATTTTATTCATTTTTTACGGTACAATGCCTAAACCGTTCGTTGTACATAAAAAATGAAAGAGATCATTTTTGTGCGGAATTTCATTATGTTTCATTTTCATAATAACCTCAATTGGCCTACAAGCCATAGAAAGCGCGATATACGCAAAAAACCGTTTTTTGTGAATTTTGACCTTGAATAATTTTTTATGCCGTAGTGATCTCGTTGCCGATTTTTAATATTTTCATTAAAACGCTAAAATAAATCGATTTTTAAAAAAATGAAGGATATAATTTGTTAGAACAGAAGCCACATTTTTGTCTAAAATGACGAGTAAGGGTCAAAATAGGAAGAACACAACAGATATCGAGTTGGCACATTTCAAACAATAATAATAAAGCATTATTAACAATTGTATAGCAAAAAGTCATTGACTGAAGTTCTTCATTTTAGTATTAATAAAATAATATTGATCAACTCTAATATAGTTTTTATCGGTCAAAATGAAGTTGGCAATAAAACGTTACACAGAGAGGGATATCTTACACGCCTCGCTTTCATCCACTGACAGAGTAACAAAACGTAGATCTGCAGGTAATCGGAGTGGTCCTTGTTATACCAGACTAATATAGCGAAAGCAGGTACAAGAAAATTTCTTTTGTTCTCGATTTTATTGCCTACCTCACTTTCGCATTTTGACTGATCTCCAAAGAAAAAAATTTTAGTTTTCTGCCCATTAACTAAACACGACACGCTCTTTCAAAATCCGCAACTAAAAAATACAATAAGTGGGCCTGCTACTCATTCATTGGGCAGTTACCGGCACTTTGAGGAATGATCGGTGGAAGATAAGGATCAACGAGGAGGCCATGGTTTTCTTCCAGAACTTGACGAAAAGTAAAATCATCACTCCAAACTCGAATGGGGGGGGGGTCAAAATTAAAACGAAAGAAAAAACTGTGAATTACTTTCTCAAATTCAAAACATTTTTTAAAAATATTTAAAATAACCACAACGTTTAGAATCAAATTAAGAATTTTATGATAAATTATTTTTGCATTGTAGCGTTTTTTTTTCAGTGACTTTATCCCGCAGTAGCAAATAAACAAATGTTTTATTATTAATTTTTTCATATATTTTATTTTCAAGTTTTGTTGAGTCTCCTGGACATTTTATTAACCACACATTGATAAATCTGCCGAGTGGGGCCTTATTTTAATTGTTTTAAACTCTACCTCGGCCTTGCTGCCCACGGCGCCCCTGCACCGTGGATGCTCGACCGATTCAGGGTGCGACTATCTCAGTATATCTTAATATATATAAACAACAAATGAATTGATTTGATTGATTGGTATCATGAAGAGGCTACTTACTCTCTAATTCTGCTGTGTTGCGCAACGCAAAGGGACAGCCTTTCGTAAATAATTGTTTGGTAGCTCTCGTCATAAATAATATTAGCATCTTCATATTTGTAAGCTTCCGATATTTTTTCTATGTGTTCACGTAATAACTCCAGTTGAAAATTCAAATGGTGGAGTATATATACGCCAAATATGATAGGGTAAACCATTCCGTAACCAAATAAAAGAGATATTATGGAATAAACAGCGTGCAGGCCTACTGCCAATGATGGAGTATATTTGTTTATTACGAATGTTATGGAGTCAAAATCTTCTTCATCACCAACTAATGGTATAATCATTAAAAAGTGAGCCAGAAGAGATACAATAAGCATTGCACTTGTATATATTTTTAAAATTTTGCAACGATATAATATTCTATTCCTTATTTTTTCACTAGCGACATCGATGGACCAACAGTACTCGAATGTTGCGTTTTGTAGATACCGAATTTTTGTAGAAAAGTCAATAGTTGCAAGCAATGCGACAAACGCCTAAAAAAGTTCAATGAATTAAAATATGGTGTTTACAGTGAAATCCTTAATAATTTCTGCAATTTCTATTTCTGTTTCTAGCGGAAAGTGCTAATGATGGAATTTAAACAATATCATTTTTACAACTTTGTACAGTGTGTCTCCGAATTAAGTCTGCGATAGGTGTAATATACAAAAGAAAAAAAAATAGTACGGCAGTCTCGGTCTGCTTGACCTAAAATGGATTTTTACCAAATTACAGTTCAAATGGGATATGACTCGCGGAATTAATCTAAAAAGAAAATAAATCATTGTAGGTAAACTGGTCTTTGTGTTAATTTTAGGAAAAAATTCTATTTAGATAAAATATTTTGCATTGAAAGTTGCCATATGCCAACTTTTAAAAAATAAAAGCTATTTACTTTAATTTGTAGTTTTTTTTTTTGTTCAAATGCAATGAAAGTTTGCATATGGCTCTAACTTTCAATGCCAAATATTTTATTCAAATAGAATTTTTCCGTAAAATTAACAGAAAGGCCAGTTTACCTACAATGATTTATTTTCTTCTTAGATTAACTTCGCGAGTTAGATCCAATTTGAACTGTAATTTGGTAAAAATCCATGTTAGTTCAAGCACACCTATCGCAAACTCAATCCGGAGACACACTCTATTTCAAAACCGAAATAATTTTTCATTGAAAATTATCCTCAAGTGGTTCGGATTCCACTGTAAACTGTAGAGCTCCATCGCCATCCCAGACAAATCTAGATCTTCTAGGAGATCATTGAAGTGCCTTGGAAGATGATTAAACATGTTTAAAAAAATGTTTTCAAATGTTCTTGGAAAAACATTTCACGATTAATTACCGGTTGTCCAAACAAAGCACTGGGAATATATGTGCGAAATTGATGTCTCCTTGTTACAATGTACATTGAAACAATGTTGTAGATTTGAAAAATTGAAAGAACCAGAAAAATAACGATTCTTAAATATCTAAATATTTTCTGTACGTGAAATCCCAATATCTTCATTATAAAGTGCAATGGGTCTTCTAAAACGGAGAAATTTAAAATTAATAATTATGTCAAAACTGAGTTCTAACTGATAATTAAAAAAATGTCACGTTTTTTGTGTAAATTGTTAGATTATTTTATTGTTTCTTTGTAATAAGTCACCGTCTCAGGAATGATTGAAAATACATTTAATTAAACAAACTTCTGGACTAAAGGAATCAGACAAATGTTACTATGCTGTAGTTAAACTGTTAATTTTTATTATTTGTTAAGTTTATTAATGACACATTAATTATAAAACATTTTTATTATTTTACTAGGTTTATGTGATATGAATAAAAGGTAGTGCAAATTGAGAACAATAAAAATATGTTACTTATACCTGGAGTGACTTTTTCTCTCAATTTCTCGTTAAAAGAAAAAATGAATCCTCAAAAATTTAATTTTTTTTATTTTAACAATGAAATGGTGCCATTTTATGGGATTTTATATCTTTCTAGGTATAAATTAATATTTCAATATCAAAAATTTTATAAACAGTATACAGAGTGTTATTTTCTAGGAATAATTTAAAAAAATATTTTTATTCTGGGTCCGGCCCTGATATTTTATTAAGATGATGGTGAATAACTACTGTAATCAAAATACAAAATGTCATTGGATTCCGTTTACGCATTACAGATATATGGCGAAAAGAAAATTCTTCCAAAAAATATAAAACACCCTATATTTCGAAAACGGGACCGCTTTAGTCAATACTCTATGGAGATTTAAGATCACCTCAATGTTCTCTATCTTTTGGTAAAGTTCGACTCTCTCCTCGCGAATCACCCTGTATGAAGATATATGTTTATGCTTACCTGTGATAAGATTTTTGTAAAAGTTAAAATAATTACCAGTATTTTTTGGTAATATATTTACTTATTCTATTTACAGAACTTTTACGATGCGCGACGTGAAGAGTTTGCATTGGCATTTAATTATTATTATTAAAACTATTAAAAAATTGATGCTACTTATAAAAAATGGGCATCCACTGGAAGCAGCTGAAATCTCTCCGCTAAATGTTCGCGAATATGTAACCAAAGCCACACAGTTAAAATACTGTAGCAAAAATTAAATTAATGATACATGACGCAATAGTAGCAATACATAGGTATTTAACCTTTCATTTTAAGAAATTAGCGGCTGCGCCAGGATAACGGTAGCAGAGTCCAAATATAAAATTATAGTTATATAACGCTCTGTCTCTATAGGGGGCTATTTAAATGAATAAAGAAATAAACAAAAATACTTAATTAACAATAACTAATTTATTGACAATCAAAACAAAGTCGGTAGAGCAATATGACAAAAACAGGGTATAGGCGAATGCTAACAATTAATAAAGAAAAGACAAACAAATATTCAAACAAAGGTATTCACTGAGAGACAGACATAATTATACAAAAATAAAAAAAAAAACGAGTTTGAAAGGTAATAAAATACTATGTGCCGTACTTTCCGGTCAAGCCGAGAAGTGTCACTTTTGGCACCTTAGCAACGGCGGTATTTACGGGTCGGTTGCTCGGGCGCCAGTTTCCTTTGTTACGTGGGGAAACGCCACGTCCCTCAAACAGCCTGTAAAGTAGGGCTAGAGTATTGACAGTGGAGAAACGGTAATTTTCAGTGGGTCAAATAGGGAAAATTAGACTTTCACATACACAACAGTAAAACACACAGTTCGGAATATAACAACTTTTATTTACAAATATCTCGTACTCCCAATTGCTAGATACACACTTATTTTACTCTTACTTTTTGCTGCTTCTGGCACGTCTGGCTGGTCGGATTGCGGTAGGTAGACTGACTTCCTATCTAGCGGTTTGGACGGGCTCTAGAACAACATTACCAGAACTAGAGCAGGGGAACTCTGTGTCTCTTGCGCGCAGGTGATGACGTAGACTCGACTTGTGATATTTTTAGAAGCGGATACTCGTACGACTTAGGGAACTTCTCTAACCAAACTTTCTCTGGGCCTGCTGGAGCACGTCTTCTTCGATGAATCGCTCAAGCAGAACTGGTACACTGTATTGGCTCCAACTGCTAGTCTTCCTAGACCAAAGATGGAGGCAGAGGGACCAAATCCAATGCGCCCCAGTGTGAAGTGACATCGGCTGAACTTGTAATTTTTCACCACGAGTTTGTGGACTGTCATTATTTCAGATTTTCGGTGTTAGAAAAATTTGCTGTCACACTTGGTTCCAGATCTGTTCAGGCACGTCTAATCGGTAGCGAAGCTCGTGAGGAACTTAACTCTCGTTCTCTTCTCAACCCGCAATGGTAAAAGTGGGGGAAAAATGATCGAACTTCGATGCGTACGAGTATCAAGTGACGTGGGCGGAAAATTTCACCAGAACGATTTATTTATAAAAATATTTCTAAGTCCAATTTTATCGACTTAGAAAATTTCTCAACTTACGTTCATAGCTGGTCAGGCGCATCTGCTTCGCTCGGCGACTAGGATGGAACTGAAATGAACTCGGTTTAGCGCTTGACTAGTATTGAGGTTGGATATATGCTTTGGTGGGTATTTAGACGGTCTCGCGTTCAACTGAATGTGGCGCGAAATTATAAGAATTATACGAAATATTTTAACTATGTGGTTTTAAATGAAACGTACTAAATAATACAATTATAATAAATTGATTGGGTGCAACTCGGTCTGCCAAAATGTGCTCTGTTACAACTAAAAGCAATATAAGGGATATTGGCCAATTTCGCAAGTATTAAAATGAAAAACAGTAATAAATTAATAATTGTTCTTTCACATACTAAAAGAAAATCCAAAACAAACTGTTTTCGAATGAATAATTAAATATTTATCTAATCAGAAATCCAAAAATAGTATAAGAAAGCTAAACTAAAAAGATACAAAATGTGGTGTATACAGTGTGTCCCCGGATTGTGTTTGCGATAGGTGTAATATACAAAAAAAAATAGTACGGCTTTCATTTTCTGCAGTCTCGGTCTGCTTGACCTAAAATGGATTTTTACCAAATTTCAGTTAAAATGGGATCTAACTCGCGGAGTTAAATAAATTTTAGATCCGTTGCACTCTGATCCTACGATAAATACACGTTTATTTTTGGTTTTGATATCATGTAAAGTTATGACCAAAATTTTCCCCTTGTCTTCTATAGCTTTTGCAGTTAAACTGCACAATTCTGCACGCCAACATGCCCCATTTAAACCAAATACCACTTTCATAATAAGAACTTATCGTCTGGAGTCTCTTTTAAAAACATTGTAACGTTTTCCATAGTCAAGATTTTTAATTTCTTTGCTTCGTATGTGTCATTTTGACATTTTAAAAAGGCAAGTAGCTTTTTATATTGTGATATACCCATATTTTCGTTTATTTGTGTAGTACTTTTCAACATGGAATATGTAGACCATAAACTGGATGCCTTAAAAGATTTTGCCTAAAATAACGAAAGACGTTGTATGAAAAATACTAAAATATGTACAAAAATAACTTACCTTCTCAAAAAATTACGCTAGCATTACACTTTCATCAATTCTCAGTGCGTTTTTTGTCATCCTACACTTACAAAATATTTCGTATTCCTTCTCGTAGTTTTTCTTGGATTTTTAAGGAAGTAAGCTCGAAGATGCTTCTCGAGTGGCATTTAAAATGTCTTGAGAACAATTTTCTAAATTGTTTTCAGTAGCAAGACTCATTTTTATAATTAATATATAACTTAGAATCAATTCGATTCATAAAAATTATACTTAACTGTTATTATATAAATAAACAAAGCCGTGTCAGTTACTAGGTTACGGAAATCCTACACAAGTACCTACAATGAAATTTTTTGAATTTCAAACTTTGTAATGCTTTTATATCTATCACTATTTGCTTATAATTACCTACTAACACAAAATTCGAAGAAATAGTATACACAATCTCGTAAGAAAAGCAGTTTTACTAAACTCATATAGTTTAGTAAAACTTGCTTTTCTTAACTTGTTGTTTAATGTACTATTACTTACGGAGTTGCCGGAACTAACAGGAGATACTCTAGACAAGACTGCGGTACACCTTTATAATTGAGTACCAGGGGCTATGTAGATTCAGAGCACCATTATAACACTTTTACTTATAATTTTCACGTACCCAGTAATCAGTAATATTTCTATAATCTATTTCTCGTAAAGCAAACATAACCATTTGTCTAATTCTTAAAAAAAAACGTAATGGATTCACGAGACAAAAGACATAATAAATTTATTATAATAAGAGTTTAAGAAAACTAAACCACTGGAACTTTTACTTTCTTTACTCAAATTCAGATAAAAGATCTCTCGTGACAATGAAGTCTCATTTTATTTCCTCCCTATTCGGATAGATAAACAGGCGCCAAAATGTTTTATTCATGCATTCTGATTGAAGGAAATGCTCCTCGTTGGAACGTGTGTACTGCGTAAATATAGAGTCTAAAAGCTTCAGAAACAAATTCAAGGATACAACAGTATCGGCGGTAACTTATTTTTTTAAAGGATAACTGAATAGGTAATTTATGAACGGAAAATAATGTAATTTAAGGAATTTTTATAGGATCGTATGACTACAGATGTAAGTGACCGTTACATTTAAGAAACTAAAAAACACGTTTTTTGGTACCATATTATTGTATTGTATTGTTTACCGGCATATTATTGAAGAGGTTACTTACTGTCTGATTTTATTGTGATGAGCAATGCAAAGAGACATCCTTTCATAAATGGATGTTTGGTACCTTTCGTCATAAAATATATTAGCATCTTCATAATCGTAACCTTCCGATATTCTTTCTATATGTTCACTTAATAATTCCAGCTGAAAATTTAATTGATGGAGCAGATATGCGAGAAATATGATAGGGTAAACCATTCCATAACCATATACGAGAAGTGCTAGGTAGTAGATAATGCACAAGATTGCTGCCACTGCTTGAATATAGTTCTTTATTATGAATATTGAGGAGTTAAAGTCTTCTTCATCACCAACTAACGGTAAAACCGTTATTAAGTGTGTCAGAATAGATACAACGAGCATCACACTAGCATACATATTAATAAAATTTCGATGGTGTAATATCTTATTTCTTATTCTTATACCAGCAGTATCGACGGACCAACAGTTCTCTAAGGTTAGTCTATTAATTAGTGAAATTTTTGTTGAGAACTCAATAGTTGCAAGCGATGCGAGAAATGCCTAAAAATAGTAAACCAATGCTAACGCTTTGAGCAAAGAAACTTATTGTGCAACAAAATGTTCAAACAATCATCATTACATACAGCCCAATCGTTGATTGGGCTATATGTATTGTATTACCTCCAAAAATTTGCAAAATGAATCATTTTTTTTAACGAATTCGTGAAAATCTATTCCCGGAAAAAAATAGTCAAGTAACGACATTATTCGGAACGAGTTCCATGCGTGCGCGCGCTTGAATACGCATGACTGTAGCACAACGCACTGAATTGCATGTCACTAAATCAGAATTTGTTCAATCTATACGAGTGTTGGTTCATTTAAAAGATGGAAATTGTAGCTTTCCGATGCTTTTTTGTTTTAAATAATACAAGCAAAGGATAGATGGGAAAAATATACTTATATATGTTATCACGCCCGAACTAAACCGTCGCAGTAAAAAATATAGAAAAAAAATTCTTCAAAAAATTTCTCTCCTCATTTAAAACTGTTAAAAGTATGTACACTTTATGATTATTATGGTTTATTAAGTTGTAGTAACGTGGATTCAAAAAAAGTATGTCTCAAATCATTTTAATTTCCTTGCTTGATGATTTTTTTGATAAATATTTATATTGGAGGCTACAACTTGTCGAGAACTTGACCCATTGGAAAAATTAAAATATCACTATTTCGGAAAAAATGTATACTTTTCGAATGTTCAAACACAAATTCGTTTACTTGTATGAATTTTTTCGAAAACATGATCAATCTCATCATGACCAGAAATAGCGATTTTCACGATCTTGTCCTTTTAACCCTTTATAGTTTTGAATATAAATTCTGGAACTTTTCCAATACATTAACAAAGAATCCATTGGATATATTTGAAATGTGAATAGGTGTACCTGTAATAAACACAATACAGTAAAGGCAGGTAAAAATGCATGCGAGTGACGGCGTGGCAGGCAGATCTGATTCGATCCAGCGGCTATGTGTGATGTCTGTGCATGCGTTCATAATTATATATTTCCCACCATACTCAGTATTTATCCTTCTATTCACTAAGAAAAATGTTAAAAATGTGTAATCAGAAAGAGGAGAAAGCTTTACTTTACTCGTTAGAAATGCTAATAATTTCTAGAGATTCCATAGTATGCATTTAACCGTGCGCTTGGCCGCGCAGAGTGACAAAGTTATTTCACTATTTTGTTCCAGGAATACCGTAGATTTAACGATAAATTTTATTAAGACATTTTCTGTTCAGAAACACGTGGTCTATCCACCTGTATTTTTATTTTTTCCTGCCTTGACTTAATTTCAAAATTTTGAAAAAATGGATGAAAAAAAATTTCTTTTTCACTTTCTTTTATGTTCTGCATCCGAGCGGAATGTAAACTTTTCGAGATATTATTCTATACACTTTCACGAACTCATTAAACAAAAAATTATTCAATTTGCAAGTTTTTTTGAGATTTCACTATAAAATTTTCTGTCATCTGGGCTAATACGTTAAAAAAATACACGAAAATGATTACCGGTTGTCCTAACAGAGCTATAACAATATATGTTCGAAACTGATGTCTCTTTGATACAACATACATTGAAGCCAAGTTGAAGATTTGAAAATATGAAATTGCAAAAATTATAACAATTCTTAAATATCCATATATTTTCTGTAGGTGAAATCCCAACACTTTCAATATAAAGTCCAGAGGATCTTCTAAAATGGAGAAATTTGAGATCAATAATCATTTCAAAGCTTGACACTAATTGAAAAAATTAGAAAGAAATTGGAAACAGCTTATATGTCATGTTTGGGATCTTGCTCTTAAGATGGATCCACACCAAACGGATTTTTAACAAATAAAACATAAACTCGGTCCTTTGGCAACTGACCACGAACAGTTTTTGCAAACAATGAAAACAAATCATAAATTGCGGACTGGTTTTGATGGACACACAGAGTCCCGTCGCTTGTCGGATAGATTAAAAAGTTTCATATTTGTTTGTGTTTACTGAAAGCTTGCCCGTCTGGTGGGATAGATCGGGAACTGCGATGGGGACAAACATAATCTAGTTTCGTGTGCAAATAGGTTTAAAGTCGAGGGGCAAACCGCGATGGAAATCCGAGGATATCAGGAGGAAATATCAGGAAATCTTTTTTTTTTCTAATTTCTAACATTAAAAATCATCATCTCTCTGTAGCTGTTATCTATCAAAATATGCGTCTAGGTCGAAGAGGTCCACATCCATGGCCAGCCAAATCCCCAGAATTTAATCCTTTGGATTATTTTTTGTGGGGACACCTAAAAACTAAATATTAATGCAAGGGATCAATTAATTGAAGGAATAAACAACTGTTGTGATTATATTAGGAACAATCCTTCAGATATTAGGAAAGCCGTAAATAATTTAATTTTGGCAGAAGCATTTTAATTTGAAGATAAGTTATAAGATCTTTTATATTTTGTGAATTATTTGTTGTAGTTTATTGTAGTATAGTGTTCTATTTATTGATGTATTGTATTGTGACTGATTTTTTTTGCAGAAACACCAGGAATAGAAATGACTTATTTTTTTCCAACTTTCTTTTCTTTTTTTTATTTTTTTGGTTATGATTTATTACAATTTACAAGATATAACCTTAAGAAGTATTAGGCAAAACTCATAAATCAGCGTTCTAAAAAAAAGGCTCATACATTTTTTAATAGCCATTTCTAATTCGCCAAAGTGAACTCTATCTACAATAGCAGTCCCTTTCCTCGCGAATCACCTTGTATGTTTTTCTTATAGTTTTTTAGGAATGGGACATTGTGTGATAGTTATTGAACTGATTTATTGAAGTCAACTTATGCTTGTATTTTGGTGCAAAATTTTGGTCAATAAATATATTAAAAATAATCTTAGCACTCTGTGAAGAAATCTTTGTAAGATAATTTGTTGAAATGAAAACTCACCTCTCATATGTTTGTCTTTATTCTCGAATAATGATTTCCCTCTTATCATAATGTTGATTTTATACTACAAAATGTTCTGATTAACAGCTAAGATATCGATAGAAAATGAAAGATATTATGTAAACTGAATATTGTTTGACATTGTTAATGATATCTTATATATTAAGTGAACAATTAATTACTAATTAAAATGTAGAACATCAAACATAATTAAATAAGGAATTTCTAATAGAATTATAAAATATTTATTCTAATCACGCATCTAACCTCGGAAAATTTCTTCTACTAAGTTCACAACAAGGTTATGGTCTATTTGTATGTCTGTAATGCAACTTTACCTAATCAACAATAACAGCTACAATTACCAAATATTTACAGATCATGAAATAATGAACTCGATTTTTTTTTTATCATATAGCAGGTAAAAGACAGAAGAAAGAGTGTATGCTCATTAGATAGAAACTGCTAATAAGTTTACATTTTATTATTATGTGCAAGACAAACTGAGATTACAAAAGTGCAAATTAGTTAAAATAAAATAATATAAATAAATTAATATTCCGAAGAATCGCTATCCCCCTAGGGACAATTTTTTTACACATTTTTTGATGTATATAGAACCAATTTCCACGATATTTAAAAACATTCATCGCAGAAATTGCTTTTTACAAGTATTTTACTTCTTTTGTTTAATGACACACAAAAAAAATAGTGGTCTGGCCTACGGACCAGACCAGTGTATCCTTATGTATTTGGACTCGTTGGAACCGAATCCGAAGTCAGAATTGTCAGATTGGCTCGTTTTTCACCCTTAACCTGGCGGACCATGCCAGTGTATCGTTTATTTTTTAAAGATGGCTCCCAATGAGGAGCAACCAGATTCAGACATCCAGAAAAATGTTGTATTTACCTGTTGTAAAACGAAAAAATGTGCATTTGTTGTGTGTATAAGCTGTGGAGGTGTTTACCACAAGTCTTGTATAGGTAGAATAAATAATCTTCATGTTATTAGTGACACAATTGTAAATTGTTGTAAACCTGTTCCATCACTGGATTCGAAAATTGCTCACAGTCCAGGAAAAGTTGAGGCAAGTACAATTGAACTAGAGAATTTAAAAATAGAAAACAGAATGCTAAAAAAACTCTTGGAAGAAGTTGAAATCAAAAATAAATTATTAGAGAGTAATAAGAATCTACTAGAGGAGAACAAAAAATGATTGGAAGAAAAAATTCAGATGATAAACCAAGAGCTGGAAGTAAAACCTAAAAAAACAGTAAATAAAACTGTCTATGATAAAACCCAAAAAAATGAGTCCTCCTAATAGCTAAGAAACAGGTGTCCCCCACTCAAATAAATACTGAACTATTAAATGAGGGAATTTCAAATTCAACAACAAACTTCAGGGCGTCAGAAAGCAATGAAGAGAGGAATCTTAGAGAGTTAGAGGCAGCACAACTAAGCAAAATGAAGGACGTTATCAATCTATCAAATCAGGACAATACCTCCAATGCATTCGAAGAAAATTTTGAACATGACAAGAGAGAACCTTTTCAAATGGTTATTTCCAAGAGAAAAAAAAACAAAAGAACCAAAAGTATGCGGGGAAGCAGAAATATCAGAGGACGATGGAAGTGGTTTCGTAGGAAGGGAATTACCTGAGAAAAAAATATGGCTTTTTGTAGCAAGGGTCAAAGATCAGGTGACAGAAGAAATGGTAGGGAAATATATACAAAAGAAGACTAAAGCCGAAGACACTTCGAACATTTATGTCAAGGAAATAGATACTTTTAACAAAATAAAGGATAACAGATGTTTCAAGGTGGGCCTTAGGTATAACCTTTTGGAAACAGCCTATACTAACACTTTCTGGCCAAAAGGAGTGGTAGTTCACAGATTTAATTTTAAAAAAGAGGAAAGGTATTTAGATCGTTTGAGAAATAAAAATCATGAAAAAACAAATTTTCCCACAGACCTTCAGGATCAGAACTTCACATAAAGACAATTAAAAAAAAGAGTAAAATCACATTTCATAATATCGAATCAAAAAGAAACATAAACGCAAATGAAATAATACATAATAAAATAACTGTGTTACATCAAAATATACAATGCCTGAGAAATAAAACTGAGGAAATAGAGCTTTTCATTAACACGCTGGAAAATCAGCCTGATATTATCTGCATTACGGAACACTGGCTAAAAAAGGAGGAAGAAGAAATTACTAAATTAAATGGTTATGCTATGGCAGTATCTTTTTCAAGGGACAGTATGGACCATGGAGGAGTTTGTATCTATGGAAAAAAAGGTTTTAACTGTGAAGAAATACATGGAATAAAGGAGAAAAGTATTGAAGGGCAGATAGAATGTGTTGGTGTACTCACGAGTTCTTCACAACAAGTACCTTTAAAAAGTCCTCGTGAAAACTTGAGTACGAGTACTTGTTTTTGTAGTACTCTAAAAAATGAGTACTTTTGCAAAATTTGGAGAGTACTCTTCTAAAAATTAGTACCGAGTACGAGTACTTCGAAAGATACGTCGATACACTTTTCAAGAGTAACTGTTTATAAAGCCATTATTGCTCCTCATTTCGATTACTGTCCTACTATTATGCATTACTTAAACGAAACAGAAAAGAATACTTTACAGAAACTTCAGAACAGAGCCATGCGTACTATTCTAAAAGTCAATCGTTATACAAGAATTAGTGATATGTTAGACTGTTTGCAATTTATGAGTATAAACCAGAGGATGATATACCATATTATTTATTTTTAAAATGGTTCATAAGCTGTTACCTAATTATATGTGTGATAAAATTACTTTTGTGAGTGAGATCCACAATTATAATACAAGAAATGCTAGTAATATTTTCGTTTTAACAGCAAAGAAGACTAGGACACAAAATTTATTATTTTATACAATTCTCTTCCAGCGCATCTTAAAGATATTAACAATGTTAACATATTTAAGAGAAGTATCTCAAATTATGTTAAGTCTTGTTTTTAAGTGTTTTGTTTATTCTGTTTTATATATTATATATGTATGTATTATATTTTAAATAATTGTAATCTGTAAGATTTGATTGTCTTTGTATAGCAACAAATGCTAATAAAATTCTCTCTCTCTCTCTCTCTCTCTCTCTCTGTTTCTCTCAACTTCAGTCACACAACTCCAATAGCACAACATTGTCCTATTGATATCAGGACGTCCTCGACGGACATACAGGACATCCAGTGGACTTTCGTTTTTGGTTCAAAGTACATCCGACGGGCAGCCGAGGGACGTCCAAATGTCACAACTTTGTACAACATTTGTACATCCCAATTATTTTAACAAAAAAAAAAAGCGGATTGGGTAGGGACTGAACCCCCGATCTCATGATTTTTAAATCAATGCTTTAACTTACTCGCCCACTAACCTCAATACTAGTGCTTACTTAAAGACTGTATAGTTGGAAGTAGGTCTTAGACTAATATAGCTATTTATTTCAAAATGTAGAAAGTATTTGAATGTTTAATAAATGTTTAGTATCATATAATATCATTAATAATTTACAAAAAAGGTTAAAATTGAATTATTAATCATAAATTACAAATTACCATAAAAAATAACCTACAAATTTTACAGAAATAACGGTCAAATATAAACAAAAACATTATAAAATTAAGAAAACAATTTTGTTAACGGTTTTTTTTTTTGGTTTTATATTAAATAGACGTTCTGCTACTATCCCTATATAGACCTAAAATGTGTGTACTTGCCGAACATAAGGACGTCCGTTGCGGCATATATGTTGGACGTTCAGTGTGGTATTCACTGGTGTGTATACATATTTCGGAAACGTGTTCAAGAGAAAGAGGTATGGAGATATTATCATTTATTACAAAAATATAATATTTAAATCAACAGACACGAAATGGACGTCCATCTTCTGTCCCTATATGGACATAAAATGTACGCATACTTCCCGTACATAAAATGGACATTCAGAGGATGTCCATTCCGTACAATTAAATGGACATAAAACGGACATCCGGCGGACATCGTGTTTTATTAGGGAATAAGATCATATAAAAATGTTTGCCACCAGCTCCCTAGCTATGACGTGATATATGAAACACCACAAATTTTTGATTTTTTTATCAGCTGTTATTTTAAAAATCCGCATTGTTATTACAAATCTGAAGAACTACGAAAATTAACAAAGTCTAAAGCACCAACTTACCACTCCGAGCTATAGTTTCACACGTCAAACGCTCACTTCTCGCACCGCCTGACTGAAGCAGATGCTTCAGGCGGCGTTTTTTGAAAGGCGGCATTTTAAGATTTGATTATTACCTTTTTATAGATTTCAGAAATTCAAAATTGCACAAAAATCTCAAAAGAAATTTTTTGACGCCGGGTGTTTTATTGTAGAGTGTTACATATTCTAATCCGTACTCCGTACTTATTCGTTTACTCGTACTAAACATGTCAACGCCGCGCTGGCCGTCGACCGCTTTTGTCTCGAGAACAAGGAACAATTGCAAGTTCGAGCAAGACACGACTGCTACAGCGAGCAGTGGCGACTTAAAAAATGAAATGCGAGAATTGGTAGTTAAAGGTTTCTCTTGTAAATGTTTTTCCTTAGGACGGCAAGTAAATATTTGCCTCAGGTGCCAAATACCCTGGCGCCGCACAGTGGGGCAAATAGCTCATTTTTTGGACAAGCGATAATTCCCAAGCCTGGAATTAATGAAATTTAAAATTTTCGTTATAAAATTGCCTTTAATTCTATCGAGCCCGAATTTTGAAATTTCAAAATTAAAGGACTTAAATTTTTAAATTAAATTAAAATTTAATCAAAAGATTGTTTAAAATTATAAAAAATTGTTACTTGGGGGGTTTTTTTGGTTTCTAATCTCATTTCTGATCCCCGAATTTTGCGATTCAAAAAACCAAGATAGCGAATCCAATATGGCGGCCATAATATTTTTTTAAATGAAATGTACATGCACAAACTGTTAAAAATTGTTACTTAGGACTTTTAAGGGTTTCTGATCGAGAATCTGAAATCTAAATTACATAATATCGTAATCCAAAATGGCGAATCCAATATGGCGGCCATAATATTTTTTTAATTGACATGTAAATGCGCAAATTGTTAAAAATTGTTACTCAGAGGTTTTAGAGATTGCTGATCATGAATCTAAAGTCCAAATTACGTAATATCGAAATCCAAGATGGCGGATCCAATATGGTGTCCGTAAGTTGAAGATTCTACTCGTTCATCATTTTACGTATTAGATTATGTTAGATTTATATCTTATCGTACTTTTCTAGCTGTTTGTTTAGGACTAGAAGCATTAGGTTATTTTAAGTTCATGGCTTACAATATTTTACTTTATGTCATTTTATGACTTGACCAAATATTAGAATTAAAGTTAATAGTTCTTGCCTAATAGTATTTGTCTTCTGACTACTCTATGAGTGGATATTTAAGGTTAATTTTTGATTAATTATTTCATTTTAGCACATACTGAAAATGCAACCCTAGAATTCAAAATTACGAAATTTTAACTGCAGAATCAGAAACCTCTAGGACCTAATTTTTAATGATTTTTGCATGTACGTCTTATTTTTTTTTTTTTTTAATCTATAACAGCTATATTGGATCCGATATTATGGTTTCCAAAGTGACGAAACTAAAATATCCGAAACAAGATTAGCGAATTAAGACCCTGAGTAACAAATTTTAGCAATTTCTTTCTTGATTTATCATTCTATTTTAACTTACGGACATCATATTGGATCCGCCATGTTGAATTTCGATATTACGTAATTTAGAATTCAGATTCATGTTCAGCAGACCTTAAAACTCCTAATTAACAATTTTTATCAATTTGCGCATGTACATCTCATTTAAAAAAATATTATGGCCGCCATATTGGATCCTATCTTGGTTTTTTGAATAGCAAAATTCGGGGATCAGAAATGAGATTAGAAACCAAAAAAACCCCCCAAGTAACAATTTTTTATAATTTTAAACAATCTTTTGATAAAATTTTAATTTATTTTCAAAATTTAAGTCCTTTAATTTTGAAATTTCAAAATTCGGGCTCGATAGAATTAAAGACAATTTTATAACGAAGAGTTTTAAAAAAAAAAATTTAAATTTCATTAATTACAGGCTTGGGAATTATCGCTTGTCCAAAAAATGAGCTATTTGCCCCACTGTGCGCCGGCACTGACTGCCCTGCACACTTGTATGGAAAGTTGAGACTTGCCTGTGTTGTACGTCGGTACTCGTACTCGTTACTCGTCAGTTGTGGCCGCTAAAAGTACTCAAGTACCTAATAATGTAAAGTACTTAAAATAAAAGTACTCTCGAGTACTTGTTACTGAGTACTTTGGATACTCAGTACAATTACGAGTACAATTTACTCGAGTACTGCCCAGCTTTGAGCACTATAAATATATCAAAAAAAAAATTTAAATCGGTCTACGCGTTTCAAGATAATGGGATATTGCGGTATTATATAGCACATGCTGTGTATACACGATATTGTACAGGAGTAAAACAGCTACATGGATACTAAAGAACAAGAATATAGTAAGCTTCATATAACATTTTATACGAAAAATCGGTAGTTTTAAGGGCCAAATGATGTGCAAAGATCTAGATGCCTCGGCAAGCTAGCTCTAAAAGGTAAAATGGTTAGTTTATCAAAGTTATTATTATATTCAAAGTTTTGAAATAAAACTCATTTATAAAATGGTAACAAGAGGTATTACGAAAACATTGGTAGAACACAAAACAATCCCCGGGCATGAGAGAAATAATTTATATCCTTTGTCAATACAATAAGTACATAAATAATGTGTTTATACTTGCACAACAAAATCATAATAAGTTAATGGACAAGAGCAGTATTGGCCAGTCGACCACAAAAGAATATAAACATCTATTTATCTTACTCAGTTACTAAGCAAGCAAAAATAACCATAAATCAAAATTAATCATGTTTAACAACAATCAGCCATCATTTAACCATTAATTACATAACAGACAAATCTACTCGGTTTAGACTCGCGAAAAAACACTATAAAACTATTTATTTTCGATTCAAAAGTGACGAAAATTATGTTGATAACGAAGCACCACACTAATATTTAAGATGTCAATTCTTAGGCAGCTCCAATCGAATTTATGATGCAACAGGTAAACGGCCAGGTGATTTTTATATACAAAAATGTACTTACAAATGGATGTCCTTGTAACTACAAATTATATCAATCGTTATAGGCAGCTAATAAGTAACTTTTGTTACAACAAATACTAACTCTGAACACAAACTTTTAGTTACATTTTTAGGTAGCCAATATGTTTTATCCAGAGCTCGTACGGGAATGATGTCCCACAATGACCGTTCTCCTCTTTCTTTTTTTGAACTCTGGAGAGGGCCAACAGGACGGAAAAAGAAATTAGACCAATAGCGATAAGTATTTTGAATATCCCGCCTAACAAAGAGGAAGTCGTTGAGTCTCGAAGCCTTTAAGTTAAAATATTATCTCACGTAATATTCAAAGGTAATTACTCAAAGAATTTGACAACAGGGGCGGCCTTAGGCAGTGTTAGTACTCACAAATGTAAAATTTTATAAAAAAATATCAAATAGTACAAATCGGCAAAAATGAACAAGTTAATAGAACATCGAGAATGATTGATTGATTGTTACATTCCAAACCTATAATTAAAGATTACTAAAGAGTTTCTTTGCAGAGTAGGGCATTACTTGACGCTTAGAAACATTTTAATAAATATTTTCGTTAGTTATAAAGTTTCAGTTAATAGGCAGGATTCTTTATAGCACCCTGTGCCTTACTACACATAGCTAAAATTGTAAATTAAGTAAAGTTTTCGCAATTATTATCCGTTTATTTAAACCAATCACTGGTATATTGAAAAGGGTACTTACAGTCTGATTTTATTGTGATGAGCAATGCAAAAAGATAGTCTTTCATAAATAGTTGTTTGGTATCTTTCATCGTAAAAAATATCAGGATCGTCATATTTGTAATCTTCCGATATTCTTTCTATGTGTTCATTTAATAACTCCAGCTGGAAATTCAAATGATGAAGTAGATACGCAATAAATATGATCGGGTACACCATTCCATAACCATATATAAACACTGCTAGGTAATAGAGAACACACAAGATTCCTGCCAACGACTCAATATAGTTATTTATTATGAATATTGTGGAATTGAAGTCTTCTTCATCGCCAACTAACGGTAAAACCGTTAATAGGTGTGCCAGAATTGAAATAACGAGCATCATAATTGTATATGTATTAAAAAATTTACAATTATATAATATCTTATCTCTTATCTTTTCTCCAGCGGTATCGACTGACAAACAGTTCTCTAACGTTACTCTCTTAATTTGTACAATTTTTGTAGAGAATTCAATAGTTGCAAGCAATGCGAGAAATGCCTAAAAATTCAATTAAAGCGACTTACTATGGCTAGACATAACAGCCAGGAAAAAAATGTTCAAATAGCCCTAATTAAATATGATAATAAAAATATATGGTTACCGGTTGTCCTAACAGAGCTATAACAATATATGTTCGAAACTGATGTCTCTTTGATACAACATACATTGAAGAGATGTTGAAGATATTAACATATGAAAATGTCAAAATTATCACAATTTTTAAATGTCCATATATGTTCTGTAGGTGGAATCCCAACACTTTCAATATAAAATCCAGAGGATCTTCTAAAATGGAGAAATTTGAGATCAATATACATTTCAAAGCTTGACACTAATTGAAAACAGCGTAAATGTCATGTTTAGAATGTTTCTCTTAAGATGGATAAAGGATTTTTAAATAAAACAGTCCTTTGGCAACTGACCACGAACAGTTCTTGCAAACAATGCAAACAAATCATAAATTGTGGACTGGTTTTGATGGACACACCGAGTCCCGTCGCTTGTCGGAAAAATTAAAAAGTTTTCTATTTGTTTCTGTTTACTGAAACCTTGCCCATCTGGTGGGAACAAATCGTGAACTGCGATGGGGACAAACACAATCTAGTTTCGCGTGCAAATAGGCTTAAAGTTGACTCCATTTGTTTAGTGCAAATAAAAATCCTTAAAGCTTTGCCGCTTACGAATTAATGAGAGAGCGGGGCTTGCTTTATTTGTCAACAGCATATTAGATAATAAATACAATGTATTACTTAAAAACATAAACGGAAACATCCCTAAATATAACGGCGTGGCCTGTATTATAGGTGTATAAAGTAACAGACAAGCAGAGCCTTACTTTAAATTTATCTAGCAATGTCGCGAAGGAAAAAGCATCCACCAATGTATAATACTATCTTGACATAAGCAAAACAGAGCAAGATTTTTTAATTTACCAGGAACGGCATTAAGTTTCTATTTGCCGAAAGCACTATTTTGATAGCTCTAGTATTATTTTGTTCATTCTAATAGGCTCTGTAGTACTCTTGTCAACATGTAATAACGATGACTTTGATATTTTTATGGCAAATTTTGTAGCCTTTTTATTTGCAGTATTAATATGTAGTGAACTATAACAAGTTTTCAAAATCTGAATTAAACATTTACAGGAAGTTTTGAAAACTGGATGGCAAGTTACCATCTAAGCCGATCATTCCAATGTCATCTTTTTTAAATCTCTAGTATTGTTTTGTTCATTCCAATGCGTAAAAATTTGAAGTAGCTCTGTAGTACTTTTGTCAGCATATAATAGCACCGACTTTGATGGATTTTCTGGGTTCTTTTTTTTAACGCCTTGTCCTGGCGGAGTTAATTAAGAGTAATTAAGTAAGAGTTAGTTAAGTCCTGGCGGATTAATGTCCTGGCGGAGTTTAGCCGTAGGCTATTCTGCCACTCAACCAGGACGGACACACACATAGACAACATCACAACACCCCTTCTCTGTGACATTGCCATCTGCCGCAGCTGTGACTCGAACTCAGGAGAGGAGAGCAACTAGACCGTGTTGTCTCTCACACAACCGCAGTCTAGCCCACTACTACCGTCTCGGCAACACATGAAAAACGCCACTACACATCCATGCCCTAGCCAGGATTCGAACCCGGGACCCCGTGGTCGCAAGCCTAACACCTTAAGCACTGCGCCACCGAGCCTTTTATGTGCCCTATACATTTGTAGGTAACTATACACGTTATGGGCTAATGGAAAAAAATAAACCCACATTACAAAAATATATAATAATAATTTATTTACGAACAAAATATACCACAACTATGGCAGTTCATAGAGAACTACAGTTATTTAAATATAAATTTATCTGTTTGCTCAGTGCTCTGATTTCCGATGTAATATCCAAACACAGCTGATAATAATCCTCCATGTGGGGAGGTTCCGGTAGCTGTCGATTTTTTATTATGATTTATTAGAATTTACAAGATATGACCTTAAGAAGTATTGGGCAAAACTCATAAATCACCATATAGTTCTAAAGAAAGGCTCATACATTTTTTAATAGCCATTTCTAATTCACCAAAGTGAACTCTATCTGCCATAACAGTATGTCCATTTCCTCGTGAATCACCCTTATAGTTTTTTAGGTATGGGACATTTTGTGATAGTGATTGAACTGATTTATGGAAGTCAACTTCTGCCTGTATTTTGGTGCAAAATTTTGGTTAACAAAGATGTTAAAAATAATCTTAGCACTCTGTGAAGAAATTTTTGAAAGATTTATTTGTTAAAATGAAAACTTACCCCTCATACGTTTATCTTTATTCTCTCTTATCATAATGTTGATTTTATACTAAAAAATGTTCCGATTAACAGCTACCGTATCGATAGGAAATGAAAGATATTATATAAACTGAATATTGTTTGACATTGTTAATGATATCTTATATATTAGGTAAACAATTGATTACTAATTAAAACGTAGAACATCAAAAGTAAATGAGGAATCTCTAAGTATTATTAAATATTTATTCTAATCACTTATCTAACCTCGGAAAATTTCCTCTACTAAGTTCACCCAAGGTTATGGTCTGTTTGTATGTCTGTAACGCAGCTTTAGCTAATCAACGATAACAACTACAATTACCAAATATTTACAGATCATGAAATAATGAAATCTAATTTTTTTATCATACAGCAAGTAAAAGACAGAAGAAACAGTCAGTGGCGCAGCCAGAAAATTCATCTGGGGGGGGGGGGGGCAATAGAACCGGCCTCCCCAGACTATAAGGAATATTTTTCAGAAAATGGTTGAAAACGGATGTGTAGATTCCTCTATTAGATAATATTGGCATTAATTACAAAATATTTATTTCAAGGGATAATTTAGATACTGCTTTGTACTGCTTCTTTATTTTTTGGCTCATAGAAGATGGCTTGGGGGGGGGGGGGCCATGGCTCCCCCCCTGGGTGCGCCCATGGAAACAGTGTATACTCACTGGATAGAAAGTACTAATAAGTTTCCGTTTTATCATTATGTGCAAGACAAACTGAGATTGCAAACGAGCAAATTAGTTAAAATAAAGTAATATAAATGAATTCATATTTCGAAAAATTGCAATTCCCTAGGGACAACATTTTTTACATATTTTTGGATGTATACAGGGTGATTCTTTTAAGGCGGCCGTTAGAATATTTCCCACTTGCAGATGAGATAGACATTTGAGATTTGGGACCCTACCATAACCGACCATTGTGAGTCCGAAAATAATAATTTCAAAATGGCGGCACTTCCGGAAATACCGGAAGTCGATACCAACTTGCTTATTTTAAATAGAACATCCTATATATTTTCGACTTTTCGAAATGACCATAAAATTCTGAGTCAAAACATGTAGCACACCCTATACCTAAACCGAGCAGTTTTGGAGATATTTGACATTTTATAAAAAATTTGACAGGTGCAGCGGTTTGCAAGAACCGTTATAACTTTCTTCGTGTAGGAGATCGTTATTTGTTCTTTGGTATATAGAAAGAACACAAGATGAGCTACTCTCTACAATAAAAATTGATTCCAAAATAGTATACAAAGTGTTTTATTTTTCACGTTACATTTTGTCAAATTCAAACCTCGAAAACTTTTTTATTTCAAATGGAACACACTGTATTTTTTACATCAAATTATGTTAAATTAAATTTCCTTTTTTCTAGTATAAGCATTGTAGGGGTTAAAGTTACAACTTTTCGAAATATTGGCGATTTTCTTAAATGCCCAAAAATTTTTAATAAAAATTGTCCTCAACTTACCTATGATTTTAGAGTAATCTAATCTACCTATGATTAGAAACAATCATTAATGTCAGTCATTCTGTTATGTTAAGAAACGCCAGCACGTTTAAATTATACCCACGAAGACTTTTAGGTTTGTTTATTATTTATGGAGAATGTGATAAAGTAATGCCAAGAACATGTAACACAAATGCTACTCGATACCCACAAGAACAGAAACCATCCACCATACACTGTAAAACGCATATTGGATAATTTTAGAATATTTGGCTCTGGCTCTGTCAAATGGCACGTGCCAAATTTTATTATGGCAATCGATGTAGAATTAAATTTGAGGTGGACTTATATCAGCATGTCCTATGTTTAACACATATACTTTTTGAATTATTCGCAAGTTTTTGTTGAAAATTATAATTTATCCAAAAAAACGTAGAAGCCTATGAAACAATTAAAACAATAAAGTGGGTGTCGAGTAGCAAATGTGTTACATGTTCTTGGTATTATTACTTCATCACATTCTCCATAAATAATAAACAGATCTAAAAGTCTTCGTGGATATTTTTTAACAAAAGAGAATGACTGACATAAATGATTCTTTCTAATCATGGCTAAGTTGATGGAAATTTTTACTAAAAATTCTTGGACATTTAAGAAAATCGCCAATATTACGAAAAGTTGTAACTTTAACCCCTACAATTCTTATATTAGAAAAAAGGGAATTTAATTTAACTTCATTTGATGTAAAAAAATACAGGGTGTTTCATTTGTAATAAAAAAGTTTTTGAGGTTTGAATTTGACAAAATGTAACGTGAAAAATAAAACACTTGGTATACTATTTTGGAATCTATTCTTTTCGTAGAGAGTAGCTCATCTTGTGTTCTTTCTGTGTACCAAAGAGCAAATAAAGACCTCCTACACGAAGAAAGTTATAACGGTTTTTGCAAACCGCTGCACCTGTCAAATTTTTTATAAAATGTTAAATATCTCCGAAACTGCTTGGTTTAGGTTATAGGGTGTGCTACATGTTTTGACTCAGAATTTTATGGTCCTTTCGAAAAGTCGAAAATATATAGGGTGTTCCATTTAAAATAAGCAAGTTGGTATCGACTTCCGGTATTTCCGGAAGTGCCGCCATTTTGAAATTATTATTTTCGGACTCACAATGGTCGGTTATGGTAGGGTACCAAATCTCAAATGGCTGTCTCATCTGCAAGTGGGAAATATTCTAATGGCTGCCTTAAAAGAATCACCCTGTATAGAATAAGTTTCCATGATATATAAAACCATTCATAGCAAAAATTTTCTTTCAGACCAGTGTATCCTTATGTACGAGCCAATCTGGCAATTTTGACTTCGGATTTAGTGGGTCCAAATACATAAAGATATACTGGTCTGGTCCGCAGGCCAGGCCACTTTTTTGTGTACCTGTGTCATTAAAAACGTAAAATACTTGTAAAAAAATATTTCTGCGATGAATGATTTTGAATATCGTGGAAATTGGTTCTATATACATCTAAAAATATGTACAAAAAAAATTCCGAGCGGCGTTATCTTTGATTTAAATTTGGTTGTAGCACACCGTGATATATATTTATTGAATGTAATTAAAAAGACAATTGACTGCATAGGTCACATGATATACGGGGGTATTGATCAAAAGTTCTCATGGATCAAACTCTCTAAAATCGAGCCTGCGATTCCACGAAACATGGAATACCAGCAGGTACGTCTATTGGCTTCGCTTATATCTTTAAGCATATAAATCCTTTGACATATATACACGATAGTATATAGGAGTAAAACAGCTACATGGATACTAAAGCACAAAAATATAGTTAGCTTCATATAACATTTTATACGAAAAATCAGTCCTCAGGGCCAAATGATGTGCAAGCTCCAGATGCCTCGGTAAGTTAGCTCTAAAAGGTATTGGTTAGTTTAGCAAAGTTATTATTATATTCAAAGTTTTAAAATACAACTCAATCATAAAATGATAACAAGATGTATTAGGTACGAAAACATTGGTAGAGCACAAAACAATCCCCGGGCATGGAAGAAATAATTTATATCATTTTTCAATACAATAAGTACATAAATAATATTTTTGCAATTAATTATTTTTTATTTATTTGCTTTTATCATGATTAGAGAATATTATTTAGGTATTAGCATGACCCGATTAAAGTACCAATATACAGAAAGTAGATAATTTCATATTAAATAGAAAAGTGTGCATGATTAAATTTGAATAAATGATTTAAGTATTTTCAATATATGTTTTGCTTTAAAATGCTAAGAATCCTATCATGTAATTCAATACTTCGTCAGCATTAGCTAGAAGAGTAGTTGTTTTGATTGGTACTCCAATAATGAGTGTTTTAAAGTATTTACCTAACTAGTATATTAGCGTGCCCAGATTAGGGTAACAATATACAGAAAGTAGGTATTTTCATAATAAATAAAAAAGTGTGTAAGTTGTGATTTGCACAATACCTAAATAATATTCTCTACATAAATAGTATGTTTATACATGCACAACAAAATCATAATAAGTTAATGGACAAGAGCAGGATTGGCCGGCCGACACAAAAGAATATAAACAAACATGTATTTGCCTCACTCAGTTACTAAGCAAGCAAAAATAACCGCAAATCAAAATTAATCATGTTTAACAACAATCAGCCACCATTTAACTCTTAATTACATAATAGACAGATCTTGTCGGTATATTGGACAAAGGTCTCGTGAAGAAACACTTTGAAACTATTTATTTTCGCTTAAAAATTGACGAAAATTATGTTGATAACGAAGCACCACACTAATATTTAAGATGTCAATTCTTTGGCAGCTCTTATCGATTTATGATGCAACAGGTACACGGCAAAAGTATACTTAAAAATAGATGTCTTTGTAGAACGAAGCATAACATAGCTTACATGCTAAGTACAAATTAAGTCAATCGTTAATAGTATATTACGCAATGAGTGTTGTAAGAAGCATATTAGCGAATGCGTATTTCCATGAGTGCGTAATTGCTTTACAACTCGAATTATGTACTATACTTTACCTACGATCATATTTATTTATTTATTTAGTAAAATCTGGATTTAGTTTATAGTGTGAGATCCCAGAGCTGCCAGACCTACGTCATTTTAGCAAAGCTAATATTTTGACAACGGATAGTGTAATATCTAGTTAAGAACGTATGCGTATTTGCTAGCTTGAAAGCGGGGCGCTTTTGCAAAAAACAGGTACAAAAGGTACATACAAATTTTCACACCTACGTTAAAGTATGATAGCTGATTTAGTTTTCAAGTGACACGCTAACGACATCGTGTAAGCGTCACTCTCCGAATCTGAAGGTCCGAGGTTCAATCCCTGAGTGTTTTCAGTTTTTTTTTTTTTCAAATATATGTACTAAGAAAAAATTTTTGGCCAAAAATAATAAATATATCCCTATCGGTTGTCTCTTTCTTGGTAATCGCCACCTTAAGTTAATATTTGTTGAAAAAAAAAAAGCTGAGAACGCTCAGGGATTGAACCTCGGACCTTAAGATTCAATTCAATTCAATTCAAAACAAATTTATTATAAGTTTTAGTTTACAATAATGCGCCTCAGTCGAGGCCCAATTTAGAGCCGACCACACCACCACGGCGCGCAACGTCGTGGTAGATGAGTGGTCGGGTGAAGAGGGCTCGGCTTTGGCTATAACAATAATTCACGAGGGTTGGTTAGGCCTCCTGTCTTGCATGAGAAAACTTACGCCTAACAATTTGGGTGATATAACTAAGAATAGTTTAAAAACACTTACAGCTACTTAAAACTAGATTTAAAAACTTGTGTTAAGGGCGCGCGCACAACACACGCGCACTTGTTTTTATGCAGTTTTGGTTGGTGACACAGGGAAAAACTCAATGAAAAAACCCGTTCGAACAAGTCACAGTCTTCATCCGGTGGTCTGCCCGCCTCCGCAAAGGTAGGGTGAAGGGGAGAGTGTGATTTTAAAAGTTGGGATTTGCTGGAGGTTATTGGTCTAAAGGGGATTTGGAAAGACAAAAAGGGACAAAAAGAACAAAAATGTAACAAAACAACAAAAAATGAATAAAGGGAATAGAGAGGGGTTTAAGGTAAAAGGTGGTGAAATTAGAGTAAAGGGTGGTGAAAGGGAAATTGTGGTATAGGATAGGTTTGGCTAGGGAAGTTGCCGAAAGATAGGCAACGCCTGGTATGGTAATGTGTGTTTTAGATCGAAAAGTATGGCATTATGCTGTCTGATTCGTGTGATGTCTCGGGTTAGCGGACTGTCGCCCAATTTGAATTGATAGAATTTTTGGGAGGATTCCCGGACGAAGTCCGCTAGTGGGGTTATGTCGTGGCAACGTGCATAGAGGTCTCTGAGGGAGGTGTACCTGTCTGAGTCTGAAATGAGGCGCATAAATTTGTGTTCCAAGACTTTGAATTTGTTCATTGTCGTGGCCGGGATGCTGCACCACACCGGCGCCGCGTATGTGATGGCCGGCCTGGTCACCATCGTGTACAACAGCTTTTTGTTCGTCCTGTTTAGTCCGCTACCCCGCGCCAGGAGCGGGCACAGACTCCTGGACATGGAGTAGACCTTACGTACCGTCTCGTTAATGTGTGTATTGAAAGTCAGCCGTCTGTCTAAGTTGACCCCCAAATATTTCACGCACCGGGACCTTAAGATTCGGAGGTTGATGCTTACACAGTGTCGTTAGCCTCTCACTTGAAAAATAAATCAGCTATCATACTTTAACGTAGGAGCGAAAAATTTTTATGTACCTTTTGTACCTGTTTCCTGCAAAAGCGCCCCGCTTTCAAGCTAGCAAATACGCATACGTTCTTAACTAGATATTATACTATACGTTGTCAAAATATTAGCTTTGCTAAAATGACGTAGGTCTGGCGGCTCTGGGATCTTGGACTATTACTAGTCAACAATATTATTCAACAAATATTATGTTAGTTTTGACAGCGTTTGAAAATTACGTAGACGCATTTGTTTCTTTAAACATCGCGTTAGCGATATAAACCACCTATAATTGCGAGTCCCGTGCGTTTTGTTTGCCGTGCGATTTGTTTACAGTGCGTTTTGTTTACAATATGTAAAATTCAACTTACATAGATGGCAGGTAGTGTGTTTTTTACTATTTACAGTAGTGATCGTAGGTAAAGAGCATATAAGTAACTTTTGCTACAACAAACACTAACACTGAAAACAAACTTTTAGTTAGATTTTTAGGTAGCCAATATGTTTTATCCAGAGCTGATCTCGTACGAGAATGGCCATTCTCCTCTTTCTTTTTTAAACTCGGGAGGAGGCCAACAGGACGCGACGGAAGAAGAAATTAGGCCACCAATCAATAGCGATTTGTCTTTTAAATATCCGAAAGAAAGAGGAAGTCGTTGAGTCTCGAAGCCTTTAAGTTAAAATATTATCTTAGGTAATATTCAAAGGTAAATATTCAAAGAATGTGACAACAGGGGCGGCCTTAGGCAGTTTTAGTACTCGCAAATGTAAAATACTATAAAAAGAAATTAAAATAGTACAAATCGGCAAAAATGAATAAGTTAATACATCAAAATTGAACTGTTACATTCCAAACCCATAATTAAAGATTACTAAAGAGTCTTTTTGTAGAGAAGCACATTACTTGACACTTAGAAACAGTTCAATAAATATTTTTGTTAGTTAGAAAGTTTCAGTTAATAGGCAGGATCTTTCCAGCATCCTATACCTTACTACACATAGCTAAAATTGTAATTGTAATTGTAAATTAAGTAAAGCATTCGCATTGTTACTCGTTTATTTAAACCAGTTACTGGTATATTGAAAAGGCCACTTACAGTCTGATTTTATTGTGATGAGCAATGCAAAGAGATAGTCTTTGATAAATAGTTGTTTGGTATTTTTCGTCATAAAAAATATCAGGATCGTCATATTTGTAATCTTCCGATATTCTTTCTATGTGTTCATTTAATAACTCCAGCTGGAAATTCAAATGATGAAGTAGATACGCCATAAATATGATCGGGTACACCATTCCATAACCATATATAAACACTGCTAGGTAATAGAGAACACACAAGATTCCTGCCAACGACTCAATATAGTTCTTTATTATGAATATTGTGGAATTGAAGTCTTCTTCATCGCCAACTAATGGTAAAACCGTTAATAGGTGTGCCAGAATTGAAATAACGAGCATCATACTTGTATATATATTAAAAAATTTGCAATGATGTAATATCTTATTTCTTATCTTATCTCCAGCGGCATCGACTGACAAACAGTTCTCTAACGTTACTCTCTTAATTCGTAAAGTGTTTGTAGTGAATTCAATAGTTGCAAGCAATGCGACAAATGCCTAAAAAAATTCAATTACAGCAACTTATTATGGCTAAACATAACAGCCAGAAAAAGAAATGTTCAAATAGTCCTAATTAAATACGACAATAAAAATATATGAAAATGGTTACCGGTTGTCCTAACAGAGATATAACAATATATGTTCGAAACTGATGTCTTTTTGATACAACATACATTGAAGCGAAATTGAAGATATGAACATATGAAAATGCCAAAATTATAATAATTCTTAAACATCCATATATTTTGTTAAGGTGAAATCCCAACACGATCGTTATAAAGTTCAGAGGATTTTCTAAAACGGAGAAACTTGAGATCAGTAAACATTTTAAAAGAACAATGTTAAAAAAATAACTTTTTTGGTCCATCCGTGGTAAAGTGTGGAATCCACCTTTTTTTTTTACTAATTTTGGGGTGCTGCAAACGAAACGAAAAATCTCGGGAACACATTAAAAGACGACCCCCCTTATTTGGAATTGATATTAGCCAAAATACTGAATTTCGATAAGTAGAAAAAGAAGTAAAAAACCAAAACAAAATAAAAACAAATTCACCCCTTCAACCCTCCTCGCCATTCCTTCACCACCCCCAAGAAGGTTGTAAGCTACTATAACTACTATATATTTATTTACATATTTTTTAAAAACCAGAACACCTCATTGAATGGATGCATCAGAATATAATAATCTGATTACTTCTGGGTACACTCATACACCTCCTCGGCCCTAAAAGAGGTGAATTTCACCTTCTCAGAGATAGTGATCGGTTTTAATTACAAGAAACAATCTTAATACTCAGTTGTATGTTTTTTTAACATATTAAGGTGACTCGGCCAATTCAGATAATTCCTGAATACTTCTTCCCCCTCTAAGGAGGATGTGTAGGGTGTTAATATCCCCTTTAAAAAATCTTGCTTGATTTTTGTAGTAAACAATGATTTAGTTATTTAAATAATTGCCATAAAATAAAAAGATTCCTATTCTAACAAACAAAATAACTAAATGATTTTTTACTATAAAGACTAAGCAACATTTTTTAAAGGGGATATTGACACCCCACACCCCCTCCTTAGAGAGGTAAGAAATATTCAGAAGTGATCTGAATTGGCCAAGTCACCTTAATATGATAGAAAAACATCCAACTGAGTATTAGGATTTTTTTTGTAATTAATACCGATCAATATCGCCTTTTAGTGGTGAGGAGGCGTATGAGTGTACTCAGAAGTAATCAGATTATTATATTCTGATAGCAACCACTCAATGAGGTGTTCTGGTTTTTTTAAAAATATGTAAATAACTATATAGTAGTCATAGTGTAGAAATTTGGGTGGTGAGAGAATGGTGAGGAAGGTTGAAGGGGTGGATTTGTTTTTTTTTACTTCTTTTTCTACTTAGTTCGCGAAACTTAGTAATTAGACTAATATCAACTCCAATGTCACCTCCAAATAAGGGTTGTTTTTAATGTGTTCCCGAGATTTCTCGCTAAAACGGGTGACGGATTCGTTTTCAGCACCACAAAATTAGTACCACGGATGCACATTGGTCCGAAAATTTCAAAAAGTGGCCAAAAATGCTTTTTTTCAACTTTCGTATTTCGCTTTGATACTTTGGGGGCAGTTAAAAGAATGATCAATGCATCTTTTCCAAGAATACCAAGGCCATTAGGCGATATCTCTACCTAGGGGCGGGTGGTGAAATTTCAACAATTTTTTTCTCGTCTGTGGCGCAGCGACCCATACGAAATATGGGAAATAACATTTAGAGAAACACTCCTCTAACGACCCCTAAAAAAATTTGAAAAAGCAGTTTGCGAAAAATTTTTTCAAAATTCGATTGACCGACCCCCCTAGGTCTAGGGACTCCTGTTTAAAATTAATTTTTTTTGCTATATACATTTTACTTTTCATAAAAATACAACAACAGGTTTTGAAGTTTATGAAAATATTTTCATTATTAACTGAAACACAATGAACTGAAATTTTGTAATTTACAATTTAACAAACGATAAAATTTCAATTCGTTGTATCTCAGTTAGTAATGGAAATATTTTCATAAACTTCAAAACCTGTTGTTGTATTTTTATGAAAAGTAAAATGTATATGACAAAAAAAATTAATTTTAAACAGGAGTTCCTAGACCTCGAATTTTGAAAAAATTTTTCGCAAACTGCTTTTTCAAAATTTTTTAGGGGTCGTTAGATGAGTGCTTCTCTAGATGTTATTTCCCATATTTCGCATGGGTCCCATGCGCCACAGACGAGAAAAAAATTGTTGAAATTTCACCAGCCGCCCCTGCTAGGGGCTCGTAAACGACCCTTTATATAGCACCGTTTCACCGGTATTACGTCTCATTTAATCACCAACTTTTGAAGAGAGAGAGAGAGTGTGCCTAAAAGGTGATAATTCAAAGTGAAATTTTTGCAGCAGCTTCTTTGAGGTATGTACTTTATTTTAATATATTGCATAAAGTTTTGAATTTAAAAACAGCTAGAAGGTTGTTTTATTATAGGGTGTTTATCAGAAACTTTTACGAGTAGGTTCAGATTTGTGTTGAGCTACGAAACAAATCTTACATTATCATGCCTTGGAAAAATACGTAAAAAATGCCTTAGACATTCCTTTATAATAAACAAACAAAAAATTAGGCAATCTCAAGCGGATTTTCGAAATTTTGAATTTTTTATAACGTGCCACATGTATTCTGCGAACACCGGCAGCATCAATCACTTGACGCAAGAAGATGCGGAATCAATTATTGTTAAATAACTTTTTATATTTATAATATCCTTTTTTAATCAGTATTTATTATCAATAAAAATGGTCCCGTCCAAGGAATGTTTCGAAAAAAATTCAGTTCTATAGAGTTATTATACGTATTTGATTTAATTAAACAGATGTATTGTAACCGGACCATAATTTTACTTCCACATCCAGTGGAAGTATAGTAACGACAAAAAATTTTTTAAAAATTTTTATTGTCCAAATAGGCTTAGAATGTCATGAAACGTCGAGATTTCAAGTTTGAGCGAAAAAAAAATTTCTGTCTGTCGGTCTGTAACTTATTTTGTGCGCACGTTTACTCTGGAACCGTTTGAGATATTGGCTTGAAATTTGGTACACATATGTACTTTAACGGGATCTAGAACTAGATTATATTTTCATCTTGTTCCGTCGAAGGGTTGGGGGGTAAATTAGGGTAAATTTGGAGTAAATAGGTAAATCAAGCAGGTAAGAGTTCATAAAATTGATATTTAGTATAGACAAGAGAAGCTAAGGTCTCAAAAAAAATTTTGGCATTAGCCACCTTCATTACCACCCCCACCCCATTATTAAAGGGGATGAAAAAAACATGTGATTTAGTGTGTGTACAAGAACCAGAAACCTCAAAATATTTTTTTACTTTATCCACCCCCCCTAGGCTGAGGGGTTGCAGAATTCAGCGGCGTCCACAAATTTGAAATAAAAAAATCGCGAATAAGATTCCTTCATTTTACGCCCCCACGACACACTGTATGTTTAATTACGTGGCACTATTTAATAATGACTGAAATAATTCATGGAAACCAACTTCTGTATTTTGTCGTTGAATTTTAGTTAACAAAAATATTTTAAAAATTTTACGATGCTACGAGGAAATTATTAAAAGATTATTTGTTAAAATGAAAACTTACCCCTCATGCGCTTGTTTTTATTCTCAAACAATGATTTCCCTCTTTTCATGATGTTGATTTTATACTATGAAGTTTTCTGATTAGTCGCCAACGTATCGATCGCAAATGAAAAAAAATTAAGGAAACTAAATATAATTTGATATTGTTAAAGATACTTTATATATTAAGTAACATAATCATTTATTAAAACGCAGAACATTAGAAACATATTAAAAGAGTAATCTATACCAATTCTTTGACAGATCACGTATCACGCCTTTGCCGACCTAAATACTAAAATCGATTTTTTTTATTACAAAAATGAGTAAAAGATGGTAGAAACAGTATATATTCACTGGAGACATATGTATAAACTTTTAAACTTCGTTTAGGTAAGTGGCCTATATACTATATAAACCTACGATCGGTAGCTTTCAAAAGTTTCAAAACAGGGTGAAAGAGGCTTTAATGGTCTCAAATCGCTCGAAGAACGGGTATTTTATTTAAGAAATCAATAACAACAATAATCATTAAACGGACATGCACCGAAAGCAAATTATTTTGAGGGGTGGGGGTAAACGATTTTCCCAACTATTTTGGCATAGTCGGTACTTATCACTACCAATTTACCAATAAAAGCCGATGTGAAATTCAAGATCAATGTCTCTTTCTATTAACAAAAAAAAAATTACCTAATATGTTTTACGTTTAATAGACCTATTGAATACGCCAATTAGAAATTAACCATCCATCTTTCTATTAAAAAAAAAATGAAATATGTTTTACGTTTGACCTATTGAATACACGGCAATTAGAAATTAACCATAACATATTAATTTATTAATAAAATCTTGATATGGAAATTTGCAAGTTTTAAAAAATTTTCTTGTAATTTCAACGACCAATCTCACGACTAATAATTTGCTTACTTAAGGAAAGACAAAAGACAAAATTTCTTAATAACTTAGTAGCACATAATACGTTAGTTACAATATACAGCGTGTCCAACCGGGAGCTTACACGATTCATATCTCGAAAACTACTGAACAAATTTTTGTAAAATTACATATGTATAGTAAAGAGCTTATGATCTTTCTAACTAACTATTTTGAGTTCTATCACTTCCGGTTATACCGGAAGTAGATGTCAACTTTGTTATTTTAAATGGAACACACATATTTTTATTACCGGCACGGTAACTCAATCGGTTAAGGCGTATTGAGTGGCGAATACGCTGATCGACTCGCTACCGCGCTCTGGGTTCGACCCCCAGCTCCGGTATTGACAACACCGGTGGGTGTGGATGTATGTCTGCGTTTTTCCGAATGTGTAACCCCCTTCCGGACAGCCTTGGCTTTGGATTTGAGGGTTGTCTACTATCTGTGGTGTGTGTTTATTATCGGAATTGACAGATTATAAAATTTTAAGGTCACTTTGTATAACAAACCTTGTACCTAAAAGTAATGTTTTCCAGATATTAATAAAATTGACACCTTCAGACCTCTAAAGAAATTCTTCCTGTGAATAACCCATACAAGAATCTAAATATCTTTTACTGTGGAAGTAGATTATTTTTAAAAAATTGAAAACATATAAATATTGTACAGGGTGAGTACAAAAGTGGTCACAACTTTCCATTCAGATACTTCAAATATCTTCAATTTTTTAAATTTCTTTTTATTTTATCAAATTCTACTACCAAAAATATGGATAGTTCACATTTACTTCCCCATACCTAACTACGACGGTTTTCAAAATTTTTTAGGGGTCGTTAGAGGAGTGCTTCTCTATATGTTATTTCCCATATTTCGTATGGGTCCCATGCGCCACAGACGAGAAAAAAATTATTGAAATTTCTAGGTCCGCCTCTGCTTACAGTGTTAGCAGCAGCAAGTATATTTTCAGGAATATCAATATCTTCCATGATTTCGCCAAAGTTTGTCGTAATTAAGGCTATATTAATTTTTATGGCACGCTAAAATGACAACCAAAGTTGTTGATTTTTTCACGTCATCGTTGTCAATGATACGATAAAGCTTTGAATGCAACTCAATTATTATGTGATTTAAACCATCTCGGACGTTGCCAGACGACTCGGCTATCGCCTCGTCGCCTGGCAACGTCTCGATTATTATAAATCACATTATAATCTCGTTATAGACTGGCGGTACATGACCAGTCAGGTGCAACGTTTTTAAAATGCATGCCAATCATATATATTAATGAAATTACCATGAATATGCCAGAAATGCAAATTTTAGGCAGTCGTCGCGTGCACAAGGGGGTGCAAATCGGTTTTTTTTGTGTCTTTTTTTTGGGTTTTATTTTTTTATTTTTTTTAATGGATGCCAATAGTGCCAAACGAAAAGCCGTGAAAAAAAATCCAGCAGAAATTCATTGGCATGCAGTTTCCGCGCTCAAAACAACTGTTAATGTGCACATTAAATCGTAAAATTTTTTGGTGTTCTTGATTTTGGATGATTTTGATTTTGGATTTTTTTTGAAGGCTTTTCGTTTGGCACTATTGGCATCCATTAAAAAAAATAAAAAAATAAAACCCAAAAAAAAGACACAAAAAAAACCGATTTGCACCCCCTTGTGCATACGACGACTGCCTAAAATTTGCATTTCTGGCATATTCATGGTAATTTCATTCATATATATGATTGGCATGCATTTTAAAAACGTTGCACCTGACTGGTCATGTACCGCCAGTCTATTACATTAATAGCCATAATTTGTAACTATTTGGGTTACATTTTATAATTATACTCATGAATTACTTATAAGTATTTTGAAAGATATCAGGATCTGAAAAAGAACCAAATAAAATGATACAAACTATGTTTTTAAGTACAGTCCTATACGTACGTTTGAAATAATTATCAATGTCTGAAGTTTTTATTGCCGTAACCCTTTCGGGTATAGCCTTTATATCTGCGACGGTACTATACTTCGTTTTGTAATGTCAGACGATCTGATTGGCAGCTTTAACTTGAACAGACGCGAATTAATTTGACAAGAAGTTTTTTTTCCGAACTACGAGGTACAAGAATTGATTTATCCACTCGCACATTTTTCACGTACACATAAATTGCAAAAGGGCAAATAGAGTAGAAATATCATCAAAAAGAGCCAACAGTTCGCCCGGTTCTCCTAGTCCTCCTGCCAAATTTTCGGTGGATGCGAGATCCAAGAACACACTTCATACTCAAAATGGAGCCCCTAAAACAAACTTTAAACTGATTTTTCGTGCGAATCATTACTGCAACCGAGATCGACGCCAAAAAACCAATATATAGCATAAAAAACCCAACACGGCTGGCTCTTTCCAGCCCAACAATTTTTAATTCCATAAAATCCCCAAATACAATAGATGCGTCAAAATTAAAATTATACATTCTGAAATGAACAATTTCATAATTTCATATCTGTTACGGAAACCTTGGCATGCGAACCTTACTACCATGTGACCAGTAATTATTTTAATAAAGTTCGTTCCATAGCTTAGGTAGTATTCTTTTCCGCACCCTGCATCTTGGTACAAGTAGACAAAATTGTGAATTAAGTAAAGTGTTCAATTGTTACTCGTTTATTTAAACCAGTTGAAAGGGCTACTTACAGTCTGATTCTGTTGTGATGAGCCATTGCTCAAATAGATAGTCTTTCATAAATAGTTGCCTGATATCTTTCGTCATACAAAATAATAGCATCCTCGTATCTGTAACCGTCCGATATTCTTTCTATATGTTCACTAAGTAATTCCAGTTGGAAATTCAATTGGTGCAATAGATATGCACCAAATATAATAGGGTATACCATTCCATAACCCATTACAAAAAGTACTAGATAATATAGAATTAATGTTAGGCTAAGGCCAATTCTACATGTATGTTATGTATTGTCTATTTTAAATGCACCGTGTATAACATTAATTTGTTGAACTGGTAATTTTAAATAAAAAAAATTCTTTCCCACACCCTACTTCTTGGTATAAGTAGACAAAATTGTGAATTAAGTAAAGTCTTCGCAATTGTTACTCGTTTATTTAAACGCGTTGCTGGTATATTAAAAAGGCTACTTACAATCTGATTCTGTTGTGATGATCAATGCAAAGAGATAGCCTTTCATAAATAGTTGTCTGATATCTGTCGTCATACAAAATATTAGCATCCTCATCCTCATATTGGTAATCGTCCGATATTCTTTCTATATGTTCATTTAATAACTCCAGTTGGAAATTCAGATGGTGCAATAGATAGTCACCAAATATAATAGGGTAGACCAGTCCATAACCCAATACAAAAAATACTAGATAATACAGAACGTACAAAATTCCTGCCAATGATGGAATGTAGTTCTTTATTATGAATAATGTGGAATTAAAATCTTCTTCATCACCGACTAACGGTAAAACCGTTAATAAGTGTGCCAGAAGAGATACAACTAGCATCATACTTGTATATGTGTTAAAAAATTTGCAATGATATAATATCCTATGTCTTATTTTTACACCACCGGCATCTATGGACCAACAGTTCTCTAACGTTATTTTTTTAATTTGCAAAATGTTTGTACTGAACTTAATAGTTGCCAGCAATGCGAAAAATGCCTAAAAAAAATCCAATTAAAGCTGTAACTTTAAGTAAGACACTTACATAGCTAGACACAACAGCAAGGAAAAAATGTTCAAATCAATATAACTAAACGTAGTTAGTAAAGATATATGATTATTTATTACCGGTTGTACCAACAGAGCCATAACAATATATGTGCGAAACTGATGTGTTTTTGATACAACATACATTGAAGCATTGTTGAAGACGTGCAAATATGAAAATGCCACAACTATAATAATTCTTATATAATATCCAAATTCTTCCCTTAGGTGAAACCCCAATATCTTCGTTGTGAAATCCAAAGGATCTTCTAAAAAGGAGAAATTTAAGATTAACAAGCTAAAAACGTAGCTACTCTTCGCCAATTTACTGAGCTTTTTATATAATAGTTACACATTCTATAGGATACTCTTCGCAGTTTTCTTGTAAATAATGTTAGTTTTTGAACAGCCTGAATTTTGTGATACCAACTTTGTTGTGAAAAAAAAATATATGAAAAAAAATAGAAAAAAAATATCCAACCTGTCGGGGAATCGTACACAGAATCTTTGAATTGCAAGACAAAAAAGTTTAGCCACTGCTCCGTCACAGATTACTACAAAAATTGAATGTCTGTATACCGTGTGTGTAGTGGCGGGCTAGGCATGGGAGTCAGAATTACAACATCGCGTGTGCCAGCTGGCTGAAATGAAATTACTGAGAGCTGAGATACTCCGCTGACGAACGAGTTTACTGCGTTGTGTTGTCATATCTCTCGCGTTACGTGAATGTACATGCCTAATGGGCAATTACACGCACGGTATATACCGTGCGTGTAGTGGAGCGCTAGGCATAAGGAGTAAAATTACAACATCGCGCGTGCCAGCTGGCTGAAATGAAATAACAGAGCTGGGATGCTCCGCCCGACGGAGGAATTTACGGCAGCAGTGTTGTCATATCTCTCGCGCTACGTGAATGTACATGCCTAATGGGAAATTACACGCACGGTATATCTTTCGAGAATCATATTTTAACGCATTAGATATATTATTATAAAATATATATTAGTAAAATGCATAAGCAAAAAAAATATATTATATAGATAATATTTCGCAAGATATCTATTTTAGTGCAAGCGACAAAATTAGGAAAATAATTTTTTAAATTAAATGATTAATAACTTTCTTATTTATCGATTGATTTTCTTCAAAAATAATAGAGTTCTTCCTCTAGATAACACTAACTTACTTTCCAAATTTCAATACAATCGGACTTTTTCGGACTTTTCTTTCTTAAGTTATCGTGTTTACAAGAAACGTGACGGACGGACAGACGGACGGACATTTCGAAAGTTGTTCAAAATTCGTTCACTAACACAATGATATGAAAATTTTTTGTCTACGAGCGATATTTCCGGTTTAAGAAATGTGCCGATCAAGTGCAATATACTCTTCGTTTTTGCGAAGAGTATAATAAGCGTTCGAAAACTTGATACGTTGGAAAAATCCGGAAGACGCTAGAAATACCTTAAATATAATTCTTGGAATTTCGACCGCTTTTACTGGGGAGAATTGAGTTGTAGCCCCGCCCCCACCCCACTTGTATTTTTAACTTATTTTTCTCAGAATTAGTACATTTGTTATGAGCCCATTCACGCCCTAAAATAATTAGCTAGCGCCTTATTGGTTTCCGAGTTACTAAGTGTTGAAAGTCGGGGGGCTAAGTTACTTTCTTGGTCATAGTGCTAGTAAGGAGTCGGGATTTTCTCAAAAAAGAGAAAAATCGTGCTAAAGTTATGAAACCTATTCCTCCTCCCCTCTGTTTTCGAACACGAATAACAGGGTGAAAAAAGTTTTTAGTCATGCGCACCCCCTGAAATGGCCAAAAACCACCCCGACTCGCGCCCCCTCCCTAAGTCGAAACTTGTATTTTTCATCAGGGCCTCGACTTAAAAGACATATAAAAATCAGTACTACTCCACCTTTTGTAAGGCAAAAGCCATTTTTTGCCCCTTCTGACTGGATTATTAGTTGCACGCTGTTTTCTGTATCTCATGAATATTATAATAATTTTGTTCGTAAGTAAATAATCAATTAAAAATTTTTTTTATTACAACAAATGATAATATTTACGTAAAAATAATAAGCATAATAAACACGTTTTGCAAATATTTTGTAATCACAGTATATTGTGCAAGTCATTGATCAACAGCGGAAATAACGGAGCGCTGCGCAAACATAATCATATCTAATAGTCCAGTCAACGGACCGTTAAAATGACCAATATCTCTAACTTGAGCGCTACCGAATGGATTTTGATGAAACCTTGTGCAATGTGTTTGTAATGACGTTAACAAAAAAGTTGAAAAAAAGATTAGAATAGGAAATGATCGGAAAGGGTAGAAAACACCTCTTTTATCACGGGTTCCGTAACTTGTAGAATTAGGTCAAGATGGAATAAAAGCAATATATTTACCTTTCTTGGCCAAAAATAAGATGTTTTTACTATTGTACATTTTTTCGAAAAATGCACATTTTTCGAAAATTTCGAAAATTCCTAAAAGCGATGGAGGGGAAATGTAAAAGTTGAAAAAAACATCTGAAAAAATTCAGGTGAATATATCATCGAAATACAAGACATTCTTTTATTTGCAACATTTCTGTAAAGTGCGTTTTCACCGAATTTTTCCGGAAAACCATGAAAAACTACCCCTTTCTTTGAAGTTGTAGCGCTTTAAATATATTTAATTTAAAAATTTGACAAAATTCAGACGTATGCACTGAGGCCTTCTAAACATTTTTTGTCTCTTGAAATGTTTTGTAACTTGCTAATTTTCCGAGTTACAGGCAGTTTTTCACGATAAATAATGTACATCTTTTTTTCAACTTTTTTATTAACGTCATTACAAACACATTGCACGGGTTTCATTAACCCTTTCGCCACCGTTAGTTCATTTTTTTTTTTTTTAATTGCTAGTGTACAATTTAGGGTGGCCCATCTCTATAGGGGGTGAATTTTTTTTGCGTATTTTTTTAAGTCTCACCCCACGAAAATATACTATTATACTAGGAATAATTTATGTCAAAGTTTCAGATAATTCGGTGAACGGTAACCCGTGCCGCATTCAGGTAGAAATTTGTAGATAAGATTTTATTACGGTAATACACTTAAATTTTACTTAAAATACAAATATCTACCTCTTTTATTTCTCATAATGTTTTATTGGTGTAATTATTTCCTAGAAATTATTTGTTTTGGAAGTTTGGAAATATAATGCACCTACGGTAGGTTTTTATGTCAGTTTGCAATTGTGTTTTACAGTGGTGACATTATAAGTTCTAGCATACGTTCCTTTTTGAAAAAACATTTAACGATGGCTGATGTTAGATCCTTACGAAAGGATACTTTCATTTACTTAGTTGGACACTATTCGTCACAAATCATTGGCAATAAATTGCCGTCTAATAGACAAGTATTACAAGTGCTCTTTTATAACATTCGTGAAGTGAAGCTAAGTGTACATGAAAGTGCTAAATTAACAATAAAAGAGGTGTCAGTTTTTTGGGATAAAGCTCGCATTCCGACACGTCAGGATTTTCATTGTGTTAAACAACTAGATAAACTTTATGCAGAGTGGAGGAACTTACAAAAATCGGCTAAAAGGGCCAGTGCGGGAGGTAAAGAAAAAAATTTCGTTGAAAAATTGGACGATCTCTTTGACATTTCTCATGCAAATGCATTGGAGTTGATGAAAATAGATGAAGATAAGCAGTTTTTAATTAACCAAAGAAAAAAGAGACGTCCTGGATTTATGCATGGTATTGATTACCAACTTGCTTCTCAAGAAAAATCAGCTGAGGAGAAATTACAGAAATTATCCGAACGAATGCAACGAAGTCAACAAGAAAAAGCTAGATTAGAGGAAACAGTCACCTGTCCATCATCAAGTAGTAATTCAGCCGACTCCAACGAAAATGAAGATGAAATAATCGAAGCCCAAGAAGAGTTGTTACAAGACCAGCCTGGCCCGTCACAGCCAAAAAAGAGGAGATTGTATGGAACATGTAACATCATCACACCAAAAATAGCCGCTGCATTTGATGCTTGCAAAATAAGCGACAGGTATGGAGTCCATATTTTGACGCCAGTAGCAGAAGCACTAGGACATGACACCACATCTTTGTCCATCAGCAGAACCACACTTCAGCGCTCTAGACAACGCATCCGCGAAGAAAGAGCTGACATATTAAAAACTGCCTTCGGTAATTCTGAATTGCCGGCCCCAGTCATCCATTGGGATGGAAAACTTTTACCTTCTCTCACTGGAATGGGAAATATCGATAGACTTGCTATCTTAGTTACTAGTGGAGATATTGAACAACTACTTGGAGTACCAGCTTTGCCCAATTCAACTGGAAGAGAACAGACTGAAGCAGTTTATGATGTGCTTTGTGAATGGAATTTGGACGAAAAGGTAATAGCTTTGTGTTGTGATACAACAGCATCAAATATTGGTTATATAAATGGGGCAGCCACACTATTGCAACAAAAATTAGAAAGAGATATTCTATATTTTCCTTGTGGACATCATATTTTTGAAGTGGTTTTGAGAAGTGTGTTTGACACAAAAATGCCTTCCTCATCTGGTCCAAATGTGAATTTTGGCCTAAAATAGATCAAAATAAACTAAAAACTGGATTTCAGGTATCAAAAATTAAACACATTTTACAACCAGTTAAAGCCGAAATTGTAAAGTTTCTAAATGCAGCTTTAACTTTGCAACAGCCTCGTGATGATTATAAAGAATTTTTAATGCTTTCTAAACTTTTTGTTGAAGAAGAGCCCACTCACACGACATTCTATCAACCAGGGGCATTTCATCATGCACGTTGGATGGCCAAAGCCATTTACTGTCTAAAAATATTTTTTTTCCAAGATCAGTTCCAACTAACTAAAAAAGAAAAATAGGTATTGAAGATATATGTCTCTTTATTGTAAAGGTTTATGTAAAGGCCTGGTTTACAGCGTCATTTGCTAGTAAAGCACCGCTTCATGACTTAGACTTTTCTAAAGAACTCATTAATTATCAAAATATTGACAAAGAAATATCTCAAGCCGCAAGTAGGAAAATAGTGAACCATTTGTGGTACCTTAATTCAGTAAATGTTGGCTTATCTTTCTTTGATGACGATATTTCAGTTGCCACTAAAAGAGAAATGGTTAAAGCTTTGAATAGGAAAGCACCAAATCAAGAGGGTAATAAACGACTTGTGATTAGTAACATTACTGACGTTGAAAACAAGGAAATTCAGGACTTCATATGCGAGAACACTAAACAGTTTTTTCAAAAATTAGGTTTGTCTATGGAATTTTTGGAAAATGATCCAACAGCATGGAGGGGAAATGAAAGTTATACCCGATGTTTCAATATTGTAAACAAAATTAAAGTTGTAAATGATGCCGCTGAGAGAGGAATCAAACTTATTACTGACTATAATGACATTTTAACAAAAAATGAAGACCAAAAACAGTTTTTACTCCAAGTTGTAAATGATTATAAATCACAGTTTCCAAATGTAAAAAAAGAAACGCTCGCATGCTTTGGCCTAGTGCAAAAAATATTGTTTTTATTACTATATGTCTTGTAGATTTAGGATAATATTTGGTACTATGTATGAAAAAAACGTTTCATAATAAAATACACAAAGATAAAACGAGAGTTTTATTTCAAAAACTTCTAGTCTAGTTTTCTTAGACTACGAATTTACGGTAGTATGACACATGTCATAGTCACAACAGATAATGTCTTTGATATTTGTATGACTTGATTAGTCATTCTAAAGATAAATGTTGCTGATTAAAAAAAAAACAATGCATCAACCAAAGAATGTAAATAATTCCATTTACTTTTATTATTGCATAATAATGCATTCTGCGGCACCCCTTGCCTTCAATTTGCCTCAATAATATTTTGAAGGGACTGTTTTTTCTTCAAATGGAACCATTTGCAGGGGTGAGAAATAAAAAATTTCGATTTCGAAAAAGATGGGCCACCCTAGTGTACATATTTATATTTTATGTGTGGTAAATAAAAGTCTTATTTCTATTATGAGCATTTTTTATTGATATTTCCCCTAAATTCATAAAAATGTTGAGTTTGTTAAGCCGTACGTATTTGAAAAAGCTTACAGTTCGCGACTGCAGACGGACAAATCTGCAAGCGCAGTCCGCTGCCGTCCCGAAAGGGTTTTAAAATCCATTCAGTAGCACTCAAGTTAGACTATAAGCAGATAATTCTTTCACTAAATATGCTTGGATGCTGAAATTTATGCTGTACTTTTCGGGTACGCTTTGTTTAAATAATCTCTGTGGTGTTTGTAAACAACAAACATACAATTAATTAATTTTCAATAATACAAAAAATTTCGGAAAAAAATGTTTACGCCATTTTGCAATGGCGAGCAGAATGACGCCCTCCACATCCTCATGGTCATTCCAGATAATGCACAGAGCGTCCCAAAAGCTAGGTTTATGACTATAATTCTAGTACAATTTTAATTGAAATAATGCTGATTTTTTATTTTATAATTAGGTCAATCTTAGTTAAACGTAAGGACAATTTTATTTTTAATCAATAACACAACGATTTTTTAGCCGCCAGTTAATATTTACTTGTATTATTTCTCACTGAATTAATTTATTGGCAATTAATTTTCTTAAATACTTGATTTGATTATTATTAATTGCGAAAATATTTATTATAATGCTCAAGTATTTGATAATGATCATTTAAATTGCTTCCTATCTAAAATAGCTCAGGCCACACCGAACAGATATTTTTTCAAATAAAACACAAACTCGGTTCTTTGCAACTATTTGCAAACAACTATTCGTTAACATTGTCTAGATAAATTACGAATAAACAAAAAACTATGACTATGTCCCATTTTTTATGGCACGTAAACCAAGTAGTTCCTGTATTTTATCAGTTAATTAAATATTTCAGGAAGCTTATCACGATATATAGGAATAATTTAAGAATTTGATAAAATAAGAACTTACCCTTCATGTGCTTGTGTTTATTGTCAAACAATGATTTTCCTTTTTTCATAATGTTAATTTAACCCCAAGAAACTTTCTTGTTAACACTCAGTGTAGCGATGGCAAATGACTAAATTCATGTAACCGTAATATTATTTGATATTATTAATGATACTTTATTATTAGTTAACACAACTGATTATTTATTAAAACGGAGAACATTAAAATAAATTATGTCATATAATTACAAAGATACACAAAAAAGTGGTCTATGTGGCGGACGAGACTAATAATATCCTGATGTATTTTTTAATCGGAATCCAAAGTCAGAATTTTCAGATTGGCTAGTTTTTGGTCCCTAATCCAAAAAAATACCCCTGAATAAAAACAGTACCCGTAAAAAAAGGTTTTCCGTCTTTCACAGTGTTATGGAGTTGTTATGGGGTTACAGTGATATGAGGTTCTGTCGTTATGAGATTATGAAATAAACATTAAAAAAAATTCCAACTACTTGGGACAAAATAGTGTGGCCCCAAATGAAAATATTTTTTCAAATCAATCTGCAGGTCTTAATATTAAGCAATCGGAAAGTTTTTTTTGAATTTTCATTTTTTCATTGCCTATTGATCTGTCAAGCAGGATTTTTCGATTTTTGTTCGTGATTTTTCAAATTCTTCCAAAGAAATTTGAATTTTCATAAAAAATTTTGAAAAACCAGTGACTAAAATCGAAAATCTGGGTTGACAGATCGATAGGAAATTAAAAAAAAAAAACAAGATTCCAAAAAAAAAACTTCCCCCTCACATCACTCGATGCGACTGGCCGCTAGCCGTGCGCCATATTTTGCCTATTAATGATTAAACTGAACTTAAATTAAATACGTGTTATAAAAAGACCTGTTGTCAGTCATCTATTACACCTCATACTTCGATATTAAATACAATCCAAACATTATTAGTCCAGTCAATGAATATATTGCAGACTGCATGGAATATGCGAGACTTTTTGACTTCAGAACTTTGTTAGGAGTAGTTAGTAGGTAAACACACTAAAAGTCCTCGCCCCTGGGAGGTGAGCTTACGGTGGGAGGGAGGGGGGAAGGTACCATTTTTGGATTTTTCGATTATATCTCAAGCGGACTCTAGAAAAATATGTTCTAAATAAAAATGAAAGCTAATTAAATTTCCTATAAAATTGTTTCCATACATATTTGTCGAATTTCCAACGGTTTTCGAGATATATGTTATTGAAATCGATGATTTTCGAAAAAATTATTTTTTAAGTGTATATCAAATTGAAGGAAATTTAATGCTCTACAACTTCGTTTCTGACAATTTTTCTGAGAAACGATCGTGGGAGTCACTAGAAATAAATGTTTGACAAAAAGAGTTAGGTAAAAAGTATTTTTTCGAAAAGTATCGATTTTCAATAACGTATATCTCGGAAACCGTTGGAAATTCGACAAATATGTATGAAAACAATTTTATAAGAAATTTAATTAGCTTTAATTTTTATTTAGAACATATTTTTTCTAAAGTCCACCGTTTTCGAGATATAATCGAAAAACCCAAAAATGGGACCTTCCCTCCTCCTCCCACCGTGCTCACCTCCCAGAGGCGGGGACTTTTAGTATGTTTACCTGCTAACCACTCCTAGCGAAGTCCTGAAGTTATATTCCATGTACTCTACACTCCTCTTTTGAGCACTCATTGACTGGATTATATTCAATTTCGGCCCAATTTTTTTTTTAATCAAAAAGGAAGTGCAATACTATTGTTGTTTTATTAGAAACTATTACAGATAAAAATGTAAAACTCTTTAACGTAGTTTTAAATTCTCGATTATTATAATACAACAGCAACAAACAAAATTTTTCTTTTAAAATTTTTATTATTTAAGTTTCAAATTAAGTCAGTAGAGTGAATAGCAATTAGATAAAATAAAATATATACTTTGCAGCTGAGGGGATGCAATTGTATTTTTTGCTCAGGGGCGCATCCAAAGCTAGACGCGGCCCTATAGAGCATGGAAGAATAAACTATAAAGGGATATGTAAAACTATAAAGGGATATGTTATTGTAATTTTATTTAACGCTTATAATAATGACATTTTCTTAGTTTGGAATTTTTTGTTAAGATGATGCCTTTTATTACGAATGCGCATATATTAGTTCACAGTACTTCAGTCCTTCATTGTTTAATTTATATGATATTTTTCACAAAATTCATTACAGTCAACCCTTCGACCATAGCCACCGTTCACTGCTAAATAAGTGAAAGGAAAGACTGTCCAACAAACACCAAAGATCGGCTCATCAGCGGGCCATCACTGTGATGGCCCGCTGAAGGGCCAACCTTTGGTGTTTGTAGGGTGGGTAGTCAACGAATTTTGTCTACACTCGTAACACTGAGTAGGTACTGAAGGATCATCTGGATCAGCAATAGTCCAAGTAGTCGATGGCTTTTGTTGAAGATGCTACTAAGAGTTCATAACCCAAAAAATGAATTTGCATGTTAGCAATTATTCATTAAGCAACATTTAATTAGGTAAGCATATATTTAAAAAAAGGTTGATCATCGATAACTAATTCTTACCTTTGCAAAAAGCTTTTATTCTGTAAATTTCTTGAGAGTATTTCTTTCACCGAACCACAAATAGCTTCAAGATTTTGGAATGCCTTTGCGTATGCATTTCTCACAAAACCAATTATTCACAATATCTCTCTGTGAAATCTTATGAAATACACCAATATTTGAACTAAAGTCGTCATTTCTCAAAATATACGCGATTTAATTCGATGACACCATTTTTTTTCATATTCCTAACCTCTACAGTATGAGACGATTTCGTAAAATATAAACTGACCTCCTTATTAACGAACAAAATTCACCACACGAAATAATTAAGGATAGTTGTGGATGTTAAATAATCCAAAATTAAGTTTTAAAATGTCAGAAAAACGGCAAAATGTACTTTAAAACAAGCTAAAAACGTACTCTTCATCGGTTTACTAAACTTTTTATATAATTGTTACACATTCTATAGGATACTCTTCGCAGTTTTTTGTAAATAATGTTAGTTTTAAACATTTTTAATTTTAGTTGGTGAAAGACTCAGTGCAAAATAAAGTAAACATAAAAAAACCATACTATACCCCATGTGGGTTTCGAACTTAAGACCCTTGGATTCCGAGTCAAAAGCGCAAGAACCACCTAACACGTAAACAAATGTAAAAAAAGTAAATTTTTATAAAAACATAAAAATCAAAAAGAATTCTCAAATTTAAATAATTAATAACATTTTTATTTACTGATCGATTTTGTTCAAAAACAATAGGGTTGTTTCCCTAGCTGACACTAACTTAGTGTCCAAATTTCAGTACAATCGGATTTTTCTTTCTTAAGTTATCGTGCTTACAAGAAACATGACGGACGGACAGACAGACGGACATTTTGAAAGTTGTTCAGAATTCGTTCACTAACACAATGATATGAATTTTTTTTCTACGAGCGATATTTACGATTTTAGAAATGTGCCGATCAAATACAATATACTCTTCGTTTTTGCGAAGAGTATAATAATACGTTCAATCGGCACGTCACTCGACGACAGCTGTTTGTTTTCCTAAGGTCTCAGAATCTGTGACGTCGGCGCACGGGACCATACAAAGCCAGTAACTTGTAAATAGTATGAGTGGTTCCCTCTAACGGCATCTGTTGCAAACACCTTGTAGGAGGCTAGACTAGGCAAATATTACTAATGAAATAACACTTTTACGAGTTGACACGGCAGTCCTCAAGGGATATAGACATGGTTCTCTCCAGCAAGTTGGATCTTAAAGAAGAATTTCTATTTAGTTTACTAATTTGCAATTTTTCAATTATAAGTACACAATAAATTCGTTCAAAATAAATCGTATACCATGTATTTGCATGTAAGATATCAAAAAAGAAAGAAATTGTTTAATGAATTACGAAATCCATTTTTTACAACAATGCTTTTATAGCCGAAATTCTAACTTTTCATTATAAACCGTTTGACCTTGGAAAATTAAAATTTTCCACCTTCTCATTTACAATATTATTTTTATTATTAATCCAAACAAAATACTAACTACGAGCCTGAGTGTAGAAATATTTTCCGAGCTCTAGTGCCGCCCAGTGAAAATAGAGAAGTTGCATGATTTTTTTTTATAATGAAAATCGACACAGCATCAAGAAAAAGTTATAAAAATGTAATATTTAGGATTTTTTTAATGTTAATTCAGCGAGAAAATAAATAATTTAATCGGTGAGGAATTTGGATATTTCAAAACGGCAGTTATTTGGCGCCATTAACTGTGACGTTTTCCGTTATGATTTGTCCATCGAAATTAATGACAAACTGGAAGGTGCAGTCGACTAGAGAAAGTGACACAGACAGAGAAAATTGCGTGCACCATTTCATCCTTTCTCTCGGTCTGTTTACAGACGGTTAAGCCAATCGGACGTTTTCTTCAACCAATCAGATCTTGTCAGACAAGGACGGGATAGTGAACGGAAGTTTCTTTTTTCTACGATTGTGCTGAAAGTCAAATTTTCTAACTTCAAAATGACTGCAGAAAATATCACTTTGCCGCACGCCGTGCGGCAAAGAGTTTGCCACACGCCTTGATTACATCTTCACACACCGGAATAAAATAGTGTGTTTACCTTAAGAATTTTATATTACTTACCGGTAATAACAATAAAATTCTATAAATGTACATTAATTACAGATGAATTGCAATTACAAAGTCAAATTTTCTAACTTCAGAATGACTGCGGAAAATGTCACTTTAAATAAAATCTGACAGGCAGCAAATTTAAAATTTTGGAAAGACTTTAAAAAAGGGAAACAACTTCACAACCGTAGAAAAAATAGTATGTAACACGCATGTGGCAAGCTTCATTGCAAAACTCGTATGATAGGAACACTCGCTGCGCTCGTGTTCCTACTTTCATACATCGTTTTGCAATGAAGCCCTTGCCACACTTGTATTACAATCTACTATTTTCTACTCCATTTGTAAATTTGCTGCTTTCTGTACAGTCTGTACAATGGATAAGTAGGCAATTCCAGATAACTGAACGGATATATTTCATATCAGTTCTAGGATGGATATGAAATGAAACCGACTAATCACAGTTCGTGTATTAAGTACATAGACAACTATTCGTTTTAAAATGAAATTAGTGCGTAAGCTGGTTTCAAAGTAACTGTCAGTGTGTATTTGTGTAATATATTAATGTTTAATAAATTTTGCAGTGTTTTTAAGCTGGTCGTAGAAAAAGTATACTGTACAACTCGAGTGGATTATCCATATCATACTCAAAAGATTTGACGCACTCCGCCTACGGCGTCGTGCTCAAACTTCTTTATCGTGCGATGTGGATACAGTGCGTGTAATTACGAACTGGGCATGTACTTCCACGTAGCGCGAGAGATATGACAACCCAGCTAACAGTAAACTCGTCCGTCGGCGGCATAGATTAAAGAGTCGGCGCTAGACCACTGAAGCACCCCCGTTCTCAGTTATTTCATTTCCGCCAGCTGGCATACGCGATTTTGCAATTCTAACTCCCTATGCCCAGCCCGCCACTACACACAGTGTATCATATCCACTCTTGTTGTACAAACTACTATTTCCGTATAAACATGCTTCAGTAGTTTCGTATATCTAAACCAATTTCGATGAGTTTGTCAAATGTCAGTTTACTGTTTATTGTTTACAGTCAGTTTACCAAGTTCTTGTTTGTGGTGTCATTGTGTTATTATTTGGTTCATGAGCTAGTGAACAACATTATTATGACTTATGAGTTACAAATATTGCATTGTGCCTAAATGTAAAACTAAGCGTATCACTACAAACATGGTAATTTTACATTCAAGATTTTCCAAAATTAATTCGTAGACAGACGTCAACAAGAGGTTAGGACACTGCGTCTACTTTGGACAAATTATCCGACTAAGAAATGTCGTCATTGACTTCACGCCAATAAGAAACCGTTTGCAGTCACGTGGTTTTACAAATTACGGCATAATCTAAATATTAATTTTACGGAAAATAAATTTTATTTTGAATTTCTTTTGTTATAATCGTTTTCTGCGTAATGGAAATTAAGAGTAAATCACTTTTTCAAGCATTTTAAAATTTCATGCATCTTCCCTATTGACTTACATATGCTCTGTATAGGTTCAGTTAACTAGTAGTTCTCTTTCACGCACCCTGTATACTACACGTAGGTAAAGTTGACTACACACTTGTTGAGCGTGTAAAAAATGTCGGCGTCCTTAGCAGTGCGATGTGGCGTGTTTGATGGTCAAAGGAGCCGACATTTTTTTGAGTGCTTAGTAGATCTGAAGACACACAGGTACGTAAAATTCAAAATAGAAACTCCAGCAGAAGAAGGGAAGATGAGCAGAAACCCAAGAACCTGCGACTGGGAACTCTTCAACGAGAACCTAGAGTAGGGGCTGAAGGACTGTCCATCAAGACCACAAACACCGGCGGAAGTAGAACTGCTGAGTGACTTAATAACCTCAGCAGTAATAACGGCCTTCGAATTAAGCTGTCCTCTGAAAAAGAGGAAGAGCCAAGCGATGGTGGAACCTCGAGCTCTCTTCCAGAAGGGCAGAGGTTCGAAGACTGTTCAACCAGGCCAAAAGCAGGTGGGACGAATACAAAGCGGCCCGTCTGAAATACGCCTTTGCCATTAGAGAAGCAAAAACTAAATCATGGAGAAAGCAATGCGAGGAGACAGAAAATACTCCCGAAGCTGCTAGACCAGAAAATCTTGCATAGAGACAATCAGGGAAAGATTGGATCACTGCAAAGACAACAAGGGGAGTACACAAACATTGAGAATGAGGCTCTAGATTTATTACTAGAGACATACTTCCCAGGCAGTGTAACCACTCCACAAGACAGAAGCGGTCCACCCGAAGACATACCAATAAGAAAGGCGTCAAAGGAGGACTGGAAAATTGCAAATAGCTTCATTAACAAAACAAGACTTGCATGGGCAATCAATTCATTTGAACCATACAAGTCACCAGGGCTAGATGGAATATTTCCAGCTCTACTTCAACAGGTAGTGGAGATACTTGCAACACCCTGTGCACACTATTCAGGGCCAGTCTGGCCCTGGGTTATGTGCCAACTGGTTGGCGGAAGATGAAGGTGCTATTCATACCAAAACCAGGGCGTGACACCTACGCCCAGGCCAAATCCTTCCGACCTATTAGTCTAACATCATTTCTCCTGAAAACCCTGGAGAAACTGGTTGATAGGCATATCAGGGACGATAAACTGAGTACAGAACCTCTTCATCGAAACCAGTATGCCTATCAAACAGGAAAATCTTGTGAGTTAGCAATACATGAGCTTACTCAAAAAATAGAAAGGGCCCTAGACAGCAAAGTAACTGCCATAGGAACCTTATTAGACATAGAGGGTGCCTTCGACAATACCTAATTTGACTCACTAAGTGATGCAGTGAAGAGGCGCGGAGTCGAAAAGTCAATAACAAGATGGATCGACTCAGCACTTAGAACTAGAAAAATTCAGTCTACGCTAGGAACCACAACAGAGGAGATGTCTGTCACCAGAGGATGCCCGTAGGGCGGTCTTTTCCCCTCTCCTGTGGTGCCTGGTTGCGGACGAGCTCTTATCTCGACTGAAACAGCATGGAATATATGCGCAAGGTTATGCAAACGATATCGTCATCCTGGTAACAGGAAAACACGAGGGCACTGCATCGGAAAAGATGCAACGAGCCCACGTTATGGTAGACGAATGGTGTATCCAGGAAGGTCTTTCCGTGAGTCCAGAGAAGACCACTGTGGTCGCCTTCACAAGAAAGAGGAAACTCAAGCTGGGAAGATTATATCTCCGGGGAAATGAATTGTAGGTGAGCAACGAAGTCAAATATTTAGGACTGATTCTAGACACCAAATTAAACTTCAATGCACATCTAGACAGAGTGACTACTAAAGCTACGCGGGCCTTATGGGACAGCAGAAGAATGGTAGGTAAAAACTGGGGACTACAACCAAGAATGGTGCACTGGCTCTAGTACCCATAATAACCTATATCTCACTGATCTGGTGGCACAAAGCTGGAAAAGGAGAGGCAATTAGAAAACTACGAAAAGTACAAAGACTGGCAGGTCTAGGTATAACGGGAGCAATGTCAACAACGCAAACAGGGCAATGAAGGCAACGAAAAAGCAGATAAGCTGGCCAAAGAAGGCGCAAAAACAGCCTTGATGGGACCCGAGCCATCCTGCGGGATATCATACAATACCGCAAGAGGAATGGTAAAGGAACTATTAAGTCAGAAGCATAACTTGTATTGGACCGAGACGCCGGGGATAAGACAGTCACGTATGGCAGGCCATCAAATACAAAGACTAACGAATTGCTAAAGCTGAGTAGAAAACAGCTGATATGTGCAGTGGGAATCTTAACAGGACACTGCACACTGAATAGACACCTAACCAACATAGGTGTTAGGATAATCCAGAATCCAGGATGTGTGGTGAGGATGAGGAAACTCTTCACCACATTCTATTTGAATGCCCACCCTTGGTGGTTGAGAGGTTTTCATACTTCGGGAGGCCAACCGTGACCCCGGAAGAAATAGCCAGAGCTCCCATTGACCGTATACACTCCTTTTGGAGACGAGCGGGATTAATGAGATAACGAGACTATAGGGTACAACAAGCTTAAGCATCAATAGGGCAGGGCCTCGGCACCGCAACCCATAAGGAAAAAATAGACTTGAAAACAACTGTAAAATTGTTAATTAAGTAAAGCGTTCGAAATTGTTATTCAACTACTTACAGTCTAATTTTATTCTGATGGTCAATGCAATGGGATAGTCTTTCGTATATAGTTGTTTGGTATCTTTCGTCATAAAATATATTGGCATTTTTGTACTTGTAACCTTCCGATATTCTTCTTATATGTTCACTTAATAATTCCAGCTGAAAATCCAATTGGTGCAATAGATATGCGCCATAGATAATTGGGTAGACCATTCCGTATCCAAATATAAAAGCTCCGACGTAGAACATAGCGCACAAAATTCCTTCCAATGATGGAATGTGCATTTTTATTAAAAATAATGTGGAGTTGAAGTCTTCTTCATCACCAACTAATGGTAAAACCATTAAAGAATGGGTCAGAAGAGACACACCAAGCATAACACTTGCATATATTTTAAAAATTTTGCAGCGTTGCAATATCCTATTTTTTATTTTTTTACCAGCGACATCGACGGACCAACAATTCTTTAACGTTTGGATTTTGATTTGTTGAATTTTTGTAGAGAACTCAACAGTTGCTAGCAATGCAACAAAGCCCTGAAAATATAACATTAATTAAAACGTTTAGTACTATGTCGGTAGTATGGTTTATAACGTATTATTTGTCCAAAATAAAAGTAACTAAATGTACCAATAATATATCATCATTTATTACCGGTTCTCCTAACAAAGCCACGGGAATGTATACTCGAAACTGATGACTTCTTGATATAACACACATTGATGTGAGGTTGACGATTTGATAAAATGAAAGTAGCAGAATTATAATAATTCTCAAATATCCAAAAAAATTTTGTAAGGGCAACCCCAATACCCTCAGTATGAAGTTCAAGGGATCTTCTAAAACGGAGAAATTGAATATTAAAGAACTCAAATTGTACTATTTGGCAAAATGATTTGTGAGAACCTATTACTTCCTATATTTTGGTGCAGAATGTCGGTTAATAAAACGTTTAAGAAATCTTACGCTATGGAGAAATAATTTAAAGATTTGATAAAATAAGAACTTACCCTTCATGCGCTTGCATTTATTCCCGAACATTGATTTTTCTTCTTTCATAACGTCGACTTTCCACTAAAAAGTTTTCTTGTTAACAGCAAATGGAAACAAATTGTGTAAACTAAATATAACTTTTTGCTATTATTAATGATGACGATGTTAATGAAACTGTTTATTTATTAAAACAAAGATCAGAGCAACAGTATATCCGGAATCTATAATCTATATATATAATTATTATTTTTTATTTCTTATCATTTACCTAACTTCGGCCAATTTCCTTTACTCACGACAATATCGGAAACGCATTAATCAATCTTCAGACATCCTGCCGCAGTTGCCCAGGAGTGTGCACTGATACGCAGCGAATATGTTATATCCAAACTACGAAATCTTAAAAAATGTGTAGTGTCTTCATTTATACCTCACTTTCGACAGATCTCCATAATAAAAAATTCGATTGGTGTTAGTTCAAGACACCTACTAGGCCATTCTACGGTTCCCTGTGTATCGATCTACTATTATATGGTGAGTCTCTCCCATCATATCTAAATAAATTGAGAAACAGTCTCTACGATGTCTATTATTCAAATTCACTCATGGTATCTATTTTTTTAGCACTATTTGGATCGCTTTGTATTTTATTTACTTATATCATGAATGTTTATAGTTATAAATACTGTTAAGGTCATAGTTGTAGTCATAGTTTAATTACATTCTTAGTTTAGCTCAATTATTTCCCGTATCTAGTGCGCGAGTGGTACAAATGCAATTTGGTGTGGGTACCGCTCAAGCATATTTTATTTTAAACAAATATCTGTAATTGGGAATTTATTTCCTATACATACTTTTTCCAATGAATAAATAAACAAATACTTATAAAATTTCACTTACAAACCGGTCCAACTTGACTGGTTCGCGAAATACGTACAAGAGAACGTCAGCATTCTCACCCAAGTGGAATTGAAGGGGCATAAAATTCCTCAGTATTTGGCCACTTTTGATCTACCGCGCATATAACCTTCACGCGCCAGATAAAGGAAGAGGGCCTATACTCGAAAAATTTTTTTATCATATACAGCGTGATCTACCATGATATGCGGAAAATAAAATGGTGTACTAGTCTTCAATGTGGAAAAGCCCCTACCAAATTTTAGAGGATTCTGAGGTAATTTAGTACATTAAATTATTAGTAAATTTGCGAAGATACACTACTGATGTTGAGTAGGTTCTGACCTACTCCTAAATAGGTCACTTACTTGTGAAAAGACGTATTCGAGTTGTTTACATTTCCTTAATTGGCATGAAAAGTGAAGCCAGCCGGCGAGATCAAAGAGAGCCGCGTTTTTTGCTTTCGGTCGAACAATCGGGACACCACCGTGTTATTGACCGGTTTAACTAAATATCTCGTATATCTGCTTGTCGTTTCAGCATAGGGTCAATTTCTTTTAGATTTATTTCGCTATTTTTGTAGTGTGATTTTAGTAAAACCAAAAAGTCACTTCTATCTTATCCGGCTCTGCTGTCAGTAGTGTCAATCCCAAGTCTGATAAAGTGATATGGTTGTACCGCGTTACGTTAGATTGGTTAAAGTCATTGACGGCGCATTTATACAAAAAAATAAGGTAATTTTTGGACATTTTTTTTAATTTTTCATTTTTTTAACTCCTTTCGGTGACTGTTAAATTTTCCGCATGTCATGGTAAATAACGTTCTATATTCAATATCTAATCTATTCCACCGCAAATAGAACTTCCCCCAACTCTCCTCCCTCCATGTATCCCCTTAAATTATTAAAAAACCAGTTTAAACTAGTACACATGCTTATATTAAAAACGACATTAATTATACCTGTGTTTGCAAAGGGAAATGGAGGCGAAATTAACGACCCATCTCACTTTTAAGTGCTTTTTCTAAGATAATTGAAAAAGTAATCGCAAATAGAATTCTTTCATTTCTAAATGAAAAGAATCTATTAATATCGTCTCAACATGGCTTTAGAAGTAAATTTTCTACAGAAACTGCTATAAAGGAATTAATTCAAAATGTATATGAAGCACTAGATGCCAAAAATTACGTAATGGGATACCTCTCAAATGCTTTTGACACTTTAGATTTGTCTATTGTTTCACACAAATTAAATATGCTAGGTATTAGAAACAACCTAAATAAGTGGATTGTATTATACCTCACTGATAAGAAAATCAGAGTCAAAATAGAACACTCTATTTCATATGAACATGAGCTAAACATTGGAACACCCCAGGGTAGTGTGCTGGGTCCTCTGATATTCCGGCTATATGTAAATGATCTACTACACTATATATAAACTGTGCATATGTTTACGTGTATGCGGATGACACATCTTTTATAGTTACGGCAAAAACTCCTGAACAACAAGAGGAAAATGTGAACAATCTTTTACATTTGTTCAGTGAATGGAGTACAATTTTAATATAAATTTGCATTGTCATTCTGTATCGCTTCAACCAGAAATAAAGTTTCTGGGAACTGTAATTGATGCGGATCTCAGCTTTACAAGTCAAGTGAAACATTTATGTAAAAAATTGAGACTATCCTGTTGCGCTATCATAAATTTAAAAAATAGATTGGACAAAAAATCTCTCCTAAATATCCATCATGCCCTAGTATAATCTCAAATTTCCTATAACATAATTTCATATAGAAACAGTACAGACATGCAAAGAGTATTTATAATGCAAAAAAGACATATAAGATTAATATTTAATTTAGGTTATATAGAATCATGTAGAGATACTTTTAAAAGAGAGAAAATATTGACTGTGGCATCTATATTTCTCTATAAGTTGTTAATTTGCATATACATAAATAAAAATAAATTAAAAACTTACAATCACCGTTATCAAACTCGGAACAAAGGCGAGATATATATAAGAAGTCCCCATTATGTGCAGGTAATTATTTGTTCAATAAATTGCCTTCATATAAAAAATTCAATAAAAAAGCTCATACAAAAACTAAGAACGTTTCTGGTCGTAATTACTTTTATTCTGTGGAAGAGTTTTTTGGAATTAATTGTTTTTATATATTTTTACCTGAAATGTGTTATAATGTTTTTTTGTAATGTTTTTATTTTAAATTTTAAGGCATTAAATTAATTAAAGTTAGGTAGTTTAAATTATATTTGTCCATATTTTTATGTTATCTTGTTTTTAGAATTAACACCATGACAATATCTACACTTACGAAAATAAGTCACAGAAATAAATATCTATCTATCTATCTTAAATGTGTTTGAACTTGAAAATAATATTTCCTTTGAACAAACTGCACCCTAAGCTCCCCTTAGTACTATGCAACACCCCAACGACAAGCGCCCTCTCCCACCCACCAAGATAAACCTTTATGCTCCTACCAGGTATAAAATACTTTAAAAAGGATTCTTATTTACATTATTAATAAAATCTTATTAACATGCGTTTCTTTTTCCCGCACCCTGTTTCTTACTACACCTAGGTAAATCGTTATGTAAATAAAATGGTTTCAAATTGTTGCTCGTTTATTAAAACCAATTACCGATACGCTGAAAAGATTACTTACTGTCTAATTTTAGTGTGATGATCAATACAAATGCCTAGCCTTTCATAAATATTTATTTGGTACCTTTCATCATAAAGAACATTAAGATCATCATATTTGGAATCCTCTGATATTCTTTCAATATGTTCCTTCAATAATTCTAGCTGGAAATTCAACTGATGCAATAGATATGCACCATAGATGATAGGGTAAACCATCCCATAACCAAATATAAGAGATCCCACGTAGTAGATAACGCGCAAGATTCCTTCAAATGATGGAAAATAATTCCTTATTAAAAATAAGCTAGAATTGAAATCTTCTTCATCACCAACTAATGGTAAAACCCCTATAAAATGAGCCAGAAGAGATACAGTGAGCATCACACTTGTATATAATTCAAAAATTTTGCAATCACGTGATATTTTATTTCTTATTTTGTCACCAGCGGCATTGATGGACCAACAATTCTCTAAAGTTAGGTTTTTAATTTGTTGCATTTGTGTGGAGAACTCGATAGTTGCAAGCAATGCGACAAACGCCTAAAAATATAAAATTAATGAAAACATTTAGTACTTGCATTAAAGTCGGTAACATTGATTACAACGTAAAGTCTGTTCGCTGATAGAATCCAGGTCGTATAGAGTAAGGAATATCGACCGGATCTTTATCCTTGCTTGTCTTTATTGAAATATTGTTTGTAACTTAATCTGCAATGTAAGTTTTAATCTTTTTGGTCAAGTTATGACCGACGTGCGGTTTTCTATTCGACAGCAAACCAATTTGGCGATTTCAGAGGCAGGTCGATTTTCTCGAAAGTCGGATATAGCAGATATAGTGCACTTAAGAGGGCAATTTTAGTCTTGTTCTATTGTTAAAATAATAAACATGTATCCTGGTTAATTTTCAAATCCGCAATTACAGCAGTTTGTTTTGAATTTGTTGGAATATTTTCAAAAGGAAAATAAAAATGGTGGACCTTTATTGTCAATAAAAGCTGTTCAAAGGCGAGTGAGTGAGGCTTTAAAAATCGATGAAAAGACTGTAAGAAAAATAGCTAAAAACGACAAAGAAAATGTGGAACCTTAAGCTTCGGTTAAACGGAATTGTAAAAAGTCCAAAACAGAGTCACACGATGCTGTAAAATATGAAATGAAAAATGTTATTTACGATATGGTGTCTGATCATATACATATTTCCTTGGCTATTCTTTTAGAAGAGCTAAAATTTAAAGCAATAGTTGATATTGGTCGTATCAGTTTATATAAAGTGATTAAAAAAAGATAACAAAAGAAAAGCACTGTGTGAAAGACCACAAATTTATCTAGAATGGCTAGAGTTTTTATGCAAATACGTACAAAATTAGAAAAGTCATGACACCAAATATGTAGTGTTCTTAGACGAAACTTGAGTCTTTAGGACAGGAGGATTAAAACGATCTTGGCAGGATCATTCGAAAAGGCGTCGTATAGCTACAGCAGGTGAAAGATTTATAATTGTACATGCAGGATCTATTCACGGCTTTGCTGAAGATGCGAGTGTAGTTTTCTCCACCAAGAATAAGTCAGCAGATTACCATGACAGCATGAACTCTGAAAATTTTGAGTGGCTGACAGAGAGACTTTTGCCGGGGTTACAAAACCCAAGCATTATTGCTTTAGATAATGCTAAATACCACTCTCGGGTTGAAGAAAAACAACCAACCCGATCTTGGACGAAAGAAAAAATACAAACCTGATTAAAGACCAAAAACTTAGATTTCAGTGATACCGCATTTGAATCCGAATTGCTCCAAGCAGCTAGAGCTAACAGAACAGAGCAACACTATGTTGTCGACAATTTAATTAGAGAGCATGGACATGAAGTACTGCGCTTCCACCATATATCACTGTCAGTTCAACAAAATAGAACTTGTTTGAAAAATTTGTAAGGAGTATTACGACAAACATATCGGGAAAGATGACTTTTAGTAACGAAGTCGTTCATGCTATGTGGAATAAGGCTTTATCCCAAGTGTCGAGCTCAATTTGGTCGTAAATCACACAAATAAATTGATTTTAGGGACATATGATCGAGAGGTTCATACTGAAGAAGTTATGCCACTCATTATAAGTATTAATAATGAAAGCGACGATGACGACTCGGAAGAATTAGACACTGACAAAGAAAACTAAATTTATTTATTTATCTTATAATAGGTATTTGTATTTTACTGCCATATTTGTTTTATATCGGATTCAGCATAATTAGTATTAAGTATATATTTTTATTTTAAGAGTACATACGCTTATTTGACAAAATTCTATTAATGAAGAAAAAGATTTAGCTGCAATTATTTAAGTGTATTTATTTTGTATATTTTTTACTTGAAACCAAAATAATTCAATATTATAATTTATTTATTTAACTTAAATTACTATAAATTTGCAATAGATGTATTATAAATGCCTATAATTCAATTTCCTTTAAATAAATCTAAGTAAAATATAAAACAAAACAACGGCACTGTGCGTTCGAAAACACCAACGAGCCTACGGCATCTTAGGTCAGACGTTCGTAACGTCACACCGGGACTCTATCAGGGAACAGACTTTATTAACACAGAATAATATAAGAGATTGCTACTGAATTTACCCAATTTAAAATTAGCTTTACGCCTTCCCAAAGTATGGCGATATTTTTGAAGACAAAGCCAAACTGACACTTTAAGCAAAAAAGTTATTTCAATGAGCTATGGCAATCACAAAATGATCAGATATAAATGTAAATGTAACAATAATATACAGAGTGTAATTGGTGTAATTAGTTTTATGTCGTTAAAAAAATCTGACAATGGGGACCGATTAGACAAGCAAAAAACCTAAATGACATCTAGACTTTGAAAAAAAACTGACCTAGGTCAAAAATTTGAATATTAAAGTAGGAGACATATGAGAACCACTGCTTTTTTGAGAAGTTTCTTACTTACTTTTAAAAAGTCATAAAAATGCGTAATAATTACCTACTTTTGTGTCCTTGCCGTAACGCGTCTCAAACAGAGAAGCGCTGCACTTTGATGGGACCGCATTAGCGTGTTTGATGGTCAAAGGCGCCAAAACTATACGCTTTGGACTCCATGTTATATAAGGTTTTTTTGTGTGTCTAATCGTTCTCCGCTACCAGTTTTTTAATAACATGAAACTAACTACATCCTGTATTATCAAAAGCTGTGCCCACGACTACGTTCGGGTGGAATTTTGATATTAACTAAACTGCTTCTTTATAAACGATGTTTGAGTTAGAATCACCAGGGATATGTACAAAAAGATTATTTACGTCACTGGCCGTGGGAAAAGCAACTGACACTGAGGTCCACACCCGCCACGCGCAGCTCGAATGTTCCAGAATACTCTCGAATGTTGTGGAATATTACAGAAGTTTAATCATGAAAGTTTATGCCATTCAAATACGCCTATTGTAGAGACCAAGCTGTATCTCCGGTTCTACCAAACCGATTTTCATACAATTTGGCTAGAGTAGGCCGATTTCGATGAAGTAAAAACCAAATGTTACTCCAAGCTTAGATAAAGAAGGATGTTAAAAAGTGGCTAACTTTGGCCTAAGCTGAACAACGGAGAATGAACACTGTTTTTGATAGCATTTTTCCCGCAGAATGCGATGACGTATTCGATTTTGGGAAAATATGGCGGGAAAATGTGGAGAAGCTAAGAAAATGCTTGAGAACAGCGGCACGGTAGCTCAATCGGTTAAGGCGTATTGAGTGGCGAATACGCTGATCGACTGCCTACCGCGCTCTGGGTTCGACCCCCAGCCCCGGTATTGACAACACCGGTGGGTGTGGATGTATGTCTGCGTTTTTCAAATGTGTGACTCCCTTTCGCACAGCCTTGGCTATGGATTTGGGGGTTGTCTACTATCTGTGGTGTGTTAAAAAAAAAATAATAATAATAATTTACAAAGTACTGTCACAAGTTAAACTTTTAAGATCCATTTTATTTTACTTTTTAATAATTTAGAGCGTTTGTTTTTGGTTTTCCAAAAATTTTTGCGCAAAAATATTTTTATTAAAAAAATTTTGAGTGACTTACCCGAATATTTTAGAATATGGTTACTTTAGCTAAGGTTAACCGCCAATTGGGATGAAGGGGAGTTACTCATATCGTATATTTAGATGCAAAACGAAATTCTAAACACTTTTATTCTTGTAATTTTTCTCAAAAATGTAAATTTAAGCCAGAAAATCTCATTTTTATACTTCATAGCCGCCATTTTTGGTCAGCCATCTTGAATTTTCCAATTTTTAAAATTGTAATCAGCGACCTCAAAGTCTCCCGAGAATACATTTTCAGTCGGTTTTCTCAAATAGTTTCCGATATAGCATATTGACAATTTTAATTAATTTGTGTAGTGCTTAAAATTGTTTGTTCATTAATAACAAAATGAAAAAAGGCCCAGCGGCCTGTTTTTTTCTTTTTACCAATGTTCCTTAGACTTCAATAATCAATTTGCAAAAAAAATAGGCCGATTAATCCTTTGCCAGAAAATTCTCAGAAAATATCTAGCTTTACGCAATAGGGTTTTCTGAGAAAAAAAAATTATTGCTGAAGTACTTAATTCACGTAAAAAAATGATTTATGGCATATTTATTATCTTTTTAATTTTACTAATAATGACAAAAACAAAACTTAAAGTTTGAAAAATATTGAGTTCATTTTAAACAGCCATAAATTAGCGCGTTGTGACGTCAACGCCCTGAAATCCAATAAAAAGTCGGTTACATTGTTGTATAAGATAGCCGTGAAAAATATAAAACAACATCTATTTATTGACAGCACTTTTTAATTATTATGAGTTGTAATGGATAATTAAAATGCCTAAAAAAGTTTGTTTTGTACCTTTGTGTAATAATACTAGTGAAAATGCTCCCTCAATATTATTTTTGACAGTACCACTTAATATTGAAAGACGAAAACTGGTTTTCTGCTGTAAAATCTAAACAAATATTTCATCAAAATATAAATAAAGTTTTAGGTTAGTCATCTGTCATCTGATGTGTACCGTCAGTGCAAAAGCGGGTGAAGGTTAATCCCAAACTACAAAATATCAACGTCCGACGCTTTTACGAATAATTTGTGTGGCATTTTTTATCTGGATTCTGATTGGCCAATATTTATAAGTCCACTGCTTTAGACCAATCGCAGTAGAAACAATAAAAGAGGAAATTCTGAGAATTTTAGAGGAAAGCTTCCTTTAACACAAAGTTATATCTATAATCTCATTGGTTTTCCGGGTAGATACGTAATTCTGGCGCGTAAAAATGCCCGTTTGCTGAAATTATCAGCAAGTTGTTTTAACGATATTTTCTTAGAAGTAATTCTTATTAGAAAAGTAAATTGTTGTAAATTAATATAACGTTTTATTATATCATTTTCACAACATAAAATGTTAAAATAAAATTAGTGGGAAAACCCTATTAATCATATACAGTGTGTTTCACTTGAAATGGTAACAATAACTTTTTTATTTTTTTTTCGATTTGAATCAAATTTTACTCAAGTATAGAACGAATTAGGATTAAATTATGGCCAGAAAAACATTCGCCTCCTACAAATGCAAAGCCACCTGCGGTACCAAAATATGCGGAGAAAATCAAGAAATAATATTAGGCATTTTTTTATCGGAAAATTTTGTTAATGAAACTTGTTCAGAATTGTCCAATAACTTTAAGTCCAAAATTTAATCAAAAATAAAAAATATTGAAATTTTGATTAAAATAATGTGCAAGTCCGAAAATATCATTTTAATGTTTTTTTTTTTGTTTAGAAAACTGTACTTCGACAATTTTGTTTGAAACTAAACCTAATCCGCCAGGTAGTTGTCAAGCAATTTAGAGTTTTTTAAAAATAATTATTTTAAAAAAATTTTAAATTTTTATTTTTATTTTTTTTATTTTGATTAAATTTTGGACATATGGCTTTTGGACAATTCTGAACAAGTTTCAATAACAAAATTTTCCGATAAAAAAATGCCTAATATGGTTTTTTGATTTTCTCCGCATATTTTGGTACAGCAGGTGGCTTTGCATTTGTAGGAGGCGAATGTTTTTCTGGTTATAAGTGGATCCTAATTTCTTCTATACTTAAATAAAATTTGATTCAAATCGGAAAAAAAATAAAAAAGTTATTGGGGTGTTACCATTTCAAATGAAACACACTATATAAAGAAAATAACTCTTTTTTGCGGGAAAATGCTGGACTAAGTACCACGTTACCCCCCCCCCCCCCATAAATCCGCGCTTGGATTATACATATTACAATATTTAGCCTGTAACACCCACAAGTTAAACCCATTAAGATCCAGAGTATCTAACTTAATTTCAAGTTAAATAAAACCACTATAATCTCAAGCTAATAACATTGGTTCTTAATATTTCACTTGGGAATGACGTAGGCTAAATTTTGAAAGTTTTCAAACATTTTCTTAATTTGTTCGCATTTTCCTAACATTTTCCTGCAAAGGAGAGTAGACCCTCGTATCCCACGGAAAAAATACTACAAGAAATCACCTGAATTTCGCGTCTGAATCTTAAAAAGTTTACATTGTGAATATTATAGGCTCGAATTTGTGAATTTTTTAGCATTTTCTTAATATTTCCGCAATTTCTCAACATTTTTCGGCAAAGCGAAGTAGCGAATCGTATTCTATGAGAAAAATACTAAAAGAAGCCATCATAATCTAGAAAAAAATATTATAAATCTTAAAAGTTTAACTTGTGAATATCTTAGACAGGATATTGTAAATTCTAAAGTATTTTCTTAACTTTTCCACATTTTTTTTTTCAGCTTAAGGCAAAATTAGCCACTTTTTAAAATTCTTCTTTACCAGAGAAAATCTTATTCAAACTGGTTAAGTAGTTTATGCGTGATGTGCGTTCAAACAAACAAACAGACAGACAAAAATTCAAAAAACTATCTTAATGTATTCTATTACTCATTGTACTTCCCCCCAGATCAGTTTTTTGCAAATATTTTCTATGTACAGACACGCCAATTTGACAAATTTATTATATATTTATTACCGGTTCTCCTAACAAAGCTGCGGCAATGTACGTCCGAAACTGATGCCTTCTTGATACAACAAACATTGATCCAATATTGAGAATTTGAAAATATACAAGTATCAAAATTATAATAATTCTCAGATATCTAAAGATGCCATGTAAGGGCAGCCCCAATACCTTCAATATAAAGTCCAAGGGATCTTCTAAAATGTAGAAATTTAAAATTAATAAAATTTTAAGTTCTTTAATCAATATTTTAGATCCATACTTCTTGAGGTTTTAGATTCTTTAGATCAATTTCCTACCAAAAGTATACAAGAGGTATATCTTATATAATATAACTAGAATAAATTTAAAAGTTGTCGCTAATAGAAAAATATATCGACGACGTCAAATTTATTAAAATATGGGCGACAAAATTTTCAGTAGGATTAAAGAGATTAGGAGATTAGGATTAGAGAGTAGAGTGTTATTTTTAGAGAATAGAGTGTTATTTGCTCGCGGTGCAGAGTTGTACGATGGACCAAAGGCAAAAAATGCACCGCTTTGACGTGGTCCACATATTTTAACTCGCAAGTATTTTAATAAATACATTCAGTTTATGCACTTTTAGTTGTGAAACATTTTGTGATACTAATTGACAAGTCGTCAAAAACCAACATTTATTTTTACATGGAAGTAATTTGCATAATTATAATAGTTATTTATTAGGCTATAGTGAGTTATGTTACATATAAGTCACGCAAAAAAAGACCGAAGGGCGAATGGGCTAATTTTCTTAAGTTACTTTTATGTAATAACTCACGTGTCTAATACAACATTTTATCCAACACTTTCATATAAATGCTTTTTCACTGACAAACAATAAAATTATTAAAATGTCACGTCATCGATTTTTTGTCAGTTGTCAATGTCAAAGTCAACAGTGTTTCTCTAAAAATAGAAAATACAAGTAGCTTATTGCTAAGTAGATTCTGAATGGATGTGCCGAGAAAGCTGTGGTTGTTATCCATTTTGTTTAATAAACATTGTGTAATTAGCATCAAAATGGAAAATTGTGAAAGATATAATATGGAAATTCCGACCGATATTGTGCAAGAAGCCAATTTAATTCCAGAAAAGTCCAAAGTAACCTATTTTAAAGAATATCTACAATTTGAAAATTGGATGAAAAAAAGAGGAGTTAGTGCTGTAAACGAAGAAGTGCTTCTCGTTTACTCTACATTTGAGTAAAAAATTGCAACTTCTTCGATGTGGACTAAATATTCTTTGATAAAGGCGACTTTATAAGTATACAGAACCTTTGATATAACAAGATATGGAAAACTTGTGGCATACTTAAAAAGCCGATCAAGAAATTTCAAACTAAAAAAGGCCAAAATTTTGGAAAGAGCATATATCGAACAATATTTGATGAGCATCTTATGTCAAAGGTATGTGTTTATTATAATGTTCTTGCTTTTATGTATTTAATTGTTTGGGTTTTTTAGGTTGCATTGATATTGAGAGTTTGCGGTGCCTGCCGTTGCGGTGAACTACTTAAGCGTCGAATATATAAAAGACAAAGAACAATATCTATACATATTCATACTACATACCAAGGCGAATAAATCAAGAAGTTTCACAGTTTTAAATAAAGGATTTTCGGTAAACCCACTTGATTTGGTTAGGAAATATGTGCCTTTAAGACCGCAAAATGTGTCTCACAAAAGATTTTTCGTAAATTTTCAAAGGGGAAAGTGCACTGTCCAATGCGTTGAATTAAATAAGCTCTCAAAAATTCCAAGAATTGTAACCGATTATTTGCAATTGCCATATGCAGATTTGTATACTGGCCATAGCATGCGCCGTTCCTCGGCAACTCTTTTGGTCAATGCTGGGACTGACATTACCATCCTTAAACGTCACGGTGAGTGGAAATCATCTACCGTGGCGGAGGGTTATTGGAAGATTCAGTTTCAAACAAGACTGTTATTGCTAAAAAAAAATACAGGGAGAGCAGCGCAACGAGTCAGGCAAAACAGACGTCGTTACTAGTATAGAGAAAAATTGTGTACAGGAGAGCAGTTTTCTTTATGAAAAATCGAATATGGTGACAATAAATGTTAACATAAATATAAATAAACAAGTTTTATTGCATGAATTCTTTGTTTTGTTAATTTTCCGTGTAATAAAGACAATAAATAAATTGCTTGGACTTTCTTTTATATTAAAATTACTCTTTAGTGACTAAATCACTTTACCTCACTAGTGATCTAAAGTATACTTTAGCTCACTACTTTATCTCACTAGTGACTTATGGGCCACTTTATACCTTCAAAATCTCATCAATAAATATCACTTTATATGAAAGTGTTGGATAAAATATTTTATTAATTCCTGAAATAGTGGCTTCATATCTCAAAAAAGTCAGAGATTATTAGTATGCTTATTAGTATGCTAAGTCAATATTTACATTATTTGTTAAATTGGAACTTACCTCTCATCTGCTTGTATTTATTTTCAAACAACGATGTCCCTTCTTTCACCATGTTGCTTTACTTTAAGAAGCTTTCTGATTAACGGCTAATGTAGCAATAGCAAATAAATTAGATTATATAAATTAATTGGTAGGTAGATATTTCCCAGTTCTAATTATATATTATATCGATTAATTAGCTGATTATTTATTAAAATATATCATCAAAAATAAATTATATAAGGAATCTATACCTATCAATCATTTGTAATGTTATTATTTTTACCTACGATCACTACTATAAATAGTAAAAAACACACTACCTGCCATCTATGTAAGTTGAATTTTACATATTGTAAACAAAACGCACTGTAAACAAATCGCACGGTAAACAAAACGCACGGGACACGCAAATATAGGTGGCTTAGTTAGCTGACGCGGAGTTTAAAAAAAACAAATGCGCCTACGTAATTTTCAAAAGATGTCAAAACTGACATAATATTTGTTGAATAATATTGTAGACTAATAAACTAAATTTAGATTTTACTAAATAAGTAAATAAATATGATCGTAGGTAAAGTATAGTACATAATTCGAGTTTTAAAGCAATTACGCACTCATGGAAATACGCACTCGCCGCACAGTGGGAAAAATATGCCCTTTTTTGGACAAAAATCTGCCGACAGTAGAAATTTCAATCAAATTAAATTAAAAAAATGGCAAATACCTTTAAGACATTGTACTTTAGTGCTAGTGATAATGAAGTGACTGTGAGAGGTAAACTCTCACATGGTCAGATGCTACTATACGTCGGACAAATGTCATTGACGTATAGCGTATATCACTTCATTTGTTTCAGTTTGTATAAGACTAGCAAGTTGACCACTATCATTTGTCTGTTCCCTAACCTAGGGCATACTGATGAGAACATAATAAGTTCGAAACCGGTCTATGTCTAGTTACGAACAGACAAATGATAGTTGGTTACTGATCACGATTTGAAGGTGTAATTCAATGCAGGTCGGGGTATTTGACCGCTGAGTAGTTGTTTCCTTCAAATCAGATTTCATAAACAGTGAGTATAGCCCACTAAGGCTAGAGGTCGCCGCTCTTGGTACTTGCAAAAAAGCAAGTCGCTATACGTCAATGACATTTGTCCGACGTATAGTAGCATCTGACCATGTGAGAGTTTACCTCTCACCGTCACTTCATTTGATTCAGTTTGTATAAGACTAGCAAGTTGACCACTATCATTATTTTGTCTGTTCCTTGACCTATAGCATACTGATGAGAACATAATAAGTTCGAAACCGGTTTATGTCTGGTTAGGAACAGACAACTGAGTTTGTTTCCTTCAAATCCGATTTCATATATATATATATATATATATATATATATATATATATATATATTGTTTTGAATATAAATTCTGGAACTTTTCCAATACATTAACTTTTTTGTATAAGGAATCCATTGAATAAAGCTGAAATGGTGTACCTGTAATAAATACAATACAGTAAAGGCACGTAAAAATTCATGCGAGCGATTCAGCGGCTATGTGTGGTGTCTGTGTATGCGTTTATAATTATATATTTTCCCTCCATACTCACTATTTATCCTCCTATTCGCTAAGAAAAATGTTAAAAATGTGTAATAAGAGAAAATAGCTTTATTTTACTCGTTAGAGCTGCTAAGAATTTTTAGAGGCTCCGTAATATGTATTTAACTGTGCGCTTGGCCGCGCAGAATGACAAATTTATTTCACTATTTTTTTCCAGGAAAACCGTGGCTTTAGTGATAAATTTTATTAGGACATTTTTTGTTCAGAAACACGTAGTCCATCCACCTGTATTTTTTGTTTTTTCTACACTGACTTGATTTAAAAACTTTGAAAAAATATGTGAAAAATACATTATTCAGTTTGCAAGTTTTTGTGGGTTTCTCTATAAAATGTTCTCTGTCGTCTGGGATAATCACTTATGATGAATCTACTTACTTCGAGTGGAGATAGTCTCCTAAAGAGCTACGCCACTACAATGCTCCTTATATAATTTTCTTCTTAGCACCTGGACACATACTCTTATTTACCATTTCCTCGACACCATCATTGTAAACAACAGATTTATTAGTTATGTCATCATTAACCACTGGCTGTAAATCAGATACAGAAAGAAGAATTGGCTTAAAATTCGTTTCATATTTCTACGAAAAGTATCACTTAACTTAACACTTTTTTTCAATTTTGTTTTTCCAATTTTCACTAAACACCAAAGCACATCACAAACGTCTCTATGTAATAATATATATTAATTATACGAACGCCAACCGACTGAATAGGTTTGGTGGAGATGGGGCATTTACGTACGTTGCCAAAATTTTCCTAAGAGGAACCGTGGTTATAAACTTGAAAATTAACATAACATACATATGGATTGAAGTTTTATTGCAGTTTTGAACACAAATAAAGATATCTGCTATTGCAATGAATTCAGTAAATTTTATATTTATCACGTCAAGCATATACAGGGTGTCCCGAAACTCCTGCCTTTCCCTTTAGGTGCTAATTCTCCATGCAAAAATAGTAAGAAAAGTTCCTATAAACATGTGTCCGGAAATGCTTCCTAAGGGAGCTACGGCCCTCTAAGGATGGCACAAAAATAGGTGTACTAATTATCTCGGAAATTATTTGGGACAACTTTATGAAACTTGGTTAACTTTTTTCGATTAATAAAAGTTATTGTTTTACGCCTACTTTAAAAAATAAATAATGCGCATTTAGCAAACGAATACGCAATATTTCGTTTAGACCGCTTTTACTCGAAAACGGCTTGCCATATGGCTAATTGTAAAGAGGCCTTTTTTTATGCAGAATTAACCAGGGAATCATAATCAGGGATTAAAGTACTAAAAATGTCAAATGGAAAATTAATATGTAGAAACAAAGAACACCGACCTCTCGTTTCTCCGTCCCTGGATAAAATTAATTTTGGCTAATACTGTAAAACAATAACCTTTAATAATCAAAAAAACGTAACCAAGTTTCATAAAGTTATCCCAAATCATTTCCGAGATAATTAGTAAAAACACCTATTTTTGCGCCAGCCTTAGAGGGCCGTAGCTCCCTTAGGAAGCATTTCCGGACACATGTTTATAGGAACTTTTCTTACTATTTTTGCATGGAGAATTAGCACCTAAAGGGGAAGGCGGGAGTTTCGGGACACCCTGTATATGGGAGCTAAACATTATTCTTTTTACTACGGGAGCCCACCTTAAGTGCCCATGCACCCCCACCCCCCCCCCCCCACCCCCCCATCCTTGAGGACAATGTTTTTCATAAAGATTAAAGCCTAAGGAACAATTTAAGACATGTCCTAAAAAAAAAATTGGCTGCACTTTCAAAATGGCGTCCATTTAAAAAAAAAATTTGCAAATATGGTTTTTGTCATTTAACACAAAAACTAAAAAAGATTGAGAAAAAGTTTCTACACCAAAAGCAAAGTGTATAAAATTTTCTACAATTTTGTTTCTATAAAATATTTGCATAGGAGTTACCGTTTTCCAGATAAATGGTTCATCTCTTAAAATAAAATATAAAATTCAATATAAAACGTAACACTACGGAAGCCCACCCTATCTGTCCGTGCACCCTCCCGATCCTTGAGGACAATGTTTTTCATAAGGATTAAAGCCTAAGGAACAATTTAAGACATGTCCTAAAAAGAAAAAAAATGGCTGCACTTTCAAAATGGCGTCCGTTTAAAAAAAAAATGCAAATATTGTTTTTGTCATTTAACACAAAAACTAAAAAAGATGGAGAAAAACTTTCTGCACAAAAAACAAAGTGCATAAAATTTTGTACAATTTTGTCCCTATACAATTTTTGGATAGGAGTTACCGTTTTCCAGATACCACTGTTACCGTTTTCGATATAAATGTCTGCAAATTATAATATTATTATTGTTATTAATATTTTTCAGTTTATTTTATTTTATTTTTATGTTAATAATATAAACTTATATTATACGCCTTACAATAATTGTCACAGTTATTTCCGTAAGTGATTTACCGATATATGAATTTCCATGTTTTCTTAATTTTGGACTCATTTATCTGGAAAATGGTAACTCCTATCAAAATATTGTGTTTTTTGTGAAAAAAGTTTTTGCCCATCTTTTTCAGTTTTTGTGTCAAATAACAAAAACAACATTGGCAACAGTTTTTTTTAATATATGGCCGCCATTTTGAAAGTACAGCCAGTTTTTTTTTTAGGACATGTCCTAAATTGTTCCTTAGGCATTAATCTTTATGAAAAACATTGTCCCTAAGGATCGGGCGGGGGGTGCACGTACAGCTAGGGGGGCTCCCCGACTATTTTATAAATAAGTAATTATAAAAACTCATTATATATCATATAGGAACCGTTACTATAACTATATAAGTTGGTACCTAATTGAAAAGTTGCTATTACCACTTTATAAAACCTAAAGCTCTTCGGCCTTTTAGTGAATTTACATATCCACTATAAAACCTTGCAACCAATTAGTAACCAAATAAACCTGCAATATAAACTTTCAATCTTAATAAAACCGTTATAAAAACTAACAGTCACTTAAGGTGATGAAAATTGTTCATTGGGCTAGTACGTAACATGCCGTCCGCTCTTGTCAAGTAATTATTTTAATATACTTAAGAAATTCTTACAAAGTCTCAGTCAGAATCACCTACAAACCGGCCTTCGTATCTGAAATGCGTACAAAATAGATGCGCATGAAACTCTCACATGCCACGTAAATTTGGTACGGTAGCAATAGGTATTTCTCTTTCCAGCACCCTGTAATAATGTAAAAATATTGGTAATTGTTACTCGTTTATTAAATCTAATTACTGATATATTGAAGAGGCCACTTACTGTCTAATTTTATTATGATGCGCAATGCAGAGGGATAGCCTTTTATAGATAACTGATTGGTACCTTTCATTATAAAAAATATCAGGATTATTATATCTGTAATTCTCTGATATTCTTTCTATATGTTCGTTTAATAAGTCGAGCTGAAAATTCAGGTGATTCAATGTATATACGCCACATATGATAGGATAAACCATTCCATAACCAAATATAAGAGATGTCACGAAGTAGATAATGAGCGAGGTACCTTTCAATAATGAACTATATTTATTCACTACAAATAATATAGAATTGAAGTCGTCTTCATCACCAACTAATGGTAAAAAAATTACAAAATGGACCAGAAGAGATAAAGTAAGCATAACAGTTGTATATATTTTTAAAATTGTGCAATGATGCAATATCTTATTTCTTAGTTTTTCACCAGCGGCATCGAGAGACCAACCATTCTCTAAGGTTAACTTTGCAACATGTTGGATAACTTTAGAGAACTGAACAGTTGCAAGTAATCCGAAAAACGCCTAAAAATATAAAATCAATTAAAACATTCAGTACTGCGTTTGCACTAAAATTGGTACTACTGTACTACTTATTATAACTTATTACTTGTCCAGAATAATTAATTAAACATTTACTGAATTTACACAATTTAGAATTAATTTTTAAGAGAAGGTTTTTACACCTTCCCAAAAATTCCGAAGAAAGAAAAACATCATGAGCCATAACAGTCTCAACAGAATAATCTATTGTAAGTAAGTAAATAAAGCAATAATGTATGAGGATAATCTATTACCGGTTCTCCTAACAAAGCTGAGGGAATATATACTCGAAACTGATGTGTTCTTGTTATAACAAACATTGAAGCAACGTTGACAATTTGAAAAGAATTATAATAATTCTCAAATATCCAAAGATGCATTGGAAAGGCAATCCTAACAACTTCAATAGGAAATCCAAGGGATCTTCTAAAACGAAGAAATTTTAAGTTAGTAACATTTGAAATTGAAATTTGAAAATACTGAGCACAGTTTCAAGTGCGACAAACCACGAATTCTATTAGATCTATCAGATCTATTATAATTAAAGTTCAAAAACAATTTTCAAGTTTTCAATAAGTACTTTTTACACAGATCTTATTAATCAAATTTGCTGAGCCCTCGTGTGGGTTTGACCGGCATCGTAGTTTATCGCGCTTGAAAATATGCTCAGTATTTTTCAAATAGAGTCATTTAGTGATATGGCAGTTTCCTACTTTTTCTTCCTCATTATAAAGTATAACAAACCAATAGCCTCGGAAAAAAATTTCATCTCAATTGAATCAATAGCCACAGAGATATTCGCATTTGAATAGAAACACGCTCGGCCGGCCAACAGTCCGTAGAGTGACGTCACTTGGCGTGCGCCGATACCTATATTAGAGCAGCGATTTCGTAAGTCTATCGTGCCGGTTTTTTTTTTTTTTGGCGTAGAACCAGGTCAAACATGTTAGGTTCCTTTGAGTATGTCGCCGGACATATGAAATCATATTTTACGACATTTTTTGTGGTCTCGAACTTTTTAAATTAATAAAAAATGAAAAAATGTATTTTTAAATAAGATTGTTTTTTTTTTTTGTTTCCACCGCCATATCTTTAAAACTATTAAAGGTACCGAAATTTGTTTTGTGTCAAATTAAAGCGCACACTCTAGCGCTTTTACCAATATAAACGATTTGGGCACAATTCGCACTTTCATTTCTCTAAAAATCAGATAAACTAAAAATATATATTTTATGTATTGAAATCTTCACCAATCGATAAACTTTTTTATTTTTGGAAATATTTACATACATGCAGCGAAGAAAATAAAGCCTAATAATCACAAAAGTTTTTGAAAAAATATATTTTTTCCTAAAATGTACCGTGTGACAACAGCGATTTTTTTTTATCAGCGCTAAATGCGACATTGGGACGCAATTAATACACCTCGCATGCAGGGTTGGTCAGATTAGTCACGTAGAAGTGGCGGTTGTCGAAAATCATTAAGTATTCATTGTTGGATAAAAATTGTGACAATCGAAAATGTGCTTGTTTTAAGGAAGGCCTAAAATGTTGCGACGAGTGCAAACGTCGTTCCTATAACAACATTATTAGATATTTCGAGGCAGATATGAACGAATTAGAATGATATTAATGTAGAGCCTACATAAACTACATACTACATATTTATCTATCCAAATAGAAAATTTATTTCAACAATAAAACTCATTTTATGCGTACGTTTTTACTTCCATTCATTTAAAAATGTCTAATAAACTTACTAATTAGGTGGGTAGTTAGTAACACTGATTGATATTTATAGATTAGGTATTTATATCTACCTACCTGTCTTTTTATTATTAAAAGGAGACTATTTTATATTTATTGTACAATTTCTTAATACTAACAACATATGAACAATACTACTGTACAATATATGAAATATTGAACAATAATATTGATCCCCTAGATGCTTTTGATCACTACTGGTTTTGTATCTATTGATATAAGTTAAACTACTACATACACCCCGACCGGGACCGTCAGATCGTTGCAGTCGGCAGGCTTGCTACAGCCGAGCGCGCAAAAATATGACTTTGGCCCGTTAAAAAAATCGCTGACTCAATACTATGAACGGGACATGAAAAATTTTAATTCTAAAAACTTTTTTCAACTATTGTCTTCAATTTGTACGCAGCATGTATATACAAATTTTCATAAACAAATTTTTTTCTCGATTGTTTAAAATTACGCTACTGAAAATAACAAGTTTGAGTTTCCTATTGTTTTTCCAACTTAAAAAAAAAAAAAAATCGGGTTCACGTGGGACGTTGTTCGAAGCGCTATTGGGTCTACTTTAATCTAAAAAAAAAAAATAGCTTGATAGCACAAATATTTTCAGAGATATAGCGGTAGAGACGTTAAAGAACATATTTCATTAAAAATCTATTTTTTTGAGTTTTTCCGAAATAAAAAAAATTCTCGACCACCAAAAAATGTCGTAAAAAATGATTTCATGTACACGATTATCTTATTAAAGAATCCCACTAAGTCTGGTTTGGTTCTACGTCGGTTTTTTTTCTCGAAAACTAAGCGACTTTACTTCCAGATTTTACTCTACTAACTTGCATTCACATCCGTGTTCAATGGGCGGTTCAGCCATCTGACGTCACAACTCGACTACATGGTTATCCCGAGCGTTTTTAAGCGCGCCGACTTTAATAATTCTTTTATACATGAAGGCGGCGTCAGTAAATTCTAATTTTTGGCATACTTACTGTACTCACCAAGCTCTTTCAGAATATGTAATAATAAAAAATTGTTAAATGAGCCTATACTCGGATTTTGATTTTAAGTCAAATGAAACAAACTGACAAACGTCTTGGAAATAAATGTTGTACCTAACATCTCCACAATTTCTTTCTCGATATCTAGACTAGAAAGTATGTATATTAACAGTTAAAAATGACCCATTTTTGAGCGGGGAAAAATTCCCTGTTTTGTCCATCTTTAAGCAGCTGCAATTTTGTTTAGAAACACCCGACCGATACGCACCAAGAAGCAAATTCAAGACAATTTTGCCAGCTTTAATTGAGGTTAAATGACCTACATTACTAAAATATGAATTTATTAAGATATTAGTGAAAAATTTTGAATTATGCATAATTACACAAATTGGTCTGGTTTCTTGTACAATATACTTATATTTTGTGGGGTTGTGTTATCTGTCAACATTATGATTAAGATTTTTTTTGTAAAGCCTTAGTTTTTGAGCGAATCACCAAAAATACCCGTTGAAATTTGACTTTTGGAAAGGAGTGAAAAAAACACTAAACCTTAAAAACTCATATCTTGATCAATTTTTTATCAAATTTATCTCAAATTCTAGGTAATTTCATAGTCTTCAAGTTTTATGTTTTAATACTTTTTGATAAAATTCGTAGTTTTCAAGGTATTTGTAAGACACCGTTTTTTGAAATAATTATTTTTCTAATTTTTAACATTTTACTAATTGTATTAAAAATAATTTGTTCAAACTATTAATGGGCAAAAGCACAACTTTATAACATGTAAACATTTTTATAAATATCATTTAGAACCCATTAAAAATGTTTTCATCAAAATCGGTCTTGGTTAACCATTTCCCGAGGTATAAGCCTAACGCAACTCCACCATTATTAAAGTATATACCTATTTAATTTAACAAATAGGTATATTATAACCGGACAAAATTTTTTTAACAATCATTGTAGAAAAAAATGTCTGACTCCGTGTTTCTGCGGCCTACACACATACAGAGTCACAGACACGATAACTTCTTTTAAACTTAAAAAGCTAAGAAAATTGACCCCAATATAACAAAAAATTTAACTATATTTTTTTTTATATTCCTCATTATTTTAGTAAAATACAGGACACTAACTTAACGCTACAATAAATTAAAAGTAAAAATGACTACGTTTTCTTCACGAGAAAAATCGACAAACTGAGGTCGAAATGGTTTTTTTTTGGAAAATTGTACCCTTTTTTACTATATCGAGTTTTTTTAGACATGAGCGCATTTTTTTAGCAGTTTAACTTTTGTATTTTTATATTTGTTGGCGTCTAAAGAACAACATGATGTAAAAAAATCACCATGCTAAAAAAATGCGCTCATGTCTAAAAAACTCGATATAGTAAAAAAAGGGTACAATTTTGCTATTTTGACCTCTGTTTGTCGATTTTTCTCGTGAAGAAAACGTAGTCATTTTTACTTCTAATTTATTGTAGCGTTAAGTTAGTGTCCTGTATTTTACTAAAATAATGAGAAATAAAAAAAATATATAGTTAACTTTTTTGTCATATATTGGGGTCAATTTTCTTAGCTTATCGATACCCCTCCTTTCCGTTTCTTTAGCATATCTGTAAACTAGCATGGTAGAATATACGCTTACATGAGTACATATTTTAGAAAAATGTCAGTATTTATATTACCTGCATTTCAAGTGTGAATTATTATTTCATACTACGATACTAATAATTTTAATTCGTATGAGGAAATAATGTTTTGTTTAAACTAAAATCGAATTTTTATTTACCTTGCATATTCTTCTTTTCATTTTGAAATAATGATTTCATATTTATGTTGTCTTCAAGCAACTAGCTCAATGTTCTAGCACAAACAATGCGTAAATAAAGCAATATTGTATAGAAAACGCCTTATATCATATATGCACGTATAGGTAACGATAATTGTTATGGTAGTTAGCGGCATTAATTAAATATTCAATGATTACGACAATTCTAATGTGCAGGCGAGTTTCATAAAAAGATATGTGAATAAGTAAATACATAAATGCTTTTTATTTTTGTATAACAGTACATCAGAAAGATATTAAGCGACCACTTTAGAAATGTATTAATTGAAACTGCATAAAAATAAAGTAGAATAGCGTAAAGTGGTCGGTTTTATTCGATTTAAAATTTAAATGTAAATATTTAATCAACACTGAAATTAATTACAATAAAATAGATGTCATTAGAACGGACTTGGCTTATACATGTATAATGCAATACTATATCAATCCAATGTAATTTAACTGTAATGGGCGCTAGAAAAAAACCGCCTTTAAAAATATATATCTCAATTTTACGTAGTATTCCCACTACAAACTTACTTTACCCTTATTAATTAGTACGGGTGCCAGTAACACTCTGAAAGATCTGCTTAAAATTAACTTGTTATTTTGTGTGTTATATCTAGGATCCTTTCACAAAATCGACTCCTTCAGGCGCAGGCGCACCAGCCGGCCAACGCTTGCCATGTACCGTCGAATACCCGGCAGCACATAAAATTAAATTAAATATAGTACCTTCCTACATGCAAGAAAATGTACAAACCTTTGCAGGCGCGGATTTATGGGGGGGGGAGTAACGGGGTAATTACCCCCTGTAAGATTCTGTAAATCATCAACTTTTGTTTTAAAATGTTATGATTTTTGTTAATTTTGGGAAGAAAAAATTTTTAACAGGGTAATTACCCCCGCAGGAAACTTTCAAGGATATAAAAAATTTTTTGGATTTTTGTTCCTTGCTTTTCAAAAAAATTTTCCCCCCGCTCTCCAAAAAAATTTTGGAACGAAAAATTTTTTTTTTGATTTTCCCCCTCCCGCTCTTCAAAAAAATTTTGGGATGAAAATTTTTTTTTTCGGATTTCTCCCCCCCCCCCCCGCTCATCTCCACACCTATAACACTAGAGGTAGAATAAATTTGGTATTGCAACGAGTCAACACAACTGCTGCACAGAGATCAATTTTCTTCAAATAAATATAACAGCCTTAATATGGAAGCTAAGCAGGCTCCTCGGAACATAGCTTCTTTCAAAAGAATAGTTAGAGACAATTATATATAAGTTTTCTGTCATGTATTAGGTAGTATTAGTTGAAATGCTTACCTTGTATCTTATATAATATCTATATGTACGTATGTACAGAAGTTAACTGTGTGAGAAGCGAGGCTGAAACCGTTGAGTATGGTGCACCGCAAGGGACAGTACTGGGGCCCATACTTATCATAATATATATAAACTCGTTATTTGATATACATACCAGTGCATCAATAGTAAGTTATGCAGATGACACTGCTCTCTTCTACACAGCTTCTAACTGAAAAGATTCAAAAATGAAAGTAGAACAAGATCTAAAAAACGTTAAAAAATATTTCAACAATAAATTACTCACCTTAAATGTATCAAAAACGTATTACGTACCTTTCTATCTATACCAAACTTCTGTCCCACATTTTCAAGAACTCACAATTGATGAGCACTTTCAAATAGCTTCTGCCACACACATAAAATATTTAGGTATAATAATTGATTCACAAGTTAAATGGGATATACATATAGGTTACATATCTAACAAATTAAGAAAATTAATACACAGATTTAAAAGTTTGAAACAAATTTTAGATATTAAACAATTAAAGATTCTGTACCATTCTCTTGTTGAATCACATCTAGTATATGGGATTCTAGGTTGGGGAGGAGTTCTCGACTCACATTTGAAACATCTAGACTCTTTGCAAAAGAGAATATTGAAAATTATTCTCAATAAAGAACAAACGAATTGTTTAAAGAGGCCAAGGTAATGGATATTAGATTACTATTCTTCTTACAGTGTGCAATATATCAATGGCAATCTAATGCGCAAATAAACGAAGACACGCAACAACAACAACAAGCAAGAGAAAATCGAAGACACCACATTAGAGTCCCAAAAACAAACACTACTTGTGGTCAACGATGCTTCACATACCTTAGTACACGGGCATATAATAAAATACCTAATAGGATTAAGCATACTACTGTTTCTAACAGAGCAAAAACTGAAATAAAAAAATACATTTTAGAAGTCCCTAGAGAAGAAATTCATTACGTTGTAAATCCCAAACCGTACCTCAATACATTATTTTAAATTAATAATAATTTTATGGTCCTCCAGTGCATCTAAATGTTTATTTTCTATATTCATTACTGTCAAAGTCTCAGCACTGTATGTTCTTATTTATATAATGGGTGTCATATTATATGAGTAGATGCGTTATATTTTTATTTATATATTTAGGTATTTATAGTTTTCACATTAGTTTTTAAGTTAATATGTCTATACTTGTTTGTGTTCTTCATGTACAGTGCCTGCATGGCACTTCTTTGAAGTATTAAGTTTATTTACACCATTGTATAATTATTTGTAGTTGTAATTATTATTATCTGTTCGCAAATAAACTTCATTCTATTCTATTCTATTCTATTCTATTCTATTCTATTCTATTCTATGTAATCTAATATATAAAAATCTCGTGTCATAGTGTTTGTTATCGAACTCCTCCGAAACGGCTTGACCGATTTTTATGAAATTTTTGGTGTATATTTGGTAGGTCTGAAAATAGGTCGTAGGCTATTTTTTATACCCCTAGGTGACAAGGGTGGCCTTATCCAGAAATTTTATTTTTATTTTTTGGACAAAAATTTATAATTTATATGGCAAAACAACGTTTGCTGAGTCAGCTAGTATGTGTATATATTTTACTTTATTGTGAATATGTATAGCGAAGTGCTAAATAAAGGACTATTATTATTATTATAAGTTTTTACCAATTTCGAGTAAACTAAACTACTGGCAAAAAAAATCAGCTTTAAACATTTCTGTCAATTGACTATTATATTACGTGTTTATGTTAATGTCAGAAGCACGCTGGTCTACCATGAAGGTGGCAGGAAATCATTTTACATTATACTGTAACGTCAGCAAGAAAAACAAAAAATCTCAGCTTTAAACACGTATAGCATTAACACTTTTTTTTAACATACTCGAAATGTTGCTGCCAAGCGTTGTTCCGCTAACAAGTATAGATTTTATTTTGTGGGTAAGTTACATTAATATGATCGAAAAAAAAAAACAATTTTAATCGCATATAGCATATAGCAACTAAAAGTGTCGCTGGTTCCCGTATTATATACAGTTGATTAAATGCCTTTAAGTAATGACATTTTGAAACAACTATTGAAAATAAAAAGAAAATTGCAATAAACTAATATAAATAATTTTAATTCCAATTTAAAATGATAGATTTATCGGCATTATACTAACGTAACAATAAAAAAATATATATATTTTTATTTTGCCAGTAACTCGTAATAGAAATGACCCCAATGCAGCGAGGCTAAGAAACGTTCCCAGGTAGAGGCTAATAATATGACGTCTTCTATGCAGTTTTATTGAATGGTTCAAAATAAAATACTAATTTATTGAAAAAATGGGAAGTTTCAAAAAAATAATTTTATATTCCTGAAATTTGGTATAGAAGTATAAAATTGCATTCTAAATAACTTTTCTCAGTGGAATTTTTTCATATTTTGAAAAATAAAGGTACTTTATTAGTGGTGGTTTTTACAACTTTGCTTATAAAACACCCTGTAGAACACCAAATCAAGTCATTTTTGGTATACTTTAGTTTTACAACAAGCAGGACTCAATCCCCAAATACCATTCCAAAATTCCAAAATTTTTGGTCCATTACACCTCTTGTTACATCTATCCTGGGACACACTGTATATAATTTGAGACTGTCTGAATTTTATCGTTAATATAACAAAAAACAGTTAATAACTCGACAACGATTAGGGTGCTAGCTAATTACTTTGGAGAGGAAAGGAGCGCATAGACGGCGCAAATTTCTGGAAAAAAAAGTTAAAAAAATGGGAGTGGGGCAACTTCACTTACTTTTATATTACCTATGATGACGCTGCTTACTACACTCAAAGAAAATGATAGATACATTCAACCAAAAAGAGCATATGAAATCGCGCCTATCTAGTTTCATAGTTAAATCAATCAGAAAAGAATAGTCATACAACTTTATTTGTTTTCGTAAACAAATAGTAGTTTAATAATCATATCTTCTTGTAACAAATTAAATAGTACAATGACATTTTTTTATGTTCACTAACCATTTTCAATTTGGTCTACAATTAAATAGTACAACGACTTTGTTTTTTGTTTTGTAATTTTTAGGTTGATCTGCACTTTATTGTATGATAAAGTTTTTTTTGGTTAGCCAAAATCTCAGTATTGAGACATCAGACCACCCAAACCAAAGATTAGAGATTGTTTATAAGATCTATCCAAATATATCGATGATCCCTGAGAGAATTTGAACATTGCAATCATGTTATTAATTTTCTATAAATTCATAAGAGTATAAGATAATGCATGATTGATTATTGTCAGTGATTTGTATGTGGCGTCATCTGGGATTAATTTCTGTAATAGACTACGTGGTAAGCAAGCAAATTTTATGGTAATTCTTTTAGAACTTCTAGAAGACGACAATAATATTGGTTTGTCTCCCAAGTACAATAATACACCGAACTAATACTGGGTTAGAATTACAATTCGATAATAGTTAAAAATAAAATATACTATTATTTAGTTTAATTTGACAGAATTCAACAAAATAATAGTCAGACGAACAAAATAATAGTCTTATTCACCTATTTTTTAAGTTAATGTTTGTTTTGTTGTACGACAACTTTTTATTAATTAAAATAACAATCACCTCTTGTTTAAAAATACCATCAATATAGTTTGGTTTAACAAAATTAACGATATTGTTAGTTAACCATTTTTTTTTGTTGAATTTACCCATACTATTTCTTTGAGTGTACTAGTGGACATAATCTCTTAAAGTAAGAGCCGCGCCACAGCAACGCTCTTTATACAACCTCTTACTTACCTGAACACACTCTTATTTACTCTTTCTTCGACACCACCATCATTGTAAACAACGGATTTGTTAGTGATGTCATCATTAGCCATTGGCTATAAATTAGATACAGAATGAAGAATTCGGCTTAAATTTCGTTTCACATTTCGACGAAAAGTATCACTTAATTTCACTTTTTTCCAATTTTGTTTTCCCAATTTTCACTAAACACAAAAGCGCATCACAAAGGCTTCTATATATTAATATATATTAATTATACGAATGCCAACCGACCGAATAGATTTGGTGGTGACGGTGCATTTCTGTACGTTGCCAAAGGTTTCTTAAGTGGAACCGTGGTTATAAACTTGAAAATTAACATAACATAAATATGGATTGAAGTTTTATTGCCTGACAACCAATTGGTAACCTTATAAATCTCCAATATAAACTAACAGTCATAGTCACGAGGTGAAAATTGTTCATTGGGCTAGTACGTAACATTTGGTGAGCGCATCCCGCTCGCCCTTCTAAAGTAATTATTTTAATATACTTAGGAAATACTTATAAAGTCTCAGTCAGAATCACCTACAAACCGACCTTCGTATCTGAAATGCGTACAAGATAGATGCGCATATAACTCTTACATGCCACGTAAATTTGGTACGGTAGCAACAGGAATTTCTCTTTCCACCACCCTGTATCTTACTTCACCTAGCTAATAATATAAACTAAGTAAAAATATTGGCAATTGTTACTCGTTTATTAAACCTAATTACTGATATATTGAAGAGGCCACTTACTGTCTAATTTTATTTTGATGCGCAATGCAAAGGGAGAGCCTCTTATAGATATTTGTTTGGTACCTTTCATCATAAAAAATATCAGGATCATCATATTTGTGATCCTCCGATATTCTTTCTATATGTTCGTTTAATAGCTCGAGCTGAAAACTCAAGTGATGCAATAGATATGAGATATATATGATAGGATAAACCATTCCATAACCAAATATAAGAGATGTCACGTAGTAGAGAATGAGTGAGGTTCCTTTCAATAATGAACTATATTTGTTCACTACAAATAATATAGAATTGAAGTCCTCTTCATCACCAACTAATGGTAAAACCGTTAAAAAATGGGCCAGAAGAGATAAACTAAGCATAACAGTTATATATATTTTTAAAATTGTGCAACGATGTAATATCTCATTTCTTAGTTTTTCACTAGCGGCATCGATGGACCAACCATTCTCTAAGGTTGAGTTTGCAATATGTTGGATACTTGTAGAGAACTGAACAGTTGCAAGCAATGCGACAAACGCCTAAAAATATACAATCAATTAAAACATTCAGTATTGCGTTTGCACTAAAATCGGTACTACTATACTACTGATTATAACGTATTATTCGCCCAGAATAATTAGGGAAACATCCAAGTACTGAATTTACACAATTTAGAATTAGTTTTTACACCTTCCAAGAAATTTGTATCATGATATTTTTCAAAGAAATGGCAAATCCAAACTGACGCTTTAAGTAAAGTCGTTTTGATGAGCCATAACAGTCTCAACAAAATAATCTATTGTAAGTAAGTATATATAGCAATAATATATGATGATAATTTATTACCGGTTCTCCTAACAAAGCTACGGGAATATATTCTCGAAACTGATGTGTTCTTGTTATAACAAACATTGAAGCAACGTTGACAATTTGAAAAGATATAAGTACAAGAATTATAATAATTCTCAAATATCCAAACATGCCTTGGAAGGGCGATCCTAATACCTTCAATAGGTAGTCCAAGGGATCTTCTAAAACGAAGAAATTTAACATTAATAAAATTTTAAATTGAAATTTGAAAATACTGAACACACTTTCAAACGCGACAAACCACGAATTCATATCATTAATACAGATCTATTATAATTAAAATTCAAAAACAATTTTCAACAATTTTAAGTTTTCAATAGGCATTTCTTACACAGATCCTTCAATTTTCTTATTAATCAAGTTTGCTGAGCTCTCGTGTAGGTTTGACCACCATCGCACCTTTTCGCGCTTGAAAATGTGCTCAGTATTTTTCAAATTACTCGGACAATTTTAAGTCAACTACAACAAACTAACAAACGCCTTTGAAATAAATGTTGATCTCCACAATTTATTTCTCGATATCTGACTGGAAAGTGTATATATTAACGGTTAAAATTTGCCTATTTTTAGGCAGGAAAAATTCCGCGTTTTGTCCGTCTTTACTAATTCTCGAGACAGCAATGAAATTTTCCACCAAGGTATGTATACTATTTTATTCACAATCATCTCCCTTAAAGAACAAAAAGCCAAAAAAATCGTTTACTAAATTTTTAAATAGCATTTTATGTTTTTGTTAAGCAGGCAATGAATAAAAAATTCTTACGTCAGACGACAAATGTCAAAGTAAAAAAGTAAAGAACACAGGTTGGAAAATGCTCACTTTCCAACCCGAAAACTGGTAAGAAAGTGGCTACTTTCCAACCTGCAAATGTCACTTTCCAACCTGAAATGTCACATTTCAGTTCAGTTGTCGAATGAAGTAGAAATGTCATACTTTCCAACTTTTGACATGTAAGACAATTTGATTATTATACTCTTCGCAAAAACGAAGAGTATATTGTATTTGATCGGCACATTTCTAAATCAGTAAATATCGCTCGTAGAGAAAAATTTTTTATATCGTTATGTTAGTGAACGAATTCTGAAAAACTTTCAAAATGTCCGCCTGTCCCGTCCGTCTGTCCGTCTGTCCGTCCGTCACGTTTCTTGTAAGCACGATAACTTAAGAAAGAAAAGTCCGATTAGTCGAGAATCTAAAGGTCCGAATTCGATCATGAGGTATGAACTCGCAGGTATAAAATTTAAAAAACATGGATATTATCCAGAATTTTATGCCGAATTCGATTCCAGAGGGCGCGATGTCGGCCAAGATTGCGAAATTGCAAAAAAGTAATAATTTCGAAAAAAATTTGGAACTTAAATATTGCATTATCTTTCGTTTACATTGCATTTACGAGCTTATTTATAAAGATTTTTTAATAATTCTTATATCAATCGAAAGCTTAATGTTTGTAGCTTCATACAAGTGTAATAGAGAGACATTATTTTCGTTATAAACAACACTATAAATTGTTTAAACAATATATACTCAGAAAGTGCAGTGTAATTTTCGGCATCGAGGTACTTTTGTTATTATTGCAGATAGATGTATAGTTATTTGAGACGAAATGCGCAGAATAGACCAACGAACATTTTTTAGCAAAACAATTTTTTAATTCGCTGAATAATTTAGGACATATGATTTTTTAAATGTAGGGGGCGCGGCCGTAGTCATAACTCATCATAATAATAAATATAAGTGTGGCCTCGGGTACGCAATTTGCCAGTTTGCATTTGCCGTTCGCATTGTTTATTAGTTCTAGTCTGACAGGATAATATTAAAATTCCGAATTGGAAACTTTTCCTTGCAAATAATAACAACAAAGCTCGTTTATTGAAGTATATTTCCGAAAAATTCTACACAGATCATAGTAGTCTACCTACTAACGTTTTTGTTATGACGACATGAAACAAAGTAAAATTGTAACAGACTTACACTTTTCAAATCACAGCGAAGCAGACAGTAGAATATTTGTAATAGTTCAGTATCTATCAAATTTGAATTACAAAAAGCTACTGATAGAGACATTTTTGTGATGGCACTATACCATGCTACTAGAATAAACGTAAATGAGTTGTGGATACATAGATTCGATGTGTATATACTTATTCACTGCATAATACAAAAACTGTCGACTACGCAGAATATACCAGAAATTTATTTGGGCAATTTTTTTCTATGTACTTACGTCTTAAGTGGTTGCGATACGGTCAATTTTCCTTTCAAAAAAGGAAAAACTTACGTATTCAAAACATGCCTCAAATATGCCAATGATCGTAAGTTACAGTCAATATTGAATTTCCCACTCGACAATTCATTTGATAGTGCTGAATTTGAAAACTCTGCACGATATTTCTTTAAAGTCTTATATGGTAGACCGTTTTTCATTGGTAATTTGGACAATTTTCCATTTATTTCACACTTGTAAATCGGATATTTGAAATTTGCTACCAACTGAAGACTCATTTCACCAGCACTGAGCTGCCTACCAAATAATTATTTGGAAGTTGCGTCAATCCAGTGCTTCCCAACCCTAAAGATTTTGGTTGGGTTTCGAAGGACAATATATTAGTCCAAGACTTATGACAAAAAGTGTCCGTCCAAATGTAACGCCTGGAAACTTATTTTGTAAATGCAAGCAATTCCAAAATTGCATTGGAAACTGCAGTTGTGCTAAGGCCGATTTGGCGTGCATAAATAGGTTGTTTTTTGAAGGCCGATGTCAAAGGTGTTAGTTTAACCTTAACTTATACTATAGTATTATTACAGTACACTTAATTATAGCATTATAACATCAATCAAATGTAAAACGACTTATCTATAATACTCCAATTTTAGTTATATCATATGTATTATGTACACAGAATTTACAATACATACAACCATTATTTTGTCAAGACGAAAAATATTTTAATTTCATTTTAGTTGTTTTTAAATTAAATACAGATAATTTGTTTTGTTTCTAAGCATTATTTATGATCTGTACGAACTTTCATATTAAAGACGTTACAAAAATGTTGCTTATACCTTACAAAAAAATTAATAAAATAATGTACAGTGCCCGTCACAATAATCTTGCCAACCTACATTTTTTGAAATTCTCTACATTTCCTCCTGGTGTATATTATTAGATTTTTTTGTTTATTTTGTTAATTTTCCTCTGGTGTATAAGAATAACATGTCAATTGTGTTGTGGTAAAGGATGGCGGATTTATATAACTGATAAATCAAATAACACTTGCCATAGATGGCAAAATTATTGTGACGAACACTGTACGTAATAATAAATACTTTTATTATAACAACATTGCCTCGAAATCTTGTGTAAATAGCCCACAGAGACAAGACCGCGCGCGCGGCAGACCAAAACAATGCGCTTCATTTAAAAGAAATCATATCTCCTAAATTATTCAGCGAATTAAAAAATTGTTTTAATAAAAAATGTTCGTTGGTCTATTCTACGTATTTCGTCTCGAATTACTACACATCTATCTGCAATAATAACAAAAGTACCTCGATGCCCAAAATTACACTACGCTTTCCGAGCACATATTGTTTAAACAATTTATAGTGTTATTTATAATGAAAATAATGTCTCTTTATTACACTTGTGTGAAACTACAAACATTAAGCTTTCGATTGATATAAGAATTATTAAAAAATCTTTATAAATAAGCTCGTAAATTCAATATAAATGAAAGATAATGAAATATTTAAGTTCCAAATTTTTTTCGAAATTATTATTTTTTTTGCAATTTCACAATCTTGGCCGACATCGCGCTCTCTGGAATCGGATTCGGCATAAAATTCTGGATAATATCCACATTTTTTAAATTTTATACCCGCGAGTTCAAGGTTCGGCATTTTAGACGCGTCTTTTTGGATGCTAGATTCCTTGTCTGACTCTGTATTTGTACGGCCTACACACATACAGAATCACAGATACGATGACTTCTTTTAAATTGAAAATTTCCGTTTCTTTAGCATATAATATGTGAAGTAGCATGGTAAAGTACGCTTACATGAGTACGTATTTAAAAAAAAAACGTTAATATTTATACTACGTGCATTTTAAGTGTGAATTATTATTTCATACTACGATACTAATAATTTTAATTCGTATGAGGAAATAATGTTTTGTTTAAACCAAAATCGAATCTTTATTTACCTTGCATATTCTTCTTTTTATTTTCAAATAATGATTTCATATTTAGGTTGTCTTCAAGCAACTAGCTCAATGTTCTAGCACAAACAATGCACAAATAAAGCAATATTGCATAGATGAACGTATAGGTAACGATAATTGTTATGGTAGTTAGCAGCATTAATTAAATATTCAATGATTACAATTCTAATGTGCAGGCGAGTTTTATAAAAAGATATCTGATTAATTAAGTACATAATTGCTCTTTATTTTTGTATAGCAGTACATCAGAAAGAAATTAAGCGACCACTTTAGAAATATATTAATTTAAACTGCATAAAAAGTAGAACATCGTAAAGTGGTCGGCTTTGTTCGATTTAAAATTTAAATGTAAATATTTAATCAACACTGAAATTAATTACAATAAAACAGACGTCATTAGGACAGACTTGGCTTATTTTTCGTTTGAGAACATGCACTAACTTTCATCAAAAATACAATTTTTCTGAAAGTCAATAACAACAGGGTAGGATTTTCCATATGGTGCAGACATTTTGGCGGACACTGTATATTAATTATACGAACGCCAACCGACTGAATAGATTTGGTGGCCCGTCACCACATTTCTGTACGTTGCCAAAGTTTCTGGAACTGGAGGAACTGTGGTTATAAACTTGAAAATTAACATAACATACATATGGATTGAAGTTTTATTGCAGTGTTTTAGAACACAAATAATCCCCAGATTTAAAAAAGATAACTGCTGTTGCCATGGGGTCGTAAGTTTTATTTATTTAACCCCGTTATGAAAAGTCAAATTTTAAATGCATTTTTGACGTTACGAAACGTCACATTTTTCATAACTGTCAGTTTCATTACATAACTAGTTATGTAAAAAAAATTTACCTACGATCACTACTGTAAATAGTAAAAAAACACATTACCTGCCTTTTATGTAAGTTGAATTTTACATATTGTAAACAAAACGCACTGTAAACAAATCGCACGGCAAACAAAACGCACAGGACTCGCAATTATAGGTGGTTTATATCGCTAACGCGAGGTTTAAAGAAACAAATGCGTCTTCGTAATTTTTGAAACGCTGTCAAAACTGACATAATATTTGTTGAATAATATTGTTGACTAGTAAACTAAATCCAGATTTTAGTAAATAAATAAATAAATATGATCGTAGGTAAAGTATAGTACATAATTCGAGTTGTAAAGCAATTACACACTCATGGATAATAACTTTTCCATTCGTGCGTAATATGCTTCTTACAACACTCATTACGTAATATACTATTATACAAATGTCAATCCATACTAACGCTCAGGTAAAGCGATAAACACCGAATTTATTTGTATGGCTGCAAGCGTAGCTATGATGGGAACAGCAATATAATACTCAAAATATATTGTCATTTCTTTTCTAATTTAGAGCGGGATTAGATAAAATTTTGTACTTAACATGTTTGAAAACAGTAATTTTACTTGACTCATGCAATTTCCAAAACTCGCTCGCTTCGCCCGGCTTTTGTATCCGAAATTCGTACAAAACAGAATGTGCATGTAACTCTTACATGCCACGTAAATTTGAAATGGTAGCAACAGGCATTTCTCTTTTCAGCACCCTGTATCTTACTACACCTAGCTAATAATGTAAACTAAGTAAAAATATTGGCAATTGTTACTCGTTTATTAAATCTACCGATATATTGAAAAGGCCACTTACTGTCTAATTTTATTTTGATGCGCAATGCAAAGGGATAGTCTTTTATAGATATTTGTTTGGTACTTTTCATCATAAAAAATGTCAGGATCATCATATTTGTAATCCTCTGATATTCTTTCTATATGTTCGTTTAATAACTCAAGCTGAAAATTCAGATGATTCAATAAATATACCCAATAGATGATAGGGTAAACCATTCCATAACCAAATATAAGACATGCCACGTAGTAGATAATTAGTAAAGTTCCTTTCAATACTAGACTATATTTCTTCATTACAAATAATACAGAATTGAAGTCCTCTTCATCACCAACTAATGGTAAAATCGTTAAAAAATGGGCCAGAAGAGATAAACTAAGCATAACAGTGATATATATTTTTAAAATTGTGCAACGATGTAATATCTCATTTCTTAGTTTTTCACTAGCGGCATCGATGGACCAACCATTCTCTAAGGTTGAGTTTGCAATATTTTGGATACTTGTAGAGACCTGAACAGCTGCAACCAATGCGATAAACGCCTAAAAATATACATCAATTAAAACATTCAGTATTGCGTTTGCACTTAAATGGGTACGACTGTACTAACGTATTACTTGCCCGAATAATTAAGGAAACATCTAAGTAGGTACTGAATTTACACAATTTAGAATTAGTTTTTACCCCTTCCAAGAAATTTGTATGATGATATTTTGCGAAGAAAAAAAAACAGTCATGAGCCATAACAGTCTCAACAAAATGATCTATCGTAAGCAAGTAAATATAGCAGTAATATATGATGATAATTTATTACCGGTTCTCCTAACAAAGCTATGGGAATATATACTCGAAACTGATGTGTTCTTGTTATAACAAACATTGAAGCAACGTTGACAATTTGAAAAGTTGTAAGTATAAGAATTATGATAATCCTCAAATATCCAAAGATGTCTTGGAAAGGCAATCCTAATAACTGCAATAGGTAGTTCAAGGGATCTTCTAAAACGAAGAAATTTAAAATTAATAAAATTTGAAATTGAAATTTGAAAATACTAAGCGCGACAAACCACGATTTCATATCTTCAATACAGATCTATTATAATTAAAGTTCAAAAACAATTTTCAACAATTTTGAAGTTTTGGAATTTTCGTATTTTTTATACAGATCCTTCAGTTTTCTTATTAATCAAGTTTGCTGAGCTCTCGTGTGAGTTTGACCAGCATCGTGGTTTATCGCGCTTGAAATTGTATATTTTTCAAATTATTCGGACAATTTTGAGTCAAATGAAACACACCAAAAAACGTCTTTGAAATAAATGTTGTACCTAACATCTATACAATTTCTTTCTCGATATCTAGACTGAAAAGCATATATATTAACGATTAAAAATGGCCTATTATTAGTCGGGAAAAATTCCGTTTTTGTCCATCTTTAAATAGCTGCAATTTAGTCTAGAAACATTCGACCGATACGCACCAAGAAGCAAATTCAAGACAATTTTGTCAGCTTTAATTGAGGTTCAATAACCTACATTACTAAAATATGTATTTATTAAGATATTCGTGAAAAAAACAGAATATGCATAATCACCCAAATTTTCCAAAAAAAATATTTTCAAACGTGGAGTAAAAAAACTAAATTATAAAAAGGAAGTTCGTATGTGATCGATTAGCTGTAGCTATGCAATATACGAGAACCTATATTAATTTTTTTCTAGTCCCATACCTACTTTAATTCGTTTATTAGACATTCCCTACCTGTACTTTAATGAGATTCATTAAGATACAAATTTTCCATTAAGATACAAGTTTATAACCAATAGAAACGCGACACACAGCAATATTCCATCAATATTAACTATTGCCTTGAACAATCTGATCTAAAATTTATCAATTTTCATAAGTCTGTTTACTAGTATACTAGGAAATAGCGTGCAAATTCGACGATGAATGGTTACCGTCTGCCAGTCGGTAATCGAAGAGACCATATAAGTACAAAATGTTTTTCTCTCTGGAACTTTTTGGTGTCGTGGGGGGATAGGGAGGGGGGGGGCATTTATTTTTAAATCGATATCTGTCCGCATAGGTAGTTAGTATATGTACTTCAATTACGTTGGCAGACGAAACTTCCGGTCGGCGTGCGCGTTAACGGGAAATAGAAACTAAATTTTTTTTTCTATTTGAGGTTAACGCGCGCGCCGATCGAAAGTTTCGTCTGCCAGCGTAATTGGGGTGTGTGAAGTACATATACTAACTACCTATGCGGACAGATATCGATAATCATTCGATTAAAAAATAAATGCCTCCCCCTCCCTATCTCCCCAATATACTAAAAAGTTCCAGAGAGAAAAACATTTTGTACTTATATGGCCCCTTCGATTACCGACTGGCAGACGGTAACCATTCGTCGTCGAATTTGCACGCTATTTCCTAGACTATAGCAAATTTTCAAACTTTGTGCTTCTTGCAATTACAATCAGTGAACATGTGTGATAGTGAAAGTGAAATTGAAATAATAACATAACATTTCCTAAGTTTAGTTTTCATAATATTGTCTAAATTGTAATCTATAATTACGAAATAAAGTTCAATTTCTATTTTATTATGACTGGTCGTAGAAAATATAGTGTATGCAACTCACATTTAATGGCTATGAAGACACTCGCATCACATAATTCTCATGCTCGTATCTTAATAGCCATCACTGAATGGTCATTGTATAATATGCTCTTGTTTGCATGCTTAAATTTTTATTTGGCAATAATTATAAAATTTTGTTGTGTTCTTCCATATTTTTTATCAGTTTCAAGCAACTGTAGAAGAGTTGTACTTAGAGTAAATTAATACCGTTGATCCCACTTCAAAGGAAGTTGAATAAGCTTTATTTTGTTACAAAAATTTGTAATATTTTATTTGTTTAAAGATCACTGTTTTTAACAAATTCGGATAAAAACATATTTTTACAAAAAAATAGTATTTTTAGATAAATAAATATGTGTAAAATAATATGTGACATTTGATTAATTGTTTAAAAAGCTACAAAAAAATTTAAATGAACTTTTTGTTAGAACGCAATTCAAAGCAATAAATTCGTAATTTCGATTTTCATAAAAACTCATTTTTTTTTAACAAATAGCCATTGACTTGGCCAATATTTATAGCAGAGCATTTGTAGGGAAATAAATTACACAGCCCCACAACAAAAAAAAATATATATATATATATATATATATATATAGACATATGAAGACTCAATACGAAGCCCAAAACAGCATATTCTGCCGCTTACTCGAAGCCCACAACATACATACGAAGCCCGCCTTCGGGCTTCGTAAAAATAAGCGTGTATAAAACCTAGACTATGTTATTTTCAACAAATCCCGCCAATTGGCAAAATTTCGCCCGGGCATCAAATTGCACCTCCTTTCTCTCAAAACATACGCGATTTAGTTGAACGAATTGATGTTCAGATGGCGCTACAGTTGTCGGTGTATAAGCGATATATACAGTGAATATATTTGACGCATTTTGCAATGCCCTATTTTATTCGATGCATTATACGAATCCCTAAATCTTGGCAACACTGTCCATCTGCTTGGTAAATATTATGCAGCCAACTAATGTGTTTGTATCTGTAATATTTTTGCTGTGGCAATGATAATTTGTGGCAATGATAATTAAATATTTTATGTTAATTGTGTTTATCTAATGGCTGGCTTAGAACTGGACTCGTAACTAAATAATATTTATATCTGCTATAAGATGACAAAAAAATTGTTGTTATTTAACAAAAAGTAATAATAATAATAATAATTATATTTATTTACCAAAAGAGCAGCAAAAATCGTAATTATAAATATAATTAATTTGTGATTTTAAGTACACTTATACAGGGTATTAACTAAAATGTTGTAGATATTTCTAAGTAGATTCCTTGACAAAAATTAAGGAAAGTTTCTAGTATTAATCTTTCCAAAATTAGCCCTCCCTGGAAAGCCCCTTTTAAAGGGGAGACTCCAAATCTCCTCTACTTTATATTTGTTAAATATTTCCCATCTTCTTTGTTATTTCCGTTCATTTAGTTTACATTACCTTTAATCTGAATAATTTTGAGAGAAGCGTATTAAATACATATGGAAGAAAACGGTTTACTTTTATGCATGTCAGGATATTTTTTTTTTTAAGCAAGAAGCAAAAAGTTTTAAAATTTTCTGATGAAGTTATAAGCTAAGTTTCAACCGTTAAGAACTGTTGAAAAGTCATAAAGGGTGGTTTATTTGATACATTTAAGGGATGCCACGGAGGATGAAAAGACTTTTGCATAAATATCATATTGAGTAAAAACTATTGATAAAAGCTTGCACTATAATGAGTCTGAAAAAAATAATTTCAAACATTATTTTAATGCACGCTTTAGAGAAGGGCGTAATTATCCAGGAAAAGCTAATTCAGCTAAAAGTTCATATGAAAGATCCGACTTTATTTTTGTCAAGTAATCTAGTACTTACCTAATATATGGTAGATACATACTATTCCGTAGTGTGAAAATAATAGTATATTAAGTATCATCAGAACGGTAACGGACGTTTACCGGAGACCGGTATAACCCTCAAGGTTCGCGATGCTGTACTGTTTTTTGCACAATCGTATTATATTGTACTTCAATTAAAATAGTTTAATTTCTACTAAATGAACGAAAAGGCGCGTTTATATTTCGCGGCAAGTACAACTTGTCAAATATGATATTTGTATTTTGACATTTCGTTTATTTACTAGAAATTAAATTATTTTAATTGAAGTATAATTAAAAACGATCGTGCAGAAAATAATGTTATTTTTCTTTTAAATACATAGAAATGACCTAATTTTTTGTACTTATTTTTGTGAAATAACGGTAATATATATTATATTAATTTTACTTACAAGTAAGCAAATTACTTACCGATTTAGCAATCAGTAAATATAACCTGACGTCGTGGGAACATATATTGTAAATAAACAAATAAGCTCGATCGTACAAAAAATAGAATTTTTTAAAATCGGAAAAAACCTCAAAATTGTCATTGAAGTGTTAAAGACAGTCACTAAAGTAATCCGACATTGTACGATTTCTTGTAGTAGTTGGAGGAGGTGACAGGTAAACGTCAACATAAATTGTCCATTGCTTGTGACATAATTACATTACAAAAAATTATTGAGATTTGACATTTAAATAATTATGACATTTCTTAATGTCATTTAAAATTATTTAATAAATAGAGTTGATTAACCTCAATTTCACAATTTCTGGGTTTCAAGAAAAACTTAGTTATGCACCTTGGCACTAAAGTTTCTTTTTATCATTTATGTGGTTTATTTAACTAAATTCTACATCGTGATAAAAAGTTTAACTTTCGTGCCTTGTTACATAAACAATTATTATCGCGTGTTTCCAAATAATTAATAAATTGTACCTACCTATTTTAGTTATTACTTTTTCCGTTCATCGTGTATTTGTAGCTTTGATAAATATATAAAAAATCGTTCATTAATAACCCCTATTAATGAATGATTTTCTATTAATATACGATTTTAGTTCAGGTAACTAAGGACATAATTGAAAACAATTAATATGACAATTAATGTCAACACTCAATTGTCAAACGTATAAAACGTGTATGAAGCTTTTATAATTTATTAGTTATGTACATCGAAGACATATCATTAACTCCCCCAGAAGTGCTAGAAAGTGCAAATGTAGCATCTCTAAATTTACTTCCAGATAAAAACAAAAAACTTTATGAGAAAACTTACGCGGATTTAATTTCATGGTGCAAAAAGAGAAGCAGGTATAGCGCAATTCGGAATCGGTGCTATTGGCATATTTCTTCGATGTTACAAAAATAGGCCTAATGAATTTGTAATTGTATTCTTGATATTTTTTAAGTTCCATGTGCATTATCATAATTAAATAAATGAAGTAACACTTAGAATTCAATTTTGTGTCATAAAATAAAATTAGATTTTTTCCTATGTAATAATATACAATCAACGCGCAACGGAAATTTTTTATAACTTACTCATGTGTTAATCGGCGATTAATAATCTCGACAAATAATGCGCTCGCTAGCGCTCGCACGTTAAAATGTCTCAATTTATTAATCGCTCTCATTAACATACTTGTTTGTTAAATAACTATTATCTTATAGGTGTGTATTGTCTCTAGATATACGGTGGAGTGAGGTGAGAACAAATAGCAAAATAAAACATGTACTTATTTATTTTTAAATTTTTAATTAATTTTATTTGAAAAGAAATTCTATTTGAAAGGAAATTGACAATATTTATTTTATATTTATTGCGGAAAGGAAAAGTGGTAGAAAACTTCATATTTATTATAGAAAGCCATTAAAAAAGTTTTCAGGGAAATTCATTCAAATCCAATCGATTTTCTAATAACTTACTTTTTTCGTCTAAGAGCACCCCACTATTAGTGGAGTGAAAATAAATTTTGAATGAAACTGTTTGGCTGCAGGAATTTTATTGTTTTAGTTTGTTTTATGTATAATAACAAGAGCTATGAGCAGGATTAAATCGGTCCATTGCTTCTTGTAATATTTTAACAATGTACCTATTTTTAAACACTGAAATTTGCTATTATTTTCATTAGTATCTCCGGTCCTAGTAATCGTATCGTAAAAATAAAAATAGCGAATTATTCGCAATAAAATCTTGAATAAAACTAGGCCTATGCAAAAACTAGATGATATAGTTCATCTCAAACTTATAGTTTGTTAATTATAGTCCAATCAATGAATGCCCAAAAGGGATTGTAGAGAACATTTAGGAGGGGAGAATTTTCCTCTTCAGGGATGTGTTGGGGGTAGTTAGAAGGCAGAAATACTAAAAGTCCCTGCCCCTAGCCCAGCCGCTTCAGGGGTGGAGGGGGGTGTAAAGGTTCCTTTTTTCGATTCTTCGCTTATAACTCGGAAACGATGCGTCGTATGGGAAAAGGTAATCTATGCAAAATTAAACGTAATTAAATTTTCCACAAGAATGTTTATAATCATTTTCTTCCTATGTGTTATAGTTTACGAGATATTCGCCAGCGAAAATCTATAATCTATAATTAATAAAAAAAAATCAATTTTATCATTTACCATACTGGACGTATTTACTAACGTAATATTTTGTTGAAATCTATAAATTTCCTTAAATATACAGTGTGACTCACTTACAATGAAAATACCCTTATAACTTTTTCATTTGAATCAAATTTTACTCAAGTATAGAACAAATTAGGATATACTTATGACCAGAAAATCATTCACCTGCTATAAAGGGAAAGCCACCTGCGGTACCAAAATATGCTGAAAAAAATAAAACATTTTGAATGTTAGAAATTCTAAAAAATGCATCCGATCGGCGCCACAATTGTACATACACCAAAATTTGATTTGGTTATTGATGGGGGATATCTCATACATAAGCACATCTGGCAAAGGAGGTCCTCAGTTTCCACAATTTGTGACTACGTAAAATTCGTCGTTCGTAAGATTAAAAATCAATATGATTTTTAATATTTGTCCTCATATTTTGGTACCGCAGATGGCTTTGCCTTTATAGCAGGTGAATGATTTTCTAGTCATAAGTAGATCCTAATTTGTTCTATACATGAGTAAAATTTGATTCAAATCGGAAACAAAATGAAAAAGTTATAAGGGTATCTTTATTTTAAGTGAGTCACACTGTATATTTAAGGAAATGTCTAGATTTCGATAAAATATTACGTTAGTAAATACGTCCAGTGTTGTAAAATAAAGATTGTGTTGTGACTGTGATTTATTAGCAGACCACGGTAAACCGCTTTGATAGAAATATTAAAGGTACACAATTGATTTTTTTTTATTAATTATCGATTTTCGCTGGCAAATATCTCGTAAAATATAGTACATAGGAAGAAAATCAATATAAACATTCTTGTGGGAAATTTAATTAAGTTTAATTTTGCATAGATTACCTTTTTCCCTACGACGCACGCATCGTTTCCGAATTATAAGCGAAGAATCGAAAAAAGGAACCTTTCCACCCCCCCTCTCCCCTGAAGCGGCGGAGCTAGGAGCGGGGACTTTTAGTATGTTTACCTCCTGACTACCCCCAACACATTCCTGAAGAGAAAACTTCTCCCCTTCAAAATGTTCTCTACAACTCTCATTGATTGGACTATTAGTAAAAAAAATAAAAACCACCAAAAATTGCCTTTTTTTGATAATAATTTAATAAATATAACATAACAATGCATCAATTTTAACGAAAGTCCGTGGAACTAAGCCTTTTATTGAACTAAACCTGTGCTAAATTTTAGCGCAGAATATTTTTGAACAAAACTCAAACATCTAAAAACCAATAATAATTTCGAAATTTTTATCGCTTATTGTTTAAGTGCAGTGACTCGTGTGGGGTAAATTTTTGTTCAGAATGTAGGTTTTCACATGTACTTTCCAACAGTGTTAAGAAAAAAGAATCCTTACCTAAACCGTTTTTTCTTGAAAATTATTTATTATTTTCAAGTTACAGTTGCAAACAAATTCAAATAACTCGAGATTTTTTATGAAACCAAAAGCGGGAAACGAATTATGAAAATAGCTGAAATATCTAACATTCAAAAAAAAATTAATGATCTTGCATTTGGGGCCGAAAAACGTCATTTTTTGTGTTATACACTTATAAATAAACAAATCGATATTTTTTCTAGAAATTTGGACTGATTGTTTTTCGATGCTTATGTTTTTGTCTTTGCCGTTTGAAAATGGGTCAAAACTACAATTTTTAGAATTACATCGAATAAAGCGGCTTTGAGATTATAACACACATAGTCATTTTTTTTTTACTTTCTTATTCATTTTTGTCGCGGAAGGGAAAACAAACTTAACCTGAACAGTAAGTAATTCTTATGTCTATGTACACAGTTTTGTAACTTTTAATTTTACTGATACAATAAAAAAATCGCAGTTAGGATTTGAACCAGAGACGTTGCATTATGGAAAAAAAGTGCTGGTGACGACCAGCACTTCTTTTCACAAATCGCCAAATAGCTCTAAAGGTTATATTGTGGTTTTACAGATCATACTTCAGTAATAAGATAGTTCAGTGTGTAAGACGTTACACACTGAACTGTCTTATTACTGAAGTATGATCTGTAAAACCACAATATAACCTTTAGAGCTATTTGGCGATTTTCGGATCTCTAACATAATCGCTAAAAGTCCGACTATCGGGCCTCTATCTTTTTTAACAATTGTGCTTCTGGATTGTTCTCAACTAGGTGAGACTAATATTATTGAAAAATAACCAGTCCAAATTTTAAGAACATAATATCAATTTGCTTATTTATAAGCAACTGAGATGCAAACACTGACGTATCTCGGCCCCAAATGCAAGTAGATCATTATTTTTTTAAGAAATGTTTCATCTATTTTCATAATTCGTTACCTGTTCTTGGTTTGATAAAAAATCCACAGTTATCTGAATATGTTTATAACTATAATTTTGAAAATTATAAACAGATTTTAAAAAATGGTCTAAATGAAGATAATGCCGTTGTAAAATACATGTAGAAAACCTACATTTTAAAAAAAAATTCTACGAATCGATGCACTTAAACAATAAGCGATTAAAATTTCGAATTTTTTTTTTATTTTTAGCCGTTTGAATAAATGTTTTATGCTAAAATTTGGCACAAAGGTTTAGTTCAATAAAGTGCATAGTCCCTCCAACTTTCGTTAAAATGGATGCATTATTACGTTATATTTCTTAAATTGTCAAAAAGAGCAAATTTTGGTGGTTTCTATTTTCTTACAAATTAACAAATTGCCAGAAAGTTTTTTCATAGCCACTCGCTATTTTTATTTTTGCGATACGATTATTAGCATCGAAGATAATAAGGAAAAGAGCAGAAAATGTCAGCGTTGAAAAATAAATTGTTAAAATTGTTTACGCTGAACCGATTTAATTAAAAACTTCTCGGTGGCACTTATTATATCTATAACAAATTAAAATAATAAAATTGCTGCAGTCAGAGAATTCCTTATTCATCTATTTTGTTACTTAATTTGACTTCACTATATATGATTTAAAATGTTAACATATTTAAAAACTAAATTAAATAACTAAAAAATCAGAACATGAAAAATTTATAACACTGCACATTACAGCAAATTGAGAAAGTATTAGTCTCATATTTAAAAGAACTAACTGTAAAAGGCCATTGTAGTGTCTGGCTCTGGCCTGGCCGACCAGATGTGGTCGACACTTTCTATCAATATCCCGCCAAATTTGTTTTAGATACCTACCTGATAGATGCGGCTGCCCCAAGTAGAAACACTGCATAAGATATTGACATAAATGGCTTTTACAGTGTTTTTACTTGGAACAGCCGAATGGTCAGTGCCACTTGTTTAAGAAATGTTAAAATCCACTATTAAAGCATTTAGAAATATTGTCATATAGATTAAATTTCGTTTTTTACTTCCCTTGCTAACCGAACGGAAGTAGGGTATTGTAATCGTAAAAATTACTCTCTGAGATTTATTCGGATTTTCGCGTTTCAGACTATGCAGAATACGGAAATTAAAGCCATTTAATTCCATCAGTCTGTCTGTCTGTCGGTCTGGTGTCTGTCTGTTGGCGCTATATATACAGCTATATGTATATGTTATGTGTACACATAACAATTATTGTAGTTTATAAGATACATATTGTGGGGAAAATATTACAAAACCATTTGACGCAGAAGAAAAATATTTGGTCGTTAGTTGACGCTACTGTCAACGAAGAATAGTGGACACCTGAAAAAATAATGAGGAAAATAATGTGACGAAAGACAGTTATATTTTGCGTGTAGTTAACACAACTGTCAAGGTCACTCTAAGAAAATAATGAAAAAATGGATTGCGGACAATAATGTTTCGCATATAGTTAACACAACTGTCAAAGAAGAAAAATATGAAAAAAATATACAGGGTGGTCACCCAAAAATAATAATAAAAAATGAGACGGAGGACGATATTATTTCACATGCAGATATCACAATTGCCAAGTAAGAAAAATATGAAAATATACAAAAAAATAATGAAAGAAGATGTAGTGGAGATTTCGCATGTCAAAGAAGAAAAATATGAAAAATTTACAGAGTGGCCACTTTAAAAAGTAAGATACGACACAGGAAAATGATATTTGAAATGTAGTTGTCAGTCGCTACCAGGAAAAAAATCTGATATAGTTTTTATAAGAAAAAATATGCACGGTCGTCATCCAACAGAAAAATAATTCATAAATAAAGGATGTCAATCAAAGGGGGAAGAAAATACTTTAAATTTTAGTCCGTTCCAATATGGTAAAAAATTGACCGAGCAGTAATTTTTTTTTAAGGTTTAGTGTTTTTTTCCTGCTCACCAAAAGTAAAATTTCGGCGCTCGTTTTTCGCGATTAACTCAAAAAAAACCGCTGCCCAAGGAGTCACTACTTCCACATCCAGATTTTCTAACCAAGTCTCACAACGAAAAAATTTTGTATGTGGGAATAATTGTTTATGGAACTTTGATAATATAATATTTGAAATCGTCTACCCCAAAAACCCATAAAACGAAATCCCATCGGTAGTGGGATGGCGGTGATGATAGGGGAATAGTAATAGGAGTGGATGAAGTAAAAAAATATTTTGAGATTCTTGGTTCTTGTACACACACTAAATTACAATTTTTTTTATCCCCTTTAATAATGCGGGTGGCTAATGCCAAAAAGTTTTTTGAGACCTTAGCTTCTCTTACATATACCAAATACCAATTTTATGGACTCTTACCTGTTTGAATTACCTATTTATCCCCCATTTACCCCAATTTACCACCCATCTCTTCGACGGATGAGGATAAAATATAATTTATTTCCAGATCTCGTTAAAGTACATACATGTACCAAATTTTAAGTCAATATCTTAAACGGTTCCAGAGTAATCGTGCGCACAATAAAAAGTTACAGACGGACCGGACCGACAGACAGAAATGTTTTTTCGCTCAAACTTAAAATCTCGATGTTTCATGACATTCTAAGCTTATTTGAACAATAAAAATTTTCAAAATTTTTTTTGTCGTTTTATGTGGAAGTAATTAAGGCTTGAGGAGAAAAACGTTGACCACAATGTTGAAAGATATTTTAATTCCCTACAATTTCTACAAGTTATGTCTTTTCTTTGTTCAAAAATTCGTTTATATGAAAATCGAATTTTGCGAAAATGTTTTCCTTTAAATTGCGTTCTAATAAAAAAGTTCATTTAAAGTTTTTTTTTAGTTTTTTAAATGATTAATTAAATGGTATAGATGCCTACATTATTTTCCTTAAAAATAATTTATAACCTAAAAATCCAACCTTATTGTAAAAAAACATTTTATCCGTTTATAAGGAAACAAAATATTAGAAATTTTTGTTGAAAAATAAAGTTTATTCAATTATCTTTCAAATGGGACCAACCGATTTCATTTACCCTAATTACAGCGTCTTCTGTCAACACCACCTATAGACAAGGCCGACGCACAAAATCGATGAGTCATCAACACAAGACTGCAGTTTTGGTTGCTTCATAAAAATTTAAACAATTTATGTAGCAATATTAAATTTCTGCTATTTTTCCTATTATGGTCTTAGTCTTCATATCGCAAATAATAAAAAAAACTAATTTTGAATAAAAATAGACATAAAAAAACTTTCAGATAATTTGTTACCTTGCAAAAAAAAAGCATTATTAAAAATTGCCCTCTTTGTATAATTCGGTGAAATTATGCCATTTATTGCTTTATTTTTCAAGTTATGTTTAAAGACCTATCACTGTTTTTTTGATAAAATAGTAAAGTTAAAAACATCGTTCGTCTATTCAAATAATAAAGAAAATAAAAAAACCGCTGCCCAAGGAATCACTACTTCCACATCCAGATTTTCTATCCAAGTCACTCACAACGAAAAAATTTTGTATGTGGAAATAATTATTTATGGAACTTTAATAATATAATATTTGCCCAAAAACCCATAAAACAATACCCCTCATCGGTAGTGGGGCGGGGGTGGCGATAGGGGGTGGTAGTGGGGGGTGGATGAAGTAAAAAAATATTTTGAGGTTTCTGGTTCTTGTACACACACTAAATCACAATTTTTTTTCATCCCCTTTAATAATGGGGTGGGGGTGGTAATGGGGGTGGCTAATGTCAAAATTTTTTTTGAGACCTTAGCTTCTCTTATATATATAGCCCGTCGGGCAGAGCGCGAAAAGCCTTCTCTTTCTTGACCCACCCAATACTGAAGTATAACCAGATGGGACCTTCACTACTTATTCACGCATGTTATTTTACATAGGGAATCAAAATTGACGACACTCTCCATTGGTCGAGACCGAAGATATAAGAAAAAAACTAAAAAAAAAGAAATTTAGAAATTTAATTTTCAATCAAATATAACTTTAAAACTAAAGCACATAAAAATAAAATTGTTGTTTGGTTTTGACAAGTAAACCTTGCTTTTTAATTTGAAGTATAATTTATTGCAATAATAAAAAAATGAACATAAAAAAACTGGAAAAATTCAAAAGGATACACAAATCAGCAGCATTTTTCTAATTCTTAACTCGTCATAACTCGCTTATGTAATGAGCTATTCAATTTTTTCTTTCACCAAAAACTGCCAAATTTAATAGGCTTCATTTTGTCTCGATTAATGCTAGATCTAATTTTTTAACTAAAAGCGCTACAGCCCTTTAAACACAACGAAGCACACCACGGCGACGAAGACGGGAGGCTTCCTCTCTCGCTCCCGCTACTCTCGGCCCATTAAGAAACGTATCGGCTGCTCTCCTCATTATTGTATCTGAATAAGTATTAATAAGTGTATAATTCACATTTAGGCTATTACAGTTTATGTATAGGGTAGATTCATTTTTATCAGTGGAGAAAAACTACATGTTTGTTTTGCGAAACTGCTGAAAACAGCGAAAAAATCTAATAATAAAAAACCAACTGTTACTGGCATCAAGTCTATTATAAATTGTGCAAATGAAAGAAAATATGCTATTTCATTAAAAACATTTTTTTATTTATTTTTATTTGCACACTCTTCGATACCGATTTCATTATTCTTGTAGGACATCTTTTTGTAATAATAATAATATTAGCAGAGGCAATATGTATTGTCTGTGATATTTGTAACGCGATAAAAAATGCAAGTGAGCCTTCATGTAGTTATTTATAATAAAGAACAAAAAAATTAGTTTAAAATAAAATGTCATTGTCTGATTTGTGGAAAATCTAGAAAAATTAAGAACAAATTAAGAACATTTTTAAGTAGCAATTTGTACAGGAACGGGTGCGGAAACTAGAAAGCTGCAGTGTCGCATTATGATACAGAAATACAAGGCAGGTTACACATTTATTCAGATTTATTTGGGCTGATGGAAATTATTATAAAATTTGTTATGCAAAATATATTAGCAAAAAAAATTAAATGTATACAAACTAAACAACTGAAAGAAAAAATGAATTTAAAGTAGTGTTAAACATCTTATTTAGGGAGGTTTATCTTGCTGTTTTGCAAAAAAATAATTCTTAACTTTAACGTTTCTAAAAACACGCCTTAATGATATATTTGAAGAAATGACGGAAGAAGAATTAGATTATTATAGCAGCGGAAATATAAGAAAGAGATTAGAAAAACATCTAAGCAAACAAAGTGTTTTGAGAACACAAAGAAAATACAACAACAGTTCATTCAAGTGATAATAAAGCTAAATGGATTTTTGTTGTCAGTCACAGCTGAATCAGGCGAAGAAAACTAGGTTCATGAGAATGAATTGACAATTCTTGATAAAACTGCCTATCTTAAGTGAAGCTGCAGCTGGATATTTTAAACCTATAACAAGTAAAATTGAAAATTTTTAAAAACCACCGATCAATGTGCAATGTATCTAATCGTACCAGTTTCATATGACCAAATCAAAATGAGGCCTAAATCATGTTCGGCTACCATAATGTCTGCACATTTTCAATTTTACTGCAATCGGACAATTTCTAGAGAAGTTCAACATGGCGAATTCAAGATGGCGACCAAACATCAAAATCTAATATGACCTATAACCATCTTGACAAAATTCTCTTTCAAATAAAAAAAACTACATCAAAATCGGATCACCCGTTGAAGAGATATGAAGCCACAGACAGACAGACAGACAAACAAACATACAAACATATGCGTCAAACTTATGAGGTCGGGGTTAAAAAAAACGCGACTACTAATCGACTACTAATCTCAATGACAATGAACTGTAAATAAGAAGTTTCAGATTTGTTATAAACATTTATGTCGTGGATACTAAATATATCAGGACAGACAAATTTGATTTAAACGTTATTCCGATAGTAATGCAATTTATATTAATAATTGATATGAAAAAAAAAAAACAATCAGCTTAGGCCATTTTTTTAATCCTATACATATTACTATATGTGTATTGTGACGACAGAAGAAAAAAAACTTTATTCTTTTGGCTATGGTTATTCCTACGTTATTCCTACGATGAAATACGGACATTTTTAACGTCTTTAGCTAGTCACGTATTAGTAAAAACTAGTGACGACATTTTTATACCACCTGGACTTCCTCCAGTAAGTTCTGAAGAAAACAATTACATTCATAGCATCGATAATTTTGATCAAAACGAAGACGTGCTAAATGGAAAAAATCCCACTTGGAATAGTATTATTTTAAAAAGAGAACAGCCTATTTACACAAGCATATTTAGATCCAATTTTAACCGATTTTAACCCTTCCAGTTTACATGAAAATAAAAATATAGTTATGTATAAAAATCCAACTAATCGTTCAGAGCCTCTACGAGTTAGTGAGAGCATGGCAAATAATTGTTTTGATTATATGGTTACCTCTGACACTTAATGGAAAATATTAAAATATACGAGGCAAAGTAAAAACTTTACTAGCTGGCATAAGTTTAACAATGACGTATCTGAAAATCAGTTAATCTCTGTCTGATACCTATTACTTTCCATTTATTAACGCACCTCCCGCGTTGTACGACACCATATATAATGGATTATTACAACTAATCATACTATTCAATTTGATTTGTTAATTGTATTATCTTACAATAAAGGAAAATTATTCTAAAGCTTTTGTTACGGCCACTGATGGAAGCATTGCGCGATTTATGGCGAACGCAGGATGTACCGGGAACGAGAGGGGAAGCCTCACGACTCCGCCGCCGTAGTACGCTTCGTTGCGTTTAAAAGGCTGTACCGCTTTTATTTACAGAGCTAGACCCAGCATTAATTGAGACAAAATGAAGTCTATGAAATTTGGCAGTTTTTGGTGAAAAAAACATTCGAATAGCTCAATACATAAGCGTGTTACAACGAGTTAGAGCTTTTAAAAAAATTGACAATTTGTGTACCATCTAGCTTAACGTCAATTTTCTAATGTTAAAGTTATTATTTTTGTAATAAATTATACATCAAATTAAAGAGAATCGTTTGTACTATAAAACTAAAAAAAATATATAATTTTATCTTTTTTCGTTTGAAAGTTATTCGTAGTTGAATTTGAATTTTGTTATTTTCATTTTTTTTCGTGTTTTTCTTGTAACTTCAGTCTCGACCAATGGAGAGTGTCGTCAAACGTGATTTCCTATGTAAAAAAACCTGCTGAATAAAATGAAATAGGTTTTATTTGGTTATACCTCGGTATTGGGTTAGTGAACGCTAGAGCCAGCCATCCGACGTACTAATACTAAATACCAATTTTACGGACTCTTACCTGCTTGACTTACCTATTTACCCCAAATTTACCCCAATTTACCCCCCAACCCTTCGACGGGACAAGATGAAAATATAATCTAGTTCTAGATCTCGTTAAAGTACATATGTGTACCAAATTTCAAGTCAATATCTCAAACGATTCCTGAGTAAACGTGCGCACAAAAAAAAGTTACAGACAGACCGATAGACAGACAGAAATTTTTTTTCGCTCAAACTTAAAATTTCGACGTTTCATGACACTCTAAGCCTATTTGAATAATAAAAATTTTTAAAAAATTTTTTGTCGTTACTATACTTCCACTGGATGTGGAAGTAATTGAAGATAATTGTATCATCTACAAACAATTTTTTCGTCATAATAATAGAACTATTAATTTTTTAGAAAGTACTGTCTTCAAAGAGGTGTAGCTTTACCATTGCCACCAGTTCTTTTGACATTAGTTGGACTATTCAAGAAAACACCATGTGCTTTATAAGCACGATAACTGAAGGACCAAGAGTCCGATCGTATTTAAGAAAGTGCCACGTTGTTATTAAAAAAAGTCCAATCTGCAAATACAACAGTTAAGTCATCTTAAGCAAAAAATGCAAATATAAACTGTTGTAACTCTTGATAAGATTTAACAATAACAAAAATTCTGCAGAATGTAGCTAGAAGCTCTTCGCCAACCAAGCTGGCATCATCAGGAGACGATTAGAATTACAAATATAGCAATTATATCTAGAAAAATCAACTTATTTTCAACAAACTGCAGAATGTCATATAGAATGTTTAACAGTTATATATTAACTTCAGTATACTGGCGAACAATATTTCCATTCAGTTATTTCTTTTTGCTTTCTATTGACTTTAACTTTTATCATGCGGGTAGTTTGAATAGAAAAAAGAACATTTACATTAATTCTTCAACGTTTTATATAACATTGTTCTATTTTCAAACTTCTCAAACAGTCTAGTTCACAAGTTCAAACACGTGTTAATTCTTGATATAGCTAGTAAAAATATGAGTGAGGGCTCATTGAATTCGGAATGACGTCTAGAAAAATGTGCAAAAGTTTCAAACCCGCACATAAACAATTGCAAAAGTTATAAACAAATTAAGATTGAAAAAATAACGAGATTCGTTTTTTCCAAATAACTCGAAAACTATTAATATTTAAGAAATTTAAAAATAGATTCTTAAAGAGGAAGAAATTTCCAATAAAAAACTCCTGACACCCGGAACTCTATCTCTACTATTAATATAATTTTAATTTAATGTTGAAAATAGAGCTCCAGTGCTCTGAAACAAGTAAAAACATTTTTTTATATTATTAAATATAACAAGATACAATATCTCGTTGGAAAAAAATTTTTCGCCGATTTTTCATAAAATGAGCTTATTAATTAACAAATTTTTTTTGAGTTTGCGTTTATATTTCATGTCGGATAATTGTTAAACAAAAGCCACTAAAACTATTTCGCTCCGTGGAGACCTTATGTCAACTATACTTTATGAGATTATGACATTGCGATGATTTTAATTGTTATGGTCTATTAGTTATTAATCATTTAAGCTAACAAAAAACTAAGAAATGAAAAAGAGAGGTTGAAATTTTTTTTTATTAGTTTTAATTATTATTAGTGTTATTAAATTCAAAAATACTATAAGATTACATAAACTTTAAATTTTTAGTGCTATTTGTTTAAACAAATTTTATAGACAAATAGATAAATTACGTATTTTTGAAAAATATTTTTTTGCCATTTTATTTGTTATAAAATATTAGGCGATTTAAAATTTTTTTAACTGTTTGTAATCAATTTTTTCCTTTTTTCATTATATAAACAAATTATAAAAAAAAATGATTCTTAAAATTTATTATTTTTTGCAATTCTCTACAAGGGAAAAATTTTTTTGTTGTTAATTTATTTGTTTATTTATTAATAAACAATTTGTTATTAACAATCGCTGAACATGTTTATATTTTTTTTGATAGAAAAAAAAAACAAAAACAACCTTATACATAAACATGTAAAAAACAATTAATATTTAAAATTTAAAATTCTATAACAAAAAATATAAAAAATTTTTTTTGACATGTTTAATTATACGGTTGTTTTTGTTATTTTTTTCCATAAAAAAATATAAACGCATTCGGCGATTGTTAATAACAAATTGTTTATTAAATAAACAAATGAATTTACAATAAATACAAATTTCCCACCTTGGAGAGAACTGCAAATAATAAATTTTAAGAATAAATTTTTTTCTTAATAATTTGTTTAAATAATGAAAAAAAGAAAAAATTGATTATAAACAGTTAAAAAATTGTTTTAAGAATTTTTTTAAATCATAATATTTTATAACAAAAAATTGCAAAAAAATGTTTTCCAAAAATGCGTAATTTATCTGTTTGTTTATAAAATTTGTTTAAACAAATAGCACTAAAAATTTAAAGTTTATGTAATCTTGTAGTATTTTTGAATATAAGAACAGTATTAATAATTAAAATTAATAAAAAAAAAATTTCAACTCAACTCATTTCCATTTTTTAGTTTTTTGTTAACTTGAATAATTAATAACTAATAGACTATAACAATTAAAAACATCGCAGTGTCATAATCTCATAAAGTATAGTTGACATAAGGTGTTCACGAAGCGAAATAATAATAAATTTAGTGGCTTTTCTTTAACCATTATCCGACTTGAAATATAAACGCAAACTATAAAAAAATTTGCTAATTGACAATAGGCTTATTTTATGAAAAACGGGGATCCAACGGGATATTGTTCCTTTAAAAGTGTCTAAATAATACCATAATTTTTTAAAATTTTTAAATTAATATTTAATAACATAAAAAAATGTTTTTACTTGCCCCGGTTGGTTTCAGAGCA